>OX451737.1:628792739-629487739 GCA_948472305.1 Vicia faba
TTCAGCTTGTGCAGGTTGAGTTCTACAAGTTTGTTCAAGCACATCCAAGGCAAACTAGGCATTGGGGAAGGTCAGAGGAAGTTCAAGCAAGCTCCCAAGCACCTCAGACCTCACTGAAAAGCTCCACATTTCCATATTCGTGTTCAACTGAACCAGGTATTTTGCAACTTCCTATCTCTCTATTTAGGAATCATTAGGCTTAGGTTTGTGAATAAAAAATGTAGTACTCATATCCACGAAGTTGTACATATGCTCAATTTTCATTTAAGTTAAGTGTGTTGAGAGAATTTGATTCATGAACTTCCTGAAAAAGTTAGGTTAGAAATTAGGGCCAGAGAAATTCTCTCAGGTCTTTGAGAGTTAGATTAAGTTTCTTATATGGTTGAAATCGTCTTGAAAAATACTACAACTTTGATGTTATGAGTTTTTGCATTAGAGCACGTATGCAGGATCTGGACATTTTGTACAGGCACGCGTATTTTTGAACAAAGGTTGAAGATGAAGTTCAGTATGCTGGGCTTGGCCTGGATTTGTTTTTGACACCCCCTGGCCCATTTATTTATATTTTTGTATTTTTCATTTTATTTTTCATTTCTGATTTTATTTTATATTTTCTAAACATAAAAAAATACCAAAAATATTTTTATAAATTTTCACATTTATTTTTATATTTTTATTTTATTTTTCTAACATAAAAATAATTATTAATTAGTATATATTTTTATTTTCTTTAGTAAAAAGAAAATAAACATTTTAGAGATATTATATATTTTTATTTTATTATTTATACATATAAAATAATATTTTTCCACATGTTTTTATTTCTTAAATATCTTTGTATACATTTATGTTTATTTTCTTGTACATAAAATAAATAGTATAGTATATATTATCTTAAAACAAAAACTAGGGTTTCCACCCTTATTAAAAATAATATTTTTCTAATATATTTTCTTTTTTTTTACATTTGTACATATTCCATTATTTTATTTTATTGTATATAAACAATATAATTAATATACTTTCTTAAAAGAAAATTAAGGTTTTTACCCTTAATAAAAATAATCTTTTTATTTTTCTCTTTCTTTTTTTACATTAAATATTATATTTTTACATACATAAAAATAAACAAAAAAACAACTTTTGCATATTTATAATATTTTGCATATTTATTTAATTGACCATTTAAATACTTGTCTATTTATTTTATTTGTACCATTTATTCAATTTAGATGTAATAGTAAATATTAGGGTTTTATTTTCTTGCAAATATCCCCCATTCAAAAATCGTATCCCTCTCCCCATATCAATGTTGTAATAGCTTAGGTTTATTTTGCGCACTTTATGCTTTCAAATATGCCATGATTAGAGATTAGGGTTTGTATGCAAAAATCCAAAATCAAACAAATAGCTTGACTAATACAAGACATAAAAGCATGCAAATTGACAACACAATGCACACATGCACCCCTAGGGTTTCATCAACTTGTTGCCTTTTAAATGACCATGTTATGCATGTTGAGTATCTTGGCA
Source organism: Vicia faba (assembly GCA_948472305.1). NCBI lineage: Eukaryota > Viridiplantae > Streptophyta > Magnoliopsida > Fabales > Fabaceae > Vicia > Vicia faba. The sequence continues at coordinate 628,794,273 of OX451737.1, forward strand.
AAACAAAAACAAAACAAAAGATCATAGTCCCTCAATGACGCTATTTTGGTTGCCTATACAAAATGATCTAGTCCCTCAAAAAATTGCTAAAGATACTTAGCACAATTGCTATCATGGTAAATATGATGACCCATGCCTGTCCCGTTTAACATCCTAATACAAGGTTGTTTACCAAATGCAATGGTAAAACAACGCTGTCAAAAAGGGTTAAAAATGTGTAGGAAAGATCTTTGAGTAGACAGGGTAGACAACTCTTAGTTACTTGATCAAAACTTGCAAAAACATCCTTTCTATTTTCAAACACACAATTTCAAAACAATTTCAAAATATTCTTTCAAACATTGGAATATCTTTTCAAAAGACAATACACATTTGTATACATTCAAACAAGAATCATTACAAAGGTTGCCACAATGATGGCCTCTTTTCAAAACATTTTCAAAACCACAAACAAAGCACCATTTCAAACAATTGGAAAAGTAAAGTAAGTGATCTAAACAAGTAACTAAGAGCCCATGGATAACCATGGATGAAAAGGGTGCTTGCACCTTCCCTTTTCATAATCTACCCCCCGAACCCAAGAAAATATCTCAAAGGTCTTTCCTGTGCTTTTTGACCTTTCCTTTGGATAAAATAAAAATTTGGTGGCAACTCTTGCAAAACCGAAACATTTGCAAACACAAAACGCAAAACCTCAAGTCAGTTCTCCCACCGCATCATAGAACTGGCGACTCTGCTGGGGATAAATATAAAAGTGGGGTTACCTTAGGGTTTAGATCACCTTTTTGTATGCTTACTTTGTTTGCTTTTATTGCTTTACATTTGGTTCTGTTGTTTGGGTTCGAATCCTTTACCCGGATTTGGGAAACATTCATAGGTAAATAGCAATACATTGTGGAAACTGTGCGGGGTATACCGACATGGTTGAAGCAATAGCTATATTAGTGCGACATATTTGTGGGTACCGGTAGCCTTTGAGTCAATCAAAGAGAATACGGGGCCGCTGAGTGATGTCATGAAGCACTAATGAACTTTTAGAACCTTTACTTGACCATCTTGGTCTTTTTAGGGGTAGTGAGATGACCGGCTTTGGTGCAGTCCGAAGTTGGTAGATACTCGATATTACACTCATTGAGGGTTATTTTCTTGGAATATTTCGGTCTCCAGTTAAGTGGCTAAACTGAAACAATGAACACAGAAAATAATCCAGCGATATTCAGCTCCTTAGAACCCGGTTACTATTTATAGGACAGGTTGAGCCAACTAACTTCAAGAGGGTACTTACCTATGAAACCCCATGCAAGCCTGAAACTAGGATCTTGTGTGATTTGTTTGTACATATACTTGTACATACATCATTGTGGTACGGTGGGAGAACTGACTTGGGATTTTGCGTTTGTGTTCGCAAATGTTTCGGTTTAGCAAGAGTCACCACCGACTTTTTATTTTATCCTAAGGAAAGGTCAAAAAGCACAGGAAAGACCTTTGAGATGTTTTCTTGGGTTCGTGGAGTAGATTATAGAAAGTGAAGGTATTAGAACCCTTTCTATCCATGGTTATCCATGGGCTCTTAGTTACTTGTTTTAGATCACTTACCTTTGCTTTTCAATTGTTTGAAATGGTGCTTTGTGTGTGTGGTTTTGAAAATGTTTTGAAAAAGATGCCTTGTCTAGGCAACCTTTGTAATGATTCTTGTTTGAATATATACAAATGTGTGTGTGTCTTTTTGAAAAGATAATTCAATGTTTTGAAAGTTGTTTTTAAGTTGTGTTGTGAAGTGTGTTTGAAAAATGGCAAGGATGTTTTGCAATATTTTTGATCAAGTAACTAAGAGTTGTCTACCCTATTTTACTCAAAGATTTTTCTTATGTTTTTAACCCTTTTAACAGTGTTGTTTCACCATTGTGTTTGATGAACAACCTTGCGTTAGGATGTTAAACGGGACAGGCGCGGGTCATCGTATACAATCATTGAAGGCAGATTGTGAGACGCTCTAGCAATTTTGTAAGGGACGGGATCATTTTATCGAAGGCAACATCGAGGGTCATCGAGGGACTACGATCTTTGTTTATTGAAGGGACATTTGCTAGAGTGTCTCATACTCGAGGGACATGATTATATTTTCCGAGGCAACAACTGAGGTTACCCTAGAGGTGCAAGTGTGAATGGTGTATTGATTTTCATGCATTTATCTTGTATTAGATCATCTAGCGATTGATTTTGAATCTTCGCATACAAACCCTAATTACTATACAGTATATGGAAAGCGATAAATTGCAGGAATTTAAAATCTAAGTTATTACAAATAAGTATCTGGGGATGGGGGTACAAATGTTTACAAATGGGGATGAGTCTTATCAGAGTAGTAATGTCCAAGTATATATATTACAACCAAATCGAATTGTCGCATTTTCAATGTAAAAATATAACAAGGTATAAGATGATGAAAATCAAAGGGATATGAGATGTATATATTTATTTACAAATAAATAAAAATTAACCTAATTAAAGACTTAAGTATAATTATTATTTATTGTATTTTAGTTAATGTTTTTTAGAAACTTATATAAAAAGATTAATTAAACAAAGAGTTTTAAAGCAAAGAAAAATTATTAAAAATCTATTATTTACATACTTTTAAATGCAATAAATATTAAAAAAATCTATTAAGAATATTTTATACAAAAATTTAATATATTATTTTTATTTAACAAAAGAGAAGAAAAAGAATTAGGTTATAGAAAATGAAAATAAGGTGATAAAAAAAATATTGGTTTTAAAACATTTAAAAGAAAAAAAGATAAATGGGCTTAGGGGAAGATTTCTGGATGGCCCAAATAAAAAGGATAAAGAAAAAAGCAAATTAAAGAAGATGGAAGGGGGGAGTAGGCGCCAGAAAGCGTTGGGCTTTATGTTTTGGTTTAGGAGGAGGCCCAAATGACGTACAAAGTTTTTAGGGTTTGCTCATTTGTTTGGAAAATATGGTTTACAGTTATACAGAGGTGCCTCCTTCTCTCGTCTTCGTCCTCTTCGTCTCTCTCAAACCATGGGGCTTCTGACTCTTTCACGCCCTAGCCGCCAGAGCGTTGCCTCCCATCTCTCTCGTCCTTACGGCGATTTATGTTGGCTATGCTTGGACGGTATGAATTTTATCTTTGTTTAGGTTTTTTACAGTTTGGTTCTTGCATGGTTATCGTTTTGCAAATGTTTAATCTTTGATACTTTTGGGTGTCATCTACAGTGATAGTTTGAGAGGAAAAGATTATACCTTTGGATTTTTGCTTCTGTAAACTGAAGGAGAGAGGGAAAGGGCTTGGTGGCGCTCTCATGTGGCCAAGGAAGAGGGAGGATGATGACAAGGGTTATTAGCGCGCCTTTCTGGTATCTCCGTATCTTTCTCTTTGAATCGTTTGATGATGATTCTATTCTGAAAATTTGATTACTCTTTTCTTCACTTCTGGACTTCTTCCTCTTTGCTATGTTAGTGATGGTTTTGATATCAATGATGATCTTTCTGAGATTTAGTCTTTGTTTGTTGCTCTGTCTTTGTTGATATTTTCTGAAAGCTATGCTTCTGAGTTCTCTCTTCTTCTTTTGGGGTACCCTGTTTATTTAATGATGAGCATGTATTCTGAAAAAAAGGCTATTTGTTGTTTTCTTCATGTTGATATTGAAACTTGTTGGTGATGAATGTATGTTATGAGACTTGCTTCTTCCTCTTCTTTGCTATGATGATGAATTCTTCTGAGATTATTGTTATTGATGACTGGATGATTTGTTGGTGAATAAGTTTGTAGATGGTTTGGATTTGTTTGTTGAACTTTGCTTGATACAATTTAACAGGTTTTAGGCAGATTTGCCTGTGGTTTTGGGTAGGCAGGCTGTAGGTTTCTCAAACTTGCAGTTTTGCAGGTTTCCTCGTATTTCTATTTTGGAGGCAGTTTTTGCAGGTTTGAATAGGTTTGAGTGGTTTGGTTTGTAGGTCATGCAGTTTAACACAGTTTGGTGTTTTTGGTGAGCTTGAGAGGCTTCTAAGTTTTGCAGCAAGCTTGGTAAGCTTTAGGCAGGCTTGTGTTTGCTTCATGGATGCAGGTTTGTTATTTTGTAAGGCAGGTTCTGCTATTTTGTAAGGCAGGTTGTGTTTCGAGTTTTGGCCTATTGAAAGCAGGCTAGTGTGATTTGTAAACTTTGAACTTGTTTTTTTTTTATACAGGCTTCAGTTGGAGGCTTTTTATGCAGGCTTGTGTGATTTTTTTGTGCTTGTGTTTACAAGCAGTTTTGCAAGTTTGATAACTTGCAGTTCTTGTGACTGCAATTTGAATTGAGTTGCAGTTTTTTGTGGCTCTCTCCCCCCTTAGACCGTTTACAGTCTTGTTCTCTTACATCTTTTAAACCTTCCAAAACTGCAAACCTCCTTTCTGATTCCCTCTTTCTCTCTCCATAAAAGCATTTTAAATTGCTTAATGTATTTTTTTTTATTCTGAAAAGCTTTGTTGGCCAGAATATGATGATGAATATTGACAAGCCTTTTTGCTTGTATCTTGGTTTATCTCTGCATTCTTTACTTTCTTTCCATATTTTATGCATTGTTCTTTTTGATAGCTTGTGCTTTGACAGCTTTTCTGCTTTGACAGTTTTGTGTACTTGGTTTGCTTTGTGATAGTTTTGCAACTTAGTTTGCTTATGGTTGACTAATGCAGTTTGTTGTTCAGTTGGCTTTGCCTTGCTGCCTTGTATCTTTGCATTTAATTGATTGTATGCTTGCAAAATATTTCCTCTTTGTGAACCAAGAAGAGGAATCTTCTTGTGATTTGCAAAGAGGACAAGTAAAACATGATGAACCCAAAAACAATCTGATTCCGGCAAACAAGCTTTAATGATGATCTTTTTTTATCTGCTTCTGCTTGAAAATTCTCATGCTAACTTCTTTTTCTGTCTTTGCAGGTAAATACCAGTTGGATAATGGAAGAAGCAGTAGAAGATCAGAGATTTCAAGAGATTTAGGCTTTAGATTTATTTTCTTTTCATTTATTGTAATAAATATTATTGTAAACACTGTAAATTATAAATTTACAGTATTCGAACAAAATTTGTAACAATATTTGAAATAAATAAATAAACAAAGTCTTTGTCAAATACTAATTCTTTACTGTCAAATATTTCCTTCTTTCCTTTGCACTGTCTATTTAATTATTTTAAATCTCTTAAGTCAAAACAAATGGAAATTCATCCCAATAACTTTAACCCATATGAAATAAATAATCAACAAACGTTGTCGTCTCGCAACCTTGTATTAACCACAATACGCCTGACATTCCAATTAATCATATGTTTTGTACAGTTAAACAAACAAGCGTTTCGTACACTTTTCACTTCACTGATCAAACCAATGCCTCAAATTTTTAATCAAAGCCTCAGCTCCTATCCCAGATATTTAGGTCTTGAGAAACAACCGGTAATCTGGAACAAGCGTAAATATAATGTAACAGCCAATTGAATTATTGTGGATTCAATTTCTTCTGAGAAATACGAGCGAAAACCCTAATTCCAGATTTGTCGTCAAAGAAAAGTCTGCTTGATCAATTCCTGAGCCAATTTGAAAAATCAGGGAAAACCCCGAAGTTGTGATTTCTTGTGAAAAAGGGAGGGCAAATTTTGGGGTACAACAGTTGCCCCTGTTCAATCTTCTTGAACCTGAAGAGTTAGATTGGCAATTTTGTCGTTCGTGACTCGAAGGTAAAAGATGATTGAACACTAGAGTGCCCAAAAAAAAATTTGCACTCGTCAAAGCGTAGTTGAGGAAATGGGCTTAAAGATGCCATTTGGAGATGTGACAGAATCTTGCTGGAGATGGGCTTAAAGATGCCATCCAAGACTGTTTATTGTATATGAGTGGGTGAGTATCAGAAAGGTATCCATGTTTAGACCATCTCTGAGCTGGGGATCTGAATAAGCAAAAGGTTGACATCCATGTTGGGAAGCATCTGTAAACTGTTTTCAGAAATCTTTGAAGCTCGAAACTTGCTAAACTTATCCTGTGAAGGGTAAAAGTATTAGCTCAAACACAAAGTCATGTTGTATGATGCAATGTGTGTGTTATATGAATGTAATGAATGCGCATGTAAGCTGATTAGGCATCCTATTGAGAAAGATAAATCCTGGATAGCCGGAGATAATAAAATCTTTGACCGTTGTCGGGAAAAATAAGCCCTTGACTGCCGCTGGGGATTGAAAATCCTTTGATCGTTGAAAATGAGAAGTCTCGGGACTGATGTTGGGGAAATCAGGAGTTTGGGTTGTATGCTAATCTACTGGGGATTCCTGCTTTGAGGAGATCTTCGTTGGGGAATATTGTTGAAAAGTAGTTATCCTGTTGGAGAGTAAAGCTCAAGATTCTGGAAAAAGCTTATTCTTGTTTCGGAGAAGTTCAGGTTTAGGTTGTATGCCACTTTAAGAATGAGAAACTTCACTCTGTCGGGAATATCAGAAAGTTGAATTGTATGTTATAGGTGAAAGGATAAGGAGCAGAAAGGTATCCGTGTTTGGAGCATCTTTGGACTGTATCTGAAGTTGAGATCTATATGAGTAGCAGAATGACTTCCGTGTCTAGAGTGTATTTGAGACTGAGTTTGTATGAGAAAAAGAATGGCGTCCGTGTCTGGAGCGTATCTGAGCTGTAACTGTATTGAAATTTTGAATGAATATCAGAAGGATTGTCGTGCCTGGAGTGTATCTGTATTGTATCTGAAATTGAGATTTGTATGAGTAGCAGAATGACTTCTGTGTCTGGAGTGTATCTGAGACTGAGTTTGTATGAGCAAAAGAATGGCGTCCGTGTCTGGAGCGTATCTGAGTTGTAACTGTATTGAAATTTTGAATGAATATTAGAATGACTGTCGTGTCTGGAGTGTATCTGTATTGTATCTGAAATTGAGATCTGTATGAGTAGCAGAATGACTTCCATGTCTAGAGTGTATCTGAGACTGAGTTTGTATGAGCAAAAGAATGGTGTCCGTGTCTGGAGCGTATCTGAGTTGTAACTGTATTGAAATTTTGAATGAATATCAGAATGACTGTCGTGTCTGGAGTGTATCTGTATTGTATCTGAAAATGAGATCTGTATGAGTAGCAGAATGACCTCCGTGTCTGGAGTGTATCTGAGACTGAGTTTGTATGAGCAAAAGAATGGCGTTCGTGTTTGGAGCGTATCTGAGCTGTAACTGTATTGAAATTTTGAATGAATATCAGAATGACTGCCGTGTCTGGAGTGTATTTGTACTGTATCTGAAATTGAGATCTATATGAGTAGCAGAATGACTTCCGTGTCTGGAGTGTATCTGAGACTGAGTTTGTATGAGCAAAAGAATGGCGTCCGTGTCTGGAGCGCATCTGAGCTGTAACTGTATTGAAATTTTGAATGAATATCAGAATGACTGTCGTGTCTAGAGTGTATCTTTATTGTATCTGAAATTGAGATCTGTATGAGTAGCATAATGACTTATGTGTCTGGAGTGTATCTGAGACTGAGTTTGTATGAGCAAAAGAATGGCGTCCGTGTCTGGAGCATATCTGAGCTGTAACTGTATTGAAATTTTGAATGAATATCAGAATGACTGTCGTGTCTGGAGTGTATCTATATTGTATCTGAAATTGAGATTTGTATGAGTAGCAGAATGACTTCCGTGTCTGGAGTGTATCTGAGACTGAGTTTGTATGAGCAAAAGAATGGTGTTCGTGTCTGGAGCGTATCTGAGCTGTAACTGTATTGAAATTTTGAATGAATATCAAAACGACTGCTGTGTCTGGAGTGTATCTGTATTGTATCTGAAATTGAGATCTGTATGAGTAGCAGAATGACTTTCGTGTCTGGAGTGTATCTGAGACTGAGTTTGTATGAGCAAAAGAATGGTGTCCGGTTCTGGAGCGTATCTGAGTTGTAACTGTATTGAAATTTTGAATGAATATCAAAATGACTGCCGTGTCTGGAGTGTATCTGTATTGTATCTGAAATTGAGATCTGTATGAGTAGCAGGATGACTTCCGTGTCTGGAGTGTATCTGAGACTGTAACTGGGATCTGAATAAGTGACAGAATGACTTCTGTGGCGATTGCACTGGGGAGAATCAAGCTGCTGGTGTAAAGTCAGGAGTTTATACGCCACCTCGAGAATGAGAATCTTCATTCTTGATAGAAACAGATTTTTAGGAGTTTGGGTTGTCCGTTATTCTGTTGGTGGCTGTAACTTCCAACAGGTGATGAAGGAATTTTTTATGACGACCGTAACTTCCAGCAGGTGATGAAGGAATTTTTTATGACGATCGTAACTTCCAGCAGGTGATGAAGGAAATTTTTTTAACGACCGTTCAACTTGAAATGTAATTTGTTTTGGAGAATAAGTCCTTGGTAAATGTTGGGGACATAAACCCATGACTGCTGGTCTGCTTAGAGAGGTGATAAACTTCTCGAGGACACTTGAACTTCTTTTCAGAAATATTTCGGAGAGGTTCATCACTGCCCCTAATATCAGATTCTTGTGGCACTTCCAGGAAACTTGGATTGTTCGTAACCCTTTGATGAGATTGACGTTTAAATGCCCCAAGTGATGGCGACGGAGATTTACCCCAGGTTACCCTGCAATTGCGAGATTTTTTTTTTGAAATCTTGACTGGACTGCCCCAGGTTTAATGGGCTATACCATATCAAGTCCTGCCTTTTTTTTTGTTAATGGGAGATTTTTGCCATGGGAGTGTCATCCCACTTGAAGTGATTTCATTCACTGAGAGAACTTTCGTTGCTTCGAACATTCACTGTTGTGAATTTCTTCGCTGTCAAACAAATAAACATGTGTAAACAACGATTATTCAAATAATGCAAAGTTTATGCTTGTCTCGAAGTTTTTGAAAAATGCGTTTTTTAGCAGAAAACTTTTGATAAGACAAATTCAACACAAGATTTAGAGCAAAGCCTTACAGGAGTTAGGATACCTTTTGTAACAGTATACTTTCGAACTAACCCATGCTTCAATTAGGACTTTCGAAGGGTTGTAACGTGGCTTGGTTCACGGTTTAAGAAACAAAGGATAAAGGCTCAAAGTATATTTTTACCCACCCGCTCTTCGTGATGTTCTTTGATCCTAAACTCAGTTAATTGTGCGTCAAACTCTATTCGAGTTTGGAACGACGTCTTGGGTGATGGTTCACACCAGTTGAATTTTATGGGAAGGCAATCATCATTTTTGCAACATTTTTCATGTTGTTGAGGATTTATAATGACCCCTTTCTTTTGATTTGTTATCCCTAATTTTTGCCTGACTGTTCCTGTTTTCGAGATTACAGTCAGCGGGATGCCCCAGCTTTCTTAAGCCTCCTTTATAGGTTTTGGCTCAGTGGGCTTTTCTCTTTTGAGAGATAATGACTGTCTATGAGATAAGGAACCATCACTGTATTTTGATTCCAAAGGAATGTTTTTGATGTCATCCATTCGTATTACGAACTGAGAGTTTGCGACTTCAATGCGCATTTTTTGAATTAACTGAGAGACTACACTGCCCTAGGTTTAATCAAAGGTTTCAATTTGTGTTTAAAACTGAAAACTCCTACTTCTTTGGCTCGAAGGGGGTTGACTAGGGATTATCTTCCTTATAACTCCAGTGTTTAGGATTTGAAAGAAATGCATGTACATCGTCAGCAAGGTCTGTTCAAAAGCATACTGTATGAGATTATGGTATTACTTTGTCATCCTCCCTCTAAAGACTTTGTAACTTTTATCAAGAGTTAAATATCATAAAGAAAGTAGGAAGCATAATTCAAGAATAGTGAAAACGAATGGATGAATTCAAGACAAACATATGCAATGCATTAATGAAACAGAGTTTGACATCAACAGATAATTGTTTGAATAACAAAAGAAATTACAACTTGAAAATTCAAATGGAACAAAAGTCTCTTAGTTCAAACTTGTCATTTCAGGTGGAGAACCCTTAATGGAATATTTTCATCTCGCCATCCGGCATGAATTTCAGCACTCCATTGTCAATCAAGTCTTGGATCTTGTATTTCAAAGCCCAACAGTCATCGGTGTCATGTCCAGGACTATAAGAGTGGTATACACAAAATGCATCGGAGTGATAGCTAGGAGCAGAGGTATTGGGCTTCCGAATAGGATCCCTTAAGGCAGTCAGATTGACCTCCAACAAGCGTTCCAGTATTACAGATGATGGTATGTCAGTCTCAGTGAAATGTCTTCCAGATGTATTTTGCTTACGCCGATTACCCCGTTGACGCTGGCGAGGTTGTTGTTGGGCTTGTGACCCTGAAGCAAGTTGAGGAGCTTTTCCCTTGTCTTCTTGTCTCAAAGGAGGTTGAATGATGACTTGATCTTCAACCCTAGATGTTTGTCCCACTTGGTTGTCTCGAAGCAGTTTGTTGATGAGAACCCTGAGCTCCTCTTGTCTTTGAGCCAAATCTTGAATGAGAGCCATCTGGCCCACCAGTTGTCCCATCATCTGGATCTTCATTGTTGCTAGCTCAATCTGTAGTTCTTCCAACTGATCATTCCTGACACTGCCTGAATTCTCTAGGACCATGCCCCTTGTGAGGAGAGCTTTCACTTCTTCTTGCCCCTGGGACAGGTTCAAGAACATTTCTTGAAGTTGAGCATTTTGATCCTGGATTTCTTTGACAGTCCTCTCTAGAGCCATCTCTACTGAAATAAACAGTAGGAGAATAAGGAAACCTGAAAAGGAAAACCGGTTATGATACAATGCATGATATGTGGATTCATGTTTTCAAGAATCTCTCGGGGTAAACACAAGAAAAATGTTAGAGGTTGAACTTCGATCAACATCTTTGATTGGAGAACTTTGCATTGGTGGATGTCTTTCCACGAGAATCAAGCTCACCATTTTGAGTGGGTCATAGCCCCTGATTCATGTTGTTGCACTTGATCTTTGATGGCGTTTGTTTAGAGGAAAACCCTCTTTCCCTTTGGTAGATGTCTGGTTCAACGTGACCCTGCATCAAAAGACCCTCGAGATCCTTGAAATGGTTATTGAAAATGCTATGGTATGATGTTATGATGTTATGTACATGTATGCAGAAGTAGGCAAGTGTATATACAGACAGTCATATTCACACAAAGCAGACAAGTCCTTAGGTATAGGCTTGCATGGGGTTTGTAGGTAACTACCCTCTTGAAGTTAGTTGGCTCAACCTGTCCTAAAATAGAAATCGGGTTCTAAGGAGCTCAATATCATTGGATTATTTTATGTGTTCATTGTTTTGGTTTTGCCACTTAACTGGAGACCAAAATATTCCAAGAAAACAATCCTCAATGAGTGTAGTATCGAGTATCTACCAACTTCGGACTGTACCAAAGTCAGTCATCTCACTACCCCTAAAAAGGCCAAGATGGTCAAGTAAGGTTCTAAGAGTTCGTTAGTGCTTCATGACATCACTCAGTGGCCCCGTATTCTCTTTGATTAACTCAAAGGCTACCGGTACTCACAAATATGTCACACTAATGTAGCTACTGCTTCAACCATGTCGGTATACCTCGCACAGTTCCCTCACAGTTTTTTTGCTACTTACCTAAAAGGTGTCCCCAAATCCGGGAGTAGGATTTAAAACAAACCCAAACAAGGAACCCAAAAAGTAAAGCAATCAAAGCAATCAAGGTAAGCATGTAAAGGTGATCTAAAACTCTAAGGTAACCCCTCTTTTAAAACTTATCCCCAGCAGAGTCGCCAGTTCTTTGGTACGGTGGGAGAACTGACTTGGGATTTTGCATTTGTGTTTGCAAATGTTTCAGTTTAGCAAGAGTCGCCACCGACTTTTTATTTTATCCTAAGGAAAGGTCAAAAAGCACAGGAAAGACCTTTGAGATGTTTTCTTGGGTTCGGGGAGTAGATTATAGAAAGGGAAGGTATTAGTACCCTTTCTATCCATGGTTATCCATGGGCTCTTAGTTACTTGTTTTAGATCACTTACCTTTGCTTTTCAATTGTTTGAAATGGTGCTTTGTGTGTGTGGTTTTGAAAATGTTTTGAAAAAGATGCCTTGTCTAGGCAACCTTTATAATTATTCTTGTTTGAATATATACAAAGGTGTGTGTGTCTTTTTGAAAAGATAATTCAATGTTTTGAAAGTTGTTTTGAAGTTGTGTTGTGAAGTGTGTTTGAAAAATGGCAAGGATGTTTTGCAAGATTTTTGATCAAGTAACTAAGAGTTGTCTACCCTATTTTACTCAAAGATTTTTCTTATGTTTTTAACCCTTTTAACAGTGTTGTTTCACCATTGTGTTTGATGAACAACCTTGCATTAGGATGTTTAACGGGATAGGCGCGGGTCATCGTATACAATCATTGAAGGCAGCTTGTGAGACGCTCTAGCAATTTTGTAAGGGACGAGATCGTTTTATCGAAGGCAACATCGAGGGTCATCGAGGGACTACGATCTTTGTTTATTGAAGGGACATTTGCTAGAGTTTCTCATACTCGAGGGACATGATTGTATTTTCCGAGGCAACAAGCGAGGTTACCCTAGAGGTGCAAGTGTGAATGGTGTATTGATTTTCATGCATTTATCTTGTATTAGGTCATCTAGCGATTGATTTTGAATCTTCGCATACAAACCCTAATTACTATACAGTATATGGAAAGCAATAAATTGCAGGAATTTAAAGTCTAAGTTATTACAAATAAGTATCCGGGGATGGGGGTACAAATGTTTACAAATGGGGATGAGTCTAATCAGAGTAGTAATGTCCAAGTATATATATTACAACCAAATCGAATTGTCGCATTTTCAATGTAAAAATATAACAAGGTATAAGATGATGAAAATCAAAGGGATATCAGATGTGTATATTTATTTACAAATAAATAAAAATTAACCTAATTAAAGACTTAAGTATAATTATTATTTATTGTATTTTGGTTAATGTTTTTTAGAAACTTATATAAAAAGATTAATTAAACAAAGAGTTTTAAAGCAAAGAAAAATTATTAAAAATCTATTACTTACATACTTTTAAATGCAATAAATATTTAAAAAAAAGCTATTAAGAATATTTTATACAAAAATTTAATATATTATTTTTATTTAACAAAAGAGAAGAAAAAGAATTAGGTTATAGAAAATGAAAATAAGGTGATAAAAAAATATTGGTTTTAAAACATTTAAAAGAAAAAAAGATAAATGGGCTTAGGGGAATATTTTTGGATGGCCCAGATAAAAAGGATAAAGAAAAAAGCAAATTAAAGAAGAGGGAAGGGGGGTGTAGGCGCCAGAAAGCGTTGGGCTTTATGTTTTGGTTTAGGAGGAGGCCCAAATGGCGTACAACGTTTTTAGGGTTTTCTCATTTGTTTGGAAAATAGGGTTTACAGTTATACAGCGGCGCCTCCTTCTCTTGTCTTCGTCTCTCTCAAACCATGGGGCTTCTGACTCCTTCACGCCCTAGCCGCCGGAGCATTGCCTCCCGTCTCTCTCGTCCTTACGGCGATTTACGTTGGCTATGCTTGGACGGTATGAATTTTATCTTTGTTTAGGGTTTTTACAGTTTGGTTCTTGCATGTTTATCGTTTTGCAAATGTTTAATCTTTGTTACTTTTGGGTGTGAGCTACAACGATAGTTTGAGAGGAAAAGATTATACCTTTGGCTTTTTGCTTCTTTAAACTAAAGGAGAGAGGGAAAGGGCTTGGTGGCGCTCTCAAGTGGCCAAGGCAGAGGGAGGATGATGACAAGGGTTATTAGCGCGCCTTTCCGGTATCTCCGTATCTTTCTCTTTGAAACGTTTGATGATGATTCTGTTCTGAAAACTTGATTACTCTTTTCTTCACTTCTAGACTTCTTCCTCTTTGCTATGTTAGTGATGGTTTTGATATCAATGATGATCTTTCTGAGATTTGGTCTTTGTTTGTTGCTTTTTCTTTGTTGATATTTTCTGAAAGCTATGCTTCTGAGTTCTCTCTTCTTCTTTTGGGGTACTCTGTTTATTTAATGATGAACATGTATTCTGAAAAAGGTCTATTTGTTGTTTTCTTCATGTTGATATTGAAACTTGTTGGTGATGAATGTATGTTCTGAGACTTGCTTCTTCCTCTTCTTTTCTATGATGATGAATTCTTCTGAGATTATTGTTATTGATGACTGGATGATTTGTTGGTGAATAAGTTTGTAGATGGTTGGGATTTGTTTGTTGAACTTTGCTTGATACAGTTTAACAGGTTTTAGGCATATTTGCATGTGGTTTTGGGTAGGCAGGCTGTAGGTTTCTCAAACTTGCAGTTTTGCAGGTTTGCTCGTATTTCTGTTTTGGAGGCAGTTTTTGCAGGTATGAATAGGTTTGAGTGGTTTGGTTTGTAGATCATGCAGTTTAACACAATTTGGTGTTTTTGGTGAGCTTGAGAGGCTTCTAAGTTTTGAAGCAGGCTTGGTAAGCTTTAGGCAGGCTTGTGTTTGCTTCTTGGATGCAGGTTTGTTATTTTGTAAGGCAGGTTCTGCTATTTTGTAAGGAAAGTTGTGTTTCGAGTTTTGGCATGTTGAAAGCAGGCTAGTGTGATTTATAAACTTTGAACTTGTTTTTTTTTTTGATACAGGATTCAGTTGGAGGATTTTTATGCAAGCTTGTGTGATTTTTTGTGCTTGTGTTTACAAGCAGTTTTGCAGGTTTGATAACTTGCAGTTCTTGTGACTGCAGTTTGAATTAAGTTGCAGTTTGTTGTGGCTCTCTCCCCCCTTAGACCGTTTACAGTCTTGATCTCTTATATCTTTTAATCCTGCCAAAACTGCAAACCTCCTTTCTGATTCCGTCTTTCTCTCTCCATAAAAGCATTTTAAATTTCTTAATGTATTTTTTTATTCTGAAAAGCTTTGTTGGCCAGAATATGATGATGAATATTGACAAGCCTTCTTGCTTGTATCTTGGTTTATCTCTGCATTCTGTACTTTCTTTCCATATTTTCTGCATTGTTCTTTTTGATAGCTTGTGCTTTGACAGCTTTTCTGCTTTGACAGCTTTTCTGCTTTGACAGCTTTGTGTACTTGGTTTGCTTTGTGACAGTTTTGCAACTTAGTTTGCTTTTGGTTGACTAATGCAGTTTGTTGTTCAGTTTGCTTTGCCTTGATGCCTTGTATCTTTGCATTTAATTGTTTGTATGCTTGCAAAATCTTTCCTCTTTGTGAACCAAGAAGAGAAATCTTCTTGTGATTTGCAAAGAGGACAAGTAAAACATGATGAACCCAAAAATAATCTGATTCCGGCCAACAAGCTTTAATGATGATCTTTTTTTATCTGCTTCTGCTTGAAAATTCTCATGCTAACTTCTTTTTCTGTCTTTGCAGGTAAATACCAGTTGGATAATGGAAGAAGCAGTAGAAGATCAGAGATTTCAAGAGATTTAGGCTTTAGATTTATTTTCTTTTCATTTATTGTAATAAATATTATTGTAAACACTGTAAATTATAAATTTACAGTATTCTAACAAAATTTGTAACAATATTTGAAATAAATAAATAAACAAAGTCTTTGTCAAATACGAATTGTTTACTGTCAAATATTTCCTTCTTTCCTTTGCACTGTGTATTTAATTATTTTAAATCTCTTAAGTCAAAACAAATGGAAATGCATCCCAATAAATTTAACCCAGATGAAATAAATAATCAACAAACTTTGTTGTCTCGCAACCTTGTATTAACCACAATACGCCTGACATTCCAATTAATCATATGTTTTGTACAGTTAAACAAACAAGCGTTCCGTACACTTTTCACTTCACTGATCAAACCAATGCCTCAAAGTTTCAATCAAAGCCTCAGCTCTTATCCCAGATATTTAGGTCTTGAGAAACAACCGATAATCTGGAACAAGCGTAAAAATAATGTAACAGCCAATTGAATTATTGTGGATTTAATTTCTTCTGAGAAATACGAGCGAAAACCCTAATTCCAGATTTACCGTCAAAGAAAAGTCTGCTTGATCAATTCCTGAGCCAATTTGAAAAATCAGGGAAAACCCCGAAGTTGTGATTTCTTGTGAAAAAGGGAGGGAAAATTTTGGGGTACAACAATCATGAACATCATAAAGCATCATATGCATCCACTAACCATTTCAAGGGTTTGGATCTTCATCTTTGTTCCTGTTTTGTAGGTCATGGAATCACTCCGCAGAAAAAGAATCCAGGTCAACCTTGTGAGAATACCTCCTTAACTCAAGGAGCTTGCTTCCAAGATTCCAGAGAATTCTCCCTTCAGTGAAAGACATGGTAGACTTCTCAACTTGGTCAACTCCAGCATTGAAGAAGACATGGTGAAAGTTCTCTTCCAGTTCTTTGACCCCCTACACCATTGCTTTACATTTCCTGATTACCAACTAGTACCTACTTTGGAGGAATTTTCTCAACTCCTGAGGATTCCTATTCTCCATCAACTACCCTACAACGGTACGGAAAGAGAACCAAAGCCTGAAGATGTTGCTCAAGCCTTACACTTGCAACTATCTGATATCAAAGATCATTGGGAAACCAGAAGTGGTGTCAAGGGTTTCTTGGCAAAGTTTCTGTTTGAGAAGGCACAAGACTGCTGGAATTCTCTAGATCTGCAAGATTTTGAGGAGATTGTAGCACTTCTCATCTATGGGTTGGTCTTATTCCTAAACCTTGATCATCTTATAGATGTGAATGCTGTCAAGATTTTCATATCTTGGAATTCTATGCCTACATTGCTTGGGGATATCCTCCACTCATTTCACACGCGAACAATGAGGAAGAGAGGTGTTTTCATGTGTTGTACTCCTCTTCTAGCAAGGTGTTTTATTTCTCACCTTCCCCAATCAGTCTTGAAGAATGAGCAAGGCTTGAGGTGGTCATAACGATTGATGACTCTTACACATTCTGATGTTCATTGGTGTTCTCGGTCCAGAGAAAATGTCATCATCATTGATCGTTGTGGGAAATTCCCTAATGTCCCACTACTTGGCATTAGGGGAGGCATTACCTACAACCCTTGTTTGGCTCTGAGACAATTTGGGTATGCCCGAAGGAATGGCCCTCATGACATGCTGATTTCAGACTTGGTTTTTGACTTCGACAAAAACGCTCAAGGACTTCGACAAAGGTTTATCCGAGCTTGGAGGATGCCCAACAAAGTGGATAGTAAGACACTGGGACACAAGAATTCCATCCCCCTTGAGCCTTACCTCAAGTGGGTACGAACCCGCACCCAGAGTCTTATGATGCCTTACCCCTACATTCTGCCTATGATCAAAGAGCCTGTTATGGAAGGAGAGGTTCCATACACCCTCCTACATCCTGACATGCCAACATCATTGGAAGATTTGCAAAAGAGTTTGATACAGCTCAAGGAAGAACAGAATACTTTTGAAGCCAGCTTCTACGCCAGTGAGAAGAAGGTTTTGGAACTTACTCGTCGACTCCATGAAGAGCAGACTCTCAACACCTACATCGCACCAAAGAGGATGCACAACGTCTTTTTACATTAGAATTTTGTATTTATTTTTCCCATGGGGCATTTATGTACTAACAAAGTTTTTCTTATTAATATGACGTGTGTTCTTTTTTGTTTACAACAAATTTGAATTTATGAATCCTTGAATGCATTACATGAATGCATATCATTCATCATATGCATAAACAGGTCTTCACACCAGGTTTCCTTATCTCTCTGCTGTTTATTTCAGTAAGATGGATAGAGAGTAGACGGTCAAAGATCTACAAGTGCAGAATTCACAATTCCAACAACTCCTCATGACCTTGGCAAAGGGTTAAGAGGACCTTAAAGCACTGTTAGAGAAGGAAAAGGAAAAAGAAAAGGAGAAAAAGAAGAAAAGAGTTGGTGTGGCCACTATGGGAAGAAGATTTGAGAACCAAGCTAGAAAAGTCCTTGATTTCCCCTCGACGTCTGATGAAGGGGTTGGTAAAGGAAAGGGAGATGTTGTACCCTCCGAATCTGAGGCTGAAGAAGAAGAAGAAGAGGATGAAGATTACTCTGAGCAGCAGTACCCTCCTGTGGATGATAAGTATAAGAATCTGGAAGATCGGCTGGCAGCCATGGAGGTACAAAGAGTACCTCGGCTGGATTTCGAGGAGCTAGGGTTGGTTGTTGGGATTGTGATTCCCCCTAAATTCAAGGTGCCTACATTTGCTAAATATGATGGTTTGTCTTGCCCGAAGATGCATCTGCGGTCTTACGTCAGAAAGATCCAACCTCATTCTTCTGATAAGGATCTGTGGGTCCACTTTTTCAAGATAGTTTGTCGGGTATGCAATTGGATTGGTTCTATCAGCTTGAGAGATTTGATGTACACAACTGGGAAGATTTGGCTGCTGCCTTCTATAGGCAATACCAATATAACACAGATTTAACACCTACTTGTACTCAATTACAGAGTATGGGTATGGTCTCTAATGAAGGCTTTAAGGAATATGCCCAAAAGTGGCGGGACTTGGCTGGAAGGGTACAGCCACCTTTGTCCGAGAGAGCTGGTGGATATGTTTTTGGGGACCCTGTCAGGTCCATTCTTTAATCACTTGATCGGGAGCTCATCTGTAGGGTTCACCAAACTAATTCTGACTGGTGAAAGAGTCGAAGCTCGCATTAAGAGCAGTAAAATTCAGAAGGACACATCTGCTTCTGCTGCCGTCAAGAAGACCTTTCCAGCCAAGAAAGAGGTCTCAGCTGTTTACTCCCAGAGAAATAAAGGAAGAGTCGAGCGCCAACCAGCGGTAGGGGCTGTGATGATTCAGAATTCCGCAGCCGATCAACCTCGAAACAGTCAATCCAGATCTAACCAAGCCAGGGTGGAAAGGCCTGCACGGCAATTCACCCGGATCAATATGACACCTGCTCAGGTTCTCCCTCATCTGTTAAAGTTAAACCTTACAAACTTGAAAGAGGCGTCGAAGAACCCAAATACCTCTTCTCCCTACTATCATTCAAATGCAAAATGTGCCTATCATTCGGATAGCGTGGGGCATGACACCAATAATTATTGGGCTCTCAAAAACAAGACCCAGGATTTAATAGATGCCAAGGAGGTGGAGTTTGACGCACCTGAAAAGCCTAATGTGATATCAGCTCCAATGCAAAAACATGGTCATAATGTCCATGCTGTTGTAGAAGATCTTTATGTTGCTGCCGTTGATGACTTAATGACTCCATTGCCAATGATCAAGATGAATCTGTTGAAAGCCGGGATTTTTCCAGGCTGTGAAAAAGATTGTTACATGTGTTCGACCTTGCAATCTGACTGTCCTCTTTTGAAGTCAGGAATCCAACGCCTGATGGATACTCAAGAAATCCTCTTCAAGAAAACTCATGTTACTCCTGTTACTCCAATCAATGATGTTGCTATAATCACCATTTTCGACAATCTTTCTAAGGTCTCTAAAAGACCTGTTAAGATTGCACCTGATCCAAAGTTTGTACCTCTGAAGATAACAATGTAGGGACCTATCCCATACAAGTCCAACAAGACAATACCGTGGAATTATGGAGGAGAGATCTTCTACCACGATGTTAAGCAGATCGAATCAGTTGAAGAAAGCTCTGATGAAGAGACTCTTGGCATAGGAAATATTGCGGGGACAAGTAAGATCACTCGTAGCGGAAGAATCTTATCTCCGGAGATTGCTCCTCAAAGGGTAATCTTCGGACCCTCGGGTGCTCCTGTGCCAGTCAAGATATCTGTGCGAAGTCTAGTGATTGAAGGAATTGTTACTCCCGAAGTTGTACCCTCTGTTGTTACTGCTGATAAAGGTAAGGGGATCCAAGAAGCACCCGACAGGACGAGGGCTCAGCCTTTGGTCATCCCCGAGACCACCCAAAAGGAAATGGAAGAGATTTTAAAAATAATTAAGAGAAGCGACTATGATGTCATAGAGAAGCTGGGGAAAACCCCTTCAAAAATCTATATGCTGGCCTTATTACTCTGCTCCGAAGCTCATGCCAAAGCCTTGATCAAATTCCTGAAGACGGCCCATGTGCCTCAAGAAACTTCTGTGGATCAGTTTCAAGAGTGTGTAGCTAGCCTTACAGCCGACAACGGTCTTGGTTTCTCCGACACTGACTTAACATCTAAAGGGAGAAATCATAATGATGCGCTGCATGTCTTGGTGGAGTGCAGAGGGATCACTCTTGCTCACGTCTTGGTTGATACTTGATCATCTTTAAATGTCTTGCCTAAGAAAGCATTGGACAGATTGGACTGTGAAGGTTTGACCTTAAAGCCCAGCAATATCATTGTAAGAGCCTTTGATGGTTCTAAGTGGATGGTCCATGGGGAGGTGGACATCCCAATTAAAGTGGGTACTGAAACTTTCCACTCCACATTTTATGTCATGGATATTCGTCCCTCCTACTCTTGCTTGTTAGGAAGACCATGGATTCATCATGCTGGAGTTGTTACGTCCACTCTGCATCAGAAGCTTAAATACGCAGTCCAGGGGAAAATTGTGACATTTCGTGGCAAGGAGGAGTATATGATAAGCCATCTGAATTCATTCCGCTATGTTGAATTAGATGGTGAATTCATCGAGACCCCCTTTCAGCACTTTGAAGAGGTTTCTCCTGAAGTTGAGGTAGCCAAGACAATGATTGTTGTGCCCGGCATTACCAAACTTGTGTCCCGGATGTCATCCCTTAAAGATGCGGAGGCTATGATCAAGGAAGGAGGAAGCACAGTATGGGGTCAACTGCCAGATTTTCCTTACAAGACAGATAGGTTTGGCTTGGGTTTCACTGCTTCTAGTTAGAAGGTTGTGCGTCACTCCCGGGCTGGAGGACCGCCATTGAAAATCACTCATCATGGAGTTCATGCTTTAGAGGAGGATGAAGAAGAAAGCAATTTTGAAGACTGGATCTTTCCAACTATTGAAGGAGGACTGAACAACTGGGAGGCAAAAGACTTTGTTCCCATTACTTTCATCAATCAATAGTTTATCTTTTGAACATTTCCTGTTTGGTCTGTAATAATTATTAAACAATTCGTACACTCTTTTCGCCTTATGCCTTACCTGGGGCATATAGGTCCATTTGTAAGGGTTTTGATTCTTCATTTTCATATGCCATTTTTAATGAATCATGGACGTTTTCATATATAAACTTTTGTGTTCATTTTCTTTCTTTTTTCAAAGGTGGTTATCCCTTACACACACCCACACTCATAAAATGCAGGTACCCATCCACTCCGGATTCCATGGGTAACGATTCTGCTATGGCCTTCAGTGACTCTGAAGATCTGGTTAATCATGCCGAATACGAAGGTGATGAAGACTGTGAAGTGCCTGGAGAGTTGGCTAGACTTTTGCAACAGGAAGAAAGGGCTATTCTACCTCACGAGGAGTTGTTAGAGACTATCAACTTGGGAACAGAGGAAGACAGAAAAAAGGTTAAGGTGGGTGCCAACCTAGAGCCAAGTGTCAAAGAGCGTTTAGTTCAGTTGTTGAATGAATATGTTGATATCTTCGCCTGGTACTATGAAGACATGCCGGGACTTGACACAGATATTATGGTTCACCGTCTCCCCACAAGAGAAGACTGTCCACCAATCAAACAGAAAGTTCGCTGAATGAGGCCCGACATGTCTAAAAAGATCAAAGCTAAAGTGATGAAGCAATTCAATGTTGGCTTTCTTACTGTTACTTCCTATCCACAATGGGTTGCTAACATTGTGCCCGTGCCTAAGAAGGACGACAAAGTCAGAATGTTCATGGATTACAGAGACTTAAACAGGGCTAGCCCTAAAGATGACTTTCCACTACCGCACATCGACATCTTAGTTGACAACATAGCTCAGCACGAGGTATTTTCTTTCATGGATGGATTTTCAGGGTACAACCAGATCAAAATGGCCCCCGAAGACATGGAAAAGACTACTTTTGTTACGCAGTGGGGTACCTTCTGCCATAAAGTGATGCCATTCGGACTGAAGAATGCTGGGGCAACCTATCAGTGAGCCATGGTAGCTTTGTTTCATGACATGATACATCATGATATTGAAGTCTACATAGACTATATGATAGCCCGTTCACAGACAGAAGAAGAACACCTCGACCATCTGCAAAAGTTGTTTGTCAGATTGAAAGAGTACAAGCTCAAACTGAACCCTAACAAGTGCACTTTTGGAGTCAGGTCTGGTAAACTTTTGGGATTCATCGTCAGTAACAAAGGCATCGAGGTTGATCCTGCCAAAGTCAAAGCTATACAAGAAATGCCTGCCCCTCGCACTGAGAAGGAGGTCAGAGGTTTCTTGGGATGCCTAAACTACATTGCAAGGTTCATCTCTCACCTAACATCTACCTGTGAACCAATCTCCAAGCTGTTGAAGAAAGATCAGGTGGTTAAATGGAATCATGACTGTCAAGTTGCTTTCAATAAGATCAAGGAGTATTTGTTGGAACCTACTATCTTGATGCCACCCGTCGAAGGAAGACCTTTAATCATGTATCTGGTTGTCCTGGAGAATTCAATGGGGTGCGTACTAGGCCAACATGACGAGTCTGGCCGAAAAGAGCATGCCATTTATTACCTTATCAAAAAGTTTACTGACTGTGAGACTCGCTACTCACTGCTCGAGAAAAATTGTCGCGCTTTGGTATGGGCTGCTCGCCGGCTAAGGTAGTATATGTTGACACATACCACTTTACTGATCTCTAAGATGGATCCGATCAAGTACATCTTCGAGAAGCCTGCTTTATCCAGAAGAATCGCTAGATGGAAGATGATCCTCACCGAATATGATATATAATACACAACCCAGAAAGTCATAAAGGGGAGTGTGCTAGCCGATCATCTGGCACATCAAGCTGTCGAAGATTACCAATCTATGAAGTTCGACTTCCCCGACGAGGATATCATGACTTTGAGCAACATTGAAGAAAACAGACCGTATGACAGACCTGAACAAGGATCCCGATGGACTCTGTACTTTGATGGTGCCTCCAACGCACTTGGAAACGGTATTGGCGCAGTACTTATCTCTCCAGAAGGTTGCCATACACCTTTCACTACTAGACTCTGCTTTAGCTGCACCAACAACATGGCCGAATATGAAGCTTGTATCTTTGGTCTCAAGGTTGTTATTGACTTGGGAGTCAAATCTTTGATTATATTTGGGGACTCAGGTTTGGTTATCAGTCAAATCAAAGGAGAGTGGGATACTAAACATCCAAACCTCATCCCTTACAAAGAACATGTCTTGACGTTGTTACCACATTTCGAGCAGATTTCCTTTGAGCACTTCCCGCGAGAAGAGAATCAGTTGGTAGATGCGCTAACTACAATGTCATCCATGTTTAAACTTAACTGGGATAATGAGGCGCCTCAAATCACCATCGAACGGATGGACGAACCTGCACATTGTCACGAGATTAATACCGAAGAAGTAGTGGACCAACCTTGGTTTCATGACGTCAAAAGGTATCTCGAAGCACAAGAATACCTTGAAGAAGCTTCAGTTAACGATAAAAAGTTCTTACGGAGGTTCGCGGCCAAGTTCTTTCTGAGCAATGGTATCCTATACAAGTGCAATCTTGATTGTGTCCTACTTCGTTGTGTGGATAAAGTTGAAGCTGAGCAGATCATGGCCGAACTACATAATGGCACCTTTGGCACCCACTCAAGCGGTCATACGATGGCTAAGAAGATTCTACGGGAAGGCTACTACTGGTCTACCATGGAATCTGATTGTCATCAACATTCTCGTACTTGTCACAAATGCCAGATCTATGCTAACAAGGTACATATTCCTCCAGTTCCTCTCAATGTCTTAACAGCTCCTTGGCTATTCGCGATGTGGGGAATCGACATGATTGGAGAGATCAAGCCTACAGCATCCAATGGACACCGTTTCATCCTGGTGGCCATTGATTACTTTACCAAGTGGGTCGAAGCAGCTTCCTTCGCCTCCGTTACAAAGAATGTGGTTGCTCGCTTCATCAAGCAAAACCTCATATGCTGGTATGGTATCCCTGACAGGATCATCACTGACAACGGTACAAATTTGAACAATACTATGATCACCACTCTGTGCGAGCAGTTCAAGATTCAACATCACAATTCATCTCCCTATCAGCCTAAGATGAACGGTGTTGTCGAAGCCGCGAACAAAAATATCAAGAAGATCATTCAAAAGATGACAGTCACCTACAAGGACTGGCATGATATGTTACCGTTTTCTCTGCACAAGTATCGTACCACGGCGCGTACTTCAACTGGGGAAACCCCCTTTTCTTTGGTATACAGCATGGAAGTTGTTTTACTTATCGAGGTTCAGATTCCTTCCTTGAGAATCATGAAAGATGCTGGTTTGAGTGAAGACGATTGGATTCAAACCCGGCTTGATCAACTCAACTTGATTGACGAAAAGCGACTTACTGCTGTTTGCCATGGTCAGGCGTATCAAAAACGTATGATCAAGGCCTTCAACAAGAAAGTCAAGAGATAAGTATATCAAGTCGGGGACCTTGTAGTCAAGCGGATCATCTTGCCACAAAGTGATCCCAGGGGAAAGTGGACTCCTACTTACGAAGGACCATTTGTGATCAAAAACATATTTTCTGGTGGGCAATGATCCTTACCACCATGGACGGCGACGACCTGCCGCACCCTACAAACGCAGACATAGTCAAAAGATACTACGCATAAATGACCCGACAAGTTGAAAACCTGAAAGGGCAACTTGGGCAAAAATGGGCATCCTGGTGAATCGAAAACCCGAAAGGACGGTTCAAGAAAAAATTAGGGATAAATAAAAAAAACCTGTACACCCGGCAAGTTGAAAACCCGAAAAGGCGACTTGGGCAAAAAAGGGTTTCCCGGTGGATCGAAAACCCGAAAGGGCGGTCCAGGAAAAAGTTAGGGAATTAAAGCGTATGACTATGTCTCGTCGGATCACTTTAAGGACAATCTCTTAAACAGACAAGCTCCGGGCTTCTGATTAATCTAATCATCATCGGACGAAGCAACGAATGGATAAGACACTCAGAGTTACGAAGGCCATAGCAGAATGGGAACCCCATGGAATTGTTATACATAGCCATCTTTCTTTGTTTAAATTTTTCTCAATTTTTATGACAACATTCTCTTACTAGGATGTTTGTCCCCTTTGTACAAAATACTTACACAAAGTTAATACAAAGATACTTCAAAGTGCAGAAAATTGTTTGCCTTTTATTTCCTTTTTTACACTTATGTTTTATTTGAAAATTTCCAATGATTTATTAAATGAGCATATGCATTTGAATATAATCACTGCTTACAAATAAAATGAGATGAGAAAGAATAATTACTGACCGATTGAAAGTATGGGAAAACATCTTTAGGCTATTCCAGGAGAAATCCTCAGCAGAGCTAAAGCCTTGAAATACATGTCCTCAGCGGAGTTAAGTTTCAAAATCCCCATCAGAGCTAAGTTTCCAAACTCCCGATCCCCAACAGAGCCAGAAAACTTAGAAATGCAAACCCTCAGTGAAGATAAAACTTTCTTCCCCAATGGAGTCCAAAACTTCAACCCTTAAACCCCGATGGGAAACCATCCAGTTTCCTCCAATTCCCCAGAGATTTGGCTAAATCAGAAGATTCCCCTACAAGTCATCTCAAAAACCAGACAACAACTTCGGACAATTCCTCAATAGATTGGCATACAACCCAAGCCCTTGAGAACTCTTCAACAGAATAAGCATTCTCCTCAGAGTTATTTCCCAGCAAATCGAAGATTCTCGGTCTCATTTCTCCAATGGAAGCCTCCAAGGTTTCAATTCCCCAGTAGAGATCGTCAGAGTTTTCCTTATTCCCCAGGAAAGTCATGAAGGATTCTCACATCCCCACAGAAGTTGTCAAAGTTCTTATTAATCCCCATAAGTCGCCAAGGATTTTCTATCCCCAACAGTGGTCCAGGGATTTCTCATTCTCAGCAATCAAAGATTTTGAATCTCCAACAGCGTTCAAGGATTTATTTTCCCCGGCAGCAGTCAAAGATTTCATTATCTTCACTTATCAAGGATTTATCTTCCTCAGCAAGACAGTTAATCGGCTTACATGCGCATCCATTACATTCATATATCATAAACATTGATAGAACACATTTTATTGCATCATACATGCCATGCAACATAACTTTGTGTTTTAGCTAACATTTTACCCTTTTCAGGATAAGATTAAAAGCTACCTTTAACAAATGTTCAAAGATTTCAGATACAGTACGGATACACCCCAGACACGACGGTCATTCTATTACTGATTCAGAATTTCAAGTCAAGATACAGTATAGATACACCCCAGATACGACGGTCATTCTACTACTCATTCAGACTTCAGCAATCAGATACAGACTAGATATGCTCCAGACCCAGAAGCCATTCTATTTCTCACTCAGATTCAACTATCAACTATCAAGTTCAGATACACTCCAGACACGGACGTTATTCTGTCACTTGTCCAGATCCCAATTATAGTATGGATACACCCAGACACGGAAGTCATTCTGCTACTCATACAGATCTCAACTTCAGATGCAGTTCAGATACACTCCAGACACGGTTGCCATTCTGTCACTCATTTGGAATTTATCCCCAGCCCAGAGATGCTCCATACACGGATGTTTTTATGTCGCCAATCCAGAACTCAGATACACTCCAGACACGGCAGTCATTCTGATATTTATTCAAGAATCAAATACAGTTACAGCTCGGATACGCTCCAGACACGGACGCCATTCCTTTGCTCATACGAATCCAATCTCCAGATACAACTCAGATATGTTCCAGATACGGATACCATTCTGATTTTCATTCTCCTGATTTTCAACAAACAGTCTTGGATGGCATCTTTAAGCCCATCTCCAGCAAGATTATACCATCTCCAAATGGCATCTTTAAGCCTATTCCCTCAGCTACATTTTGACGAGTGCAAATTTACGGGCACTTTAGTGTCCAATCATCTTTTACCTTCGAGTCAAGAAAGGCAAACTCGCCAATATGACTCTTCAGGATCAAGAAGATTGAACAGGGGAAGCTGTTGTACCCCAAAATTTTCCCTCTTAGTTTATCAAGATTTCCCCTCACAAGACTCTTTGGACTCAAGACCAAATTAGGGTTTTGCTCTACTCAAGACATCTCCTTGCACTGATGACCTAAATTAGGGTTTGAGTTTGCACAGGGATTTTTGGACTTTTAATGCTCAAATTGACTTTCATACTTCATTTTGGACTTATAAGATTGCCTCTACCAAGTTTCAAGCTTTGAATCAAATTTTTGCCCAGTCAATTGGACAGTTGACCTAAAAATCAATTGTATTAGGGAAAAAGTCAACTGTGGCCAATTTATAGTCAAACCTCATAATTTTTTATCCATATCAACGTTATAGGCTCATATGAACCATTTGACCAAGTTTGGACCACAACTCCTCAAGAAATTTGATCAGATCATCAAAAGGGCAAAATGGTCATTTTTAGGGTTTTGACTGTATAAGGGCAATTTCTGATTTTTTTTAACCTAGCCAATGGCAAATTGGGTTCAAGCATCGATTCAAGAACTCAATGGCATCATCTTGACCTATTTACAAGGTTCAAAAGATCTCAAATGCATTGGATTGACAAATAAATTTTTTAGTCAACTGATCAAAATTTGACTGTACACTAAAAAGTCAAACTTTGACTTTTTGGTCAAAAATCAAATGCCAAGGGTCATTTTTCATCAAGATATGTCAAAAAATGAAACTTGTTCATCAAGAAACCCGAATTTGCAAATTAGGGTTTAAGATTGAAAAATTTCATAACTTAGAATTTTTCTAAGTTATGAAATTTTCTTAATTTTTCCCAACTTTGCCCAACTTTTTCACCATTATGCAATTGGATTCAAACAAAACTTCCAACATGAAAGTTGTAGTCCTCCACAAAGTCTACAACTTTTATTCACAAAGTTTTCTCAAAAGAATCTTGTATCTCAAGTTATGATTTTTGGAACAAGGGTCCATGAAACTTTTAACTTAGTGAAATTTTGCCCTAGTTTAGGCAAGATTTTAACCTATCTTCATGACCATTTTTCATATAGTTCCACTTGGAATATCAAAATTAATTTCAAAGATGGATATTATAGCATGTTACAAGCCTTCCAAAATGTCCAAGAACTCTCCAAAATCATTTATGGTTAGGGAGAATCAAAGATTTGAATTTGGCAAAAACTCACTTTGATCCATGGCATTTTCATGTTGACACAAGTTGCAAAATCTGTCCAAACTAGCTTTGTACTTGATTACAGGTATCTAAACCCTTTCATACTCAATAATTAAATGCAAATACATTGGACATTGGTCTTATTCTGATCAATAGAGCTTGGCACAATGAATAAATCCATTTTTGGCAAAAAGTGAGCAATACCATTTACATAAAGCATGCTTTATGTCGAATTGTATTTCTTGAGCCATACACCAAGCCTTTTGCTGCAAACAAAGCTCCCTAATGTCAGGCAAAGTTCAACCACTTTAAGCAGCTAGAGTACAAGCCAATACAGCTATAGCATTGTCAACTCTCATTTCTTACTTCAAAACCAAGAAATGTGCAAAAGTCTAGACAACTTACATATCTGTTATAACCAACTCTTGCAAGCATTTGAGATAAGTTTTACACATTCCCTTGAGCCAGAAACACGAGCCATTGAGCCCTAATACCTTCCAAAACACAAAATCACCTTCCTCTTGCAAAACAGGGCAGCTTCTGCACTTGGAGTTCTATCTCACAAACCACTTGTGCGTTTTGCCCCAAACCTGTTCAAACACCTTCCATATAACCTATCCAAGATATCCCAACCATTAGGCAGTGACTGTAACTCCATTTGCAAGCTTCACCATTTCTGTTTTCAGCTTGTGCAGGTTGAGTTCTACAAGTTTGTTCAAGCACATCCAAGGCAAACTAGGCATTGAGGAAGGCAGAGGAAGTTCAAGCAAGCTCCCAAGCACCTCAGGCCTCACTGAAAAGCTCCACATTGCCATATTTGTGTTCAACTGAAACAGGTATTTTGCAACTTCCTATCTCTCTATTTAGGAATCATTAGGCTTAGGTTTGTGAATAAAAAATGTAGTACTCATAGCCACAAAGTTGTACATATGCTCAATTTTCATTTAAGTTAAGTGTGTTGAGAGAATTTGATGCATGAACTTCCTGAAAAAGTTAGGTTAGAAATTAGGGCCAGAGAAATTATCTCTGGTCTTTGAGAGTTAGATTAAGTTTCTTATATGGTTGAAATCATCTTGAAAAATACTACAACTTTGATGTTATGAGTTTTTGCATTAGAGCACGTATGCAGGATCTGGACATTTTGTACAGGCGTGCGTATTTTTGAACAAAGGTTGAAGATGAAGTTCAGTTGGCTGGGCTTGGCCTGGATTTGTTTTTGACACCCCCTGTATTGCTAACTGCACCCCCTGGCCCATTTCTTTATATTTTTGTATTTTTCATTTTATTTTTCATTTCTGATTTTATTTTATATTTTCTAAACATAAAAAAATACCAAAAATATTTTTATAAATTTTCACATTTATTTTTATATTTTTATTTTATTTTTCTAACATAAAAATAATTATTAATTAGTATATATTTTTATTTTCTTTAATAAAAAGCAAATAAACATTTTAGAGATATTATATATTTTTAATTTATTATTTATACATATAAAATAATATTTTTCCACATGTTTTTATTTCTTAAATATCTTTGTATACATTTATGTTTATTTTCTTGTACATAAAATAAATAGTATAGTATATATTATCTTAAAACAAAAACTAGGGTTTCCACCCTTATTAAAAATAATATTTTTCTAATATATTTCCATTTTTTTGACATTTGTACATATTCCATTATTTTATTTTATTGTATATAAACAATATAATTAATATACTTTCTTAAAAGAAAATTAGGGTTTTTACCCTTAATAAAAATAATCTTTTTATTTTTCGATTTCTTTTTTTACATTAAATATTATATTTTTACATACATAAAAATAAACAAAAAACATCTTTTGCATATTCATAATATTTTGCATATTTATTTAATTGACCATTTAAATACTTGTCTATTTATTTTATTTGTACCATTTATTCAATTTGGATGTAATAGTAAATATTAGGGTTTTCTTTTCTTGCAAATATCCCCCATTCAAAAATTGTATCCCTCTCCCCATATCAATGTTGTAATAGCTTAAGTTTATTTTGCGCACTTTATGCTTTCAAATATGCCATGATTAGAGATTAGGGTTTGTATGCAAAAATCCAAAATCAAACAAATAGCTTGACTAATACAAGACATAAAAGCATGCAAATTGATAACACAATGCACACATGCACCCCTAGGGTTTCATCCACTTGTTGCCTTTTAAATGGCCATGTTATGCATGTTGAGTATCTTGGCAAAACAAAAATAAAACAAAATATCATAGTCCCTCGATGACGCTATTTTGGTTGCCTATACAAAATGATCTAGTCCCTCAAAAAATTTCTAAAGATACTTAGCACAATTGTTATCATGGTCAATACGATGACCCGCGCCTGTCCCGTTTAACATCCTAATACAAGGTTGTTTACCAAATGCAATGGTAAAACAACATTGTCAAAAAGGGTTAAAAATGTGTAGGAAAGATCTTTGAGTAGATAGGGTAGACAACTCTTAGTTACTTGATCAAAACTTGCAAAAACATCCTTGCTATTTTCAAACACACAATTTCAAAACAATTTCAAAATATTCGTTCAAACATTGGAATATCTTTTCAAAAGACAATACACATTTGTATACATTCAAACAAGAATCATTACAAAGGTTGCCACAACGATGGCCTCTTTTCAAAACATTTTCAAAACCACACACAAAGCACCATTTCAAACAATTGGAAAAGCAAAGCAAGTGATCTAAACAAGTAACTAAGAGCCTGTGGATAACCATGGATGAAAAGGGTGCTTGCACCTTCCCTTTTTATAATCTACCCCCCGAACCCAAGAAAACATCTCAAAGGTATTTCTTGTGCTTTTTGACCTTTCCTTTGGATAAATAAAAAGTCGGTGGCGACTCTTGCTAAACCGAAACATTTGCGAACACAAAACGCAAAAGCTCAAGTCAGTTCTCCCACCGCATAACACAAACCAACATTTAATTTTATTAACTAAAAGGAAAGTCAAAACAAAACATGCATGATCACAAAAGAAAAACAAGTCAGGGTGCTTGGTGATTCCTCAAAGAGCAAAGCTAAAGATAGGAAGGAGAACCAAAAGCCCTAATATGATCTTGTTATAATTGAATCAATGTGGTATGATGAAGGGATATTAGGGGAAACAATTAAGGTACAACAAGCCAGCAAGCAGCCCATGCCAGAGCGCAGCAAGTTTTCTCGAGCATTGAATATCTGGTTTCACAGTCAGTAAACTTTTTGCTCAGGTAGTATATTGCATGCTCTTTTCGGCCAGACTCATCATGCTGCCCCAGCACACACCCCATTGAATTTTCCAAAACTGTTAGGTACATGATCAGGCGTCTTCCCTCAACTGGAGGCATCAAAATGGGAGGCGCTTGATGGTACTCCTTGATCTTATCAAAGGCAGCCTGGCAGTCGTCATTCCATTCCACTACTTGATCTTTCTTCAATAATTTGAAGATTAGTTCACAAGTAGCGGGTTGATGGGAAATAAATCTGGCGATGTAGTTTAGTCGTCCTAAGAATCCCCTAACTTCCTTCTCATTACGAGGAGAGGGCATTTCTTGTATTGCTTTTACCTTTGCAGGGCCTACTTTAATACCTTTGTCGCTGACAACGAATCCTAAGAGCTTACCAGATCTCACTCCAAAAGTGCATTTATTCGGGTTCAACCTTAGTTTGTATTTCTTCAGTCTTTTAAATAGCTTTTGCAGGTGGTCCAAGTGTTCCTCTTCAGTTTGAGATCTGGATATCATATCATCTACGTAGACCTCTATCTTGTGATGGATCATATCGTGAAACAAAGCTACCATGGCACGCTGATAGGTTGCCCCGGTGTTCTTCAGCCCAAATGGCATAACTTTGTAACAGAAAGTGCCCCATTGTGTGACGAAGGTCGTTTTCTCCATGTCCTCGGGTGCCATTTTAATCTGATTATATCCGGAGAAACCATCCATGAAGTAGAATACTTTATGTTGTGCGTTATTGTCAACTAGAATATCGATATGGGGAAGCGGGAAGTCGTCCTTGGGGCTTTCCCTATTCAGGTCTCTGTAATCCACACATATATGTATCTTACTGTCCTTCTTAGGCACCAGAACGACATTGGCAACCCATTGTGGATAAGAGGTGACAGCTAAGAATCTGGTGTTGAACTACTTCATGACTTCAGTCTTGATTTTTCTGACATTTTTGGCCACATACGACGAACCTTCTATTTAACTGGAGGGCGGTCTTCTTTTGTCAGCAGACAATGGACCACGATATCAGTGTCGAGTCCTGGCATGTCTTTGTATGACCAGGAAAAGACTTCAACATATTCATGTAGTATCTGAGTTAAATGCTTCTTGACACTATGCTCCAGATTGTCACCTATCTTGACTTCTTTCTTGTCCTCTTCAGTACCTAAGTTAACTGTTTCAACCAGCTCTTCATGGGGTTGTATTGTCCTTTCTTCCTGTTGTAATAACCTAGCAAGTCCCCCTGGTACCTCACAATCTTCCTCACCTTCGTCCTTGGCTTGGTAGATCATATTTTCAAAGTCATAATAGGCGATAGCAGAACTGTTACCCATGGGATCCCGAGTGGATGTGGATCTGCATTTCGATATGTGAGTTTGTGTAAGAGCATAGATGTCATTGATAAAATAAAAGGTAGAAAAAGAAAACAAAGAGCGTAAAATTTGCATGCGAAAACGCCCCATGATTTATTAATGACATATGAAGATGAAGTAACAACCCTCACAGATGGACCATTGTGCCTCGAGTAAGACACAAGGTTTTAAAGTTTAAATTGTTTAAATATTACAAGTCCGAAAATTTAAAAGACAATTACTCTTGAATAAAAGTAATAGGAACAAAATCTTTGGCCTCCCAATTGTTGAGTCCACCGCCGATGGTTGGAAAAGTCCACTCGTCCATGTCACATCTACTATCATTATCTTCCAATGCATTGACTCCATGATTGCTGATGCGTAATGATGGTCCCCTAGCGTGAGTACGTCGAACAGCTCTTTAGGCCTCCGAGGTAAAACCTATACCAAACTTGTTCGATTTGTAGGGAATATCTGAAAGTTGACCCCAGATGGTACATCCACCTTCCTCAACTACTGCTCTAGCATCTTTCAGAGAAGCCATTTTCAATGGAGGTCTGGTAATCTTTGGAGTCTTGGTAGAAGTCTTAGTTATAGCAACCGTCTATGGAACCTCCTAAAAATTCTGACAAGGGGTTTCAATGAACTCGCCGTCCATTTTAACATACCTGAAAGAGTTCAGGTGACTAACCGTGTATTCCTCCTCCTCATGGACTATGATAATATTTCCTTTGACTGGGTACTTCAACATCTGATGTAGGGTAGAAGTTACAGCACCAGCCCTATAGATCCAGGGTCGACCTAATAAACAAGAATAAGATGGGTAGATATCCATCACATAGAAGGTTGAATCAAAAGTCTGAGTTCCAACTTTGATAGGGATGTCCACCTGCCCGTGCACCATTCTTTTAGAACAATGGAAGGCCCACACCACAATGTTGCTAGGCTTCAATGCGAGTCTTTTGCAATCTAACCGGTCAAGAGAATTCTTGGGAAAGACATTCAGCGACGAACCTGTATCCCCCAGAACGTGGGCTAATTTAATGCCCCTGCACTCAATGGAGACATGCAGGGCATCATTATGTTTCCTTCCCTTGGGAGTTAAATCAGCGTCAGAAAAAACCCAGTCCATTATCAGTAGTTAGACTGGTCGCACAATTCTCAAATTGATCAACGGAGGTCTCTTGGGGCACGTGGGCGATCTTTAGAAATTTTACTAAGACCTTAGCGTGGGCCTTAGAGCATAAAAGTAAGGCCAACATTGATATTTTTGAGGGGTTCTGCCCCAACTTCTCCACGATATTGCAATCACTTTTCTTGATTATTTTTAATATCTCTTCCATTTCTCTTTTAGAAGCTTCAGGGGTGACTTATGGATGGGCCTTCGTCTGGACAGGCTCAACCAATACCTCTTTGCCCCGTGTCTCGGCCGACTCGGTAGCAGGGATAACAGTAGGACTAACAATTGGAGTAACACTGGGAATACTGACAGGAGTGGTAGCGGGAATAATTACAGGAGTAGCAATGGTCTTTGGAGAGATCTCTAGAGAGAAAACCCTTCCACTTCTCGTTATCTTACTGGTCCCAACGATATTGTCGATGTCAGGATCAGTACCTTCAGCAACTTTGTCTTTGATAGCCAATAGATCTTGCTTGACGCCATGGTAATAGACGTCATCCCCATAGTTCCAGGGAACAGTTTTATCCGAGGAATATGGTATTGGCCCCAGCATGGTGATGATTAGGGGAGCAAACTTTGGAACAGATGTAATCCTGACGGGTATTTTGGTGGAGACCCTGGGAGGATTGTCAGAAATGGTGATTATTGAAACATCTTCACATGAATTTCCGGCAAGAGGAACTTTCTCGAACAGGATTTCTTTGTTAACCATCGGGCGCTGGACACCCATCTTCAGTAACAAACAGCCATCTAGTAGAGACATACATAAGTGACAACTTTCATCACAGCCCGAAAATAAACCAGCTTGCAATAGATTTTGTTTAACAGTCAAAAGAGGAGTATTCAATTCATCCACGGAGGAAACAAAATGGTCATCATCAACAACATTGACACCTTGGCCATGTTTGGGCATTGGCGCCGTTATTACATTAGGTGTTTCTGGAGGGTCGAACTCAATCTCTTTCACCTTGATAAGGTCTTGTACCTTATTCTTCAGGGCCCAACAATCGTTTGTATCATGCCCCGGACTTTCAGAATGATAGGAACATCGAGCATTTGGGTTGTAGCGGGGAGAAGCAGTATTGGGGTTCTTGGGAGCTTCCTTTAGAGTCACCAGATTGGACTTCAATAGATGTGGAAAAACTTGAGACAAGGTCATGTTGATCCGGGTGAATCGTCTTATGGGTGCCTCCGGCCTACGTAGATGGTTTCACTATTGATTTGATATAGGATTAGAGATCATAACGGCCCCTACCGTCGGACGATGTTCAGTTTTGTTTTGATTTCTGTGGCCATAAGCAACATTGACCTCCTTATTTCCAGTGAAGGGTTTCTTCATCGTGCTTGAGGATGCATCCCTTTAAATTTTGCCGCTCTTAGTACCGTCTTCTACCCGCTCACCAGTCATGATTAGTTCAGTAAATCCAGCCGAAGAGCTTTTGATCAAATGGTTGAAGAATAGACCAAACAACATGCCCAAGAACATATCCACCAACTCTCTATCAGATAAAGGGGGTTGGACTCTTCCTGCGAGATCCCTCCATTTCTGGGCATAATTTTTGAAACCCTCACCAGAATCCATAGACATACCTTGCAGTTGCGCTCGAGTTGGAGCTAGGTCAGCATTATACTGGTATTACTTGTAAAAAGCAGTAGCCAGATCCTCCCAATTGCGAATATTGTTCCTTCTAACTGATAGAACCAATCCAACTGTGTCCCTGACAAACTTTCTTGGAAGAAATGTACCCATAGTTTCCTATCAGCAGTATGGGGTTGAATCTTCCTGACGTATGACCTTAAATGCAGCTTAGGATCAGAGACATCGTCATATTTAGCTAATGTGGGGACCTTGAATTCTGCGGGATGACCACCCCTGAGACAAGTCCTAGCTCTTCAAAATCCAGTCCGGGTACTGTTGTACCCCAAAATTTTCCCTCTCATTTATCAAGACTTTCTCACAAGACTTCTTTGACTCAAGACAAGATTAGGGTTTGGTCAGCTCAAGACATCTCATCTTGCATTGATAACCCAAAATTTGGGTTTGAGTTTGCACAAGGATTTTTGGACCACCAATGCTTCATGTGACCTTCATACATCATTTTGGACCCCTAAGATTGTTCATGTTAAGTTTCAAGCCTTGAACCACATTTTTGATCAGTCAATTGGACAATTGACCTAAAAATCAGCTGTATTGGGGAAAAAGTCAACCATGGCCAATTTACAGTCAAACTTCATAATTTTTATCCACATCAAAATTTTAGACTCGTATGTACCATTTGATCAAATTTGGACCATAACTCCTCAAGAAATTTGATCAAATCATCAAAAGGGCAAAATGGTCAAAATTAGGGTTTTGACTGAGAAAGGGCAATTTCTGATTTTTAACCTAGCCAATGACCAATTGAGTTCAAACATGATTTCAAGGGTTAAATGGCATCATCTTGACCTAATTACATGGTTCAAAAGATCTCAAGTTCATTGGATTGACAGATGAATTTTGTAGTCAACTGATCAAAAGTCAATTGTGCACTGAAAAGTCAAACTTTGACTTTTTGGTCAAAATCAAGTACCAAGTGTCATAATTCATCAAGATATATCAAATTATGAAACTTTTTCACCAAGAAACTCAAAATTGAAAATTAGGGTTTTAATTTGAAAATTTTCATAACTTAGAATTTTTCTAAGTATAAAAAATTTCTTATTTTTTCCCAACTTTTCACCACTTTTTCACCGTGATGAATTTTGATTCAAAGAAAACTTCCAACATGAAAGTTGTAGTCCTCCATGAAATCTACAACTTTGGTTCACAAACTTTTCCCAAAAGATGCTTGGATATCAAGTTATGAATTTATGAATATAGGTCCATGAACTTCTTAACTTAGTGAAATTTTGCCCTAATTTAGGCAGGTTTTGGACCCAACTTCATGGACACTTTTCACCTAGTTCCAAGAGGTATCTCAAAATTAATTTTAAATATGGATTATAGAGCACATTTCAAGCTTTCCAAAATATCCAAGAACTCTCCAAGATCATTTTTGAGTAGGGAGAATCGAAGAAGGGAAGTTGGCATTTTCTCACTTTTGTTCAAGCCATTTTCACATAAGATCAAGTTGCAAATCAAGCCTATGCTGATTATATCTTGCTTTACAGGTCCTAAGCTTGTTATACACTCCATAATTAAATGCATACTCAGAAGCTAAAGCCTTTATTTTTGCTTTTGAAGCTTTACACAAGATACATTTCCATTTTTGGCCAAAAGGTTACAATGCCATTTTCATAAAGGGCAACTTTTGCAACTTTGTCAATCTTGAGCCTTGGACCTGTCCCTTTGGTGCAAGAAATTTCTATAGGTCTCAAGTAATGTATACCAACTGTTATCATCCCTCAAGCTAGCCAGTACAAGCATGTGGGATTAGTCACTTCACTTTACTTAAAATGCAAGAAAAGTTGCAAAAAGGTCCAAAGCTTGCACAGCTAGTAAGGGCTGACTTTGTATCATTTCCATACAAATATACAAACTTGTTACAAGGCTTAGCACGATTTTCTTGGACCTAAAACACTCTGAAACTCAAAAACACCAAATTTCTTCCAAAATACTCAGAATCTGCAAAACCATAGCCAACTCTCATTTGGCTCGTGCGTTTTGTGTTTAAACACTTCAAGCATCTCATACACATCATACCAAAGCAATCCAAGCCATCACCCTGGTTTTGTAACCCCTGTTTCAGAATACACCATTTTCACTTTGGAAGCTTGCAGTTGGACTTGGTCAGAGAGTTTCAGCCATCCTCAGAGCAAGCTAGGCATTGGAATAGGTTTAGGGAAGTTCAAGGAAGCTTAAACAATCACCAGGCCTCCATTAAAGTCCATACATTGTCCTACACAAATCCAGCTGAAGGAGGTAATTTCTTAAACTCTATCTCTCTGAATAGGCAACTTCAAGCCACGATTTGTGAAGAAAAATTGTAGTCCATATCATAACGAACCTGTATATATCCATACTTTTCATTTATATTACTTGTGCTAAGAGAATTTGAAGATTGAAAATGCTGATAAAGTTAGGTCACGAATTAGGGGTTCCAAAATTATCCTTGATCTTTTAGAGTTAGGTTACATAATTTATATGGTTAGAATCATGAGCTCAAATGCCACATGTTTCATGTTATGAGTTTTTGTTTTTGTGCAAGCATTAGAGAGATACAGATTTGAACGTGAAACGCGCGCAAGGAAGCTGGCCAGAGGACAGGGATGAAGTTCTGGGCTTTTTGGCGCCTTGGGCCTTTTTGTTTTTGCTAATCACACCCCCTGACTTGTTATTTGCACCCCCTGGCTAATTTGTTATATTTTTTCATATTTTTTTCATATTTTATATTTATATGCTTTTGATTATTTTTTCTTAATAGTAAAAAAATCCTAAAAATAATTTCTTTATTTTTACAATTTTTATTTTGTTATTTTATTATTTTTTACATAAAAACTAATATATTTTGAATAGGATAGAACTTATTTTCTTAATTAGTTTGTAAATACAATAAAAAATACTTAATATTTTTATTATACTATTTATACTCATAAATACTTATTTTTGTACATATTTAATTTTTAATATTTATATATAATACTATTTATTATTTTCTTATACAAAAAATGTACAAAATAATAATATGAAACATGTATTTTCTTTTAAATAAAAACTAGGGTTTAATCTCTCCAAAAATAAATATATTTTTTTCCTTTTTCTAGGGTTTAAATTAAATATTTTTCTCATACAAAAACAAAACACAACATTTTTTACATGAATCCATTGCATTGCATTTTAAATATTTGCCTTATATTTATTTAATTCGCGCAATATTCGATTTGGTTGTAATAATATATTTAGGTTTATATTTGTGCAAAATCCCCATTCAAACTTGTATCCCCCCCTCCCACAATAATTGTTGTAATAGCTTAGTTTATTTTACGCAATTTATCGTTTTATATACCATGCTTAGTAATTAGGGTTTTGCATGATAAGAACAAAAACAAAGCAAATAGAAAACCATAAATGCAAGACAAAAGCATGAAAATGATACACTTTGCACACAAGCACCCTTAGGGTTTCTCCCACTTGGTTGCCTAAAATAAAATGGCCATGTTACGCATGCGAAGTATCTTGGAAAAACAAAATAAGTATAAGATCATAGTCCCTCGATGACGCAATTCAAAGGTTGCCTAAAACAAAATGATCTTGGTCCCTCAAAAATGCTAAGATACTTGGCAACATTGCTATCATGGTTATACAATGACCCACGCCCGTCCCATTAACGTCCAAAGATAGGGTTGCTTACCAAATCAATGGTAAGTCAACAAAGTCAAAGGAATAAAAATGCACAAGGAAGACGTTTGAGTAGGTAGATAGCTTCTAAGTTACTTGCTCCATTTCAAAATAATCCTTGCTATTTTCAAAAACAAACACACACACATTTCAAAACATTTCAAAACATCTTGCAAAACATTGAAAACATTTTCAAAAGATAAACATCTTTGTATACATTCTTATGAACGAGAATCATTACAAAGATTGCCTAAACGAATGGCCTCTTTTCAAAATACTTTCAAAAACCAGACCAAACACCATTTCAAACAAAACAAAGCAAGTGATCTAAACAAGTAACTAAGAGCCCATGGAAAACCATGGATGAAAAGGGTGTTAGCACCTTCCCTTTTCATAATCTACCCCCCCCCCCCCCGAACTCAAGAAAACATCTCAAAGGTCTTTCCTGTGCTTTTTTACCTTTCCTTTTGGATAAAAGAAAAGTCGGTGGCGACTCTTGCTAACCGCAACATTTGCAAACACAAACACAAAACTTCAAGTCAGTTCTCCCACCGCATCACAGAACTGGGGACTCTGCTGGGGAATAATTATAAGAGTGGGGTTACCTTAGGGTTTAGATCAC
Source organism: Vicia faba (assembly GCA_948472305.1). Taxonomy (NCBI): domain Eukaryota; kingdom Viridiplantae; phylum Streptophyta; class Magnoliopsida; order Fabales; family Fabaceae; genus Vicia; species Vicia faba. Next base: position 628,834,176 of record OX451737.1, read on the forward strand.
ATTTATTTGCTTACATTGTTTGACTTGTTTGCTTTACCATTTTGGTTCTATTGTTTGGGTTTGAATCCTCCACCCGGATTTGGGAAAACATTATAGGTAAATAGCAATACGTTGTGGAAACTGTGCGGGGTATACCGACATGGTCTAAGCAATAGCTATATTAGTGTGACATATTTGTGGGTACCGGTAGCCTTTGAGTCAATCAAAGAGAATACGGGGCCGCTGAGTGATGTTATGAAGCACTGATAAACTTCTAGAACCTTTACTTGACCAACTTGGCCTTTTAGGATGTAGTGAGATGACCGGATTTGGTGCAGTACGAAGTTGGTAGATACTCGATACTACACTCATTGAGGGTTGTTTTCTTGGGATATTTTGATCGCCAGTAAAGAGGCTTGAACTGAAACAATGAACAAAGGAAACAATCCAGTGATATTGAACTCCTTAGAACCCGGTTACTATTGTTAGGACAGGTTGGGCCAACTAAACTTCAAGAGGGTACTTACCTATGAAACCCCATGCAAGCCTAAACTAAGAACTTGTTTGATTTGCTTGTACATATATACTTGTGCATAACATCATGGACATCATGAGCATCATGTGCATCCTCTAACCATTTCAAGGATTTTGGAGATTCATCTTTGTTCTTGTTTTGTAGGTTATGGATTCACTTTGCAGGAAAACTATCCAAATCAACCTTGTAAGAATTCTTCCACAACTCAAGGAGCTAGCTTCAAGGATCCCTGAGAATTCTCCATTCACCGAGAGACATGGTCGTCTACTCAACTTGGTCACTTCCAACACAGAGGAGGATATGATGAAGGTTCTCTTCCAGTTCTTTGACCCTTTGCATCGTTGCTTCACATTTCCTGACTATCAACTTGTGCCCACTTTGGAAGAATTCTTTCAACTTCTGAGGGTTCCTATTCTCAATCAACTAAACTTCAACAGTACGGAAAGAGATCCAAAGCCAGAAGAGATTGCTCAAGCCCTGCACTTGCACTCATCTGATGTCACAACACATTGGGAAACTAGAAGTGGTGTCAAAGGCTTCTTGGCAAAGTTTCTGTTTGAGAAGGCCCAAAGTTGTTGGAATTCCCTAGACTTGTAATATTTTGAGGAGATTGTAGCCCTTCTCATCTATGGGATGGTCTTGTTCCCTAATCCTGACCAACTCATAGATGTAAGCGCTGTCAAAATCTTCATGTCTCGCAACCCGGTGCCTACATTGCTTGGGGATATCCTACACTCTTTTCACACTCGTACAATGAGGAAAATAGGTGTTCTATGTGTTGTACTCCTCTCCTTGCAAGATGGTTTATTTCTCATCTTCCCCAATCAGTCTTAAAGAATGGGCAAGGTTTGAGGTGGTCACAAAGGTTAATAACACTTAAACATTTAGATATTCATTGGTGTTCTCGATCCAAAGAGAATGTTATCATTGTTGACCGTTGTGGGGAATTCCCTAATGTCCCTCTACTTGGCATTAGGGGAGGCATCACCTACAACCCATGCTTAGCTCTAATACAATTTGGTTATGCCCGAAGGGATGGCCCACGTGATATGCTGATTCAAGGATTGGTTTTCGACTACGACAACGACGATCAAGGACTCTGCCAGAGATTCATCTGAGCTTGGAGGATGCTAAACAAGGTGGATAGCAAGACTTTGGGACACAAGAATTCCATCCATCTTGAGCCTTACCTCAAGTGGGTACGAACTCGCGCTCAAAGTCTTATGATGCCTTATCCCTCCATTCTCCCAGTGATTATTGAGCCTGTTAAGGAAGGAGAAGTTCCATACATTATCCTACATCCTGACATGCCGACATCACTCGAAGACCTACAAAGGGATTGGATACAGCTCAAGGGAGAGTGCAATACTTTCGAAGCCCAATTATACGCAAGCGAGAAGAAGGTTTTGGAACTCACTCGGCTACTTCACGAAGAGCAGACTCTCAATACCTACATTGCACCAAAGAGGATGCGCAATGTCTTTTTACCTTAGAATTTTGTATTATTTTGCCCAAGCGGCATTGATGTACTCAAATTCTATTTTATTAATATGGCGTGTGTTTCTTTTTTGTTTAAAACAAATTTGAATTTCTAAATCCTCGAAAGCATTGCATGAATACATATCATTCATCATAAGCATAAACAGGTCTTCACAACAAGTTTCCTCATCTCTCTACTGTTTATTTCAGTACGATGGATCTCGAACAAACGGTCAAAGATCTGCAGGCTCAGAACACGCAATTTCAACAGTTGCTCATGACCTTAGCCAAGGGGTAAGAGGAACTGAAGACTATGCTAGAAAAAGAGAAAGAGAAAAAGAAGAAGAAGCCAGTTGGTGTGGTAATCATGGGCAGAAGTTTCAGGGACAAGTCAGAAGGACTTTAGAATTTCCAACAACATCTGAAGAAGGGGAAAGAAAAGGAAAAGAAACGACAGTACCATCAGATTCTGAAGAAGAAGAGGAAGAGGAGGACTACTCTGAACAACAATACCCTATGGCTGATGACAAGTACAAAGACCTGGAAGAGCGACTAAGCGCTATGGAAATCCAGAGAGTACCAGGGCTAGATTTTGAAGAGTTGGGGCTGGTGTCAAGAATTGTAATCTCTCCAAAGTTAAAGTGCCACTATTTTCCAAGCATGATGGGGTGTCTTGCCCTAAAATGCACCTCACATCATATGTCAGGAAGATTCAACCATATTTTTCTGACAAAGACTTATGGGTCCACTTTTTCCAAGACAGTTTATCAGGAACGCAACTTGATTAGTTCTACCAATTAGAAAGGGATACGTCCACAATTGGGAAGACTTGGCAGCTGCTTTCTATAAATAATATCAATACAACACCGACTTGGCGCATACCCGTACTCAGCTACAGAGTATGGTTATGGCTTCCAATGAGGGCTTTAAAGATTACGCGCAAAAGTGGAGAGATCTAGTCGGAAGGGTGCAACCCTCTCTATCTGAGAGGGAGTTGGTGGACATGTTCTCGGGAACTCTATCAGGCCCTTTATTCAATCATCTGATTGGGAGTTCCTCTGCAGGGTTTACTAAATTGATTTTAACCGGTGAAAGAGTGGAGGTTGGTATAAGAAATGGGAAGATTTAGAAGGACGTGTCTGCCTCAACAGTTGTGAAAAAGCCCTTCACTGGAAGAAAGGAAGTACTTGCTGCCTATTCACAGAGGAATCAGGGAAGAACTAAGCGCCGACCAACGGTAGGGGCCGTTATGATTCCGAAGCCTGCATCAGACCAGCCAAGAACTAACCAGCAAAGGGTGGAAAGGCCAGTTTGGCAATTCACCAAGATTAACATGACTCCAACCCAAGTTCTACCACATCTTCTAAAATTGAATTTGGCCACTCTAAAAGAGGCCCCAAAGAATCCTAATACTACGTCTCCATATTACCATCTGAACGCCAGATGCGCGTACCATTCTGAAACTCCAGGGCACGACACCAACAACTGTTGGGCTCTGAAGAACAAAATTCAAGACCTGATAGATGTGAAGGAAGTTGAGTGTGAAGCGCCTGAGAAACCGAATGTCATTTCCACTCTGATGCCTAGGCACCGTCACAATGCCAATGATGTTGAGGAAGATAATGAAGAGGATGGCATCCTGGAAGATTAGATATTTCCTACTGTCAGCGGAGGACTTCGCAATTGGGAAGCCAAAGACTTTGTCCCAATAACTTTCATATCTCAGTAATTTATCTTTTACATTTATGTTGGACTTGTAATATTCACGAATAATTCGCACTTTAAAAACCTTGTGTCTTACCTGAGGCACAACGGTCCATTTGTAAGGGTTTTTATTTCATCTTCATATGACATTCAATGAATCATGGATGCTTTTCACATATAAACCTTTTATTCCCATTGTCTTTCTTTTACATTTTATTGTTTTAAGATGGCTATACCCTTACACACACCCACACTCACAAATGCAGGTACCCTTCCATTCCGGATCCCATGGGTAACGATATTGCTATAGCCTTCAGTGACTCTGAAGATCTGATCTACCAAGCCGAATACGAAGGTGAGAAAGATTGTGAGGTGCCAGGGGAATTGGCCAGACTATTACAATAAGAGGAAAGAGCTATTCAGCCTCATGAGGAGCTGTTAGATACAATCAATTTGGGTACCGAGGAAGATAAAAAGGAAATCAAAGTGGGTGCCAATCTAGAGCCGAGTGTCAAGGAGCGCCTAATTCATCTATTGCATGATTATGTTGAGATCTTTTCCTGGTCATACGAAGACATGTCGGGACTCGATACAGACATCGTGGTACATCGTCTACCCACAAGAGAAGATTTTCCACCAGTGAAACAAAAAGTCCGCCGCATAAGACCTGACATGTCAGAGAAGATCAAAGCAGAGGTTATGAAACAGTTCAATACTGGATTTCTGGCTGTTACTTCCTATCCTCAATGGGTGGACAACATTGTTCCTGTGCCTAAAAAGGACGGCAAAGTGAGAATGTGCGTGGATTATAGAGATTTAAACAGGGCCAGCCCTAAAGATGATTTTCCACTTCCACACATCGACATCCTGGTCGATAATACAGCCCAGCACAAAGTATTTTCTTTCATGGACGGATTCTCATGCTATAACCAGATCAAAATGGCACCTGAGGACATGGAGAAAACTACATTTGTCACACAGTGGGGTATGTTCTGCTACAAAGTGATGCCATTCGGACTGAAGAATGTCGGGATAACCTATCAACGTACCATGGTAGCTTTGTTTCATGATATGATACATCATGAGATAGAGGTCTACGTAGATGACATGATAGCCCGATCACAAACTGAAGAAGAACACCTTGATCATATGCAAAAGCTATTTGTCAGGTTAAAGGAGTACAAACTAAGGTTAAACCCGAACAAGTGCACATTCAGAGTCTGGTCCGGTAAACTCTTAGGTTTCATTGTCAGCAACAAAGGCATCGAGGTTGATCCTGCCAAGGTCAAAGAGATACAAGAAATGCCTTCTCCTCACACTGAGAAGGAAGTCAGAGGTTTTTTGGGATGCCTAAACTATATTGCCAGATTCATTTCACACCTAACGTCTACTTGTGAGCCAATCTTCAAACTTCTTGAAGAAAGATCAAGTAGTCAAATGGAACGATGAATGTCAGATTGCTTTCGACAAAATCAAGGAGTGTTTACAAGAGCCTCTTGTCTTAATGCCACCAGTCGATGGAAGGCCGCTAATCATGTATCTGACCATTTTAGAGAATTCAATGGGGTGCGTATTGGGCCAGCATGACGAGTCTGGCCGAAAAGAGCACGTTATTTATTACCTGAGCAAAAAGTTTACCGACTGTGAAACCAGATATTCACTGCTCGAGAAAACTTGTTGCGCTCTGGTATGGGTTGTTCATTGGCTAAGACAGTATATGCTGACTCATACCACTTTGCTGATATCTAAGATGGATCCGATAAAGTACATCTTTGAGAAGCCTGCTCTGTCTGGGAGGATAGCTAGATGGAAGAAGATCCTAACAGAATATGACATACAGTACACGACCCAAAAAGCTATAAAGGGCAGTGTGCTAGCTGATCATCTTGCTCATCAAGCTGTAGAAGATTATCAGTCCATGAAGTTTGACTTCCCTGACGAAGACATCATGACATTAGACAATGTTGAAGAAATCAGGCCATATGACGGACCTGAATAAGGATCCCGATGGACCCTGTACTTTAATGGGGCATCCAATGCACTTGGTAACGGTATCGGCATTGTGCTCATATCTCCGGAAGGATGCCATACTCCTTTTACGGTCATACTTGGCTTCAACTGTACGAATAACATGGCAGAGTACGAAGCATGCATCTTTGGTCTCAAGGTTGCCATAAACTTGGGAATCAAATCTTTATATGTGTTTAGGGATTCAACTTTGGTCATCAGTCAGATCAAAGGAGAATGGGACACTAAGCATCCAAACCTCATCCCTTACAAAGAATATGTTTTGACATTGTTACCACATTTCGAGCAGATTACCTTCGAGCATTTCCCGCGAGAAGAAAATCAGCTAGCAGATGCTCTAGCCACAATGTCATCTATCTTTAAACTTAATTGGGATAACGAGGCTCCCCAGATCACCATTGAACGAATGGATGAACCGGCACACTATCACGAGATTAATACTGAATAAGTAGTGGACCAGCCTTGGTTTCATGAAGTCAAAAGGTATCTCGAGGCTCAAGAATATCCAGAAGGAGCTTCAGTCAATGACAAAAAGTTCTTAAGGAGATTCTCTGCTAAGTTCTTCCTAAGTAATGGCATCTTATACAAACGTAATCATGATTCTATTCTGCTCCGTTGTGTGGACAAGATTGAAGCTGAAAAGATCATGGCTGAATTGCATGAAGGTACTTTTGGCACTCACTCTAGTGGGCATACGATGGCGAAGAAAATCCTAAGGGCAGGCTATTATTGGTCTACCATGGAAGCTGACTGCTATCAACACTCCCGAACTTTTCATAAATGTCAAATCTATGCAGACAAGTTGCACGTGCCTCCGGTTCCTCTAAATGTCTTAACAGCTCCTTGGCCTTTTGCTATGTGGGGAATCGATATGATTGGGGAGATCAAGCCTACAGCCTCCAATGGACACCGCTTCATTCTAGTGGCCATTGACTATTTCACCAAGTGGGTCGAAGTAGCTTCCTTCGCATCCGTTAATAAGAATGTCTTTGCCCGCTTCATCAAGTAGAATCTTATTTGCCGATACGGTATCCTAGAAAGGATCATCACTGATAACGGTACAAACCTTAACAATACTATGATCACCGCCTTGTGCGAGCAGTTTAAGATTCAACATCATAATTCATCCCCCTATCGGCCAAAGATGAATGGTGTAGTTGAGGCTGCTAATAAAAACATTAAAAAGATCATACAGAAGATGACAGTCACCTACAAGGACTGGCATGAGATGCTACTGTTTGCTCTCCACAGGTATCGTACCATGGCTCGCACATCAACTGGGGCAACACCCTATTCTTTGGTTTATGGCATGGAAGTTGTCTTGCCTATTGAGGTTCAGATCCCCTCTTTAAGAATCATGAAGGATGCAGGTTTGAGTGAAGATGATTGGATCCAAACCCGACTTGATCAGTTGAACTTAATTGACGAAGAGAGACTTACTGCTGTTTGCCATGGTCAGATGTACTAGAAATGGATGATTAAGGCTTTCAACAAGAAAGTCAGACGCCAGGTGTATCAAGTTGGAGATCTAGTGATCAAGCGCATCATCTTGCCACAAAGTGATCCCAGGGGCAAATTGACTCCTACCTATGATGGGCCATTTGTAATCAAGAACATCTTTTCTGGTGGGGCAATGATCTTAACCACCATGGACGGCGACGATCTGCCACAACCTGCAAACGCAGACAGAGTCAAAAGATACTACGCATAAGAGACTCGCTAGGTTGACACACCTAGGCAAAACAAGGGCATCTCGGCGAACCAAAAGGTTTGGGCAATAATTAGGGATAAAACAAAAAAAATCTGTACACCCGGCAAATTGAAAACCCGAAAGGGAGGCTTGGGCAAAAAAGGGTTTCTCGGTGGACTAAAAACCCAAAAGGGAGATCCAAGAAAAAGTTAGGGAATTAAAGCGTATGACTATGTCTCGTCGGATCACTTTAAGGACAATCTCTTCACAGACAAACCCGGAGCTTCTGATCAATTCAATCATCTTTGGACGAAGCAACGGATGGACAAGATATTCGGAGACACGAAGGATATAGCAGAATGGGAACCCCATGGGATTATCACACATAGCTATCTTTCTTTGTATAAATTTTTTTACTTTTATGACAACATCCTCTTACTAGGATGTATGTCTCCTTTGTACAAAATACTTATTCAAAGTAAATACAAAGATATCTCTTTCAAAGTACAGAAAACTATTTGTCCTTTTTCTTTATACTTGTGTTTTATTTGCAAAAACGTCCAATGATTCATTAATGAGCATATGCATTTGAACATAATTACTGTTTACAAATAAACAAAATGGAAAAGAACAATTACTGACAGGTTGAAAGAATAGGAAAACGTCTTTAGGCTATTCCATGGGCAATCCCTACAGTACATCATTAAGATCCCCAACGGAGCTAAAACTTCAAACTCTTAATCCCCAGCAGAAACCATTCAGTTTCTTCAAATTCCCCAGCAAGTTATCTTGAAGCCCGAAAATCAACTGGATAATAGTTAACTTCTGTTTCTCCCTAACTTAGGATAACTCCCCAGTAGAGTGGCAGACGGCCGAAACTCCTGAACCTTTTCCAAACATGAATAAGCTTTTTCCCCATAGAGTTTTCATTGCTCCCCAACAGAATGAAGATTCTCCTTATCATTTCCCAGCAGAAGTCATCAAAATTCTCTGGATTCTCCAAGAAGATTGCTCAAGCAGTTTATGGCATTGCTCGCAACAGAAGTTTTGTCAAAACTTCAACTTCAAGACATGAAGAATCCACATATCCTCAGCAGCAGTCAAGGATTTATTTTCCTTAGCAATACAGCAAATCAGCTTACATGCGCATACATTACATCCACATATCATAAACATTGATAAAACACATATATTGCATCATACATTTCATGCAACATAACTTTGTGTTTCAGCTAACATTTTACCCTTTTTAGGATAAGATTAACAGCTACCGTTTAACAATATGCAATCAGATACAGTACAGATACGCTCCAGACACGAAAGCCATTCTGTTACTCATTCAGATTCTAGTCCAGATACGCTCCAAACAAGGATGCCATTCTGATACTCATTCAGACTTTAACTTTAAGATACAGTCCAGATACTCTCCAGACACGGTTGCCATTCTGTCGCTTATTCAGATTCAACTTCAGATACAGTTCAGACACGCTCCAGACACGGATGTCATCCTGATACTCATTCAGATTTCAAGTTCAAATACACTCCAGACATGGAAGTCATTCTATCAATAATTCAGATTCCAAGTTCATGATACAGTTCAGATACGCTCCAGACACGGAAGCCATTCTGTCACTAATTCATACTTCAACTTCAGATATAGTTCAGATACGCTCCAGACGCGGAAGCCATTCTATTACTCATTCAGATTCAAGTACAGACACATCTCGGATACGCTCCAGACACGGATGTTATTCTGTTGCTCATACAGTTTTAGTCTCCATATACAGTTCATATACGTTCCAGATACGGACACCATTCTGATACTTATTCTTCTGACTTACAACTTACAATTCAGCAAACATTCTTGGATGGCATCTACAAGCCCATCTCCAACAAGATTATATCACCTCTCCAAATGGCATCTTTAAGCCCATTCCCTCAACTACACTTTTGTCGAGTGCAAATTTATGGGCACTCTAGTGTCCAATCATCTTTTACCTTCGAGTCACGAACGGTAAAGACTCGCCAATCTGACTCTTCAGGTTCAAGAATATTGAACAGGGGCAGCTATTATACCCCAAAATTTTCCTTCTCATTTATCAAGACTTTCTCACAAGACTTCTTTGACTCAAGACAAGATTAGGGTTTGGTAGGCTCAAGACATCTCATCTTGCACTGATAACCCAAAATTAGGGTTTGAGTTTGCACAAGGATTTTTGGACCACCAATGCTTCATGTGACCTTTATACATCATTTTGGACCCCTAATATTGTTCATGTTAAGTTTCAAGCCTTGAACCATATTTTTGATCAGTCAATTGGACAGTTGACCTAAAAATCAGTTGTATTGGGGGAAAAGTCAACGGCCAATTTACAGTCAAACTTCATACTTTTTGATCCACATCAACATTTTAGACTCATATGTACCATTTGATCAAATTTGGACCACAACTCCTCAAGAAATTTGATCAAATCATCAAAAGGGCAAAATGGTCAAAATTAGGGTTTTGACTGAGAAAGGGTAATTTCTGATTTTTAACCTAGCCAATGACCAATTGAGTTCAAACATGATTTCAAGGGTTCAATGGCATCATCTTGACCTAATTACATGGTTCAAAAGATCTCAAGTTTATTGGGTTGACAGATGAATTTTGCAGTCAACTGATCAAAAGTCAATTGTGCACTGAAAAGTCAAACTTTGACTTTTTGGTCAAAATCAAGTACCAAGGGTCATAATTCATCAAGATATATCAAATTATGAAACTTGTTCACCAAGAAACTCAAAATTGAAAATTAGGGTTTTAATTTGAAAATTTTCATAACTTAGAATTTTTCTAAGTATACAAATTTTCTTATTTTTTCCCAACTTTTCACCATTTTTTCACCATGATGTATATTGATTCAAAGAAAACTTCTAACATGAAAGTTGTATTCCTTCATGAAATCTACAACTTTTCTTCACAAATGTTTCCCAAAAGATGCTTGGATCTCAAGTTATGAATTTGTGAATATAGGTCCATGAACTTCTTAACTTAGTGAAATTTTGCCCTAATTTAGGCAGGTTTTGGACCTAACTTCATGGACACTTTTCACCTAGTTCCAAGAGGTATATCAAAATGCATTTCAAAGATGGATTATAGATCATATTTCAAGCTTTACAAAATGTCCAATAACTCTCCAAGATCATTTTTGAGTAGGGAGAATCGAAGAAGGGAAGTTGGCATTTTCTCACTTTTGTTCAAGCCATTTTCACATAAGATCAAGTTGCAAATCAAGCCTATGCTGGTTATATCTTGCTTTACAAGTCCTAAGCTTGTTATACACTCCATAATTAAATGCATACTCAGAAGCTAAAGCCTTTGTTTTTTCTTTTGAAGCTTTACACAAGATACATTTCCATTTTTGGCCAAAAGGTTATAATGCCATTTTCATAAAGGGCAACTTTTGCAACTTTGTCAATCTTGAGCCTTGAACCTGTCCCTTTGGTGCAAGCAATTTCTACAGGTCTCAAGCAATGTATACCAACTCTTATCAGCCATCAAGCTATCCAGTACAAGCATTTGGGATTAGTCACTTCACTTTACTTAAAATGCAAGAAAAGTAGCAAAAAGGTCCAAAGCTTGCACGGCTAGTAAGGGTTAACTTTGTATCATTTCTTGGACCTAAAACACTCTGAAACTCAAAAACACCAATTTTCTGCCAAAATACTCAGAATCTGCAAAACTATAGCCAACTCTCATTTGGCTCGTGCGTTTTGTGTTTAAACACTTCAAGCATCTCATACACATCATACCAAAGCAATCCAAGCCATCACCCTGGTTTTGTAACCCTTGTTTCAGCATCCACCATTTTCACTTTGGAAGCTTGCAGTTGGACTTGGTCAGAGAGTTTCATCCATCCTCAGAGCAAGCTAGGCATTGGAATAGGTTCAGGAAAGTTCAAGGAAGCTTAAACAATCACCAGGCCTCCATTAAAGTCCCTACATTGTCCTACACAAATCCAGCTGAAGGAAGTAATTTCTTAAACTCTATCTCTCTGAATAGGAAACTTCAAGCCACGATTTATGAAGAAAAAATGTAGTCCATATCATAACGAAATTGTACATATCCATACTTTTCATTTATATTACTTGTGCTAAGAGAATTTGAAGATTGAAAATGCTGAAAAAGTTAGGTCACGAATTAGAGGTTCCAAAATTCTCATTGATCTTTTAGAGTTAGGTTACATAATTTATATGGTTGGAACCGTGAGCTCAAATGCCACATGTTTCATGTTATGAGTTTTTGTTTTTGTGCAAGCATTAGAGAGATACAGATTTGAACGTGAAACGCGCGTAAGGAAGGTGGCCAGAGGACAGGGATGAAGTTCTGGGCTTTTTGGCGCCTTGGGCCTTTTTGTTTTTGCTAATCACACCCCCTGACTTGTTATTTGCACCCCCTGACTTGTTATTATATTTTTTCATATTTTTTTCATATTTTATATTTATATGCTTTTGATTATTTTTTTTGAATAATAAAAAAATCCTAAAAATAATTTCTTTATTTTTACAATTTTTATTTTGTTATTTTATTATTTTTTACATAAAAATTAATATATTTTGAATAGGATAGAACTTATTTTCTTAATTAGTTTGTAAATACAATAAAAAATACTTAATATTTTTATTATACTATTTATACTCATAAATACTTATTTTTGTACATATTTAATTTTTAATATTTATATATAATACTATTTATTATTTTCTTATATAAAAAATGTACAAAATAATAATATGAAACATGCATTTTCTTTTAAATAAAAAATAGGGTTTAATCTCTCTAAAAATAAATATATTTTTTTCCTTTTTCTAGGGTTTAAATTAAATATTTTTCTCATACAAAAAAAAAACACAAAACATTTTTTACATGAATCCATTGCATTGCATTTTAAATATTTGCCTTATATTTATTTAATTCGCGCAATATTCGATTTGGTTGTAATAATATATTTAGGTTTATATTTGTGCAAAATCCCCATTCAAACTTGTATCTCCCCTCCCATAATAATTGTTGTAATAGCTTAGTTTATTTTACGCAATTTATCACTTTATATACCATGCTTAGTAATTAGGGTTTTGCATGACAAGAACAAAAGCAAAGCAAATAGAAAACTCTAAATGTAAGACAAAAGCATGAAAATGATACACTTTGCACACAAGCACCCTTAGGGTTTCTCCCACTTGGTTGCCTAAAATAAAATGGCCATGTTACGCATGCGAAGTATCTTGGCAAAACAAAACAAGTATGAGATCATAGTCCCTCGATGACGCAATTCAAAGGTTGCCTAAAACAAAATGATCTTGGTCCCTCAAAAATGCTAAGATACTTGGCAACATTGCTATCATGGTTATACGATGACCCACGCCCGTCCCGTTAACGTCCAAAGATAGGGTTGCTTACCAAATCAATGGTAAGTCAACAATGTCAAAGGAATAAAAATGCACAAGGAAGACGTTTAAGTAGGTAGATAGCTTCTACGTTACTTACTCCATTTCAAAACAATCCTTGCTATTTTCAAAAACAAACACACACACATTTCAAAACATCTTGCAAAACATTGAAAACATTTTCAAAAGACAAACATCTTTGTATACATTCTTACGAACGAGAATCATTACAAAGATTGCCTAAACGAATGGCCTCTTTTCAAAATACTTTCAAAAACCACACCAAACATCATTTCAAACAAAACAAAGCAAGTGATCTAAATAAGTAACTAAGAACCCATGGAAAACTATGGATGAAAAGGGTGCTAGCACCTTCCCTTTTCATAATCTACCCCCCGAACTCAAGAAAACATCTCAAAGGTCTTTCCTGTGCTTTTTTACCTTTCCTTTTGGATAAAAGAAAAGTCGGTGGCGACTCTTGCTAACCGCAACATTTGCAAACACAAACGCAAAACCTTAAGTCAGTTCTCCCACCGCATCACAGGTACCCTCTAGATCTCCAGAGCATTGAGGCGATCCTCCTACTGTTTGTATTTATCATCAGCAGGAGGATACTGTTCTTCGGAGTAGTCAGTTTCATCTTCCTCAGACTCTAGGTTGTCATTTACTTCCTTGTTCTTTCCTTCTTGATTATATCCTTCACCCAACGAGGTTGCAAAATATAGAGTTCGCTTGGCTGGTCCTCTGAACCTTCTTCCTAAATTCTAAACATCGATTGGTTTCCTCTTATCCTTTAGCCATAGTCAAGAACATCTGTTGGGATTGAGAATTCTGTGCTTGAGGATCCTTTATTATCTGTTCAATATCCATCTCACTGAAATAAACAATAGAAAGATAAGGAGACCTGGTGTGAAAAACCTGTTTGTGTTATGATGAATGAAAATGCATATGTGAATGATTTCAAGGAAACGAGAATATTTAAATTTGCTTAGACAAAAGGAAACACACACTGCATTAATAAATCCAAGTATGACTACATCATGCCTCTTTGGGCTTACAATGAAAGAAATAAAATACAAAAATAAAACTCCTAAGACAAAAAGGTTGAACACATCCTCTTCGGCGCAATATAGGCATTCAAACTTCGCTCTTCATGAAGCTGCTTTGTGAGTTCCAGAACTTTCTTCTCACTCGCTTGGAACTGGGCTTCAAAGGTGTCTCGCTCTTCCTTTAGCTGAATCCAATCCTTTTGCAAGTCTTCAAGAGAGGTAGGCATGTTAGGATAAAGGACAGTATACGGGACATCTCCTTCAGCAACGGGCTCCATGATGACAGGTAGGATGGAGGGGTAAGGCATTACGAGACTCTGAGCACGAGTTCGTACCCACCTAAGGTAAGGCTCCAGGGGAATAGAATTTTTGTGTCCCAAGGTCTTACTATCCACTTTGTTTACCATCCTACAAGCTCGTATAAACCTTTAACGGCAGCCTTGGTCGTCGCTCTCGTAGTCGAACACCACACCTTGGATGAGCGCATCATGAGGACCATCTCTTCGTGCATACCCAAACTATCGTAAAGCTATGCAAGGGTTGTAAGTGATACCTCCCATAATGCCAAGCAAGGGGACATTAGGTAATTACCCACAATGGTCGATGATAGTAGTGTCCTCCAAGGATCGAGAACACTAGTGAATATCCAAACGTCTGAGTGACATCAACCTATTGGACCATCTCAAACTTTGCTCATTCTTTACAACGGATCGGGGTAGGTGCGAAACAAACCACCTAGCCAACAGAGGAGTGCAACACATGAGGGCTCCTCTTCTCTTCATGGTGCAAGAGTGGAGATAATGCAGGATATCTCCCAACAAAGTAGGCACCGGATTGCGAGATATAAAATTTTTGACTACATTCACATCTATAAGTTGGTCAAGATTAAGAAATAGTACCATCCCATAGATGAGAAGAGCCAAGATTTCTTCAAAGGCTTGTAAATCCAGAGTGTTACAACAGTCTTGAGCTTTTTCCAACAGGAACTTGGCTAGGAACCCTTTGACACCACTTCTTGTTTCCCAGTTAACCATGATGTCAGATTGTTGTAAGTGTAAAGCTCGGGCAATCTCTTCGGTGCTCGGGTCTCTTTCAATACCGTTGAAAGGTAATTGATTGAGAATAGGATTTCCAAAGAGTTGAGAGAATTCTTCTATAGTAGGCACAAGTTGGTAATCGGGGAAGGTAAAGCGATGGTGCAAAGGGTCGAAGAACTAGAAAAACACCTTCATGATGTCTTCATCAAAGTTTGAGGTAACCAGGTTGAGAAGTCATCCATGTCTTTTGGTGAATGGAGAATTCTCAGGGACCCTTGTTGCTAATTCTTTGAGCTGAAAAGGTACTCGTACGAGATTGACTTGGATTGTATTTCTGTGAATGGGAGTCATGTCCTACAAAATAGAACAAAGATGAATCTCAAGATCCTTGAAATGGTTAGTCTAAAATGATTCGGTATGATACCATGATGTTATGTACAAGCATATGCACAAGTAAATCAAACAAGTCCTTATGTTTAGGCTTGCATGAGGTTCATAGGTAAGTACCCTCTTGAAGTTTAGTTGGTTCATCATGTCCTACAAAGTAAACGGGTTCTAGGAAATCTCAATATCATTGATCTTTCTTCATCGGCCATTGTTTCAGTGCAAGCCTCTTTATTGGTGAGCGAAATATCTCGAAAGTCCGATCTCAATGAGAATAGTATCGAGTATCAACCAACTTCGGACTGCACCAAAGCCGGCTACCGCACTACTTCCTAATGGCCAAGTTATTCAAGTAAGGTTCTAAAGTCAGTTAGTGCTTCATGACACCACACAGCGGCCCCGTATTCTCCTTGGCTACTCAAGGGCTACCGGTACCAACAAATGTGTCACACTAACGTAGCTATTGCTTTGACCATGTTGGTATACCCCATAAAGTTTCTAGAAATTATTGCTACTTACCTAAAAGGTGCCCCAGATCCGGGTAGAGGATCAAAGCAAACCCAAATAAGGAACCATAATGTAAAGCAATCAATTCAAACAAAGAAATCAAGTAAAGGTGATCTAGCCCTAAGGTAACCCCACTTTTAAGCATATTCCCCAGCAGAGTTGCCAGTTCTGTGATACAGTGGGAGAACTGACTTAGGTGTTTTTCGTTTGATCACAATTGTTGCAGATAGCAAGATTCGCCACCGACTTTTCTTTTATCCAATAAGGAAAGGGTGAAAAGAACAGGAAAGACCTTTGAGATTATTTCTTGAGTTCGGGGGGTAGGTTATGAAAAGGGAAGGTGTTAGCACCCTTTTCATCCGTAGTTATCTACAGGCTCTTAGTTGCTTGTTAGATCACTTGATTTTGTTTTAAAATGTGCTTGTGGTATGGGTTTTGAAAGTATTTTGAAAAGTGTCTTTGTAATGGTTCTCGTTTCTATAAGAACGCGTACAAAAAGCTTTGTCTTCTGAAATTATTTCAAATGAAAATGTTGGTGTATAAAGTGTTTTTGTTGTGAGCAAGCGAGCAACTAGGAGCATCCTACCTAATCAAAAGGTCTATGTTCTTTTCCTCCTCCTTTATATGTTTCTATCTTACCATTGATTTGGTAAGAAGCCCCATCATTGGATGTGAAGGGACGGGCGTGGGACGTTTGTATAGTCATAGAAGGCAACCTATGGGACGTTCGTATAGTCATAGAAGGCAACCTATGGGACGTTTTAGCAATGTCGTTTTAGGGACTAGATCGTTTACCGAAGGCAACATTGAGGGTCATCAAGGGACTACGATCTTTTATCGAGGGTCTTTGCTAAAACGCCCATATTCGAGGGACATGACTATTTTTCCGAGGCAACAAGTGAGATTACCTTAGAGGTGCATGTGTGTATAGTGTGTTTGATTGCATGCATCTTTGTCTTTAAATTTAAGGTTGTCTACTTGTTGGTTTTATCTTGCCATACATCCTAATTACTAACATTTGTACAAGAGCAATAAAAATGTAGAAAATAAATCCTACAATATTACAACCATATTGAATAGCAAGAAAATGTAAAGACAAAACAAAAATAAAAGGAGGAAAAATGAGCTTTTCGATCTAGGCAGAAACACCCTTCGATTCTGCCCTTCCTGGCTTCCTTTGATTTGGCATAGAAGTAGTGAGGGCGTGCCTTTCGATTTGGACTTAGAAATGAAGCATGAGATGCAGTCTGCCTTTCTGCTTCCTTCGATTGGGGCCTGGAAGTAGTGAGGGCGTACCTCTCGATTGGGCCTGGAATCAGCATGAAGTGCACTCACCTCAAGTCCCTTGCTGCCTTTTTCTACTGCAGGAATGCTAGACCCTCGGGTTGAGATTCAAAAGGCTTGAGTATTTAGCCAAACGAAGGATATAGGGAACCTGTTTTAAACTTTTAAACATGCAACATTCAAGTGTAACTTTCGAAAGCTACATGTCGGGGGTTAGCATAGGATTATTGGGTCTCAAAATCCAAAGTCTAACTAGTCAGGGTTGAAACTTTCAACATATAGGCAGCCAGGATCAAAGGTTAGTGCATTGTCAAACTCCCTTGATGAGATATCTACATTTCTTTTTTATTGATATGTACACATGATATTTAAATGAAAGAGTTCCAAGTTTAGAGAGAACTTACCTCTTGAAGCGCTTGAATCGAAGGAAACTGCAAGTGACTTCCTTGGTGGTGAATGGGAGTTTGTTGGGGTCTTCCTAAGGCTAGTTTAGTTACTACCTTGTTTGAGCAGTCACTAAATCGGAGGAGGGTATGTGAGTGAATCGAAGATTACTCTATAATAGGTAAAGGAGTGAATCAAACAATTATTATATTGTGGTTGGGGGAATAGGTTGAAGGTTAGTTATCTGGCAACTTGAGGAGTGAATCGAAGGGTTCACTTAGTGTGTGAAGGGGTCTGAGTTTTTTAGAAGTGTTTGGAATATTTTTAAAAAACGATGGATAGTGCTTGAGAGTTTTTTTGAGAGATTTATCACTTTTTCACAACAAGAATTTTCTTGCAACTATCCAGGGGCCCCTAAGATGTGTGGTGGAGGCTCATATTTATAGGTGATTTTTTTTATGTTTTAGGATGGAAAACAAAAGAAATTTAAACAAAAAAGGCATGTTGTTCTTGTAGCTTTCGAGGGGCGGTATCCGTATGCCAAATTGGTGCAAGAACAAAGGGAGTGTTGCAGAACTGTTGTGCAGCAGTTTTGGAGTGTCATGGCCAATGTACCAAGCCTGAACTTGGCAGCGCATGGGACTCTGGTCAGCAAGTATATTTGGATATCTCAACCTTTTATTTTGATCCCCTATCCATAACCTTCGACCACACTCCTCAACAATATTTTTTTTCAAATCAAAGTGTCCTTCGAATGGCTCATACAGGTATCCTTTGAAGGGGCCCAAATAGGTGTCTTTTGACTAGGCCTTTTGTATGTTCCTTCGAATGTTCCAGTTATGAGTGTCATAGTTCAAAAACTGTGTTTTTCAAAACAAACTGTTTCTAAGGGAGATACTGCCTAGTCGAAACTAGCGTGAAAGTAGCCAATGCTTTGTGGGCGTCATTGTCTTGTGAATGCCAGCCATGGGGGAGCTTTTTGCCTTGTGCATTCTGGCCTAAAGGGTATCCTGGTTTTTGTGAGTCGGAGGAATTATGCAAAGGGCAGATGGCCTCTGAATCGAAGGAAAGCTTTAGGAGGCTATTGCTTTATGACTCTAAGCAAACATGCAAGGAGCCTTTGCTCAAACGAAGGCTTGCATGAAGGGAGCCACATGCCCAAACGAAAGGTGTAACCAAAACTTTGTATTAAATGGGGGCCACAAGCCCCAAATGAAGAATGCATGCAGAGCTTGTATTTGAAGGAAACCCCACACCTCAAACGAAGAATGTATGCAGGGGGTAAAGGGCACAATCGAAGGAACCCAGAAAAGAGGCATTTGCCTCCTGAGTCGAAGGACATTAACAGGAGGCTTTTCCTCTTTGAATCGAAAGAGGCCACAAGGGGTTTCTTTGCCTTGTGCCTGCTGGCCTGGTGGGAGCCTCTTTCTTTGGAGCATGCAATAAGGAAACTACTTCTCAATTAAAGGTTGTATGCAGCCAGCCATTACTTTGTGAATCAAAGCAAACATGGAGAGAATTATTTGTCCAATCAATGCAGGCATCAAACGTCCAATCGAAGCAAAGCATGCAGGCCACCATTGCATTGTGAACCATGTAAAGCTTACATGCAGGAGGTCATTGCCTTGTGGATCGAAGGAGGCATGAAAGAGACCATAGCCCAATCGAAGCAAGGGGAATCAAAGAAAACTTTTTTTTCTCCAATTTTGTCAAAAAGATTATTTTTATCTGTTTTTCCCTTTTTTAACAATTTCCTTTTTAACTTGATGCTGGAAAATCCAATTGTACTTGTGCAAGTTTGAATTTTAAGAATCCTTGTGAGAAATTCCTTGAGGAATGAGAGGGAAAATTTTGGGGCGCAATAGGTACCAATCTCAATAATACTATGATCACCGGACTCTGTGCGCAATTCAAAATCCTGCATCATAACTCTTCTCCTTATCGACCAAAGATGAACGGCGTTGTAGAGGCTGCTAATAAAAACATCAAAAAGATCATACAGAAGATGACAATAACATACAAAGACTGGCATGATATGTTACCATTTGTTCTTCACAGTTACCGTACCACAGTGCGCACATCAATAGGGGAAACTCCTTTCTCTCTGCTATACGGTATGGAAGTTGTCCTACCCATTGAAATCCAGATCCCTTCCGTGAGAATCATGAAAGATGCAGGTTTGAATGAAGATGACTGGGTTCAGACTCGACTTGACCAGTTGAACCTAATTGACGAGAAGAGGCTTGCGGATGTCTGCCATGGTCAGATGTACCAAAAATGTATGATTAAAGCTTTTAACAAAAAGGTCAAATGTCAGGTATATCAGGTTGGTGACCTAGTAATCAAGCGCATCATATTGTCGCAAGGTGATCCCAGGGGCAAATGGAATCCTACATATGAAGGACCATTTATGATCAAGAACATATTTTCAGGTGGAGCCATGATTTTAACCATTATGGATGGTGACGACCTTCCACACCCTATAAACACAGACATAGTTAAAAGATACTACGCATGAATGAAGACCCGCTAGGTTGACTGGCCTAGGAAAAAATAAGGGCATCTCGGTGAACCAAAAGAGTTCAGGCAAAAATAAGGGCATCCCAGCGAACCAAAAGAGTTCAGGCAAAAATTAGGGATATACATATGAAAAAAAATCAGTACACCCGGCAAGTCGAAAACCTGAAAAGGCAGTTTGGGCAAAAAAGGGTACCCTGGTGGACTGAAAACCCAAAAGGGAGGTCCAGGAAAAAGTTAGGGATTGAAAGCATATAACTATGTCCCGTTGGATCACCTTACAGCCAATCTTCGATAACAACTATCAAGCTCAAATGGTACTAATCAACCCAGTCAACTTCGCATAAGCAACAAAGAGATGAGACGCTCAAAGACATAAAGGCAATAGCATAATGGAAAACCAATGGGATTATCTCACATATTTGTTTTTCTTTGTACATTATTTTGTATAGTTTTCATTCTTGCGACGACATTCTCTTACTAGGGTGTTCATCTCCTTGTACAGAAACACCTATTATAGGCAAAAACCTCTTCAAATTAATACAAAGTTGTTTCTTTGAAAGTGCAAAATTATTTGTTTTTTACCTTTCTGTTTTGTTTGCAAAAACATCTAGTGATTATTGTTGAACATATGCATTTGAATGTGATTACCGTTTACAAATACACACATAAATAAAATAGAAAGACAGTTACTACAGGATTTTAGAAATGGGACAATGTCTAAAGGCCATCTGCAAATCCCCGCAGATACTTTCTCCAGCAGGTACAGAGGCAGAGACATCCTACTATAAAGTTACCACCATATCCTCAGCATACAATCTAATGATGTCAGGTGTTCTTATATCCCCCAGCGGAGCAAAAACAAATTCTAGTTACTTACCCGGTATCTCAAAGAATCCATTAGCCTAGTCCATAAGCTTCTTGGGTTTTCCCAAATAAAGGGTTGGTAAAAGTTCCCAAGCAGTTTACGGTGTTCCCCTTCCCTAACAGAGTTTATTTCTCTAACAACGGAAATTCATCTCTCAGCATTTCAACTCCAACAAAATATGAAGACTTCGCTCTCCATCCCCAACAGCAGTCAGGGATTTATTTTCCCTAGTTCAGCAACGCTGCAGTAGAACAACTGATACGTTCATACATTGCATTCATACATCATTCTACTAACATCATAGCATATAAAACACAAATGCATATATCGCAATCTCATTTATTTTAATAACATCATTACTCGATGCATCTCATGCATCATGACACTACATACATCTGACTCTTTACCCTTGTCAGGAAAAGTTAGCAAGCAGACAAGAATCTTCACCAATTTCCAACAATTCCACATTAATACCTGAAACAAGACAAGAAAGCTATCTGTGAATGATTGATCGTAGATTAATACCCAAAACCAGATGGGAATACTATCTTTCTTTCGCTTAGGTCAGAGATTAATTCCTAAAACAAGAAAGGGCAACTATCTCTACGACCAATAAAAATAAGTTCCAGATTAATACCTGAAACAAGACAGGACAACTATCTGAGAAAAACTGATTATAGATTAATACCTGAAACCAGACAGGACAACTATCTACATGAGCAGAATAAAGATTAATACCCGAAACTAGACGGGAAAACTATCTTTCTTTCGCTTAGGTCAGATTAATACCTGAAACAAGACAAGACAACTATCTCAACGACCAACAAAAACAAGTTCCAGATTAATATCTGAAACAAGACAGGACAACTATCTGAGGACAACTGATTGTAGATTAATTCCTGAAACAAGCCAGGGCAACTATCTACATGACCAGCGGAAGCAATCCTATGCGGGCTCCTTCTCATACACTCTTCTAGAAACAGTTTAGATGTGATCCATATACATATGACATTCTGATACTTACTCCAGATTCTCTTCTAGAAATAGTTCAGATGTGATCCAGATACGACTGACATTCTGATACTTTTCCAGTAGACACTTTTTTTGGTTCAGTTTAAATTGACCATGTTGTATCCCAATTTTTGCCCCTAAGATCCCTTCATCATGCCATATTGATTCAATCACAACAAGATCACATTAGGGCTTTTGGTTCTCCTCCCTATCTTTAGTTTTGCTCTTTGAGGAATCACCAAGCACCTTGACTTGTTTTCTTTTGTGATCATGAATGTTTTGTCCAGATTTTTCTTTTGATTAATAAAATACAATGTTGGCTTGTCTTACTTGTTAATAATGTAGGTAAAGGCAATGTGGCTTAGCAAGTTGATCCATGGGTTCATGAGTTTATTTCCATGCCCTAGTCAATAAAACTTGAGAACTTAAAACCTCACCATTGAAGGTGTTTTGGAAGAAATGGCATGGCAAGGTTTATTTTGGTTCACTACATTTCAAAGTTATCAAATTGATTCAAAAGTACAAGGGGTTGATTGAAGAAGTTGTCATGGTTGGACAAGGCCTTGTTCCCATTGGTCACAAGTGCATATTTCTCTAAATTCTCAAGATATGGAAGTGGTTTTGATGGATATGAGTTCTCATTATCATCCTCAACAACTTCTATTTACAAAGCAAGATTGTTGGTACAAGAAGGTTGGTCAAAATTGTCAAAGTTCCTCAAAGCATTTTCTTGGTCTAGGAGCTAGGGTTTTGAACTTCATAGAAGTATATCTTGCTCATATTTTGGTATTTTTGAGTTATTCCAAATACATCCTTATCTTTAAAGTGTTATTAACAAATCACTTCAAAATATTTAAGGATTTTTCATGTGGAAGAAACTTGATGATGAAGAAAGATTACAAGTCCTCTAGATGAGCCCCCAATTTCTCATGTGTAACTTAAAATAATCATAACTTGGTCAATTTTTATCACCTTAAGCCTACTCTTTTTCCATAATGATCTTTAGTATGTGAACTTTATTCCTTCTTTTATATGCAATGTGAGAAAAGGATGGAAGATGCCCTACGGATACAAAAGATTATAGGTCATTTCATGATTTTTTGCCAACTTCAACAATTCATAACCCTCTCAATTTTTAAATATTTTGAATGGTTCCAGTTTCAAAATGTCATTCAAGAGGTCTATTTCATTCCATCTTTTTTGGTCAAGATAAAATTCCAAGTGGAAGGCCATGTTTGGATGCAAAACATTATAGGTCACTTTTGAAGAAACATTTGAAATATTTTTAAGTATGGAAAGTCAACCCTTTTTCTCCAACTTTGACTAATGCAACTTTCAGCTCAAGCATCCATTTGATTCCATTCTTTTTCCATTGCAAAGCTTGTAACCTCATCTTTCTAAAGCAACAAGAATAATGTCTTAAGACCTCTTGAGCTGAAAATGCCATTGTTTTGAAATTGGTAGCTTGAAACTGAAGTTTCATCACAAGTCAGATTTTGAAATCTTTGTTTTAATCACAAGTTTTCCATGCGTTTTTGCTTCTAATAATGTTTAGAAACTTTCCAAAGGTGTTTAGCATCATCAAACGCACGATTTGGATGAGCTTTGATGCTAAACAAGTCACACTTTGTTCATGCTGCAGGCCCCCCATGATTTCCCTCCAAACTTCATCATTTCACACGCTTGAGGATCCCATTCATTATCCTATAAATAGAGGGTCATCCCCCATTCATTTCCTCAAGCTTGGATAGCCAGAATTACCCTGCCAAACTTGTTCCATAACTCAAATTTCTATAACTTCGAAATCAGTGTTCAAGCCTTTTTCAATCCAATTTTTCTATTAATTCACCTTCATTGATCTTCCCTGAAGCTAACCATACAATTACCTTCAAGAATCATTATGTATATTGCTCCATAGGAGTCTAGTTTCAAAGCTCTGCAACTCAACTTCAATAAGTAGATTCCTCCATCAATTCTTCAAAACTTTGATATCATTGTGATGCTCTCATTGTCTTGATTCTAGTCGTAATACTTGCTTTTATCTGGAAACACGTTTTGACCTTGAAATTTCAAATCCCTTTTCAAAATTTTCCTTCCAAATTGCTTGAGCTATATTTTATATAAATTTGTCGCGAAGGTGTGGTTGTCTTCGTCTTGAAGAGAAGAAGCGAATGGCATATGCCTGAGCTTCTGATTTTACAATTTGAGAGACCTGCAATTCACGTTGGCTGGAGGTTGAAGATGATCAATGTGTCATCTTCCAACCAATGAAGGCACGCCATCTGTTTTTTTTTTAAATCTGATTTAATTAATGATTCAGTGTTTTATTCACTAATGACCATGATATGCACAGCGCGTCAGATCCCTTGGATTTGACTACTAACACGTTTTGAATCTCATCCAATGGTCCACATATTTTTTACTTTATTTTTTCTTTTCTGATTTTTATATTTAATTGTTTGAAATTTCAAAAAATCATAGAAAATTCATTTTTAGTCCAAAAAATCTGAAAAATTATGAAAAATATTTTTGATTTTTCTCTTTCTGGTTTTTATTTTTTCACAATTTTATTTTGTATTTTGATATTTTTTATAAATTTTCACTTTATTTGAATTGTTTTAAATGTTTAAAAATACTTTTATGCAATTTAAAATTCTGAAAAAATTATGGAATGATCCAATGATGTTGTGACAAATATTGGTGACCTCATTTATTTTTTATTTCTGACTTTTTTATTTTTTTATCATTTTTGGTTTATTTTACTCATTTCTTTTAATTTTAAAAATAGTTTCTGACTTTAAAAAATCACCTAAAATTTTATAAAAATATTTGAGTCCTTTTCTGATTTTTCTATGGTCTTACTTTTTATTTCTTGATTAATTTAAACATAGTTGATATTTTTCTTTTTTATTTCTATTTTAAAACTTTTTAAAACTTTTTTTAATGTATATATTAAATGCAATATTATTTTGTGATTATTTCCTGGCTGATCTTGGGTTGAATTTTTTATTATAAACTTTATTAACATCATTAGATCCATGGTGTTGAGTCTAACTCCATAAAAATGGATGAATGATTTTAATAATAGTTTGATTAAAATTTAATTCAAATATGGTTTTTATATTCTTCCCTACCCCTCTTCATATTATCCCTTTCTTATTGCACTAAGTGTTATTGGAGCATGATCTCTATATCATGTCTCAAAACAAGTGGTGCATAGATTGCTATTGACCGACCTCAAAATAGGTGCGACTTCTATATAAGTCCACTTACGATTGCTTAACATAGCGCTAAATTTTGTCCCAATTTGAATAAATGATCATTCGTGGCCCAAACCTATGTTTGCAAGCCCAAGTATGTTAATTTGATCTCTTTGATCCAATAACCTTTAGATTCATTGTGTGGAGGCTTTGGTTCTACCAATCCTCTAATGGGTCTACAACACCTTTGGTCAACGCGGATCACTTAAACATTGTTGGTCATTAAATGGTATGTTTGAGGATTCCAAATGGATGATATACTTGACAAAAAGCAAATGCAACTTGTTGTGTGGATGCTTTGGTTCTACCAATCCTCTAACGAGTTCCAAATGCAAGTTTCAAGATGGTCATCCAACTAACCACTAATTATTAATTTGTTTCACTTTATGCTTTTATTTTTTATGCCTTATGTACCATTTACTTTAAGCATTACATTTCATGTTATTTGTATTTTGCTCACTTGAGCATTTATATTCTTGTTATTTTTATTTTGCTCACTTGAGCCTTTCTTTTCTTTTTCAAGATACCTAATAATCAACATGAACCCTAAAAAAGGCTTTAATGATACTTGGACTATTTGGTTATTATCCTTGGCATTATGGAGCATTGGATTTCTTGGACTTAGGATTAGAAACTTTAGCCTATGTTGGAGACCTTGAGACCTTAATTGTTTTTTGTCTGGAACTCTTGAGGTTTACCTCAAGACATTGGGTTATTTGTTTATTTTATGTGCAGGTTATTGTGATTACATTCTTTGTTTGTAATCTGGAATTCACTCGTATACATCCGTTACTCTGTCCAATTTTTTTTTTTGAAGACTTAATACACTTGAAGTTTGGTTCTCAAGAGGTCTAGTATCTTTGCTTGTTTGGTTTCAACCCAAAGAATGGGAATTCTATCTTGAATCATAATGTCAAGTATTGGTTTCTTGTTGGTTAGTTGGTTCTTATCCCTAGCTTTTACCTTATGCTTTAGGATAGTCTCTCCTTCTCCTCCCATTTTCTTTAATTTCAAAAATCTTCTCCATCCTTTTTAAAACTCTTCTTGTTTTGAAACTTGAACCACTTTTATAATAAACTTGGACTTATGTCCATGAATTTTCAAAACATTTTTCATAAACAAATTTCAATTAACTTAATAATACCTTGAAATTTTTTGTGAGAAGACTAAAAGTCAAACAATCTCATTTCAAACCATGTTTCCCCTTTGGCTTATTTTTTATTTTAAAACCTTTCTAAAAGGGTTGGACTATTGTAAATCCTTGTAGTGATGCAAACAACTATACTTCTACAATATGTAGTAAAGAGAGATATTTTCCATTTTGGTGTTGAGTGAGGCATTGTTGAATTTAAAATCCAAGCCAGATCCTCCACTTTGAGATGATGCAAATTCTCCTTTCTCATGATTGTGGGTAGTAAGTATGTTTTCCACACGGATAATGATGATGATGTCTTATCTCATAAAATTAACCAACACACTTGTCTTTTAAAAATTTTAAAGGGTGAACTACGTGTACCTAGATCCCCTATTGCACGAAAGGTGGTACATAGGCACTAAAGGTTCGCAACCGCAGCGGGTGCAAAAATAATAAAAAATATATATTTCTTTTCTCATCTCCACCATCTATTTTACATACAACATTTTATAGCCAAAATATACAGATTTTACAAAGAGTTTCCTACGGAGTACCCTAGATGTTTAGGGGTCTAATACCTTCCCTTTTCATAACCAACCCCCTTACCTTGAATCTTTCCCCCTCTTTTTGGGTTACTCGCTCTTTTCCCATTCCTTTGGAAACAATAAAGCGCGGTGACGGTTTTTATTTTGATCTGTATGAGTCTAGTCAATCCAATGGCTTAGTTTTAGATATTTCTACCACTATTGAAAAATGGAGACTTCACTAGGGAAAGATAGACCTCATGCTGGTCCATCCCTAAGTGGGTTAAGCCTATCTTTGTTTATACTTGTATATGTGCTATTGTTGTTTATGTGTTATATGTTGTATATATGTTTGTCTGGATTCTCCTGGTTTTCAGGGTGCTTCGTGATTACTTATAAGTCTTATACCCGAACTTGGGAAAACTTTAAGATAGGAAGGGTTGTATAGTCATGTTAACTTTGAGGGAGTAATCCCAAAAAAGGAGGCATGAGATCCCCCACTTAGAGGAGGCCGCTTTGACTGTAGTGTCATTTATCGAGTAATCGAGAAGATGTATTGCTTTCGACCTGGGAGCCTGCTGAAGCTGAGGACCGCAGAATGTCTAACCCATCTTGTCCTTTTAGGTTTAGTGTGGAAGCTATGATGGAGTAATCCGAAAATAGTTGTCACGCGATACTATGCTCGGACGAGTTTTTCTTGAGAATATTACTAATTACCGAGTTAATCAGGAAGTTAGTAATATCCGAAGGAAGGGTGTAGACTCTGGGAACCTCTAGAACCTTGTTCGGCAGGTGATAACTCTTAGACCATACCTTATGGGTAGTACCTTCGACCTCATGCTCGTGACATTGAACCTATGAACCCCATATGTGTGATTGTTGCATCATGCATCTATGCACTCATAAGCATCTTTTGAAGGAATTTCATTTCAAGGGACTTAAAAATTGACCATTTGTGAATATCTCAGGTACCTTTTGACCATGGATTCTGAAAAAAGAATGACCGTAAAATACAGTTTCAAGGATCCCAAGATAGATGAGTTGATCAGTCTAATTCCCGAGATTGAGTGTTCTGTAGATTTTCGGAAGAAGTATGGATCCATCATTCCTCTCATGAAGCTTAGGATAAAGGAGGGTATTCTTTCGACCTTGGTCCAGTTCAATGATCCGATGTATCATTGCTTTACTTTACCTACTATCAGTTGATGCCTACACTGGAGGAGTATTCTTGTCTATTGGATTTACCTATTACTGATCATGTTCCTTTTACTGGTTTGGAGGGTAAGCCAAAATCACATGAGATTTCTGTTTTGATCCATTTGGGGAAGTCTGAGGTTGAAGCCCATATGACT
Source organism: Vicia faba (assembly GCA_948472305.1). Lineage (NCBI taxonomy): Eukaryota > Viridiplantae > Streptophyta > Magnoliopsida > Fabales > Fabaceae > Vicia > Vicia faba. The sequence continues at coordinate 628,862,330 of OX451737.1, forward strand.
ACTAAAGGAGGGATTAGAGGATTACCAGCTCAGTTCTTATTGGAGAAAGCTTGTTACTTTGCTAGGATGAAGAGTACAGTCGCTTTTGAGGCCATCTTTGCTCTACTTGCTTATGTGTTGTTCTTATTTCCTAATGTGGACAAGTTTGTTGACGTTAATGCTATCAGATCTTCATGATTGGAAACCCAGTTCCTACATTGTTGGGAGATGCTTATTACTCTATTCATCTTTGGAATTACTATCATGGAGGGATGATTATCTGTTGCACGCCTTTGTTGTATCAGTGGTTTATCTCTCATATGCCTCAGTCTGATGCTTTTTGGGATATCAGGAAGGAACCCCGTTGGGCTCCTAAGATCATGGCACTTACTCACTCAGATATTGATTGGTATCATCGAGCTTACCAGGATATAGATATTGTTGATAGTTGTGGGAGTTTCCCCAATGTACCTCTTCTTGGTACAAAAGGAGGAATTAACTACAACCATGTTCTTGCATGACGTCAGCTTGGTTATCTGATGAGGGATAAACCAAACAGTATTCATTTGAGTAGTTTCTTTCTGAAGGAGGGAGAAGACCATAGGGAAGCTAGGGAGAAGATTGTGAAGGCCTGGCGTCATATCTATAAGAAGAGTAGGAAGGATTTGGGACCTAGAGGGGCTATTTCTTTGGAGCCATATCTTCGGTGGGTCCAAGCGAGAGCTATTCAGTTAAAGATGTCGTATTCCTGGGAAACACCTATGCCTGATTTGTTTGTGAAGACTACTCCTCCCTTATTAGATGATGTGGAATATCTACAGCTTGCTTTGGTCAGGATGCAGCAGGAAAAGGACGCTTGGAAGAATAAGTGCCAAACTTTAGAGATTTCCTATAGAGCGGACCTGAAGGAGAAAGACGAATTGATTGAGATTCTTGAGAGTCGGGGTGTAGAGATAATGGAGAGGCAAGGGGATTTATTTTCTCCTAAGCCTAATTTAGATGCTAGTTTCTCACTTCCTGATTCAGGTGGTTGGAAGGAGATGGCCACCAGATATGCTGAAGAAAACCAGAGGTTGAAGGCTCAGATTACCAGGCTTACAGGGAAGCGCCAGCGTATATAGTGATCTCCGTCAGCTTTACTTCTTAGGGTTTTAGACTTTATTTTCATCTCGTACTTAGGATTATTGAAACTTGTAATCCATTTTAAAATTTTTATAATAAAATTTTTAGTATTTCAAATGTGTTATTACTTTGATATTTGCAATGTGTCTATAAATCTTTAAGTCCCTTGAAATATTAATGATAAAAATTAATCATGTGCATTACATATCATGCATCATATTGCACGTATTTCTTGCATTTGTTATGCATATCCAGGTGTCTTACCAAGCTTCTTTACTTCATTCAGCAAGCTGACTCACCACTACAACACTCGAGCTAATTTTAGAAGGAAGATGGACAACTTAGAACAAGAGAATCGCGAGTTGCGCGAAGAGGTTTCTGCTTTGAAGGCCGGCATGAACAATCTTACTGCTCTGATAGAATCTCTGGTGGATGCTCAGAATCAGCCACCGAGTGCTCAACCTCAACCAACAAGGGTTACTGTTGAAGCTCTGGCTATTCCTGTGTCTGTTACTCCAGTTGTTGTTCCGAATTGCATGCCTCAAGGTTATCCATGGGGAATGCCAGAGAACTTTGCGCTTGAAAGTTTCAATATTGGTCCTCAAGAAGCTCCAATTGTTTAGACTACTGTTACTCCCGCACCCCCTGTGGTGCATGTTGCTCCTTATGCACCTCCTTCGGTGAATATGGTTTCGTTTGTTAATGATGATATGTGTCGCCCTTTTCCTTCACCAAGTGAAGACTTGGGTCTTTATGACAGAATGGACAACTTTCAAGAATAGTTGAAAAGATGCAGAGGGAGATGAAGGCCCTCAGGTGAAAGGAATTATTCGGGTAGAATGTGAATGAATTATGCTTGGTCCCGAATGTTAAGATACCTACAAAGTGTAAGGTCCTGGAGTTTGAAAAGTACAAGGGCAACACTTTCCCTCGTGATCATCTTGTGATGTATGTAAGGAGAATGTCTACCCATACTGATGATCAGCGTCTACTGAGTCACTTTTTTCAGGATAGTTTGACCGGTGCTTCGCTGAAGTGGTATATGAGTTTGGATAGCGTTAATATCCATACTTTCAATGACTTGGGAGAAGCATTTATCAGACAATACAAATACAACATGGACATGGCGCCTGACGATGATCAACTCAGGGCCATGGTTCAGAAAGACAAGGAATCATTCAAAGAATATGCACAGAGATGGCGTGAGGTAGCCGCCCAAGTGATTCCTCCCATGGAAGAGAAGGAGATGACTAAGATTTTCTTAAAAACTTTGGGTGCTTTCTACTATGAGAGGATGGTAGCGAGTGCGCCAAGTGACTTTACTGAAATGGTGGGCATGGGTATCTGGTTAGAAGAGGTTGTAAGAGAGGGCCGTTTAATAAAGGGTGAAGGTTCTGGAAGTGCGAAGAAGTCGTCCTATGGGTTTACCAAAAAGAAGGAAGGAGATAAAAATGTTGTTATGCAAGAGAAGAGAGTTAATCCTCCTAGAAGAAGTTATCAGCGTCATCAGCAAGTCGCCTCAGTTACTTTAATGGTTGGTATAGCTCCAACCATCGTTCCTTATCAAAGACCCTCCCAGCAGGGGAATCAAGGGTATAATCAGAGAAGGGAGAGTTATGACCCTATTATGAGTTATACAGAGTTACTACCGGCATTAATTCAGAAGAAGTTGGTTCAGACCCGACCATCTCCCGCTGTACCATCACCATTGCCTTGGTATTAGAAGGCGGACCAAACATGTGTTTTTCATCAGGAGCACCAGGGAATAATGTTGAGAACTGCTATCCTTTGAAGACTGAGGTGCAGAAATTTGTGAAGTCCGGTATCTTATCTTTCAAGAATGTTAGCCCTAATGTGAAAGACAATCCTCTGCCCAAGAATGGAGGAGCAAATGTTATGAACATGGTGGCCGGTTGTCCAGGCGACTTCCGGATTTTTGATATTAATCTGGTTAGGGGAGATTTAGTGAAAATGCACGCAGACCTCTGTGAACTTAGCTACTATACACATGACCATATCGGTTGTGCTATTTGCAGTACAGATATACAGGGCTGCGACAAGATAAAGGCTGATTTGTAGGAGATGATGGATGAGGGCCTCATCCACATAATCAGGCCTAGGGCAGAGTATGAAGAAGAAGTGAACATGGTTTTTGGATGTCCTGGAGAGTTCATAATTTTTTATGTGGAGTATATGAATGAGGATCTTGTACAATTGCATGCTACTTTCTGCCACATGGCTGGTCAGGTGGAACATCAGTATGGATCTTGCCGAATTTGTTGCCTGGACTCCCGAGGATGTTCAATCGTGAGGAAAGGTGTTTAGTTGTTATTGGATAATGGAACCATCAAGGTTACAGGTCAAAGGGATGATTATCATGAAGTTGATATGATTGAGGTTTGTTTGGCTGAAGAAGAGTCAGGTGATGAGTATGCCTCTGTAGATGAGTATTTCTCATCAAATGAGGATTTGTTTTCTAGAGATGACTCAATAATGACTGATTATGTTGAAGAAGGAGTAAACATTATAGTGCCTTGTTTTGGTACACCTGCCCATTTTGAAGTTGAGTATCATAGCAAGCCAGCTATTACTCCATTGGTGATTAGTTTATCGGGTCTTGTCCCCTACAAGTCAGATAAGGTAGTACCCTACAAATATAATTCTACAATTTTGGAGGATGGTGTGGAAGTTCCCATCCAGCCAATGCCTGATGTTGGAAATATTGCTGAGACTAGCAGAGTCACCTGCAGTGGTCGTGTATTTGTACCAGCTGTTTGAGGAGATGTGAGTACTGGAAAGAAAATTGTTGAAAATGTTGAACCGAAGAAGGCAGTGGGTGAATCTAGTGGAGCTACACTAGAGAAAGAGGTGGATGATATTTTGAAGATAATCAAGATGAGCGACTACAGAATTGTGGATCAGCTACTACAGTCTCCTTCAAAAATATATATCTTGGCTTTATTGATGAACTCCTCTGCTCACAGGGAATCTTTGATGAGGGTATTGGACCAAGATTTTGTGGAAAGTGACATGCCTATAGACCAATTCAGCAGTGTAGTAGAGAACATTACATCATGTAATAACCTGAGTTTCTGCGATGATGAATTGCCAGATGAAGGAAGAAATTATAACTTGGCCCTCCATATCTCTATGAACTGCAAGAATAATTCATTATCCAATGTGCTGATTGATAATGGATCCGCTTTGAACGTTATACCAAGGAGTACACTTATGAAGTTGAAATATCAAGGAACGCCCATGCGCCCTAGTGGCATTATTGTGAAAGCGTTTGATGGATCAAGGAAATTTTCTATTAGTGAAGTGGACTTACCTATTCATATAGGCCCACATTTGTTTCATATTACTTTCTAGGTCATGGATATTGTACCCGCTTATAGCTGCTTGTTGGGACGGTCGTGGATACATGAGGCAGGGGTTGTCACTTCGACTTTACACCAAAAGCTGAAGTTTGTACGTGAAGGAAATATGGTAATTATAAATGGAGAATAGAAATTATTGATATCTCATCTGTCCTCTTTCAGCATCGTGGAGGAGGATGAAGCTGTTGTTGGAACCCAATTCCAAGCTTTATCCATGGAAAACATAAGGGGAAATGAGAATATATGGTTTCACTTAAGGATGCGCAGCAGTTTGTGCGTAATGGTCATAGTGAGGTTTGGGGACAGATTGTGGATCCACCTGTAAACAAGAACAGAGTTGGCTTGGGGTTCTCTATGAAGAATAATAAAGGAAAGAGCATGAAGCCGAAGTCTGTTGCAGGCAAGTACCAAGACATCTTCTGTAGCGGGGGTTATCTTCATCCAACTATTTCCGGGATTAATGCCATTGTGGAAGATGAAGCAGAGCCAGAAATGCCAAATTATGTGACGCACGGAGTTAGGGTTCAGAATTGGATCACCGTTGATGTTCCCTCTTGCATACATGTTTCAAAGTAATTTGTTTGTGTTAATATTTTGGAAAAGCTCTCACTCTGCCGAAGGTGAAAGTATTAATATTGTATGGGCTTATCTGTTTTCTGTGACTTTTAAAACGAATAATAAAAGTTGTCTTTGTTTCCAAAATTGTGTCTTTATTTTATTCTTTGCTTGGAAAATGGTAATCATAAAAAACCTTTCAAAATAGATAATAATTGAAATTCAATCTGCATAATCACTTGTTATATGTGTCAGTTTCTAAAAACAATCATAAATCATATGTGAAGATTAATTAAAAACCCGTTGAATACAATGACCCTGCACCCTCTCCCAACTTTGAATGTCCTGTGTATGGGACCGAAGAAGAAGACAATGATGAGATCCCAGAAGAGGTATCACGCTTGCTTAAGCGCGAGGAGGATGCCATTCAGCCATATAAAGAACCATTGGAAGTAATCAATTTGGGTTCAGAAGAAGATCTGAAGGAAGTCAAGATTAGAGCGTTACTGCATCCTGATGTGAAGAGCAGGTTGGTTGAGTTACTGAAAGAGTATGTGGACATTTTTTATTGGTCTTACCAAGATATGTCTGGTCTAGATACAAATATTGTAGAGCACTGTTTGCCGTTGAAGCCAGAGTGTCCGCCAATCAAACAGAAGTTGCGAAGAACTCACCCAGATATGGCAGTGAAGATCAAAGAGGAAGTTCTAAAGCAGGTTAATGTCGGTTTTCTTGTGACATCAGTGTACCCTCAATGGATTTCCAATATTGTCCCAGTACCTAAGAAAGTTGGAAAAGTTTGCATGTGCGTAGATTACAGAGATCTAAATAAAGCTAGTCCAAAAGATGATTTTCCATTGCCACACATTGATATGTTAGTGGATAGCGCAACAAAATTCAAAGTTTTCTCGTTCATGGACGAATTTTCTGGGTATAATCAAATAAGTATGGTTCCTGAGGACATGGAAAAAACAACGTTTATCACACCCTGGGGAACATTCTGTTACAGAGTGATGCCCTTCGGGTTGAAGAACGTTGGTACAATGTACCAGAGGGCTATGAAAACCCTATTCCATGATCTGATGCACAAGGAAATTGAGGTATATGTTAATGATATGATTGCTAAATCCCAGACTGAAGAAAGGCATGTATAAGATTTGTTGAAGTTGTTTCAGCGTTTGAGGAAGTATCGTCTCTGCTTGAATCTAAATAAATGTACCTTCGGTGTTAGGTCAGGGAAATTGTTGGGTTTCATTATTAGCCAGAGAGGGATTGAAGTTGACCCTAATAAAGTCAAAGCAATTCAAGAAATGCCAGCTCCGAGAACTGAAAAGCAAGTCAGAGGGTTCCTCGGTCGTTTGAATTATATTTCCAAATTCATTTCCCACATGACTGCAATGTGTGAACCGATCTTTATGTTATTAAATAAAGATCAAGGTTGTGTATGGACAGATGACTGCCAAAGGGCATTTGAAAGTATTAAAGAATATCTGCTTGAACTTCCTATCTTGCTCCCTCCTGTTGAAGGAAGACCATTAATTATGTATCTGATAGTGTTAGATAATTCCATGGGCTGTATTCTGGGACAACAAGATGAAACGGGGAAGAAAGAGTACGCCATTTATTATCTCAGTAAAAAGTTTACTGATTGTGAGTCGCGGTATTCAATGCTGGAAAAGACATGATGTGCTCTGGCATGGGCGGAAAAATGTCTGCGACAGTATATGTTGAATCACACTACTTGGTTGATCTCCAAAATGGATCCAATCAAGTACATTTTTGAAAATCCTGCTCTTACTGGGAGAATTTTTCGCTGGCAGATGTTGTTATCTGAATATGACATTGAATTCCGCACTCAAAAATCTATTAAAAGCAGCGTGTTAGCAGATTACCTTGCTCACCAACCAGTTGATGATTATCAGTCTATGAAGTATGATTTCCATGATGAGGATGTGATGTTTCTGAAAATGAAAGATTATGATGAACCATTGCCTGAGGAAGGTCCTGATCCTGAATCTCATTGGAGTATGATATTTGATGGAGTTGTGAATGCTTATGGTAAAGGAATTGGTGTTGTGATTGTCACTCCGCGTGGATCGCACATTCCTTTTACTGCAAGGTTGACATTTGATTGTACTAATAATATGGCAGAATATGAGGCTTGCATCATGGGTCTCAAGGAAGCTATTGATCTCATAATTAAAATTCTTGATGTGTATGGCAATTCAGCTTTGATAATAAATCAGATTAAAGGAGAGTGGGATACTTGTCACCCTGGCTTGATCCTTTATAAAGATTATGCTAGAAGATCGTTACCCTTCTTTAATAAAGTTGAATTCCATCACATCCCAAGAGATGAAAATCAAATGGCGGATGCTCTGGCAACTCTGGCTTCTATGGATCAAGTAAAGACTTGGAATGATATACCTCGAATTATAGTTCGGCGACTGGATAGGCCCGCTCATGTGTTTACAACAGAGGAGGTAGCGGATGAGAAACCTTAGTATTATGATATCAAGCATTTTCTTCACACTCAGGAATATACGATTGGTGCATCAAATAAAGATAGAAAGACATTGAGAAGATTGGCTGGCAACTTCTTCCTCGGTGAAAATGTGTTGTATAAGATAAATTATGACATGGTCTTACTCAGATGCGTGGATAGACATGAAGCAGACATGTTGATGTATGAGATTCATGAAGGTTCATTTGGAACTCATGCCAAAGGACACTCGATGGCTAAAAAGATGCTAAGGGCAGCTTACTATTGGCTGACAATGGAATCTATACTGTCACAAATTTGCAAAGAAGTGTCATAAATGCCAGATTTATGCGAACAAGGTTCATGTGCCTCCGACACTTATAAATATTATTTCTTCCCCATGGCCCTTCTCTATGTGGGGTATTGACATGATTGGAATGATAGAACCTAAAGCTTCGAATGGACACCATTTTATCTTGGTAGCAATTGATTACTTCACCAAATGGGTGAAAGCTGCTTCATATGCTAATGTTACTAAGTAGGTGGTTGTGAGCTTCATTAAGAATAATCTTATATGTCGGTATGGTGCGCCGAGCAGAATTATCACTGATAATGGCTTGAATCTGAACAACAAGATGATGACAGAACTTTGTGAGAAATTCAAGATTGTGCATCACAACTCATCTCCATACAGGCCAAAGATGAATGGGGTTGTTGAAGCTGTTAATAAGAATATCAAGAAGATTATCCAGAAGATGGTTGTTATTTATAAGGATTAGCATGAAATGCTCTCTTTTGCTTTGCATGGATACCAGACATCTGTCTTCACTTCAACAGGAGCAACCTTGTTTCCCCTTGTGTATGGAATGGAAGTGGTACTCCCAATCGAGGTTGAGATTCCCTCTTTGCGTGTGATAATGGAAACCAAGTTGTCAGAGGCTGAATGGGTTCAGAACAGGTTTGACCAATTGAATTTGATCGAAGAGAAGATAATGACGGCTTTGTGTCATGGGCAGTTATACCAGAAGAGAATGAAGAAAGCTTTTGATAAGAAGGTCAAACCTCGTGAATTTAGAGAAGGCGACCTCGTGCTCAGGAAGATCATGTCTTTTAACGCTGATTCTAGGGGCAAGTGGACTCCCAATTTCGAAGGCCCATATGTTTTCAAGAAAGCCTTCTCTGGCGGTGCATTAATTCTTGAAGCTATGAATGGTGAGGAGTTCCCACGTCCCATGAATGTTGATGCAGTCAAGAAATACTTTTCCTAAAGAAATAAAAGAATAGCTCGCTAAGTTGAAAACCCGAAAGGGCAGCTTAGGCAAAAAAGAGCGTATCGGTAGGCCGAAAACCCGAAAGGGCGATCTAGGCAAAAATTAGAGACCTAAACAGAATAAATTTCCCCCTAAGTTGAAAACCCGCAAGGGCAGCTTAGGCAAAAGTTAGGGACTTTCTTGGCAAGTAACTACATCAGACAAGACTTGATCATTGAAGCAATAATCTTCTCGGATCCTCATCATACTTCAACGGAAGCTGCTGCTCAGGATTTCAAAAGTTGTTAGAGGGGATAGTGGTCATTGTATCTCAATGTATCTTTTCCATTATATATTACCATTTTCCATACTTTGTAATCATCCATGGAGTCTCGCCATTCGCAGACTACTATTCTATCAATGAAATTTGAGCTTTTACCCAATTATTTATATTTATTATTTTATTTAGCTTGAAAAGACTCCATTTATTATTGATAATAATTTTCAAAGAGAAAATATTAAATAAAAAAATTGTTCTTCAAAAAGAATTTACAATTTACTTTTACTTTAGATTGTGTGATTCAAGAGGAAAACAAAAGTGGTGATCCCAGGAATGGACGAACTTCAATAGTTTTGAGAAGTTTTTGTTTTCCCCGGAAAGGTTTACTCAGGATGTTTTTGCTGTATTGGGTTTGTGACTCCAGTGTCCTCAGTCAAGTCTTGGTTCATTTTTCTTTTTTTTTTAGTTGGCATGATATGAAGACTCAATCCAAGATTTCTCCAGTGAAGGTTTCGCTTATTTGATAGCAGTCCTTTCTCCCCAGAGAAGTTGGTACAATAATTACTCTCGAAGAACACGTATCTCTGGTTTCTCCAACAAAGAAAGTATATTGGTTTCCCCTTGATGATGTGGTGTTGATCTCCTCAATGGAGTCAACACAAAGTCCCCAATAGATGTCTCGATGATGAATTGTTATATGCCTTAGTGAAGTTTGTATGTTTTTCCTCCTTCAAAATAGGCTTGAATTCCCCAGTGAATGTTTTGATGATTTGGTGTCCATCTGCTTTATTTGAAATTAGTTTTGCATTCCCCAATAGAAGTGTCACATTTGAAAATATTTATTTCCCTGTTGAAGTCTGAGTGCTATTCCCTGGTGAAGCCTGGAGAAGGATGTTATATCCCTGCATCTGTATTGTTTCTTCGCTATATTATGTTTCTCCCCAGTAAAGTTAAGCCATGCAGTAGGAATTTGTTTCACAGTTGGTGCTTATTTTTTCTTTTGGGATGATCGTCTTGGATGTGATTTGGCCGAGTGTTGTATGCGCTCGAGTTGGTTTTGTTTGTGTATTCACAGTATTATATGTCTATTTTGTCAGCATATACATAATAACACTCATACACTCATACACTCATACATACATCATACATAGTTAAGTTTAGCAAATCATTGCTCATTCACACTCGTTAATATTTTGGGGACATATTGCCCTATTTTGTGGAGTTGTGTTGTCCTCTCTCCAATAGAGTGTCATTCATAAGCAGAAAGTGTATATTCTTCCAATTTCGCCACGGAGTTATCCCTCGTGGAAGATTTTTGCTTTAGCCTTCCTACATAGTTCTTTTTCTAGATGATTTGGGTTTCCCTCTTGAGTTTATTTCTCAAAAGAATGTATTTTGGTAGACTGTTTTACTCTAGTTTATTTCTGGTTTGAATCTTTGTTTCCCAGCAATATTATGACTTTGGATTTCTAAAAGTTTCGAGTTTTGGTTTGAGAATATGTATTTATTTTGCACGAGAAGACTTTATCTCTCCAGCAGGAATATGTCGGAGTTTCCCCAGGAAGCCATATTGTTTTCCCCAAGAAGTCATTTTTTCAAGTCTCCATAATAGCAAATAGCAGGTCTCTTTATTTGAGCAACTTGTATTTCCCCATAAAAGTCGACGTTGATTTTCTTTACTATCTTCTCTATGAGTGGATAGTTAGTCGTTCAATATAACATGGACGGTTCGTTAAGAAATATTTGTAAGTGGTAGTCTCTTTATTTGAGACAGCTTATACATTACCTTTTTCCAGGCAGGATGCCTTGGTTAAAGATGAAGTTGAGACCCGTTCTAGGTGAAACGCCAGAATTTTGGAGAAAACTTGTTATCTTTTTGCTACCTTCAGTGAATGTTGGTAGTTCATCTTCAGTGAATGGTGAGGCTATGATATATTCTCTTTCTACCTTCAGTGAAAGTTGGTAGGTCACCTTCAGTGAAGGTTGGTGCTTGTTATCTTTTTGTTACCTTCAGTGAATGTTGGTAGTTCATCGTCAGTGAACGGTGATGCTATGATATATTTTCTCTTCTACCTTCAGTGAAAGTTGGTAGGTCTTCGGCAGTGAACGTCGATGATTGTTATTTTTTTTCTACCTTCAGTGAATGTTGGTAGTTCATTGTGATCGGTGGATCTAGAACTGACTGTTTAATGCTGGTTCGCGAAATGTCGCGGAAGCAAGAGTCGCCACCGTCTTTTATTTTCTCCAAATGGAAAGGACAAAAGCACAGAAAAATTCCTTATAGAGATTGCTCTCGGTTCGGGAGGTAGATTATAGAAAGGGAAGGTGTTAGCACCCTTTCTATCCATGGTTATCCATGGGCTCTTAGATACTTGCTCAATGTGTTTTCAAAATTGTTTGTTTACTTTTCAATGTGGGTTTTAAAAAAGTTTCTTTGAAAGTTTCAGATCGACTCTTGTGTCAGAGTGTTTGAAAAATTGCTTTCGAAAACTTTTGAAAAGGTGTCGGTGTGAAAAGTATTTTTGAATTTGTTTTTGAAATTTAGAGCAAGTATCTAGAGTCGTCTACCTAACCTAAGGAATTCGTCTGTGTAAATATCCTTTAAAGTAGTGCCATCCCACCATTGAGAGGTAGGTAGCACCACCGTTGGAGGTGTTCGGGTCAATTCGAGGTTCGGGACATGGTGATCACCGGAGCAATGGGAAGACACCTTAGAAGCTACCCTCATGCCAGGTTCCCGGATCATGAGGACTTACTAAGACGTCCTCTACTCGACGATCACCTTTCGAGGCAAGGCAACAGTGAGGCGTACCCTAGGGGTGGTGTGTGCGATTCGTGTGTCGTTTTCATTTGTATTTATCTTGTTCATGTTATTGGTGTTCTACGCTTGTTTTTATTATGGCCATTCATTCTTGCATGCTTTGTTTAATAGCGAGGAAAAATAAATCTAAAACTATTACAAATGGCGCGGGTCCACATCGCCAAAATTAAACCGGACCCGATTTGACGGAAAATAAATAAAATAAAGAAAAGAAATAAAAGAATTGAAAAGATGCGAGAAGTAACATTTACAAGGCTTTGGGAAAGATACATAATTATTTAAAAGAAACGGGATAAAATAAATATGCGAAATAAAAGAATTATCAATATGGGTGTTGGACCCTTTTTTGCAAAAATTAAAGTTAATGAGGATTTAAAATTAAAATTTAAAAGGAAAATGTTTTTTTGGTATTTTTATGTTTTTTACGATCTAATAGAAAAAGAATTAATTAAACTAAAATAAAATGTTAAACCTAATTCTAATTATTTTTTAAGTTATTAAGAAAACATTACAATTTAACCTAAATTAAACCCTAATTTATTTATGTACAATTTAATTATAAAACAAATAAATAAATGTTATGGTAAAAAAAGAAAAAAAATTAAAAAGGAATAAAAATTTGTTAAACCTAATTCTATATTTCTGTATTTTTGTTATTAAAAGAATTAAAATTAAAACCCTAATCTAAATTAATTTATTTACATAAAAAATATTAAAATAGAAATTATTTATCATGTTTTTATCTTTTTTCTGATTTTTTTTTAGGCATTTTTTATATATTGTAAAAATAATTAATTAATTAAAGCAATAAAGAAAATAAAAACAATAATTAAAAAAAAATAGAATATGAAGGAAATGGCAAACCAGGGGGGGTTCAGGCCCCAATTGTGAGGTATAGGCCTTAGCAATCTGGCCCAGTTAAGCGTTGATCCGTTTGACTTTTTGAACAGCATACAGCAATGTTGACCTACGCCCATGGTGTGCTTTCAATCTATGCCCTTGGCTGGATCTCAGCGCGCACGTGGATGGTTGATCAGGAATGTGTATGATGCGCCTTGACCTTTGAAACTGCATATGAACATTTATGGCAAAATAATATAGGAAATCATACAGACCTGGGGTTCGAACCCAGGTCTTGGATGTCAATACAATCAATGCTTGCCAACTGAGCCACTGAACCTTTTTGTTAAATAAATAAATAACAAATAACATAACGTTAAACTACGCATTAGTGGGAAAACGCGCGCGATATTCAAAATAGCCAACCATAGTGCGCCACGAAGTCGTCTTCTTCATTATGTTTATTTTCCTGAAAAAACAATTATATTAGGCAACGGTTCTGCGCGCGTCCTCTTAGGCCGGTTTCTAGGAAATAGCGATTAAGCCATCTCTAAACATAAATTAGGCGCGAGGGTCCTGCCTTCTTCGTCCGGATGTTCTAAGTTGAATGGCATGGGTCTGGAATCTTAATTTTTCCTCGTTTAAGAATCCCTAATTTTGAGCTTTGAAAACCCTAGAAAAACAGTTATGGCATAATCGCGTATGGCTTGCAAAAATTCAATCAAACATGTGGGTTAGCTTTAGAATCACACCAGGAACAAGAATCAATAATTGAAATGTCATGAAAATGCATAGATTATAGAATACGATTATGAAATTTTCATGGAATATGTTGAGTTCTGTACACCGATTCCTTGCCTTTTGATGAGTGTTCTGAAGTGGAATATGATCAGTGAAGCTTCAGGAAGCCAATAGAATGAATATTAGGGCTTGAATCGTCCTGTAACAATGTTTTCAGAATTGAGTTTTATGGAGAAAATTTCAAGTTTGCAAATGTGTTTCTTGCGCAGCTAAGAGTCTCTTTGCATTAGGTTTCTCATCAGGCCTATGTAGTGAACCAATTAGGTCAACAAAACTCAATAAAATCCAATGCAATAATGGTTTTTGGAAATTTGATTTTAAGGATCTTTTTCATATCTTTTTTCAAGTGTTCTTGGTTCAAAATCATGCCAATCAATCCAATTCTTTCCTAATTTGTATATGCACGAAATCTTGATGGCAAAACCTGTATAAAAAGATTTGTTAGGTCATATTAGATATTTTTTCATATATTTAAATGATTTAAATGAATTAATATAAATAATAATTCAAATAAATAAATAAAAAATGAGAAAATACTTCCCTTTGGGCCAAATGGTCGTGCACATGCTTAGAATGATGAATCATGGAAGAAAAATGGGCCCATTAGCAATTTTAGGTCATTTGAATCAATGTTGACTTTTCAAAATATCCAAAAATTTCCCAACTTCCACAAGGCATAACTTGCTCAATTTTTAATCTTTTCTCATGTTCTTGGACATTTTGGAAAGGTCTTTGAGTCCTCTAACCAATGTCTTTGGTCCCATGTCATTTTGATTTACCAATCTCAAGTTATGGCCTTTGACTTAAAGTCCCTTTTTGTTGACTTTTGAAAATGACCTATAATGTTGAAATTGATAACTTTTTGTGAGAGCATTTCTTGGACTTGAAGTATGAATATGAGTTTTAGGAAATGTCTTTCTCTTCAAAATGAGCTTTGGATGGAATTTTTCTGATAATCCATGTGAAAGTTATGCCCTGGTCAATTTCAGTTGACTTTTTCAGCTGTCCAAATAAGGAAACTTTTGCATCTTGATGATTTTCTGAGCCAAATTTTGAGAATCATGATCAAGCATTGATCAAATGATGTTTGTGGCTTCAAAATGATATGTTGACCAAAAATTTGAACTTTTGACTGTCAAATGACCATTTTGCCCCTACAGTTGACTGTAGTGCAATTTAGGGTTTTGACTGTGCAATTTTGAGCTGAAAGCCTTGAAACTTGATATGAGGATACTTGACCATCTTTGTAGGCATGTGAGACTTGATTGGACCTTTGAAAACTTCATTTTCTTGATCAGAACACAAACCCTAGTTTTGACTGTATAGGAGACCTTTGCACTGTGCAACCCTTGGGGAATTTTGTGACTTGGCTTGGCAATTTCTTGAAGAATATGGGAGGGCAAATTTTGGGGTACAACAGTTGCCCCTGTTCAATCTTCTTAGACCTGAGGATGCAGATTGGCTGACGTGCCTTTCGTAATCTGAGGGTAGAAGATGATTGAACACTAGAGTGCCCAGAAATTTGCGCTCACATAGTAGCAATGTGATGGAAATGGGCTTATAGATGCCATTTGGAGATTGCTGGATAGGATGATGGGCTTATAGATGCCATCTGGATGTTGATCGCGTAGGAGATTCCTTAGCAAGAACCTGCATACCTTAGCATGAATGGTAAGAGAACCTTGGGCGACTTTAACTTCAACAACGCTCGTTGAGAAAAATCTTGGGTGTCTTCTGCTGGGATAAGAATCAGGGAGATCTTAGGGTCGATCTGACTGAACCAGAGAAGGCCTTTGACTGGATAAGCATCAGGAAAATCTTAGGGTCGATTTAACTGAACCGGACAAGGTCTTGAAATATCTTCAACTGGATAAGCATCAGGGAGATCTTAGGGTCGATCTGACTGAACCAGAGAAGGCCTTTGACTGGATAAGCATCAGGGAAATCTTGGGGTCGATTTAACTGAACCGGTCTAGGTCTTGAAATATCTTCAACTGGATAAGCATCAGGGAGATCTTAGGGTCGATCTGACTGAACCAGAGAAGGCCTTTGACTGGATAAGCATCAGGAAAATCTTAAGGGTCGATTTAACTGAACCGGACAAAGTCTTGAAACGTGATTGAGAATTTAAACTGCATCTTTCCTGAAAGGTAAAAGTTAGTCATATGCAATGCATGATATGGATCAAGCAATGATGTTCTCAACATAAATGAGACTTGTATGATATGATGCGTCTATGCATTTTATAATGATGTATGTGATGTTTTGTGTATGTTTTTGTCTAGGAAAGTGAATCCTTGACGGGTGCCGGGAGGTCGTATCCTGGGCTGATGTTGAAGAATAGATTTTGCTTCCGCTGGGGATGATAACTGCAAGAATACCGGTAGGAGAAGATGACTCCGTTGCGGAATAAACTTGGCAAATGGCAGATTCTGCGGGGAGAAAAGATACTCTAGCGACCATGCTGGGAAGCAATACTCTGTGGGGGGATGCTTTGCTGTGTGTAGATAATAACTTGCTGAGGATGTCTTGTTGTTGGAAGTGTGAATGGACTTCGCTGGGGTAGGAAGACTTCGTCGAGGACGCTCTTTCCGTGGCTTTTGGCTGAGGATAACCCAGTTATATCCTGTTAAGGAAATAACTCTTTGAATAAAGCCAGGCGCGTTCGTTCTCTGCGAGGGATAAGCTTCCAGAATCTACTGGGGATAAGCTTACTGCTTGGGGAGATGGACTCCAATTTTCCTGGGGAACTGGGTTGGACTCTCCTGGGGAGGTTTTGAACTGTAAGTTGAAAGAGGGAACCCATGTAGGGTTGCCTGCTGATGAGCTCGTGTAAAACCGCATCTGAAATGGAGAAGGAACCTGGGTAGGGTTACTTTGATGATGAGTTCGTGTAAAACTTCGTTTTTGGAAAGGGAGAACCTGTGTAGGGTTTCTGGGTGACGAGTCCATGTAAAACTGCATCTTGAAGAGAGAGAACCGGTGTAGGGTTGCTTGGTGAGGTAAGTTCATGTAAAACTTCTTGATGAACCGGGGTGAGGTTATCTTGAGCTAAATCCATGTAAGATTTCTGGGGGAACCGGGGTCAGGTTGCCTTGGGGTAAATCCATGTGAGATTTCTTGACGAACCGGGGTAAGGTTACTGGAGACGAGTCCATGTGAGACTTCTGGGGGAACCGGGGTTAGGTTACCTTGAGATAGATCCGTGTGAGATTTCTTGACGAACCGGGGTAAGGTTGCTTCGGGATAAGTTCGTGTAAAACTTCTGGATGAACCGGGGTAAGGTTGCTTGAGATAAACCCATGTGAGATTTCTAGAGGAACCGGGGTAAGGTTACTTGATGAGTTTGTGTAAAAACTTTTTGATGAACCGGGGTTAGGTCATCTTGAGCTAAATCCATGTAAGACTTTTGGAGGAACTGGGGTTAAGTCACCTGGATAAGTTTGTGTAAAAACTTCTTGATGAACCGGGGTTAGGTCATCTTGAGATAGGTCCATGTGAGACTCTTGGAGGAACCGGGGTTAGGTTACTTGGATAAGTTTGTGTAAAAACTTCTTGATGAACTGGGGTTAGGTCATCTTGAGATAGGTCCATGTAAGACTTTTGGAGGAACCGGGGTTAGGTCACCTGGAGGGTGAGTCCATGTAAGACTTTGTCTGAAAATTGAGAAGGAACCGGTGTAGGGTTGCATGATTTTGATTAAGTGGATGATTGTCCTGTTTGGTCTCGGACGTTAACCCACGATCTGGGATTTGTAAAGGTAGATGGTAATCATCCCTATGTTGATTTTTCCTTTATACTTTGGTTGACAGAGCAATTAGATCGCCTGGATAACTCATTATTGCCCCTGCTTCGGAGATGAGGGAAGAGGATACCTGTGTGGGTGATTGACAAATCTTCGGGTAGACAAATGATGAGATACCGGAACATAGTTGTACGCTTTGATCCCTAACTTTTGCCTGGACCGCCCTTTCGGGTTTTCAGTCCATCGGGATACCCATTTTTGCCCAAGCCGCCTTTTCAGGTTTTCGACTTGCCGGGTGTACAGATTTTCGTTTCATCCCTTATTTTTGCCCGAACCCTTTTGGTTCGCCGGGAAGCCCTTATTTTTGCCTAGGTATGTCGACCTAGAGGGTCTTTGATTACGCGTAGTGCTTTTCCGACTATGTTCACGCTCTCAGAATGCAGGGAGTTGCCCCTGTTGGAAGTATTCTGCCATGCCCCAGATAATGGGCAATGCTCCTACTGTGCCCCTTGATTGGAGGTACTTCTGTTCACAAGGTGTTCATCGTGCGAATTTCCCTGCTGTTCAAACAAATAGTCATATGCAAACAAGGTTATTTTAAGAATGCAAAATCCTATGTCTGTCTTGAATTTTGAAAATGCATTTTTTGTAATACAGTGCGGTGTCAACTCAAGATTTTACAGCAAACCTTCAGGAGTCAGGATACCTTCGTAACAGTATGCCTTCGAACTAACCCATGCTTCAGCTAGGACTTTTAAGGGTTATATCGGCCTGGTTCACGGTTTAAGAAACAAAGGATAAAGGCTCAAATTATTTGTACCCACCCGCTCTTCGTGATGTCCTCCAAACCTAAACTCAGTTGATCATACGTTAGACCTTGTTTGAGTCTTTGCTCTGATTTTCCAGTGATGGTTCGGACATTGATGATTTATTTTGAATAGGCAGTCATTCCTTTTTGTCGAGGGTTTGTAAAACCTATTTCTTCTTTGATTTTGTTATCCCTATTTTTTGCCTGAACTGTTTCCTTTTCGGAATTACAGTCAGCGGGATGCCCCAGTTTCGTAAGTCCCCTTTATAGGTTTTGACTTTTTGGGCTTTTCATTTATGAATTTGATAACGACTGCCTGTCTTTATCGACTATTCTGAACCATCACTGTCTTTCTTTGTTTTGTAGGGACCTCTTTGGTGCCATTTGTTGCGCACTTGGATCAACTGAGAGAACTACCCTGCCCCAGGTTATGATCAAAGGTTTTAAATTTCGAAAAGAAAAACTCCTACTTATTTGGCTCAGAGGGGTTGACGAGGGATTATCTTCCTTATAACTCCAGTGTTTAGGAATTGAAACAATGCCTGTACCTCATAAGCGGGGTCTGTTCAAAAGCATACTGTAGTGATTGCGGTATCGTTTTCGTCATCCTCCCTCAAGAGGCTTAGAATTTTCAATTAAGAGTTGACCGTCACAAAAATATGAAAGCAGTTTTAAGCATAGTAAACATAATTAAATCAAGACAGACATGTGTAATGCATTCATGAAATAAAAGAGTTTAACATGATAATTGTTTATCTGAACAAGAAAGGAAAAATACAACTTTGAATTCAAATGAACAAAAATCTCTCGACCCTAGCCATGTTTTGGCAATGGAGCGGTGATCACGTTGGGAGTCTCGGCAGGCTCAAACTCAATCTCTTTGGCATCGATCATGTTCTGAATCTTGTATTTCAGTGCCCAACAGTCCTCAGTATCGTGCCCCGGGCTATCAGAATGATAAGCACACCTTGCTTCTGGATTGTAGCTAGGAGAGGAGGTCTTAGGATTGGCAGGAGGGTTGATCACTGCAATCAGGTTCATCTTCAACATGTGTTGCAATGCTTGTGACCATGGCATGTTAATGTTGGTGAATTGCCTTTTAGGCCCGTCCGGCCTTTGCTGGTTTCCCCTTTGTGGTTGACGGCGTGGTGCAGAACCAGAGATCATGACTGCCCCTGCATGTTGATCACGGCGACTCTTTTGACTGTATGCAGCATTAGATTCCTTCTTTCCCGTGTAAGGCTTTTTATGAATATCAGAAGGTGTGGCCTCTTGAATTTTCCCACTCTTGATACCAGCTTCAATTCTTTCGCCAGTCAGGATGAGGTCGGTAAATCCAGCTGATGAGTTACCAATGAGGTGATTGAAGAATGGCCCGGATAGGGTCCCTAAGAACATATCAACGAGTTCCCGGTCAGTTAATGGTGGTTGTACCCTTCCGGCCAGGTCTCTCCATTTCTGTGCATACTCTTTGAAACCTTCGCCTGTACCCATAGACATTCCCTGAAGCTGAGTGCGCGTGGGAGCGAGGTCGGCATTGTACTGGTAATGCTTGTAGAAAGCAGTGGCTAAGTCTTCCCAGGTACGGATGTTGGCTCCATTCAATTGATAAAACCACTCGAGCTGAGTCCCTGAAAGACTCTCTTGGAAGAAATGGATCCATAAGTTTTTGTCAGCTGTATAGGGTTGGATCCTCCTTGTGTAAGCCCTGAGATGCAATTTAGGACAGGATGCCCCGTCGTATTTAGCAAAGGCAGGTGCCTTAAATTTGTGCGGGATCACTACCCCAGAAGACAGACCTAGATCCTCGAAGTCCAGGCCAGGCACCTTTTGTATCTCCATAGCACTGAGCCGGTCTTCCAACTGTTTGTATCTATCCTCAGCCGGAGGGTACTGTTCGTCATTGAAATCTGTCTCATTGTCAGAGACCACTGGGCTGGGAATCCTTTCCTCTTGATGACTGCTTTTCCCCACAGATGGAGTTGTCCTCTCAGTTTGATCCTGCAGGGTATTCCTAGATCTGCGTCTAGGGCTGAACAAAACAGTCCTCTTCTTCTTCTTTTCTTTCTTCAAGAGCAAAGCCTTCAGATCTTGTTGCCCCTGGGTCAAGTTCATGATCAACCCTTGGAACTGGGCGTTCTGAGCCTGGAGGGCCTTGATGGACTGCTCAGCTGATGATTCAGGATTCATGACGATCGGCTGAAATAAACAGCGAAGAAGGGTAAGCAACCTGTCACAGGGATACCTGCAATGCAATGAGATGTATGACATGCATGTAATGTTTTCAAGGACCTCGCGGGGTAAACAAGAAGATTGTAAGAATTGGAAACCGGTAGCTTGATTGAAGGAACTTCATGTTGTCGAGAGTCCTTCGTCAAGGGTCAAAGGCTCACCATATCCAGTGGGTCATAGCCCCTGACAACCTTGGCTAGAGGAAAATAAATCCTCTTTGCCCCTGGCTAGATGTTTGATTTATCATGACCTGCATCACAAGCCCTTGAGATCCTTGAAATGGGTTAAGATGTATGCAATGGTATGCAATGGTATGATGTCATGATATGCATGGGATAACGTAAGTGACCCTGTTATGAGCCCCAATTAAGGACTATAAACAACCCTGCAAGAAGCTCAGTATACTTTGTTATGAGTCCCAATTAAGGACTATAAACAAAAACCTGCGAGAAGTTTAGTTATGAGCCCTAGCTAAGGACTATAAACAAAAACCTGCAAGAAGTTTAGTAAACCCTGTTATGAGTCCCAATTAAGGACTATAAACAAAACCTGCAAGTAGTTCATGTGTCAGATAACAAGCATGCAAGTAGTCAAGTACGAAGGCACACAAGTCACACAAGAGAAGTCCTTAGGGTTTAAGGCCAGCATGAGGTCTAGGTAGTACCCTCTTGAAGTTGGTGGGTTCAACCTGTCCTATCAAAGTAACCGGGTTCTAAGGTTCCCAATATCACGGGATTGCTTTCATTGTTCATCGTTTCGATTTAGCCACTGAACTGGCGACCGAAATATTCCAGGAAAGCAACCCTCAATTGAGTGTAGTATCGAGTATCAACCAACCTCGGATTGCACCAAAGTCAGTTATCTCACTACCCTAAAGAGGCCAAGATAGTTCAATTAAGGTTCCTAAGGTCTGTTGATGCTTCACGACACCACGCGGAGGCCCCGTACTCTCCTTGACTGAACTCAAGGGTTACCGGTACACACCAAAGTGCCACATCAACGTAGCAGACTGTTTCAACCATGTCGGTATACCCCGCACAGTTCCCTCACAGCCTTGTTGCTACTTTCTAAGAAGGTATCCCCCAGATCCGGGTTAGGATCTATAGAACTCCCAAGACAGTCCCACAATTTAAAGCAAGCAAAGAAGACAATTGAAAACATAGTTATGAACTAGCCCTAAGGTACACCTCACTTTATAAAGATATCCCCAGCAGAGTCGCCAGTTCTGTGATCGGTGGATCTAGAACTGACTGTTTAATGCTGGTTCGCGAAATGTCGCGGAAGCAAGAGTCGCCACCATCTTTTATTTTCTCCAAATGGAAAGGACAAAAGCACAGAAAAATTCCTTATAGAGATTGCTCTCGGTTCGGGAGGTAGATTATAGAAAGGGAAGGTGTTAGCACCCTTTCTATCCATGGTTATCCATGGGCTCTTAGATACTTGCTCAATGTGTTTTCAAAATTGTTTGTTTGCTTTTCAATGTGGGTTTTAAAAAAGTTTCTTTGAAAGTTTCAGATCGACTCTTGTGTCAGAGTGTTTGAAAAATTGCTTTCGAAAACTTTTGAAAAGGTGTCGGTGTGAAAAGTATTTTTGAATTTGTTTTTGAAATTTAGAGCAAGTATCTAGAGTCGTCTACCTAACCTAAGGAATTCGTCTGTGTAAATATCCTTTAAAGTAGTGCCATCCCACCATTGAGAGGTAGGTAGCACCACCGTTGGAGGTGTTCGGGTCAATTCGAGGTTCGGGACATGGTGATCACCGAAGCAATGGGAAGACACCTTAGAAGCTACCCTCATGCCAGGTTCCCGGATCATGAGGACTTACTAAGACGTCCTCTACTCGACGATCACCTTTCGAGGCAAGGCAACAGTGAGGCGTACCCTAGGGGTGGTGTGTGCGATTCGTGTGTCGTTTTCATTTGTATTTATCTTGTTCGTGTTATTGGTGTTCTACGCTTGTTTTTATTATGGCCATTCATTCTTGCATGCTTTGTTTAATAGTGAGGAAAAATAAATCTAAAACTATTACAAATGGCGCGGGTCCACATCGCCAAAATTAAACCGGACCCGATTTGACGGAAAATAAATAAAATAAAGAAAAGAAATAAAAGAATTGAAAAGATGCGAGAAGTAACATTTACAAGGCTTTGGGAAAGATACATAATTATTTAAAAGAAACGGGATAAAATAAATATGCGAAATAAAAGAATTATCAATATGGGTGTTGGACCCTTTTTTGCAAAAATTAAAGTTAATGAGGATTTAAAATTAAAATTTAAAAGGAAAATGTTTTTTTGGTATTTTTATGTTTTTTACGATCTAATAGAAAAAGAATTAATTAAACTAAAATAAAATGTTAAACCTAATTCTAATTATTTTTTAAGTTATTAAGAAAACATTACAATTTAACCTAAATTAAACCCTAATTTATTTATGTACAATTTAATTATAAAACAAATAAATAAATGTTATGGTAAAAAAAGAAAAAAAATTAAAAAGGAATAAAAATTTGTTAAACCTAATTCTATATTTCTGTATTTTTGTTATTAAAAGAATTAAAATTAAAACCCTAATCTAATTTAATTTATTTACATAAAAAATATTAAAATAGAAATTATTTATCATGTTTTTATCTTTTTTCTGATTTTTTTTTAGGCATTTTTTATATATTGTAAAAATAATTAATTAGTTAAAGCAATAAAGAAAATAAAAACAATAATTAAAAAAAAATAGAATATGAAGGAAATGGCAAACCAGGGGGGGTTCAGGCCCCAATTGTGAGGTATAGGCCTTAGCAATCTGGCCCAGTTAAGCGTTGATCCGTTTGACTTTTTGAACAGCATACAGCAATGTTGACCTACGCCCATGGTGTGCTTTCAATCTATGCCCTTGGCTGGATCTCAGCGCGCACGTGGATGGTTGATCAGGAATGTGTATGATGCGCCTTGACCTTTGAAACTGCATATGAACATTTATGGCAAAATAATATAGGAAATCATACAGACCTGGGGTTCGAACCCAGGTCTTGGATGTCAATACAATCAATGCTTGCCAACTGAGCCACTGAACCTTTTTGTTAAATAAATAAATAACAAATAACATAACGTTAAACTACGCATTAGTGGGAAAACGCGCGCGATATTCAAAATAGCCAACCATAGTGCGCCACGAAGTCGTCTTCTTCGTTATGTTTATTTTCCTGAAAAAACAATTATATTAGGCAACGGTTCTGCGCGCGTCCTCTTAGGCCGGTTTCTAGGAAATAGCGATTAAGCCATCTCTAAACATAAATTAGGCGCGAGGGTCCTGCCTTCTTCGTCCGGATGTTCTAAGTTGAATGGCATGGGTCTGGAATCTTAATTTTTCCTCGTTTAAGAATCCCTAATTTTGAGCTTTGAAAACCCTAGAAAAACAGTTATGGCATAATCGCGTATGGCTTGCAAAAATTCAATCAAACATGTGGGTTAGCTTTAGAATCACACCAGGAACAAGAATCAATAATTGAAATGTCATGAAAATGCATAGATTATAGAATACGATTATGAAATTTTCATGGAATATGTTGAGTTCTGTACACCGATTCCTTGCCTTTTGATGAGTGTTCTGAAGTGGAATATGATCAGTGAAGCTTCAGGAAGCCAATAGAATGAATATTAGGGCTTGAATCGTCCTGTAACAATGTTTTCAGAATTGAGTTTTATGGAGAAAATTTCAAGTTTGCAAATGTGTTTCTTGCGCAGCTAAGAGTCTCTTTGCATTAGGTTTCTCATCAGGCCTATGTAGTGAACCAATTAGGTCAATAAAACTCAATAAAATCCAATGCAATAATGGTTTTTGGAAATTTGATTTTAAGGATCTTTTTCATATCTTTTTTCAAGTGTTCTTGGTTCAAAATCATGCCAATCAATCCAATTCTTTCCTAATTTGTATATGCACGAAATCTTGATGGCAAAACCTGTATAAAAAGATTTGTTAGGTCATATTAGATATTTTTTCATATATTTAAATGATTTAAATGAATTAATATAAATAATAATTCAAATAAATAAATAAAAAATGAGAAAATACTTCCCTTTGGGCCAAATGGTCGTGCACATGCTTAGAATGATGAATCATGGAAGAAAAATGGGCCCATTAGCAATTTTAGGTCATTTGAATCAATGTTGACTTTTCAAAATATCCAAAAATTTCCCAACTTCCACAAGGCATAACTTGCTCAATTTTTAATCTTTTCTCATGTTCTTGGACATTTTGGAAAGGACTTTGAGTCCTCTAACCAATGTCTTTGGTCCCATGTCATTTTGATTTACCAATCTCAAGTTATGGCCTTTGACTTAAAGTCCCTTTTTGTTGACTTTTGAAAATGACCTATAATGTTGAAATTGATAACTTTTTGTGAGAGCATTTCTTGGACTTGAAGTATGAAGATGAGTTGTAGGAAATGTCTTTCTCTTCAAAATGAGCTTTGGATGGAATTTTTCTGATAATCCATGTGAAAGTTATGCCCTGGTCAATTTCAGTTGACTTTTTCAGCTGTCCAAATAAGGAAACTTTTGCATCTTGATGATTTTCTGAGCCAAATTTTGAGAATCATGATCAAGCATTGATCAAATGATGTTTGTGGCTTCAAAATGATATGTTGACCAAAAATTTGAACTTTTGACTGTCAAATGACCATTTTGCCCCTATAGTTGACTGTAGTGCAATTTAGGGTTTTGACTGTGCAATTTTGAGCTGAAAGCCTTGAAACTTGATATGAGGATACTTAACCATCTTTGTAGGCATGTGAGACTTGATTGGACCTTTGAAAACTTCATTTTCTTGATCAGAACACAAACCCTAGTTTTGACTGTATAGGAGACCTTTGCACTGTGCAACCCTTGGGGAATTTTGTGACTTGGCTTGGCAATTTCTTGAAGAATATGGGAGGGCAAATTTTGGGGTACAACATTCATCATCAGTGAACAGCGATGCTATGATATATTCTCTTTCTACCTTCAGTGAAAGTTGGTAGGTCTTCGACAGTGAACATCGATGATTGTTATCTTTTTGATATCCTCAGTGAATGTTGGTAGTTCATCGTCAGTGAACGGTTGTGCTATGATATATTTTCTCTTCTACCTTCAGTGAAAGTTGGTAGGTCTTCGACAGTGAACGTCGATGATTGTTATCTTTTTGCTACCCTCAGTGAACGTTGGTAATTCATCAACAGTGAATGGCAGTGCTATGATATATTTTCTCTTCTACCTTCAGTGAAAGTTGGTAGGTCTTCGGTAGTGAACATCGATGATTGTTATTTTTTTGCTACCCTTAGTGAACGTTGGTAGTTCACTGTCAGTGGACGACAGTGTTAGGATATTTTCTTTTCTCTCTACCTTCAGTGAAAGCTGGTAGTTCATTGTTAGTGAACGTCGATGATTTCTTCTCTCTACCTTCAGTAAATGTTGGTAGCTCTCCATCAGTGAACGTCAATGTTATTATTTCTTCTCCCTTTCTACCTTCAGTGAATGTTGGTAGTTTCTCCTTCAGTAAAAGTTGGTGTATCCTTTGACTTTTTTATCATCCTCTATGGATCGGGTCTTTTGATCCACCAGTGATTTATTTTCCTGGTCGGGTTTCCCTTTTGTTCCTTTATTTCCTTTGTTACATCCTTAGTGGTGTTTTGCGTCTCTTTGATTTTATTCATATGCATTCATGCTCATAAGTGTTGCATGGCATCTTAGGACCAAAAATAGGGTTTGTTTTATATTTAAGTATCTTCGATCGCGTCGACACGAAGATTTTTAACCTTCGTATCTCTAGATAGAAGAAACTTAAATAATGGCAGTTGTTGTACCCCAATTTTTTCCCCTAAGATCCTTTCACCATACCATATTGATTCAATCACAACAAGATCACATTAGGGCTTTTGGTTCTCCTCCCTATCTTTAGTTTTGCTCTTTGAGGAATCACCAA
Organism: Vicia faba; assembly: GCA_948472305.1. Classification (NCBI taxonomy): domain Eukaryota; kingdom Viridiplantae; phylum Streptophyta; class Magnoliopsida; order Fabales; family Fabaceae; genus Vicia; species Vicia faba. The sequence continues at coordinate 628,888,579 of OX451737.1, forward strand.
GCACCTTGACTTGTTTTCTTTTGTGATCATGAATGTTTTGTCCTGATTTTTCTTTTGATTAATAAAATACAATGTTGGCTTGTCTTACTTGTTAATAATATAGGTAAATGCAATGTGGCTTAGCAAGTTGATCCATGGGTTTATGAGTTTATTTCCATGCCATAGTCAATAAAACTTGAGAACATCAAACCTCACCATTGAAGGTGTTTTGGAAGAAATGGCATGTCAAAGTTTATTTTGGTTCATTACATTTCCAAGTTATCAAATTGATTCAAAAGTACAAGGGGTTGATTGAAGTAGTTGTCATGGTTGGACAAGGCCTTGTTCCCATTGATCACAAGTGCATATTTCTCTAAATTCTCAAGATATGGAAGTGGTTTTTATTGCTATGAGTTCTCATTATCATTCTAAACAACTTCTATTTACAAAGAAAGAGTGTTGGTACAAGAAGGTTGGTCAAAATTGTCAAAGTTCCTCAAAGCATTTTCTTGGTCTAAGAGCTAGGGTTTTGAACTTCAAAGAAGTATATCTTGCTCATATTTTGGTATTTTTGAGTGATTCCAAAGACATCCTTCTCTTCAAATGGTTATTAACAAATCACTTCAAAAGTTTCAAGGAGTTTTCATGTGGAAGAAACTTGATGATGAAGAAAGATTACCAGTCCTCTAGATGAGCCCCCAATTTCTCAAGTGTAGCTTCAAATAATCATAACTTGGTCAATTTTTATCACCTTGAGCCCACTCTTTTTCCATAATTATCATGAGGATGTGAACTTCATTCCTTATTTTATGTGCAAAGTGATAAAATGGATGGAAGATGCCCTAAGGATACAAAAGATTATAGGTCATTTCATGATTTTTTGCCAACTTCAACAATTCATAACTCTCTCAATTTTTGGAGATTTTGAATGGTTCAAGTTTCAAAATTTCATTCAAGAGGTCTATTCCATGCCATCTTTTTTGGTCAATAGCAAATTACAAGTGGAAGACCATGTTTGGATGCAAAACATTATAGGTCACTTTTGAAGAAAAATTTGAAATATTTCTAAGTATGGATAGTCAACCCTTTTTCTCCAACTTTGACTCAATGCAACTTTCAGCTCAAGCATCCATTTGATTCCCTTCTTTTTCCATTGCAAATATTGTAACCTCATCTTTCTAAAGCATCAAGAATCATGTCTTAAGACCCCTTGAGCTGAAAATGCCATTGTTTTGAAATTGGTAGCTTGAAACTGAAGTTTCATCACAAGTTAGATTTTAAAATCTTTGTTTTAGCTTCTAATCACAAGTTTTCCATGTGTTTTTGCTTCTAATCATGTTTAGCAACTTTCTAAATGTGTTTAGCATCATGAAACACACGATTTGGCTGAGTTTTGATGCTAAACAAGTCACACTTTGTTAATGCTGCAGACCCCCCGCGATTTCTCTCCAAACTTCATCATTTCACACGCTTGAGGATCCCATTCATTCTCATATAAATAGATGGTCATCCCCCATTCATTTCCTCAAGCTTAGATAGCCAGAATCACCCTGTCAAACTTGTTCTATAACTCAAATTTTTGTAACTTTGAAATCAGTGTTCAAGCCTTTTTCAATCTAATTTTTCTATCAATTCACCTTCCTTGATCTTCCCTGAAGCTAACCATACAATTACCTTCAAGAATCGTGCCCTATATTGCTCTATAGAAATCCAGTTTCAGAGCTCTGCAACTCAACTTTAATAGGTAGATTCCTCTATCAATTCTTCAAAACTTTGATATCATTGTGATGCTTTCATTGCCCTGATTCTAGTCGCAACCCATGCTTTTATCTGGAAACACATTTTGACCTTGAAATTTCAAATCCCTTTTCAAAACTTTTCTTCCAAATTGCTTGAGCTACAGTTTGTATAAATTTGTCGCGAAGATGTGGTTGTCTTCGTCTTGAAGAGACGAAGTGAATAGCATAGGTCTGAGCTTCTGATTTTACAGTTTGAGAGACCTGTAATTCACGTTGGCTGGAGGTAGAAGATGACCAATTTGTCATCTTTCAACCAATGAAGGCACGCCATATGTTTTTTTTTTAAATCTGATTTAATTAATGATTCAGTGTTTTATTCACTAATGACCATGATATGCACAGCGCACCAGATCCCTTGGATTTGATTACTAACGCGTTTTGACTCTCATCCAATGGTCCACATATTTTTGACTTTATTTTTTCTTTTCTAATTTTTATATTTAATTGTTTTAAATTTCAAAAAATCATAAAAATTCATTTTTAGTCCAAAAAATCTGAAAACATTATGAAAAATATTTTTGATTTTTCTCTTTCTGATTTTTATTTTTTCACAATTTTATTTTGTGTTTTGATATTTTTTATAAATTTTCACTTTATTTGAATTGTTTTAAATGTTTAAAAATACTTTTATTCATTTTTAAATTCTGAAAAAAATTATGGAATGATCCAATGATATTGTGACAAATATTGGTGACCTCATTTAATTTTTATTTCTGATTTTGTTATTTTTTATCATTTTTGGTTTATTTTACTCATTTCTTTTAATTTTAAAAATAGTTTTTGACTTTAGAAAATTACCAAAAAATTTATAAAAATATTTGAGTCCTTTTATGATTTCTCTGTGGTCTTACTTTTTATTTCTTGATTAATTTGAACATAGTTAATATTTTTCTTTTTTATTTCTATTTTAAAACTTTTTAAAACTTTTTTTAATGTATATATTAAATGCAATATTATTTTGTGATTATTTTCTGGTTGATCTTGAGTTGAAATTTTGATTATAAACTTTATTAACATCATTGGATCCATGGTGTTGAGTCTAACTCCATAAAAATAGATGAATGATTTTAATAATAGTTTGATTAAAAATTAATTCAAATGTGGTTTGTATATTCTTCCTCACTCCTCTTCATCTTATCCCTTTCTTATTGCACTAAGTATTATTGGAGTATGATCTCTATATTATGTCTCAAAATAAATGGTGCATAGATTGCTATTGACCGACCTCAAAATAGATGCGACTTCTATATAAGTCCACTTATGATTGCTTAACATAGCGCTAAATTTTGTCCCAATTCAAATAAATGATCATACGTGGCCCAAACCTATATTTGCAAGCCCAAGTATGTTAATTTTATCTCTTCGATCCAATAACCTTTAGATTCATTGTGTGGAGGCTTTGGTTCTATCAATCCTCTAATGGGTCTACAACACCTTTAGTCAACGCGAATCACTTAAACACCGTTGATCATTAAATGGTACTTTTGAGGATTCCAAATGGATGATATACTTGACAAAAAGCAAATGCAACTTGTTGTGTGGAGGCTTTGGTTCTACCAATCCTCTAATGAGTTCCAAATTCAAGTTTCAAGATGGTCATCCAACTAACCACTAATTATTAATTTGTTTCACTTTATGCTTTTATTTTTTATGCCTTATGTACCATTTACTTTAAGCATTACATTTCATGTTATTTGTATTTTTCTCACTTGAGCATTTATATTCTTGTTATTTTTATTTTGCTCACTTGAGCCTTTCTTTTCATTTTCAAGACACCTAATAATCAACATGAACCCTAAAAAGGCTTTAATGATACTTGGAATATTTGGTTGCTATCCTTGGAATTATGGAGCATTGGACTTCTTGGACTTAGAATTAGAAACTTTAGCTTATGTTGGAGACCTTGAGACCTTAATTGTTTTTTATCTGGAACTCTTGACGTTTACCTCAAGACATTGGATTGTTTGTTTGTTTTGTGTGCAGGTTATTGTGATTACATTCTTTGTTTTTAATCTGGAATTCACCCGTATACAGTCGTTACTCTGCCCTTTTTTTTTGAAGACTTAATACACTTGAAGTTTGGTTCTCAAGAGGTCTAGTATCTTTGCTTGTTTGGTTTCAATCCAAAGAATGGAAATTCTATCTTGACTCATAATGTCAAGTATTGGTTTCTTGTTTGTTAGTTGGTTCTTATCCCTACCTTTTACCTTATGCTTTAGGATAGTCTCTCCTTCTCCTCCAATCTTCTTTAATTTCAAAAATATTCTCCCTCCTTTTTAAAACTCTTCTTCTTTTGAAACTTGAATCAGTTTTATAATAAACTTGGACTTATGTCCATGCATTTTCAAAACATTTTTCATAAACAAATTTCAATTAACTTAATAATACGTTGACATTTTTGTGAGAAGACTAAAAGTCAATCAATCTCATTTCAAACCATGTTGCCCCTTTGGCTTATTTTTTATTTTAAAACCTTTATCAAAGGGTTGGACTCTTGTCAGTCCTTGTAGTGGTGCAAACAACTATACTTCTACAATATATAGTAAAGAGAGATATTTTCCACTTGGGTATTGAGTGAGGCATTGTTGATTTTAAAATCCAAGCCAGATCCTCCACTTTGAGATGATGCAAATTCTCCTTTCTCATGATTGTGGATAGTAAGTATGTTTTCCACACGGACAATGACAATGATGTCTTATCTCATAAAATTAACCAACACACTTGTGTTTTAAAATTTTTTAAAGGGTGAACCACGTCTATCCTGATCCCCTATTGCACGAAAGGTGGTACGTAGGCACTAAAGGTTCGCAACCACGGAGGGTGCAAAAATAATAAAAAAATATATTTCTTTTCTCACCTCCACCATCTATTTTACATACAACATTTTATAGCCAAAATATGCAAATTTTACAAAGAGGTTCCTACGGAGTACTGTAGATGTTTAGGGTGCTAATACCTTCCCTTTGCATAACCAACCCCCTTAACTTGAATCTTTCCCCCTCTTTTTGGGTTACTCGCTCTTTTCCCATTCCTTTGGAAACAATAAAGCACGGTGGCGATTTTTATTTTGATATGTGTGAGTCTAGTCAATCCATTGGCTTAGTCTTAAACATTTCTACCGCTACAGACCAAAGATTTATTCTGATTCTTTTCCAGTTAAAGATGAACGCAGACATCCGCTGGTTCAATTTAAATAGACCAAAGATTTATTCTGATACTTTTCCAGTAGGCACTTCTTCTGTTTCAGCTTAAATTGACCAGAGATTTATTCTGATACTTCTTCCAATTCCTACCAAAAACCACCTTTGGATGGAATATATAAGCCCATCTCCGACAGTTCTCCATCATCTCTCTAAATTGCATCTTTAAGCCCATTCCCTACACAATCAACCATATCATCGAGTGCAAATTTCTGGGCACTCTAGTGTTCAATCATCTCCCACCTTCAAGTCACGAATGGAGGACTCGTCAATCTAACTCTTCAGATTTAAGAAGATTGAACAGGGCAGCTGTTATAGCCCAAAATTTGCCCTCTCTTTTCTCAAGACATTTTCTCACAAGGATTTTCAAAAAGTTTAAGTTTTCACAAGTACATTTGGATTTTAAATGCCCCACATAGTTTCCATAGATCATATTGGATTTTCAAGCATCAAGTCAAAGAGGAAACTGTTGAAAAGGGAAAGAAGATAAAATTGATTTTTTTTAACAAAATTGAAGAATATCAAGCTTGCTTCGATTTATACTAGCTTCGACTGGGCATTACTTTGATTCATGTTTTCTTCATAAGTTTTGATTGAGGCATTGTTTCCTTCGAAGCAACTTACTTCAAATCTACCTTAATGCCTGCTTCAAATCCACCTTCAATCCTGCTTTGAATTTACCTTCAATCTTTCTTCGAATCCACCTTAATGCCTGCTTCGAATCCACCTTCAATCTTGCTTCAAATCCACCTTAATGCCTGCTTCGAATCCACATTAATACCTCTTTCGATTAGGCATCTGGCCTCCTTCGATGCAAGCATTCCCAAGCTTTGATTAGACTCTGACCTCCTTCAAACTTGCTTCAAATTCCCAAGTTTCGATTGAGGCAATGACCTCTTGCATGCTTGCTTCATACAAGGCTTTGATTGAGCAAAGGCTTCTTACATGTTTGCTTTAGTTCACAAAGAAATAGCCTCCTGCATGCAAGCTTCGATTCAGAAGGCAATGGCCTCATGCAGGTTTGCTTTGATTCACAAAGCAGTGGCCTCCTGCATGCAAGTTTTGTTTGGATAATGGTTATCTTCATACAAGCTTCAATTGGGCATCTGGCTTCTTTGAGCAAGCTTGGTTCCTATGCTTCGTTTGGGCATTTGGCTTCTTTTTTGAAGTAAGAAAGTAATTCAGAATTCGTTTCGTTTTGACTATGCCATTGAGATTATCTTGCCTACTCAAAGTAGTATTATCAGCTGAATATGGCCCAATCGAAAGACATGCCATTGTTGGGAATATTTAGTTTTGTATGCCTTGAGTTTGGTCGAAGGTTGGACTTACGTGATCAAAAATAAAAGGGTTCAAAGTGGTATATTCAGTTGAATATGACCCAATCAAAAGACATGTCATTGTTGGAGACATTCAATTTTGTTTGCTCTTGAGTTTGGTCGAAGGCTGGATCTGTATGGCCAAAACGAAAGACAGGTTATTCGATCCAAGGCATCAAGTTGAAGACGGAATCCATAGGCCAGGGCTACATGATCTTGCTCTTTAGGCCTCAAACCTATGTCTCACTCCATAATTAATTGTTTACACAATTAATTAAACTATTACCCAGGTGTTTAAAGTATTGTCCAAAAGTTATTTCTGTATATGGCATAAAGTTATCATTGTCGTTTCAAGAAAACAGGCTTTATGCAAATTGTCAATGCATTGAGCCTTGTAACCTTTATCTCTGAGTGCAAGTAACATCAAAAAGCATGAGTCAAGTCTCCTGCAAACATCAGGACCCCACTTGTACTTGAACTTGGGAACCATGAAAACCCATTAAACTTGATTTCTTTTCGTTTTACACAAAATAATAACATGTTATCCTGAACGTGAAAGAATCCTCTTCTATATAAATAGAGAGACTCTTTACAAATCAAGGGCATATTTTTGGACATAGAAAAAAGATCATAAAACACTTTCAAACACTCTTAAACACTGTCAAACACTCTTAAACATTCAAACTCTAAAACTCTCACAAAAAAATCTCAAATCCCTTCATGTATTAGTGAACCCTTCGATTCATTCCCTAAAAAGCAATATAACAGTCTTTTGATTCACTCCCTGGACTGCTATATAACAACCTACGATTCACTCACAACTATCACACACCAACCTTCAATTCAGTGACTTTTCAAACAAAGCAGTAGTTGAACTAGTTCAAGGAAGGTCCTTGCAGGCTTGATCCATCATCGAATCATTCTTGGAAGTCACATGCAACTCTTTCGATTAGCACTTCAAGAGGTAAGTTTTCTTAAAACATGGAACTTTCATTTTAAACATCATTTGTATATACAAATAAAAGAAGAAATGTAGATATCATAGGAAGTTGACTATACTCTTAGTTTTGATTTTTCTTTTGATTGTGTTTGAGATTTTTAACTCTGACTAGTTATATTTTGGATGTTTGTGCTGAATAAAATTCATTGCTAAACCTTTGGTACGTAGTTTTTTTTTAAATTCATATGTTTAGACTTCTTTTTGAAGATCTTAGGAAATTTTTCTATATCTTTCGATTGGCTAAGGATTTAAACCTTTTGAATCTCAACATGGGAGTCTTGCACTCCTACAGTCGAAGGAAGAAGCTAGGCATTCCAAAACTTCATAAACAAGTTCATCTTGTACTCAATCGAAGCTTCCTTATGAACGGATGAAACAGACCACCCCAGTGGTACAAATAGTGCGTGCGAAAGGCATTTCTGTGTAGGGTCCTAAGAAATATTTTATTTTCATAATTATCTTAATTAATCAAAACCTTTCTTTAACAAAAATCTAAACAAAGTTCATTTTCTTTTCATTCCAATTATTGTACATTTATTCACATTCAATATGGTTGTAATAATTAATTAGGATTTAATTTATTGCAATCCCCATTTGTACATTTGTATCCCCATCCCCAAGTGATGTAATAGCGTAGTAAATTTACTTTCCACATTTTACCGCTTTCATATAAATGTTAGTAATTAGGTTGTGTATGGCAAGATTAAAACCAATGCTTAGAAAACCCTAATTCAAGACAAAATGCATGCAATCAAACACACCATTCACACACATGCACTTCTAGGATAATGCCACTTGTTGCCTTGGAAAATAGTCATGTCCCTCGAATATGGGCGTTTTAGCAAAGACCCTCGATAAAAAGATCGTAGTCCCTCGATGTCCCTTGATGTTGCCTTCGGTAAACGATCTAGTCCCTAACAAAGATTGCTAAAACCTCTCGTAGATTGCCTTCTATGACTATACAACGACCCACGCCCGTCCCTTCACATCTAACGGTGGGGCTTCTTATCAATCAATGGTAAGAAAACAACATTTAAATGAGGAGGAAAAGAACAAAGACCTTTCGCGTAGGTAGGACGCTCTTAGTTGCTCGCTTGCTCACAAATAAAAAACCATTTTCACACCAACACTTTCAATTGAAATATTTTCAAAAGTCAAAACACTTTGTACGCATTATTATAGAGACGAGAATTATTACAAAGGCACTTTTCAAAATCACTTTCAAAAATATCTTCAACAACAAACATCTCTTTGAACTATTTTCAAAACCAACACTTTGTACGCATTCTTATAGAGACGAGAATCATTACAAAGAAGTTTTCAAAATATTTTCAAACCCACACCACAATCACATTTTCAAACAAAAGTAAGTGATCTAGAAAGCAGCTAACAGCCCGTAGATAACTACGGATGAGAAGGGTGCTAATACCTTCCTTTTTCATAACCTACCCCCCGAACTCAAGAAAACATCTCTAAAGTTATTTCCAATTCTTTTCACCCTTTCCTTATTGGATAAAAGAAAAGTCGATGGCGACTCTTGCTATCCGCAACAATTGCGATCAAACGCAAAACAACCAAGTCAGTTCTCCCACCGTATTACACCTACAAAAAAAATTAAGTTTTGTTAGGTACCCAAGTTGCTTTGGGTCCTTCATAATTAGTACCCATCTTTACCCACACATAATGTCCACTTGCTACACTAAAATTTCTAACATAGCAAGCATTAGGTCTATGGCTAACAATACCATAATAAAAACAAGTAGGTATAAAATTACTTCTATATCTAGGAGGAAAAGATTTCTTCTTAACAAACTTTTTCTTTTTAGGATAATGATGAATCACTTTAGGTTTGTTCACTTTCTCTTGATTTGTTTGGTCACTAGCCTTAACAAAGATAGTTTTGTTAGAACTTGGTTTTAGAAGCTTTTAATATCCAAGTCCACTTTTATCATTGGGGTATCTTTGTTGACTAAGGATACCTTCCAACCCAATTTGTCCTTTTTCATGTCTTTCAAGAACTCTTTTCAATTGGACAATTTGGAAATAAAGTGATTCATAATTTTTGCATACAAAATTATGTTTTTGCTCACTAATCATCTTTTCTTTTTCATTATTAAAATTTGTTTCCTTTGTCTCAACTTTTTCTTCTAAAGATGAGATTTGTTTGTTTTGAGATGATATAGTTTTGTATAGAATTTATCATTCATTTAAGAGTTCATTTATTACACCTTGTGCATCATTATCAAAGAGAGAGAAATCAGAACTAACCTCATTATCTTCATCATCAGAATGGTGTGAAGCCATCAATGCTAGATTTGCACTTTTCTCACTATCTAAATTGGATGAAGAACTTTTCTCGTTATCTTCCCATGCAACATAAGCCTTTTTATTCTTAAACTCCTTTTTGTTTTTGAATCCATTTTCTTGGAGAGTTTCGGACAATCCGACTTTATATGACCTTGCTTGCCACATTCATAACATGTGACATATTATGTTGATATGGAGGTTTCTTTATCATTTTATTTGAAAATTTCTTCCTTTTTACAAAGTTAGAATTACAAAAATCATTTTTAGATCCAAAGAATTTTCCTAACCTTTTAACAAGAAGCATGAAATTTTCGTCTTCTTCTGAATTGTCTTCTTTTTGAACTTCTTTGGAATCAACCTTTAAAGCAATGCTTTTAGATTTCTTTTCTTGACTTTCATGTTTTTCCAATCTTCCAAATTACATCTCATATTCTTGAAGTTTTCTAAATAATGTTGCGGAAGTCATTCGGGATAGATTTTTCTTTTCGGATATTGCTGTTACTTTTGGTTGCTATTATCGGGTTAAAGATCTAAGCACTTTAAGATTAAGTTCTTCGGTAGTAATAGATTTACCAAGAGCTTTCAGATGATTTATTAAGTGCATGAATCTTTTCTGCAAGTCAAGAATGGATTCTCCGGGCTACATTATGAATAACTCGTATTCTTGACTTAAGGTATTCAATCTTGATCTTTTAACTTTAACGATTCCTTCATGAGTTTCTACCAAAGTATCCCATGTTTATTTTACCATTGTGCATGCCGAAACACGAAAGAATTCATCCATGCTAAGTTCACCTTGAATAAGATTGGTTGCGTTTTTGTCATAGAGGACCTTTTTTTTATCATCTTCATCCCATGAACCTTTAGGCTTTGACATACCAACACCGTTGTCAACACTTGTAGGAACAAATGGACCATTTTCGACGGTATCCCATATTTCTTCTCCTTGTGCTTCTAAATGAGCCTTTATGCGGATTTTCCAAAAATCAAAGTATTCACCACAAAGTAGTAGAGGCTTGTTATTGCTACCACCATCTTTAAAAATTGGATTTTGATTTACGGAAGCCATTCTGGATCTTTAGGAACATGTTACCTATAACCTGCTCTAATGCCAATAGTATGTATAAGGTTTGCCTAAGAAGGGGGTGAATTAGGACTTTTAAAATTATTTCCGATTTTATGAATCTTTGATCTTTCTTTTCTGGTTTTTGGTTAAGTGACGAAAGTGATAAAATGCATAAAGTAAATAACACAAGGATATATCCTAGTTCCCCTCATATTCTGAGAGTACTCCGGTCCCCTTTCAACACGAAAGATATTTCACTATAGTTAGAATTATTGTACAACCTATTCACACCAATTGTGATGCTTACCATCTAACCTATATGGAGATCAAAGGCTCTTAACACCTTTAAGATCTGAACACTAAGTGCAAGAAGAACAATCCTCTTTAATACACACACTTGCTTTTAACAATACTGAATAGAAAAGGAAGTAATAATATATTCTGAATTTTTACAAAAGATTTTGAAATATGATATAATATATCAATCTTGGATTGATCTTCTCCTTCAAGAAAAAAATTATCAATAAAGGATACAACTGTTCACCATGATGATATGAAACTTAGAATAATATTCAATGAAAAATGAGTGTAGAAAGTTTCAATAAAAATTCTGGTGTAGAACACTTGAAAATTTGAAAGATAAAGAATTTATGTAATTTGAATTGTAGATTGAAAGAAGGTTAGAAATAATTCTGAAATTATGAGTTTATATAGGCCTCTATACAGCCTTTCAAAATGGTATGATTCAATAGAAAGATGACATGCTTCATAAACAAAACCACATAACTTTTCTGTATTTTAAAACTATAAAATTTCACATTGTTTCGGTGGTAAGCGGTTCCCATAAGTGGGTACTCGGGTACCACCTTTCTCAATGTTATAGGATTTCAAAATCAACATTGGATAATCGGTTCCCATATATGGGTGACCGGGTTCCCCAAGACAAAGGCTTTTATTTTTGGAAAACGATACAGGGTAACCGGTTGCCATATATGGGTGACCGGGTTCCCTAAGATAGTTTTGAGAAATTACATTGAAAAAAGATGTGAAACATAAAGTTGTGATTTATAAAACATGTTTGAAGATTTATGACATGTATGAAACATTGTTACGAACACTTGTATGGATATAAAGAGGTTGAATGCTTTATACCTTGACATTTGATTTGTTCATATAATATTTCTTCAAGACTTTGATAAATTTGACTTGATTAAGATGTCTTGACTTGAGCCATTCCATTTTGTAATCAATGATAGTTTGTCTTCATTAAAACTCTTTAGGAAGCTTGTCTTCACATCTGTTACTCGTATCTTACAGTAGAAAACTTAAATGTTCTTCATTATACTAAAAAGTTCGTGTAATCTGCTTACAAGAAACAAAATTGTAATACACTGAAAGTACTCAACTGTTGTTGAATGATACCTTGAGAGACTGAGTGAAGGTCTGGGCTCAAAAAGACTCATGTTGCGGCTTGAGTGGATTTACAATAAGGATCGACAGACTTATTGGGAGTGCCAATAAGGTTGATCAGACTTTGTGCTGGTTGTTTTGTAATCAGTTTGGTTATAGTGGATTAAGTACTTGTTGAAGGCGAAATCATCCTTGCTAGAGTGTCTTGCACCCTAAAATTCGCCCTCTTAATTTTAACCCTAATTGGCTTATACTTCATAATCATATGCATACATACAAGTCATTGGGTCTATGCTCATGGAATCAAGGGATTTCTCTGTGAAAAGAGTTGCAAAAATTGATTGTTCTATTAATCAATATTGTGAAGCAGAACTCAGGGTTTTACATTTTTAATGCATGCTACATGTTTTACAAGCTATACAATCAACAATTAATCAAGTCATCATCCTATCAAGCTCTCATGTGTCTTGGCATGTGTAATACGGTGGGATAACTGACTTGGGTATTTTGCGTTTGATCACAATTGTTGCGGTTATCAAGAGTCGCCACCGACTTTTCTTTTATCCAATAAAGGAAAGGGTGAAAAGAACAGGAAAGACCTTTTGAGAATTTTCTTGAGTTCAGGGGGTAGGTTATGAAAAGGGAAGGTGTTAGCACCCTTTTCATCCGTAGTTATCTTCGGGCTCTTAGTTGCTAGCTCACTTTGAAATGTTTTGTTTGAAATGTGTTTGTGATAATTTTGGAAGTATTTTTGAAAAGTGCCTTTGTTTAGGTGAACTTTGTAATGATTCTCGTCTCTATAAGAATGTATACAAAGTGTCTACTTTTGAAAATATTTCATTCGAAAGTGTTGGTGTGTTTGAAAGATGTTTCGAAAATGGTTGTGAGCAAGCAACTACGAACATTCTACCTACTCAAAAAGTCTTTGTTCATTTCCTCCTCCTTTAGATCACTACGCCAAAAAGGGTTTTAGGCAGCGCACCTTAGACAACGCTTTTTTCCAAAAGCGCTGCTATAACTTAAATAAAAAATAAAACACCGAAAATATAAACGAAATTATTTAAAAGTGCTGTTAAAAGGCCCACTTTAGACAGCGCTTCTCCAAAGCGCTGCTAAAAGGCCCACTTTAGAAAGCCCTTCTCCAAAGCGCTGCTAAAAGGCCCACCTTAGACAGCGCTTATTAAAAACATTGTTAAAGGCCTACGTATGAAGCGCTGCTAAAGGCCCATATTAGAAAGTGCTTTATCAAAGCGCTGCTAAAAGGCCCACTTTAGACAGCGCTTCTTCAAAGTGCTTCTAAAAGGCCCACCTTAGACAACACTTCTTAAAAGCGATGCTAAAGGCCTATGTATGAAGCGCTGCTAAAGGCCATATTAAAAAGTGCTCTATCAAAGCACTTCTAAAGAAAGAGAAAGCGCTGCTAAAGACCCACATTAGACAGCGCTTCACAAAAGCGTTTTCTAAAGTCATTTAAATTAAAATTAAAAAACAAATTTTGTTGTTTCTCTTCTATTTTGTTCACAGAAGCGTCGTTTATCTCACAAAAAAATCCTAAAACTAGAAGCACCTCCGTCCTCCGTCATCCGTCCTCACGCACCTGCGTCTTTCTTCCTCCATCCTCGTTATTATCATTGATTTCACCGTTGATTTCTTAGTCCATTCCATCGCTGTTGATTTTTCCGTTCAGACGTTACTACCGTTGTTGTTCGTATAACAGGTTAGAAATATCTGATTCATCTACTAGTTTTCCTTTTCAATATCTAATTCAAGTACATTATTACTTAAATGGTTTGCTGCCAATTGAATATACTCATCATCAATGTTACTGAACCGGTCAAGGTGTTGTTATTGGTATGGCTCATTTTTATAAACTTTTTCTTCTATTTCTTCTCCCAATTAAGACAAATCTCTTGGCTTTAAATGCACAATAGCACTCCATCCTATATTAACCAAATCATATATATAATATGTCATTTGTGCTTGAGATGCCTGAATGTAAGGATAATTCTTATCATGGTTAACGTAAACATTCACAACGACATCACCTGCACAATATGATTAAATCAATTAGGAATACTATAAGGTTAACAAACTGGCAGAATCCGTTTAAGATCATAATGTACCTGGACCAAAAGTGTTTCCTCTGATTGTAGCCATAACCTGACTGAAGAAAGTTGCAACTGACTGCAACATATCAAATTTAGAAGCCAAAAGTTAAAATTTAAAAGTAGTACAAACAAAACCAGATAAAAAAACTTGGGTGTGGTCTGCACTTAACCATGCTTCTACTCAAATCACAATAAACAATAATATAGAATATGCACTAAGCCAGTAACATACTCTAAAAAGCTTCAATATTTTATGAAACATGGAAATTGGAAACTAAATGGCAAATAAGGAATTTAGCAAACAAGAAACTAGCTTGGCCATTCTCATTCAAAAACCAACTGGGAAAGATCATAATGTGCTATTCTATATTACCTGCTCATTACCTGTAGGAGAGAGGCCCCCAACATACATATGCCTAGCATGTCGCGTAACCTATATGTTTTGTACAAATAAGTGCAAAAATAAAATAAATTAGAAAAATATATTAAAACATAAAAATAAACAAAATAAACCATGGAAATGCCTAAGTACAAACATAGATGATTGTGCATCAAAATGCACTGATCAAATTTCCCCACACTTGAACTTTTGTACTCCAAGAAAAATAAAATCAAAAGAAACACAACAGCATAATCAGTTACTCATTCTAGGCTACAAACTTTTCTTCGGCTAAGATTGCATCAATAGGTACTAATCTTGCACACTAAATATATTGTAGGAACACTAATCTTGTCTCTTGAATATACAAACCAATTCAAATCATATTATTATACCAAAACCTAACTTACTCATCCTCCTTTTTGCTCTTTTTAGTTTAGGCGCAATCACATTAAGCTTGTTATCTCCATACACTCATAGCAAGGCGACCGGTTAGTGACTCTGATCCTTTTTGCACGGGGTTCTGGTCTTATGTGGCATAACCATTTGCTTACTCAGTTATAGTTGCAGGGAATCAGACTGTAGTCCGCCCTACCAAGTTCAGCACTAGAAACCACTGAACCAACTAACAACGAGTCTTATTATCAACTTTTTTTGTAGGTTCTATGACCGTTGGGTTAAGTGACCGGGTGAGGGTCACCAAACTTAGAAGGTGTATTCCTTTTTCTTTCTTTTTTTTCAAAAACTTGGATCACTCACTTATTTCCATCGGTTTCCCTATGTAGAGTGCGTGTGAGATGGTGCTGACTGCTAAAATAAACTACTCAAGAGCTATTAAAAGATGGGAATTCAAGGCTACATCATAATAAAAATTCAAATTAACTTCCATATGCATGAGACTTACAGTGTTAAGACGATACCGATCTTATGAACTTTTCCTAAGTCTCCATAACTAACCTCAAATTAATCTATAACCCAAAACTTTCAAAAAGCTGCATATATTTTTTATAACTGAAAACAAAACAAGAAAACAGAGAACAAAAGCAAATAAAACAAAGGATTCCCTCCCCTACACTTAAAACAAGCATTGTCCTCAATGAAAGGACATAACTATTAAAGTAGAGAGAAAGAAAGAAAAGCTCCATGATCAAGTTTCAGAGTAGTTAGGTGCTTCCAAAGAAAGATCTTCTATGGTTGCATCTTCAGCTACTGAACTTTCATGGAATAGCTTTAGGCGCTGATCATTGACCTTGAAAACTTTTTCAGTACCTTCACTTTTAATTTCTACTGCACCATGAGGGAAAACATTAGTAACAACAAAAGGGCCAATCCATTTGGATCGAAGTTTCCCAGCCATAAGCTTAAGGCAGGAGTTAAACAGTAAAACCTGTTGGCCCACAGAAAATTCCTTCCTAGAAATCATTTTATTATGGAAGTGTTTTGTTTTCTCTTTATAAATCCTAAAGCTTTCATAAGCCTCTAGCCTTAGTTCTTCAATTTTTTGTAATTGGAGTTTTCTTTCAATACCTGCTTGTTGCATATCCAAATTACAACTATCATACTCCTCAATTTCACTTAAACCTCTCAAATTTTCCACCAAGACCTCGCCATTATCATCAACACCTTCATTCATAATAAGGACATTTTATTTACCTTTCCTCTTGCCTTTTGTCTTGCATTTTTCCTTATTTTTACCTTTCCCCTTACCTTTTGCCTTACTTTTTCTTTTCCCCTTACATTTTGTATTCACTTTAGTGAAGAGAACATTACCACCTTTCTGATTAACAACGTTACAATACTTCTGATTAAAAATAATGTCATAACCGTTATCACTTGATTGACTTATTAATAGCAGATTATGCATTAGACTTTCAACGTAGAGTGCATTAGAAATAGAAGTAAGAGTTCCATTACCGATAGTTCCAGAACCTTTTATTTTTCCTTTTTGATCTTCTCTAAACCCCATGTAACCAGCATCTTTAAGTTCCATGCTTTGGAACATATGCTTGCTTCCTGTCAGGTGTTGTGAGCATCTAGAGTCCATGTACCATGATTGGTTTCTTAGCTCCGCTGTGTAACATATCTCTTCTGAGTTATACTCAGTTTCAATGCACTTCCTTCTGACATGATAACTGCAAATGCTACATTGGCATGCTCCTCGTCAGATTCCGATGCTTCAAAATTATCCCATGTTACCATATGACCTTTATTCTTACCCTTTAATTGGTCTTTCTTGAAACTTTCATTTCGGAAACTCTCTCTATTCAGCTTTGGACAATCATTTTTATAATGTCCTGGTTCATTACATTCATAGTATCTAACTTCTTTGTTACCCCTTAAATATGATTCTAAGTGATCCCTTCTAGGTCTTCTGAGGTTGTTTTGTCTTTTTCAGAGTTGCTTAACTCTTCTGGTAATGAGTGACAATTCTTCTTCATTATCTGATGCATATTCATCAATGTCTTCTTCTTCAGACTTGAGAGCCTTGTATTTACGTGACTTATTATTTTCTGTTCTTGATCTTAGAGCAATGGATTTAACCTTTTTCTGAGGTTCATCTTCCTCTAACTCAATTTCGTGACTCCTGAGAGAACCAACAAGCTCTTCAAGACTAATGTTGCTCAGAACTTTGGAGAGCTTTAGCACAGTTACCATTGATCTTCATTTCTTTGGAAAACTTCTGATAACCATCTTGGTATGATCTGTTAACATATAACTTTTGTCCGGAACCTTGAGTGCTGCTACTAAAGTTTCAAATCTTGAGAACATATTCTCAATAGTTTCATCTTCTTCCATTTTGAAAGCTTCATATTTCTGGACTAAAGCTAACATTTTAGTTTCCTTTACTTGAGCATTGCCTTCATGTGTCATTCTTAAGGAGTCAAAATCTCTTTAGCTATTTCTCTGTTGGTGATTTTCTCGTATTCATTATATGAGATAACACTGAGGAGAATGGTTCTAGCTTTATGATGATTTTTTCTTCGACGTTTCTGATCTTTATTCATTCTTCTTTTGGGAATGAGAATACCAATCATAGATATAGGTTCCTCATAATATTCTATAATCAGATCCCAAAGATTTGCATCATAACCCAGAACGAAACTGTAACTCGGTGGGAGAACTGACTTGGGTGTTTTGTGTTTGATCGCAATTGTTGCGGATAGCAAGAGTCTCCACCGGCTTTTCTTTTATCCAAAAGAAAGGTTGAAAAGAACAGGAAAGACCTTTCAAGATGTTTTCTTGAGTTCAAGGGGTAGGTTATGAAAAGGGAAGGTATTAACACCCTTTCCATCTGTAGTTGTCTACAGGCTCTTAGTTGCTTGCTAGATCACTTGCTTTTTGTTTGAAAATGTGTTTGTGATGTGGGTTTTGAAAGTATTTTGAAAAGGAGTGTCTTTGTAATGGTTCCCGTCTCTATAAGAATGCGTACCAAGTGTCTTTTTGTGAAAAATGTTTCAAAGTGAATTTGTGTGTGTATAAAATGTTTTTTGTTGTGAGCAAGCAAGCAACTAGGAGCAACCTACCTACTCAAAAGGTCTTTAATGTTCTTTTCCTCCTCCCTTAGATGTTTCTATCTTACCATTGGTTTGGTAAGAAGCCCCATCATTGGATGTGAAGGGACGAGCGTAGGACGTTTGTATAGTCATAAAAGGCAACTTATGGGGCGTTTTAGCAATGTTGTTTAGGGACTAGATCGTTTACCGAAGGGAACATTGAGGGTCATCAAGGTACTACGATCTTTTATTGAGGGTCTTTTCTAAAACGCCCATATTCGAGGGACATGACTATTTTTTCTGAGGCAACAAGTGGAATTATCCTAGGGGTGCATGTGCGTGAGGAGTGTGTTTGATTGCATGCATTTTGCATTTTGGACTTTTGGTTATCTACTTGTTGTTTTTATCTTACCATACATCCTAGTTACTAACAAAAATAATAAAATGCAAAAAAAAAGATAAAATCCTACACTATTACAACCATATTGAATAGCATGGAAATAAAATAAAAAAAGCAAAAATGAAATAAAGGCAAGAAAATGGATCTTTCGATTCAGGTGGAAAGACCCTTCGATTCTGCATTATCTGGCCTCCTTCAATTTGGGTTCCGAAGTCAATGGAGTCCTGTCCTTCGATTTGCCTTTCTGTCTCCTTCGATTGAGGGTTGGAATTAGGATGGTCATGCCTTTTGTCTGGGTCTGGAAGTCAGCATGGTTCTGCCTTTCGCTTGAGACTTGGAGATAGCAAAGTTCTGGCCTTCGTTTGAGGCCTGGAGACAACAAGGTTCCGGCCTTCGTTTAAGGCCTAGGAGCAACAAAGCTCATTCTTCACCATAGAATCCTTGCTAACTCCTTGTAAGCATATTAGGCCCTCAGATTATGATTCGAAAAGCTTGTACGACTAGCCAATCGAATGGTATAACAAACCTGTCTTAAAGTCTAAAAATGCAATAACCAAACATAACTACAACCCAGGGGTTAGTATGAAAACTAATGGGTCTCAAAGTCCAAAATATAACTAAACTAACATTGAGTTTTCAACATATAGGCAGTCAGAATCGAAAGCTGAAACATGGTCTAGGAATGTCTACATTTTTCTTTATTGGCATGTGCACATGATATCAAAATAGAATAGGTGCAAGTTTGAAGGAAACTTACCTCCTGAAGCTCTTAAATCGAAGGGAGATGTAAGTGCCTTCTTTAACAGAGAATGGGAGTTCGTTGGAACCTTCCTGAGGCTAATATAGTTACTACTTTGTGAAAGCAGTGACTGGGTCGAAATAGGTTGTGTGAGTGGAATCGAAGGCTTTTTTATAACAAGTGATGGGGTAACTCAAAGGCCTGTTGTATGGTAGATGAGGGAGTGGGTCGAAGGGTAGTTTGATGTTCACTTGGGGATGAATCAAAGGTTTTTTCTTATTGTATATAAGTGTTTGAAAAAGAATGTTGGGAAGTGTTTGAGAAATTTTTGAGAATTTTCACAAGTGTTTCCTTGCAATCCTTCAGGCGCCCTCAATATGTGTGGTGATGCCTCTTATTTATAGATGGCTTGGACTGATGCTTTGGGAGGGAAAACAAAAGGTTCAAACAAAAAGGGTATGCTGTATTTGTAGCTTTCGAGGGACATTGTTTTATTGCCATTTTGGTGCAAGGAATAAGGCAGCAATGCAGGACTGCTGTGCAACAGTTTTGGAGTTTTATGGTCAGTGTATCATGCCTGATCCTGGAAGCGCATAAGACTCGGTCAACAAGTACCTTTGGCATCTCAACCTTTTGTCTTGACCCCCTAGCCTTGCCTTTCAACCAGACTTTTCAATAACCATCTCTTTTTTCAAATCGAAGTGTCATTTGAATGACTCCTATGGATATCCTTCGAATGGGCCAAATTAATGCTCTTGGGATGGGTCAGCAACATATGTCCTTCGATTGGGGACATCTAAACATGCATGACAAACCCTTCGAATGCACCACTATGGTGGTTCCTTCGCTTGAGGCAATGGCATAGTGAAGAGTTTGTGTGTTTAAAGCAGGCCATCTCTACAGGAGATCTTGCCCACTCAAATTTGCCTGCAAAGGGGCCATATGGCCAAATGAAAGAGTGTGTGCAGGAGGTTCCTGCCTTGTGACCTTATGCAAATATGTTCAAACGAAAGCTTGCAAAAGAGGAGCCATATGCCCAAACGAAAGGCATGACTAAAGACTTGTGCTCAAGGATTCACACCCCCAAGTGAAGGATGCATGCAAGGGATAGAAGGCTCAATCGAAGCTTTCACGTTGGGAAATTCATTGCCTCAAATGGAGGGGGCTTGCAGGGGGGAAAATGTGTGATCAAAAGAGGGAAAAAGGGAGGTTTTGGCCTTATGAATCAAAGGACATCATCAGGAATTTTTTTTTCCTAGTGAATTGAAGCTGTTTTGATGGGAAGTGTTGCTCTGTCGAAGCTTGTAACAAAATGCTTCAAAGGGGACTTTGGCCTTGTGCATGTTATTATGGTAGGAAATTCTGCCTTGTATGTCTTGACTAACACGCAGGGAAGATACTGTGTGGCCAAACGAAAGATTTGCGCAAACATTCAAACGATGTCTATCGCTAAAACGAAACAGGAATTAATCTTAGCAAAATGAGCCCAATGCCTCAACCGAAGCATGAAATGAATTTGCCCCAAAGGAATCCAGCGCCCAAACGAAAGATGCAACCAAGGCCAAAATGTCCAATCGAAGGATGCAAAATCGAAAGGAACTTGCTTTTCCTTTAATTTTATCAAAAAGAACATTTTCATTTGTTTTGTCCTTTTTTAGCAATTTCTTCCTTAATCTTAATGCTAAAAAATACAAATATATTTGTGTAAGCTTGGATTTTGGGAATCCTTTGTGAGAATTGTCTTGAGGAATGAGAGGGCAAATTTTTTAGTACAACAGAAACTCTCTAGTCTGTCTTTCCAGTACTCAAATCTTTCTCCATAAAAATAAGAGGCTTAGAGAATTAGTTATCTCTTTTGTTTGTGTTTGTAGGCGCAACCATAGTATGTTTTTCTCAATTGGATCTCTCTACACGGTTAAGTGTTTGATTTGAAAATCAATAAAGAGCCGGAGCTCTTGATACCAATTGAATGGTGAGAAAAACACAAGAAAGAGGTTTAAATTGGGTTTTCTAACAAGCTTTTTCTTTAAAAAAAATTATTTTGCAAACTAACTAGAAAGAATAAGACGAAGGAAAGAATAAAATGACTCCCTTTTAGTTTATACAAGTTCACCTTCAACAAGGCTACTCTTGCCCACCCGCCAAGGTGATTTTTCCTTCAACAAGGACTTAATACACTAATCTCAACAAATTATAGATGCACAGGCTACCCGTCAGTGACTCACAACAATCTTCTAAGAGTCTAAAAAGACACCTTAGCCTTCTTAAGTCTACAGACTAACAACCTAGTCACTTGAGGCAATAATAAATTCTAGACATAATTACAATAACATGTTTTATAATGTTTGCTTCTAAAAAGCATATTAACACAATAATAAAAAACAAAGTCTCTAATACAAATAATGAGCAACAACTCTTTATATTGAGAACTCTAAGATAAACACAAATAATGAGCAACAACTCTTTATGTTTAATCCCTAATATCTTAACACAATAATGAGCAACAACTCTTGTGTTCTTGATATTTCTCTATAAGAATATTTATGGATGAATATTTGAATATTTATTCTTCTTTTCTCTTGACATTTTTTAGTATTTCAACAATTTGATTCAAGCTTGATAATATTGAGTAATTCATTGTTCTTCAAATGCTGTTGAGGTCTCTTTATATAGACTTTGAAAAATAGACCGTTGGTAGTACACAAACATTGTTTTCACTTGCCAGCTACAGTAACGGTAACATTTCATCATGGAAGACAAAATAATACAATACGTAAGCATGTAGTGGAGTTTGAAGCATATTGTCTGTACTATTTTCTTCGTGGCTAAGTTTCTTAGAACCTTATCTTCTGATGTTTTACTTCTGGCTTGAAGTAGTAAGCTTGGAAGATATCTCTTTCTGATCTTTGTCCCTTTTCTCTTTGCTGGATTGATTATGATATAATGAATGAAGATGATCCAGAAGATGCTTCATTGTTGTAGAGTCAGAGTCTTTTAGTTAGTTAAATATTTTTCTTCATATATATATATATATATATATATATATATATATATATATATATATATATATATATATATATATATATATATATATATATATATATATATATATATATATAAAAGTAACAACTTATCTGATAATCAATGTCTTATTTATGAGCGAAAGCTTTTATGATCTATACGTCTTGATCTGATCTTTGATTTCTGATAATAACTTTTATGAGCTGCATGTTTGATGTCTGATTTCTGAAGCAGAAGCTTATGTCAGTGCATCTGAATTTTTGATTCATACTTTTTGATTTCATCCTTGATTTTTGACTTCTGATCTTGGATTCTAATCTTTGATTTGAGCTGGAAGCACAAAGCTTGCGTCAGCTACTTCTTTGTTTCTGATCCTTTTCCTTTCTGATCTTGATCTCTGATGCTGAGCTGGAAGCAAAAGATTGTGTCAGCTACATTTGATTCTGACATTTTGGTTTTCGATCAAAATCTCTCTCTAGAAGCGTATGTGATTTCTGACCTGAGAGTGGTGCTTTTCTGAGAACACATTTGATTCTCTTTTTGACAAACATTCAACATTCCTTAGAACTGCTGATGTTTCTTTAGAAACGGTCATAATAGTTCTTCTGGTGAGTGCAATGGTGTTTCTGATGATATCTTTAAAAAGACTATCCAAAATCTTGATATCTACACACTCAATAAAACTATTAAAAACTAAAATTATTTCTCATCAAATATATGTGTTGTTATCATCAAAACTTCGAGATTATATTATAAGCATAAATTTTATTCTAGTAGAAAGGACTAAAATATATAACCGGGTATAATTTAGTAGACCACTATGTAATATGTTTTTTTTTTAGGGACCAAAGAAAAACATTAACTTAAAGTTAAGGAATCTTAAGCTTATATTGTTTCATTTTTATTTATAATAAATCTAGATCATTAAAAAGTTCAGATGGTCAATTTGATATGCTTCACTAATTGGGGGATTTAGTTGAACTCTCACCTTAGCAGCACCATAAATATAATAACAAAATATGACTATTTTATAAAAGAAAAATGTTAATAATGGTAAAGTTTTCAAATTTCATAAAAAAAATTGTAGAGGGTAGACGGTGGGATCCTTAGCATTTTGAAGTGTCTAAAACTCAAAATAAGCAACTAATCAAGATCCAGATCTAATAAAAATTCAAAAAGTTGATTTTCTCTCTCCTATCTCTCTCTCTAGTCCGAATAGAGTGCCCTCTCTTATCATTCAAAATCCATTTCTCTCCCCCAACGGCTACTTCAAACTTCCCTTCTCTCTCTTCTTTCTCTCTTCACTCTCTTCTCTCCATCCCCAACAATGAAGCACTTCATGCTTCCAAGAAACCCAATGGCGAGAGACACAACCGAGCTTCCATCTTCATCAAGCCCTAGCAGCTCCGCCAAAACAAGACCCTCTTCTCGCAAACACAAACCCTCCAAAGAAAACGATCCTCCTTCAGATCACAACATCATCGTCCCGTATTCACCCTCTCATGTCAAATTGAAGAGTCCGTTACCACCAAGACCGCCTTCTTCCAATCCTCTCAAACGTAAACTCGCTCTCGACGCCGTCGCCGCTGATAATTCACTCCCGGCAACTTCCGATTCCGGCGTTAAGGTTTTTTCTATTCATCTAGGGTTTTAGATCTTGCCAATTTATTTTCCGTTTCTAATTTTGAACCTGTATGTGTTGTTTAGGTTATTGTCAGGATGAGGCCGTTGCGGAAGGATAAGGACGAAGGAGATCCTATAGTTCAGAAGATTTCTGATGATTCGTTATCGATTAATGGCCGTACTTTCACTTTTGATTCTGTTGCTGATGTTGAAGCTACTCAGGTGTGGTTTTTGTTTCTGCTGAAACTGTTTTTGGATTACTTTATTTCTACTGTGGTTGATTACTGAGTGAATTTTCTGATTCTGATTTTCAGCTTGATATTTTTGAGCATGTTGGAGTTCCTCTGGTGGAGAATTGTTTGGCTGGTTTCAATAGTTCTGTCTTTGCTTATGGACAGGTTTCCTTTTTCTCACTATTAACATTTAGTTCCTTATGTTGCTTCATTTCTCATAGTGCTGTTCGTGTTAGATATTAACATTTAGTTGCTTATTTTGCTTCATTTCTCATAGTGTTGTTCCTGTTAGATCTTAATATTTACTTGCTTATTTTGCTGCATTTTTCATAGTGATGTTCCTGCTAGATGTTAACATTTAGTTGCTTATTTGCTTATTGTGCTGCATTTCTCATAGGGATTCCGGTTAGATATTAACAATAAGTTGCTTATTTTGCTGCATTTATCATAATGTGTTCCTGTTAGATTTGATGATTTAAATACTCTATTTGAAATTGTTAGACGGGGAGTGGAAAGACGTATACAATGTGGGGTCCTGCCAATTCTTTGGCTGAAGCAAAAGAGCAACAAGGACTTACACCCCGAGTTTTTGAAAGACTGTTTGCGCGCATAAACGAAGTAAGATTTCAGTTCTATTCCTAATTTAATTACTTGAATATTTCATGTTTTGGGTTGTTTTTACAGTTTTATTTACTTCTCAGGAGCAAACAAAGCATTCTGATCAACAGCTCAATTATCAGTGCAACTGCTCTTTTCTTGAGGTTGGTCGATTATCTATTTCTTTCGATGCTCCTGATCTTAACTTTGTCATTTTAGTCTGCATAATAACACAATGTTTTTGGCAGATATACAATGAACAAATCACAGATCTGTTGGATCCGAGTCAAAGGAACCTTCAGGTAGTAGAACCTAACCGTTACAGGTTTTATTTATTGTTTATCATGTTTCACTGCTTTATACTGAAACTGATTTGTTATCCTTTATCCAGATTAGAGAAGACGTCAAATCAGGTGTGTATGTTGAGAATCTTACAGAGAATCAGGTGTCCACGATGGAGGATGTTACTCAGCTTTTATTGAAGGTGTGATTCACCACATCACTGTCTTCGCATGCATTGTATTAAAATAAATATCATCACTATTTTTTGACATAACTTAGAGCATTTGCTGAACTTATCTTAGCATGCTATTCTATATAGCATACAAGTTTTCATACTCTAAAACTCAAGTAACTCGGTGGATATGCTTTATTTGATTGCCAAAATATTGTATGGTTTTGTGCTACGCAGACCCAATAATATAAATCCAAATGATTTTAAAATTAAGTTATCATTGTGCTTGTGTTATTTATATTCACTTGTTTTACTAGAATCCTCCCTTCAATGTGCAGGGATTATCAAACAGGAGAGTAGGTGCAACCAGTATAAATTCTGAAAGTTCCCGCTCACATACTGTTTTTATTTGTGTTGTTGAGTCTCGAGGCAAGGTGATACATTCTTCCCTTATGGCATGCAGATTATGTCCATTTATTGAACTTTTGTATCATCAGGGAACTCTTGATCTCATATTATAAAGGAAATCTGTTAGAAAATGAAAATCTGACCATTAAAATTTCTTGTTTATCTCTGTACTTGTGTCCTCGAGTGCTTGTATTTGGGAAATATTACTCTGCCTACAGTTGAGCTTTGAATTAACATGTTCAGTATTGTTTTTGGCATATATATCTGGGAAGGAATTGTAACGTAAATTGATATTTGCAGAGTATAGCAGATGGTGTGAGCAGATTTAAAACCAGTAGAATAAATCTTGTTGATCTGGCTGGGTCAGAACGACAAAAATCAACAGGTGCTGCTGGAGAGCGTTTGAAGGAGGCTGGCAATATTAATAGATCACTTTCACAGCTTGGGTATGGCTTATCTTATATGTGTATTAGTTGCATTACATTCAGAGTTGAAAATAATTACAAAAAGTGATTTGGTGATGTGAATTTGTCTCGTATCATAATTTTTTAGAAAAAGGATAAGTGGATGAAGCTTTAGACAGAAACACAGGAAAGCTTAATAACATATTTTTGGAATCTTCAATGGAGATTTATAAACCACCACAAAACCCTGAAATAAGCCGAATAACATGTCATCCTGAAGCAGAAGAATAAATGATAATAAGGACAGTTCAAAGCTGATTGTTACAGTATATGAACTTTCATTTTGAGTTTGAAACTAAAATAGTAACAAGGGATTTTAAAAGAGAAAAATATGGAAAAGGGACCAAACTATATTATGGAAGAGATGTGGGTGATTTTTGTAATCAATGATTTCTATTGGAACCAGTTCTTACCAAGGTTAAATTGAACTACAGGAATTTGATAAACATTCTCGCGGAAGTCTCTCAAACAGGAAAACAGCGGCACATACCATACAGAGATTCCAGGTTGACATTTTTGTTGCAGGAGTCTCTTGGAGGAAATGCCAAATTAGCAATGGTTTGTGCTATTTCACCGGCACAAAGGTAGAACTTACACCACCAGTCATTTGAAATGTTTTCCCTAGTAATCTATTTGTATTATGATTTTTTACATGACTTGGTATTGCAGCTGTAGGAGTGAGACTTTCAGTACATTGAGATTTGCACAATGTGCCAAAGCCATCAAGAACAAGGCAGTGGTTAATGAAGTTATGCAGGATAATGTGAACCACTTGCGACAAGTGATACGACAATTAAGGGTATATTCTCTTCCAGAATCCCCTGTCATGTGTTGATTTAGCCATTCTTTGAAAATTGAAGTTCATTTGAATAACTCTAGTGTAAAAAATCAACAGGATGAACTACATCGAATTAAAGAAAATGGTTACAATCCAATGGACCCAAGTGGAGGTCATTCAGCAGCTTGGGTCCGAAAAAGCTTGAACATATTACAGTCTAGCCTTAATAGACCGCCACCGTTATGCCGTGTTGATGAAGATGGTGATGAGGAGATGGAGATTGATGAGGATGATGTTGAAGACCATGATGAAGTTTTCTGCAATGCTAATGTCAATTGTAATTTTGTATCAGAAAATGACAGCAAAATGAACACTGATGATCAAGATTTGGTCCAACCCAGTGAGGAAAATAATTGTGGTGTCTCTGGCAGTAAACTTATCGATGAAGAATCATCCTGTCCCGTGGGTGAATCTGACATTGAAAATTTCACTGGTTTTTCAGCCCCATATCCGCCTAGTGATTCTCCCAACGCTCTAGTGAATTGTGTCTCACCTGGTGACCTTAGCATAGTTAAGTGTGAAATATCTCCAATCCTGAAATCTCCAACTCCTAGTGTTTCTCCTAGAATCAGCACCAGTAGAAAAAGTCTTAGGACATCGTCAGGGGTGTCACCTTCGGAGAACGATGTTCATGTTGAGAGTGAATTAGGCATAAAAACTGGCAATCTGAAAAGCTCGGCTACTGCCTTTTCTAGTCAGGCCGGGCCAAGTTTCCTTACAAAAACTGAAAATTTAGCCGCAAGCATTCGCCATGGTCTCGAAATTATAGATAGTCATCGAAGTGCAGCTTTGAGGCAGTCATCTTATAGGTTTTCATTACGACCAAGAGAATCTAGACCAACTTTCACAGTTGACAAAGTTGACGTGGGCGTGCAGACCTTTCTTGATGACAATGTTGAGGAAGATTATATGTTCACCTGTAGTAATTGTAAAAACAGAGCACAACTCGAGGTCAATGAGACTGACAATAGCTCGAACCTACAGTTAGTACCTGTCAATGAGATTGAAAATAGCTCGAACCTACAGTTAGTACCTGTCAATGAGATTGAAAATAGCTCGAACCCTAAGAAGCAAGTTCTCAAAGTAAGTGCAAGAGTGCAGATGAATTTTTCAATACAACTTATTCTTTATATTGTAGTTATAACTAGAATTCCATTATCTTGCATTATAGGCAGTAGAGAAGGTCTTGGCAGGATCGATAAGGAGAGAAATGGCACTCGAGGAGATTTGTGCAAAGCAGACTAATGAAATAGCGCAGCTTAATCGTTTGGTATATTCCCTTTGTCATCTACCAACAACCATCTCATTGTTTTCTTTCTGTCACTGTTTGTGACTGTTTCCCCCCTTGCTATTTGCAGGTTCAACAATACAAGAATGAGAGGGAATGCAATGCCATAATTGCACAGACAAGTGATGAAAAAATTCTTCGCCTTGAGAGCCTTATGGATGGTGTCTTGCCCACCGAGGAGTTCATGGATGAAAAGCTGGTAGTCCTTACCCATGAACACAAGGTAGAAATATGTTCTTGTAAGGTTTCCCATTTATGACTTGATAGATGCTTATAAGTTAATTTTAATTAACAGATTTTAAAGGAGAAATACGAGAATCATCCAGAAGTTTTGAAGATGGATATAGAGTTAAAAAGATTACAAGATGAACTACAAGAGTATCAAAATTTCTACAAATTGGGAGAGAGGGAAGTATTGATGGAAGAGTTACAAAGTTTAAGAAGCCAGCTTCAATTTTATATTGATTCGTCATCCACCGCAAGGAAGCAGTATCCATTACTGCAACTGACATGTCCATCTGAACCCAGTTTTGCTGCAACAACTCTCACTGCCATTCCAGAGTCAATAGTGGAAAGGGATGAGACAGGTGAAACTCTAGCATCAATCAGAGACAGTTTTGAAGTAAAACTTGAACAAGAAAGAATTAAATGGACTGAGGCAGAAAGCAGGTGGATTTCTCTTTCTGAAGAACTGAGAGCCGATCTTGAAGCTAACAGGTCGTTAGCTGAAAAGAGGAAACACGAATTACATGCTGAGAGGGAGTGTAATAAAGAACTTCAGGAAGCCATGCATATGGCTATAGAAGGACATGCACGACTTTTAGAACAGTATGCAGATTTGGAAGAGAAGCACGTCCAATTACTTGCAAGGCATAGAAGGATCCAGGAAGGAATTGAGGATGTCAAGAAAGCAGCTTCCAAAGCTGGGGTAAGAGGTGCTGAGTCCAAATTTATAAATGCCCTTGCTGCAGAAATTTCAGCATTAAAAGCTGAAAGAGAAAAAGAAAGGCGAATCTTAAGGGACGAAAATAGAGGGCTCCAGGCTCAATTGAAGGATACTGCAGAAGCAGTGCAAGCTGCAGGTGAACTGCTTTTCAGGCTTAAAGAAGCCGAAGAATCTGTGATTAATGCACAGGTTAGTAAGGAATCAATTTTACTTCCATTTTGTGTTATTATGTTTACCTGCTATTATCAGGCACATTGTCTTTGATGCTATCCCAATACCGGCTCCTTCCACTCCACACATACTTACTTTTTATCTACTTCTCCTGCATAGTTATTTTCTTGTATCATATCTGTTTGCTGTCTTCCTGGTGATTTCTGCTAGTAGTGGCGACTTTTTTTGAAAGAGAGTCATTTGGGCTTGACTTTTACATGTCATTTGCAGAAACGGGCTATGGGTGCAGAGCAGGAAGCTGCAAAGGCCTACAAACAAATTGATAAGTTGAAGAAGAAACATGAGAATGAGATTGTCTCACTTAATGAGCTTGTTGCAGAAGCACGTTTGCTGCACAAGGGATCGGTATCTCCGATTTATGATGTTGTAATGCCCAATTATGACGATGAATCAAAGGAGCCACACTGTGTCAATGATTGTGAGCTTGCACAATTAGCAGAACCATCCTGGTCCTCCAGTTATGACAGATGCAACATATAAATCATCATTCTTTGTCATTTTGTACTTTGTTTATAAATTAAAAAATGAAAACTGTATTCTTTCGCTCTTACTCTTTGTGAGAGCATAAATGAGTCTGTATCCCATATATATGCGAGACCATATGTTTATTAAATCTACTTTTACTGCAAAGCCTAATCTGAATCGGCGGATTGTCTGCCGATGATGACAGACTGGATGCAGTCTTGTATTTGTATGTCTTTGAAGAATCATTAGGATCCATAAGTGTAATGATTACAGTGTTTACAGTGTGGATTCAGTCTTGTAATCAGCGGATTGTCTGCCGATGATTACAGAGTGGATGCAGTCTTGTAATTATGTCTGAAGAATCAACAAGATCCTCAAGTGTGTAATGATTAGAGAGTGGATGCGGTCTTGTATGTCCGAAGAATCATCAAGATCCAAGTGTGTAATGGCTATCATTAATAAATTTTTGGCACTGTCGGCATACCCATTTTAAATATGGTTGACTTTTGCATATGAACATAAATCAATATTTTATTATTCATATACGATTTTTTTTTTGGAATAACCATGTGTTAAAATTTTTTTCCGCAAATAATCATATTTCAGAAAATCGCATAAGGGAGGAGCCAATCCAGTTGGCGCATCCTCTCCCATTCTTGCCCTAGGCTCCATCCCACTTGGCGTCTCTTCTCTCTTTTAGTCAAGTGAGATGACGCATGCACTTTAAAAGTGAAAGGAGGCGCCATCTCACTTAGCTCATAGGGCAAAATGCTATTTTTATAAATAATTCGTCCGTTTCTCCGTCATTCCTCACACTTTCTCGCACTGTTCTCTTATTTTTACTCTGTTATTTGTGTCATGGCATCGCCCATGATTTTTACCAGAGATGGTTACGTTATTTTCTCCGTCACAAAAACTCCAATGAAAATGAAATTCTGGCATAGTCACTCCATGGAGCGTTTGAAGAGGGAGTTAGTGTGATGGCTAGAGGGAGACATCGAGGAGAGGAAACAAATTAGAAGGATCCAGCGAAGACTAACAACAACCTCACTTCCAGCGAAGACTAACAACAACCTCACTTCTGATAGGAAGACCTAATTTTCGGTTGGAGGAAGTCAAAACAGACAGCGACGTAATGTTAGCAACCTCACTTCTGACAGGAAGACCTAATTTTTGGTTGGAGGAAGTCAAAATAGACAGCGACGTAATATTGATGATGCATGGGTCATATGAAATTGTTTTAACGGTTGTAATTTCGTAGACTGTTTGTCGTGTTTTATTTCTTGTTCGCGCAATGTTTATTGTAACAAATACTGTTAACGAAAAACCCTAATGTTTACAACTTAATAAAGGAAAGATTTTTTGTAATACAATTTTTATGTGGTTGAGCCAGTAGCCCGATTCGGACAATTTTTACGATTGTGTCCGATCTGACGACATAAACCACATTTTCTTTCCAACTTGTCAAGGGAGTCCATTTCGATTGTGATGCGCTTACTTTTGGGACGATCCTTTTTATTCCTTCGCATTTGGTCATTGTGCCATACTATTTCGCCGTCGTATGCAGGCCAATAATCTGGTTTTGCTACCAAAGAGAAGTTGTTGTTGTAAACGTTGAGCAAGGTTTCAGATTTGTAAATGGGAGACAAAATTTATAGCGCGTCTTGATGAGTATAGGCACACGCGACAATGACATGAGAGCAAGGCATACGAAAGTCTTGAAACTTGCCACAATCGCACCAACGAGAAGGTAGTATAACCCTATATTCTTGTCTTGGCAGACCCTCGTTGTGGTCGATTGTCTCTTTGACAATGAAGTTGTGGCTGTGTCGGTCAAACCGTATAACCAGATGGGTGTTGGCTTTGGCACTTTCTGCCTTAATGTACTTCATGCAGCTTTCACTCCATAGTTGTCTAGATTGTAACACAGCATTCCATATTTCACCTCTTTTGGCAAACAACAAAGCCATCCTAAAATATGTTGATTTAACCAAAGCAGTGACCGAGAGGTTTCATATGCCTTTGAATACCCCATTCATCGATTCAATTAGATTTGTTGTCATGTGGCCCTATCTTTGTCCATTGTCGTATGACCTAGTCCATTTTTCTACCGAAATATTATCGATCCACCTACCGGCTTCCGAATTTGACAAATGGATCTCGTTGCGATAATATTTGAACGTAGGTTGTTTCAATGCATATCCCACATTCATAACCGCTTTTCTAAGAGTTTTGTCTTTGATCTCCCTCGTAAAATTTTGGACGATATGTCTAATGTAATAGACATGCGTAGAATGAGGGTCATGCCAACCGTTTGCAGGATTATTGTATGCACTTTCAATGGATTCATGTCTATCAGAGATCAAATAGAGATCTGGTTGAGGAGCCACGTGTGTTTGGAGATTCTTGAGAAAAAAGCTCCAAGCACCACCAGTCTCCCCCTCGACTATGGCAAGGGCAAATGGGAAAATGTTGTTGTTTCCATCTTGTGCAACTGCCATCAGTAGCGTGCCTTTGTATTTCCCATACAACAAAGTCCCATCAATTTGTATAATTGGTTTGCATGATGCAAACCCTGTGATGCAAGGTTGAAAAGCCCAAAACACTCGACTGAATATTCCATTTCCGTTGAGTTGACTACCATCCAGGGCGTATGCTGGCACTGTTTCCAGAATGTAAACAGTACCCGGAGAATAAGTCTGGAGTGCATTCAGGTAGTGAGGAAGTTCTTGGTATGACTCCTCCCAGTTCCCATATAACTTTTCAATCGCGTTGGTCTTTGCTAACCACGCTTTTCGGTAAGACAGAGTATAGTTAAATACCGTAGTGATGTGTGAGATTATGGTTTTCACCTTCAATGATGGATCGTTGCTGACGAGTGGTAGGATTTCTTGACAAATGAGATCATAATTTAGTTTCCAATGATCCTGTGATTGAGTAGAACTGACACAAATGTGGGTAGACATAGAACTTATGACCCAACAATCACCTCTTAATATGTATGCTGCACTGAGCTTGAATATACAATCAGGGTGGACACACTTGATCTTGTACCTTTCTAGATTTACACGGTCCACCTTAAAATCGACCGAGTTGAGCATGTGAAATTTTTTGAGGGCTTTGATACATTCTTCTCTGTTACGAAATTTGTCTTTCTCTTTTAAGTTTTCGTTCGACTGCATATACGGATTAAAAAATAAATCAGAAGACGGTTAATCTCCCCCCATGTTAAAGTTTGTCATGTGCGGAGGTTGTGTGTAGATCTCTTTTGAAGGAATACCAGGTATCCCATCGTCTTAGGAATCATCATTGACCATTTCGTCAAACTCCAACTCGTCATCTTCTTCTTCTTCATCAACGGCATCTACTTCTGCTTGTTCGGTCTCCAAAGGATCAACCACTTGTGACAGCTGAGGCTCTCGCAACATAATGTACAACTCAATAGAGTCGTACCCAGAATACTCATGACTGGAAAATATATTCTGAAGGTCCTCGTCATCTTGAACCTCAACCTTATAAAATATTATTTGATTGTTACCAAAAAAACCGGATTCTGATAAAATATTTGTGTCATGGGGCCTCGTCTAAGTTTGGCCTCCAATCATTTTTTGAAGTACAAGAAATTGGCTTTCCTGTTTAAACAAAATCGGATGTTCTCAGTGTCTCTAAATAAAAACCCAGAGGTGGGACAAATGTATGTCTCACTGTTGAAATGTGCACTGATCACATATTGGGGGTGTAGAGGCCATTGTGTATGACTGTTTGAAGGTTTGAAGTTTATGAGTTAATTGCTGGAATTTTTGAATGTTTTAGTGTTTGAGAGATTAAGTGTATGAGTGTTTTGATAAATATAAGAATAAATAGGTTGTACTGCAACCCACGCCACCTCTTATTCGCCAACAGGGATGGCGACACCTTTCATTTTTGTACTCTTTTGCCATGTTCAATGGCGCCTCCCTTCACGTCTGTGATACGGCAGGAGAACTGACTCTGGTCATTTTGCGTTTGATCGCGTTTGTGCGGATAGCAAGAGTCGCCACCGACTTTTCTTTTATCCAAAAGGAAAGGTAAAAAAGCACACGAAAGACCTTTCGGGATTATTTCTCGGGTTCGGGGGGTAGATTATGAAAAGGGAAGGTATTAGCACCCTTTTCATTCGTAGTTATCTACGGGCTCTTAGTTACTCGCTAGATCACTTATTTTTTCTTTGACAATATGCTTGTGGTGTGGGCTTTGAAAGTATTTTAAAAATATCTTTGTAATGGTTCTCGTTTCTATAAGAACGCGTACAAAGTTTTATTTCGAAAAATAATTCAAAGATGTATTTGTGGAATGTGTTTTTGAAAGTGGTTTTGAAAAGATGTTTTGCAATGGTTCTCGTCTCTATAAGAACGTATACAAAATGTTTTGTCTTTTTGAAAATGTTTTGAGATGAAAGTGCCGGTGTAAAAATGTTTTTTTCATGAGAAAGAGAGCAAATAGGAGCGAATCTACCTAATCGAAAGGTCTTAAATATTCTTTTCTTCCTCCTTTAGATGTTGTTATCTTACCATTGATTTGGTAAGAAGCCCCATCGTTGGATGTGAAGGGACAGGCGCGAGTCAATCGTACAGTCCTCGAAAGCAACTTGTGAGCGACTTTAGCAATTTTTCGTAAGGGACTAGATCGTTTTATCAAAGGCAACGTTGAAGGGTCATCGAGGGACTACGATCTTTTTTATCGAAGGGTCTTTGCTAAAGCGTCCCATATTCGTGGGACATGACTGCATTTCCGAGACAACGAGCGAGGTTACTCTAGAGGTGCGCATGTGAAAAAAAAGTGTGTTTGTTTCAAGTTAATTTTGGCTTTGATTAGGTTATCTAGCGATTGTTTTTATGTCTTGCCATACACGCCTAATTACTATACAGTATAAGGAAAATAGTAAATTGCGAAAATGGAAATTCTACGCTATTACAGAGCCTTCGGGAATGGGGGTACAATTTTTTACAAATGGGGATGAGTCGAATGCGATTAAAAGTCCAAATAGCAAACAATACAACCAAATCGAATTGAACGATTAATTAAAATTATAACAGTCTATGAAATAAAATTAATTAACAAGGTATAGCAATAAGATTCTAAGTATTTGCTTGTGAAAAGTTTGGAAGGAAAAATGGGAAAATCTATTCTATCAATTAACTAAAGAAATAAATCAAATGTAAACCTATTTTTGTTATTAAGAAATTAAATAAATTAAAGCTTAAGCAAAAAAATAATTAGTAAAATTATTTACAGAATTCCTAAATTAAAAATTAAACCAAGCTAAATAAATTAATTGACAGATTTCTATGTTTTTTATTTAACTGAATTCAAAGTTTATACTAAAGATTAATAAAATTAGATTTAAACTAAATTAGTTTTAAGGTTACTAAAAAAATAATAAACTACTTTAAAAATCTTAAAACTAAATTAGTACTGAATTAACACTAAACTAAACTAATTATGAAAGGGGGGGGGGGGGGGGGGGGGGGGGGGGGAGGGGGTTGAAATAGGAGTGAGGTGGATATGGCATAGATCTGCTGGGCTTATTAAACTTAAAGTAAAAAGGCCCAAAAAAAAATATCTGAAAATTGATTAAAAAAAAGATGGGCCGGACTGGGTCGGGTCCGAATCCAATTCGTCACTCAAAACCAACGGGTTGTACAACCCTAGCGCAAACCAACTCCTTTCATCTCTCTCACAGCGCTCTGTTCCAGTGTATGGTTCCTCTGCATCTCTCTTCCAAAATCTCCCAATAACATAGCAAAAATCTCATCTCCTTGTCTCTCTCAATATCACAGTGTTCTTAACGCTCTTATCCCTCTAAAACCCTAAATCCATAATCACACAGAAATTTCCTAAATTTGGCATGCATCCCTGATTTTTTAGTCTTCAAGAATCTGGGATTTTGTTTTTCTTACTGAAACATTTGTTGTTGTATGACTGGTTTCATTGTTGTGTTGCGATGAAGGTTATGCGATGGTTGTTGGTATAAGGCAGAAACGGAATCGTTATGGAGCGTTGAGACAGGGAAATTGAATTGAGGGAGAGAGTTATGGATTTGAGGTGAAGGGAAAGAAGAGATTGAAGAGGTAAGTTACTTTTTTTTTCTTTAGGGTTTACAGCAAAGTTACTATGTGTTTTTTTCTTTATATTTTGATTAATAACTAGACAATATGTATATAGATGCAGGTATGGACGCAGAGAAACAATGGATGCTTACCTTGCTGAGTATATGTAGATTGAAGGATATTTTGCAGTAATGAGTAGGATAGAATGAAAGTGGTGCTTGATCTTTTCTGGTTTTTTGTTGTTCTTGTGTTCCTATATTTTTCTGATTTTGCTGTTCGTTGATGGCTTTTGGTTTACAGTGAGTTTTTTTTGGTTTTGTATTATCTTGGCTTTTGCTGGTTTTGGGATTTTATGACAGCATGGGGGTTTTTGTTGGGATGGAAAAGTCAGATGCCCTTTGAACAAGTTTGGCTATTGTTATATAGGAGAGGTAGTAGGAAAATGGAGGAAATTTTTGATGAGTTTTGAATAACTTGGTTAATTGCTCTGTGGCCTTTTTGAGTGCAGGTTGATGTTTTGCCATTTTAGTGCAACTTTTGTTGCAGGCTGTAGCAGGGCTATTTTTGCAGCCAGTTTGTTTTGTGATAGCAGTTGGCTTGGCAATTTTGGAACTGTTTATGGCCTATGTGATATCTTTCCAAAACTTGTCTCTTTCCCTCTTTATCTTTCCATGAAATAAAGCAGTCTTTGCTTATTATATGTTTTTCTGAAGGTTTTGCATGCTTAGGGAAATGAAGATGTAATGTTTTTGATGAGCAAGTTGACTTGCTGTTTTTCCTTGTTCAAATTTGTCTTACTCATTGCTGCTTTCTCCTGTCATCTTGGCAGCCTATGCTACCTTGCTTGCTAAGTTTTGTTTGTTTGCCTATTGTGTACTTTGTTGCAGGTCGGGTAACTTGCTTGCCCTGCTGCTGCAGCTTACCTTGTTCTGGTTCTTGAGCAGCCTATGCTGCCTTGTTTGATGTAACACCCCATCTAAATACCCCAATTAATACGAAAAGATTAAAATCAGAGAAATAAAATTGCACGAAAGGGATGCCACAACACAAAACACATTCCAAATTATTTTTAAAGAAAACGGACAGGGTATGTTTGAAGGTATAAGTATTCCAACACAAAACAAACATACAATAAATATTTACTTCATTCTCTCGTGCAAACGCAACGGAGCTTCACAATTTCACATCATCTCCATTATGGAGGAATCAAACATAATCCAAGGCATCAAGCCATCATAAATCACATGAGCATATGTTATCAAGTCTCTCATATACAAAACATCATATACACGAATAAGGA
This sequence comes from Vicia faba, assembly GCA_948472305.1. Lineage (NCBI taxonomy): Eukaryota > Viridiplantae > Streptophyta > Magnoliopsida > Fabales > Fabaceae > Vicia > Vicia faba. The sequence continues at coordinate 628,925,736 of OX451737.1, forward strand.
TTATATACATCATAATCCAAATACAAAATAATCGAGTTCGACACTAAATAAACCCCCCCTCCAAGTGTTACTACCAGAGCATCGACTCGACCCTAATCAAAATAAAACAGATTGCAATCCAATGCATCCGTTAGCTAGCTCCTCGCGCTACCGCCTTCGGTACCTGCACAATGCCATCAAAAGCATTGGCCAACAAAAGGGTAAGAATTCCAATAATCATATAACATGTAATTTTAAGTAAATGAAATAGCAATAAATAACGCAATACATAATGATCATGTTCATTTTATCACTCGTAGTATCCTTACTCAAGGAACCCATTTCCAACACATTAACCGTGTAAACCGATTATCCGAAATACTCACATCCGTGGCATATAACCATAATTCAAACAACAACAACATTGGCACATAATCAAAACACATCAATACTCATACATAACATGCACAAATATACATGAGACTCACAACACGACTCAACGTATGCGAATGCGGGTACCGACTCGTGGATCCAAAGTTCCACCACCTATGTTTCCCTTCCGGATCAAGGTCACTACGTCTTTTCCCACAATAGGGTCACCGTCTAGATATTGTGGACCCAAAGTTCCACCACCTGTGTTTCCCTTCCGGATCAAGGTCACTACGTCTTTTCCCACAATAGGGTCACCGTCTAGATATTGTGGACCCAAAGTTCCACCACCTGTGTTTCCCTTCCGGATCAAGGTCACTACGTCTTTTCCCACAATAGGGTCACCGTCTAGATATTGTGTGAACCCACAGTTTCACCGTCTCTGTTTCAAGACCAACCATGCCATGCAATGTACAATATAACCAATGCATGCAATTAAGACTCACAATAATCTTAACATACACATGCCATCAAATCCAACCAATGGAACATCAACTATTGTACATGCATGCATACATATGATTTAACAATCTCAACGTCAAGTAGAATGTATACAAACAAGTTACTTACTCAACCAAAACATAAACCATCAACTATCAAATAATTCCAAATCGGAAAATCGGAACACAATCGCGTTCCAAAGAAAGTGCGAAAATCAGAAATTTGGAGTCTACAGACGCATCAACACGGGCACCCGTGTGCTGCAACACGGCCCGTGTTGAGAGGCCACCATGAACGTGCCTAAAGAAATGTCAAGTCAGAGCATCAACACGGGCACCCGTGTGCTGCAACACGGCCCGTGTTGAGAGGCCTGCGTGAAAACTCCACTCTTTTGGGTTTTGCTCATTCTACCACCATGGTTTTCTTTCCCATTCAATACTCCTAGTTTCTACAAGCTATTACCTAATACACTCACAAACCATACTCTTAATCCAACTTTTCTAAACCATTCCAACAATCAACCAACAAAACCCTATAAATCAACTATCAATTTTTACCCCCAATTCAAAATATATCTACCAAAACCTAACAAATATGAGATGGAGAATCAAACCCCTTACCTTGGTGTGGGTTTTCTTGAAACAAGAAGATGAAGATGTTGCAACTTCACCCTAGCTTCCTTTCTTCTCTTCTCCTCTTTTCTTTCTTCTTTCTCCTCTCTTCTTTTCTTCTTCTTTCTCTTCTTTCCACTACTCTTACTAACTCTCCTTTCTATTTTATAAAACCCTCCTTCTACTACTAACTTTCCTCCCTCTATCTTTCTAAAATTATAATTTGGCCCCAACAATTATTTAACTCAAATTATAATATATAACCCTATTAAACAATATTACACTAAATAGTATTCATTCTATATAAACCTAATCATGCCAATTAATCAAACAATGTCAAATATTACTACACACCAAATTAATATTATTCAAAATAATATTCCGACACAATAAATATTTTTATTTCATATTACCCAATTAATATTTTAATCGATATCAATTGAATATATTTCTTAAAATAGATATAATTTAATAATTTTGGAAAATAATTAACGAAATAACATTTAGATAAAAACGGCGTGTTACATTTGACAGCAGGTTGGGGCTGTGTTGCATTGCATTTTTTTATGCTGCTTGTATAGCAGCCTGCTGTTATGTAACTTGCTGCAATTTTTTTGTTTGCTTTGATGCTGCTTCCCTGTATTCTTATGCTGCTGTGCTACCTTGCTTGCTATGCTTGCTTTTGTTTGACAACAAGTTAGGCAGCTTGCTTGCTGGCTTTATGGACTGCTGCAGTAGCTGTTTGGGCAGCTTGCTTGCCCTGCTAGTTTTGCTTTGTTTGCTTCAAATGCAATGCATCCCTGTTTTATTTGGTGATTTTGCAATGCAACCTTGTTTTTGTATATTTTCTTTTTCCCTTTTTTGTGAACCAAAATTTGGGTTTTGAGATTTGCAAAATAGGGAGAAATGGATGGTGATTAAAACAAACAAAATTCTGATTCCAAGACGCAAACCCTAATGATGAATTTCTCTTCTTTACACATTACTTTGCTTGAATTTTTGCTAACTTTTCCTTTTCTTGTTTCATGAACGGCAAGCAAGACTTGGATGCAAACGAATGTTGGATTGATTTCTTGAAGATGAAGATGAAGACTTGAAGAAGAAAATAAAAATTCTTTTTGTAAACAAGAACTTGAGATTTTTTTGTAAACAAGACAAACAAATTGTAATTTCATTTGTAATGTAATAATATCAAGCATTTGAATAAAATTTGGTGTGATAGAATTTTTTGTACAAAACTTGCAATCCTCAATTGAATACTTTGGATAGAAAAATCTTGGTTTGGTAACATGCATTTCAAGCAATCACAAAATGGTCAGATAAATCATGTACTTTGTATTCTTAAACAAAATAAATCTTTTAGGAGCTCAAATCTTTTTGACTAATGGAATCCACAATCATGGTTGCTTAAATGACAACCCTAACATTCATATCTTGTCCCAGTCAAGTTTGCATTTAAAATGAACTTGCGTGCTATGCTCGATAAAAAATGGAATTTCATTGCCAAAAAAAATGCTTCGAGAATATCTGTCAATCTTTAAATAAACTGTGATTAAGAACATTCAAAGTCAACAAATGCCTTGCGACGATTTGATAATTTTAAAGTCTTCCAAACACAATTTTCCTTCGATTCTTTGAAGATAAACTCGTGAGCGACATCACATATGACCATGAACAAAAATAATCGTCTCAAGGTCTTGTAATTTGAAGAAATCACAACTCTTAGAAATCAGACGAATGTTATTTGAAATTAGGTCAAAATTCATGATGCGACTTCTAACGCATTCGAATTTTGGTGATCTTCTACGCGTAATCAGCTCTTGACTTGTGAAGAGAAAATGGAGATGGCATCAAGGAGAATCATACGCAAGAAAAACCACTCAAAAATATCGAATAATGAAGAAGTTTACAAGCACTTGAACTTGTTCTTGCAAAAGGGTTGATTTTGGGGTTGCTGTAGTTATTTTCAGTTATCTGGACCATTGATTGAGCAAACTTGCAATACGAGGTTTAAAAACTGGCTTAAACAAACTTGAGGAGACATGAAAACCCATGAAAACCAATTGAGACCTTGAAGACTCAATTTTCTTTGAGAAATGCAAAACCCTAATTGCTGATTTACTGCCTAGGAAGAGAATCTGTCTGATCGACTTCTGAGCCAAATTGAGTATTCGTGAAACCCTAGGATAGTATCTTGTATAAAAAATGGGAGGGCAAATTTTGAGGTACAACAGCTGCCCCTGTTCAATTTTCTTAAACTTGAAAAGTGAGATTGACATGTTTGTCGTTCGTAGCTTGAAAGTGGAAGATGATTGAACACTAGAGTGCCTAGAAATTTGCACTCGATGATGTGTTGGTTGATTGTGTAGGGAATGGGCTTAAAAGATGCCATTTGGAGAAATGATGGAGAGTTGTCAGAGATGGGCTTATAGACGCCATCTAAAGGTGATTGTTGACAAAAATTAGACTAAGTCTGAACTTGACTTTAACTGGAAAAGAAATCAGAATAAACCTTTGGTCGATTTAAACTGGGACTAACAGAAGTCTTGAACGTTGTTTGACTGGAAAGAATCAGAATAAATCTTGGAGCGATTTATCTGAATCAGAAATGTCTATTTAGAAAGAATCAGAATAAATCGTTGAGGGATTTATCTGAACCAGCGAGGATCTGGAGAAGAATAAAAAAAAATCATTGAGAGATTTATCTGAACCGGCAAGGATCTGGAGAAGAATCAGAACAAATCATGGAGCGATTTATCCGAACCAGCAAGAATCTAGAGAAGAATCAGAATAAATCGTTGAGAGATTTATCTGAACCAGAGAAAACGTCTACTAAGAAAGAATCAGGATAAACCGTTGATAGATTTAAACTGAACCAGCAGGGGGTCTGGAGAAGAATCAGAACAAATCGTTGATAGATTTATCTGAACCAGAGAAGATATCTGCGGGAAAGAATTAGAATAAACTGTTGAGAGATTTAAACTGAGCCAACAAGGGTCTGGAGAAGAATCAGAATAAATCATCGAGAGATTTATCTAAACCAGGGAAGATATCTGTGGGAAAGAATCAGAATAAACCGTTGAGAGATTTAAACTGAACCAGCAGGAGTCTGGAGAAGAATCAGAACAAGTCGTTAAGAGATTTATCTGAACCAGAGAATACGTCTGTGAGGAAAGAATCAGGATAAATCATTGAGAGATTTAAACTGAACCAGCAGGAGTCTGGAGAAGAATCAGAACAAATTGTTGAGAGATTCGTCTGAACCAGAGAATACGGCTGCGAGGAAAGAATCAGTATAAACTGTTGAGAGACTTAAACTGAACCAACAGAAGTTTGAAGGAAATATTTGCTATGTAGATGGTCAACCAGTCCTTTCTCGGGAATTGATCTGTAAACGACTTGTTGAAAATATTTGCGTGTCAGAAATTTGTTGATGATAATTTCCTGTCGATTGATTCTTTCCTGAAAAGGTGAAGAGTTAATTGTATGTAATGCTACGATGTATGCAATGCATAGTATGATGTTGTTTTCTCGAAACAAATGAGATTGCACTGTATGTACTTGTGTTGTCAATGCTATGACGTATGAATGTAATGTATGGACATATTAATTGTTCTGCCACCGTGTTGTCGGAGTTGGGGAAAATAAATCCCTGAGTACTGCTGAGAATAAGGAGTGTAAGTGTTCGTACTTTTTTGTTGATGTGTTGATGGATGAATTTCCAACCCCTTTTTTAGAGAAATAAACTCTGTTGTGGAAGGGAAACGCCGTGCATTACTCGTGGGTTTCGTGAAATCTTGTTGGGGAACCTGAGAAGCCTGGCGACTTTCACTGGGGAAATTTTGGAGCGGTAGTTGGAGGTTTTTCTCTGTCAGGGATGTGAGAGCGCTTGATACCACTAGGCTGCATACTGGGGATACATTAGTGATCCTGTAATATGATGTCTTTGTTTTCGCTCTTGCTGGGGAAAATACCTGCGGGATTTTATGGAATAGCCTAAAGATATTATCCTGTTTCTTAAAGACATTAGTGATTGTCTTTCTATTTTCTGTTCATTTGTAAATAGTAATCACATTCAAATGCATATGTTCAAGAATAAATCATTGGACGTTTTTGAAAACAAAACATAGAAATAAAGAAAAACAAATAGTTTTGCACTTTCAAAAAGGGATATCTTTGTATTAACTTGAATAAGTCTTTTTTGTACAACGAGACGAACATTCTAGTAAGATAATGTCGTCGTAAAAAATGAAAATTGATACAAAGAAAAGATAGCTATGTGAAATAATCCCATGGGGTTCCCATTCTGCCATAGTCTTCGTGTCTCTGAGTGTCTTGTCTACTTGTCACCTCGGCGAAGCTGATTGAATTGATTAAAACCGTTTGAGCTGGTTGGTCAACGTTGAAGATTATCTGCAAGATGATCCAACGGGACATAGTCATACGCTTTAATTCCCTAGCTTTTTCCTGGACCTCCCTTTCGGGTTTTTGATCCACCGGGATACCCTTTTTTTCCCAAGCCACCCTTTCAGGTTTTCAGCTTGCCAGGTGCACAATTTTTTTTGTATTTTATCCCTAATTTTTGCCCGAACCCTTTTGGTTCACCGGGATGCCCTAATTTTTGCCTAGGCCAGTCGACCTAGCGGGTCCTTGTTTATGCGTAGTATCTTTTGACTATGTCCGTATTTACAGGGTGTGGAAGGTCATCGCCATCCATAGTGGTCAAGATCATTGCTCCACCAGAGAATATGTTTTTGATCACAAATGGTCCTTCGTATGTAGGAGTCCATTTGCCCCTGGGATAACCTTGTGGCAATATGATGCGCTTGATCACCAAGTTACCAACCCGATATACCTGATGTTTGACCTTCTTGTTAAAAGCTTTGATCATTCGTTTTTGGTACATCTGAACATGACAGATAGCTGAAAGCCTCTTCTCATCAATCAAGTTTAACTGATCCAGTCGAGTTTGAACCCATTCGTCTTCACTCAGCCCTACATCCTGTATGATTCTCAGAGAAGGTATTTGGACTTCAATTGGAAGGACAACTTCCATGCCGTATACTAAGGAGAAAGGAGTTGCCCCTGTTGACGTGTGCGCCGTGGTACGGTAACCGTGAAGAGAAAATGGTAACATCTCATGCCAGTCCTTGTAGGTCACTGTCATTTTTTGTATGATCTTCTTGATGTTTTTGTTAGTGGCTTCTACAACGCCATTCATCTTCGGCCGGTAAGGGGAAGAGTTATGATGTTATATCTTGAACTGTGCGCATAGGGCGGTGATCATAGTATTGTTGAGATTCGTACCATTGACTGTGATGATTCTCTCTGGGATACCATACCGACAAATGAGATTCTGTTTGATGAACCGAGCCACAACATTCTTGGTAACGGAAGCGAAAGAAGCTGCCTCAACCCACTTCGTGAAATAGTCAATGGCCACCAAGATGAAACGGTGTCCGTTAGAAGCTGTAGGTTTGATTTCTCCAATCATATCGATGCCCCACGTCGCAAAGGGCCAAGGAGCAGTCAGGAAATTTAAAGAAACTGGAGGCACATGCACTTTATCGGCATAGACCTGACACTTGTGACAGATTCGTGAATGTTGATAGCAATCTGCTTCCATGGTAGACCTGTAGTACCCTGCCTGTAGGATCTTTTTAGCCATCATATGCCCACTGGAATGGGTGCCAAAAGTGCCTTCATGTAGATCAGCCATGATCTTTTCTGCCTCAACCTTGTCTATTCATTGAAGCAAAACAGAGTCGTGGTTGCGTTTGTAGAGAATGCAATTACTGAGGAAGAACTTAGTAGAGAATCTCCTTAAGAACTTCTTATCATTGACTGAAGCTCCTTCCGGATACTCTTGGGCTTCGAGATACCTTTTAACTTCATGGAACCAAGGTTGGTCCACTACTTCTTCAGTATCAATATCGTGACAGTAAGCTGGTTTATCCATCCTCTCAATGGTGATCTGGGGAGCCTTGTTACCCCACTTGAGTTTAAACATGGATGACATAGTGGCTAGCGCGTCAGCTAGTTGATTTTCCTCTCGTGAAAAATGCTCGAAGGTAATTTCCTCGAAATGTGGGATTAATGTCAACACATGTTCTTTGTAGGGGATGAGGTTAGGGTGCTTCATATCCCATTCTCCTTTGATCTGACTGATGACTAAGGCTGAATCTCCAAATACACTTAAGGTTTTGATTCCCAAATCTATGGCAGCTTTGAGACCAAAAATACACGCTTCATATTCTGCCATGTTATTCATACAGTTGAAGCACAATTTTGCAGTGAAAGGAGTATGACATCCTTCAGGAGATATGATTACAGCACCTATGCCATTTCCAAGTGCGTTGGAGGCTCCGTCAAAAACCAAGATCCATCGGGATCCTTGTTCAGGTCCGTCATATGGTTTGAGCTCTTCACAATTGTTTACCAACATGATGTCTTCATTTGGGAACTCGAATTTCATGGACTGGTAATCATCCACTGCCTGATGAGCAAGGTGATCAGCCAACACACTGCCCTTTATTGCTTTTTGGGTAGTGTATTGAATGTCGTACTCTGTCAGGATCATCTACCATCTTGCTATTCTTCCAGAGAGGGCATGCTTCTCGAATATGTATTTAATTGGATCCATCTTGGATATCAATAAGGTAGTATGGGTTAGCATATACTGTCTTAGCCGGCGAGCAGCCCATGCCAGAGCTCAACAAGTTTTCTCGAGCAGTGAATATCTTGTTTCACAGTCGGTAAACTTTTTGCTCAGGTAATAAATAGCATGCTCTTTTCGGTCAGACTCGTCATGCTTCCCCAACACACACCCCATTGAGTTTTCTAAACAGTCAGATACATGATCAATGGTCTTCCCTCGACTGGTGGAATCAACACCGAAGGCTCTTGCAGGTACTCTTTGATTTTGTCAAAAGTAATTTGGCATTCGTCATTCCATTTGACTACTCGATCTTTCTTCAACAATTTGAAGATTGGTTCACAAGTAGCTGTCAGGTGAGAAATGAATCTGGCAATGTAGTTCAAACGTCCCAAGAATCCTCTAACTTCCTTCTCAGTATGAGGAACATACATCTCTTGTATTGCTTTTACCTTTGCAGGGTCCACCTCGATACCTTTACCGTTGACGATGAAGCCTAGGAGTTTACCAGACCTCACTCCAAATGTGCATTTACTCGGGTTTAACCTCAACTTGTATTTCTTTAGCCTTTCAAACAATTTCCGCAAATGGTCAAGATGTTCCTCTTCAGTTTGAGATCTGGTTATCATGTCATCCACGTAGACCTCTATCTCGTGATGGATCATATCGTGAAACAGAGCTACCATGGTGCGTTGATAACTTGCCCCGACGTTCTTAAGCCCAAATGGAATAACTTTGTAACAGAACGTCCCCCATTGTGTGACGAAGATCGTTTTCTCCATGTCCTCAGGTGTCATTTTGATTTGATTGTACCCAGAGAATCCATCCATGAAGGAAAATACTTTATGCTGTGCAGTGTTGTCAACTAGAATATCAACGTGGGGAAGCGGGAAGTCATCCTTGGGGCTTGCCCTATTCAAATCTTTGTAGTCCACACACATACGTACCTTACCGTCCTTTTTAGGCACTGGAACAACATTGGCGACCCATTGTGGATAGGAGGTAACGACTAAGAATCCAGCATTGAACTGCTTCATGACCTCAGTCTTGATCTTCTCTAACATGTCTGGCCGCATGCGACGAACTTTCTGTTTTACTGGAGGGAATTTTTCTCTTGTCGGTAGATGATGGACCACAATATCAGTGTCGAGCCCTGGCATGTCTTCGTATGACCAGGCGAAAACCTCAACATATTCATATAGTAAGTAAGTTATGCGTTCCTTGACACTAGGTTCCAGGCTGGCACCTATCTTGATTTCTTTCTTGTCCTCCTCAGTACCTAAGTTAACTGTTTCGATCGACTCTTCGTGAGGATGAATGGCCCTTTCTTCCTGTTGTAATAACCTAGCCAATTCCCCTGGTACCTCACAATCTTCCTCACCTCCGTCTTCGGCTTGGTAGATTAGATTTTCAAAGTCACAATAGGCCATAGCAGAACCGTTACCCATGGGATCCTGAGTTGACGTAGATCTGCATTTTAACATGTGAGTGTGTGTAAGAGCATAGCTACCTTTGAAAGAAATAAAATGTAAGAAAGAAAGACAAAGAGCACAAAATTTATATGCAAAAACGTCCATGATTCATTGATGACATATGAGAATGAAGTAACAACCCTCACAAATGGACCGTTGTGCCTCGGGTAAGACACAAGGTTTTAAAAAGTCTGAATTGTTTAAATATTACAAGCCTGAAAACATTAAAAGACAATTACTCTTGAATAAAAGTAATAGGGACAAAATCTTTGGCCTCCCAATTGTTGAGCCCTCCGCTGATGGTTGGAAAAAATCCACTTGTCCATATCACAGCTGCCATCACTGTCTTCTACTGCATTGAATCCCTGATTGCTCATACACAAAGGTGGTTCCCCGGCGCGAGAACATCGAACCGCTCTTTGGGCCTCTATAGTGAATCCCAAACCAAATTTGTTGGACTAGTAAGGAATATCTTGAAGTTGATCCCAGATGGTACACCCGCCTTCTTCAACTACTGCTCTAGCATCTTTCAAAGAGGCCATCTTCAGTGGAGGTATGGTAACCTTCAGAACTTTGGGATTAGACTTGGTTGCCGCAACTGTTTGTGGAACCTCTTCAAAATCCTGACACGGAGTCTCAATGAATTCACCATCCATTTCAACATACCTGAAAGAGTTTAGGTGGCTAACCATGTACTCCTCCTCCCCGTGAACTGTGACAATCTTTCCTTTGATTGGGTATTTTAGCATCTGATGTAGGGTAGAAGTGACGGCACCAACGCCATGGATCCATGGTCGACCCAATAGGCAAGAATAGGAAGGGCGGATATCCATCACATAGAAAGTTGAATCAAAAGTCTGAGTTCCAACTTTTATGGGGATGTCAACTTCTCCATGCACTGTCCTCTTAGAACCATTAAAGGCCCTCACTATGATGTTGCTAGGCTTTAAAGTGAGTCCCTCGCAGTCCATTCGGTCGAGAGCGTTTTTGGGCAAGACATTCAATGATGAGCCAGTATCCACCATAATGTGGGAAAGTGTGGTGCCCCTGCATTTAATGGAAACATGCAAGGCATCGTTGTGCTTCCTTCCCTTGGAAGTTAAATCAGCGTCGGAAAAGCCCAATCTGTTATCAGTAGTTAGACTGGCCACACAATTCTCAAATTGGTCGATGGAGGTCTCTTGGGGCACGTGGGCGGTCTTGAGAAACTTTACCAAGGCTTTGGCATGGGCCTCAGAACACAAAAGTAAGGAAAACAATAATGTCTTCAAGGGGGTCTTCCCCAACTGTTCTACAATGTTGTAGTTACTTTTCTTGATTATCTTCAGTATTTCTTCTATCTCCTTTCTAGAAGCTTCAGGGATGATCTCGGGATGCTCTTTCGCTTGGACAGGATCATTCAAGACCTCTTTTCCCCTTGTCTCGGTAGCAGGGATAACAGTAGGAGTGTCACTGGGAGTGTTGGTAGGAGCGGAAGTGGGAATGATCACAGGAGTAACAACGGTCTTTGGAGAAATCTCGGGTGAGAAGACTCTTCCACTTCTTGTTATCTTACTGGTCCCAGTGATATTACCGATGTCAAGATCAGTATCTCTCACAACTTCGTATTTGACAGCCAACTGATCTTGCTTGACGCCATAGTAATAGACGTTAGCCCCATAGTTCCAGGGAACAACTTTATCCGAAGAGTATGATATTGGTCTTGGCATAGTGATGATTAGAGGTGCAGACCTTGGAACAGATGTAATCCTGACGGGTCTTTTGGCGGAGACCCCAGGAGGATTGTTGGAAATGGTGATTATTGAGACATCTTGATAAGAAGTTATGGTAAGAGGAATATTTTCAAATAATATTTCTTTGCTAGTCATCAGGCACTGAACGCCTATCTTCAGTAACAAACAACCATTTGGTAGAGACTTGCATAAGTGATAATTCTTATCACAGCCCGAGAATAGACCGGCTTGCAACAGATTCTGTTTAATGGTTAACAGAGGAGTAGTTAAATCATTCACGGAGGAGAAAAATGATCATCATCAATGGCGTTGACACCTTGACCATGTATGGGCATTGGCGCCGTTATTACATTAGGAATTTTTGGGGATCAAACTCAATCTCTTTCGCATCGATAAGGTCTTGTACCTTATTCTTCAAGGCCCAACAGTCGTTTGTATCATGCCCCGGGCTTTCAGAATGATAGGCACATCGAGCGTTCGGGTTGTAGCGAGGAGAAGCGGTGTTGGGGTTCTTGGGAGCTTCTTTTAAAGTTACCAAATTGGTCTTTAAAAGGTGTGGAAAAACTTGAGACATGGTCATGTTGATCCGGGTAAATCGTCTCATGGGCGCTTCTGGCTTGCGCTGATAATTTTGCTGTTGATTTGGCACAGGATTAGAAATCATAACAGCCTCTACCACCGGGCGACGTTCAATTTTGTTTTGATTCCTATGGTCATATGCAACACTGACCTCCTTCTTTCCAACAAAGGGTTTCTTCATCGTGCTCGAGGATGCATCTCTTTGAATTTTTCCACTTTTTATACCGGCTTCGATCCGCTCACCAGTCATGATTAGTTCAGTAAATCCAGCCGAGGAACTTCCGATCAAATGGTTGAAGAATGGACCTGATAACGTGCTTAAGAACATATCCACCAATTCTCTGTCAGATAGAGGGGGCTGGACTCTTCCTGCGAGATCCCTCTATTTTTGAGCATATGTTTTGAAACCTGCACCCATAGACATGCCTTGCAATTATGTCCGAGTTAGAGCTAAGTCAGCATTATACTGGTATTGTTTGTAAAAGGCGGAAGCCAAATCTTCCCAATTGCGAATGTTGGTCCCTTCCAACTGATAGAACCAATCCAACTGCGTCCCTGACAATCTCTCTTAGAAAAAATGCACCTGTAGATTCTTATCAGCCGTATGGGGTTGAATCTTTCTGACATATGACCTTAAATGCAGCTTCGGGCAAGAGACACCGTCATATTTAGCGAAAGTGGGGACCTTGAATTTCTGCGGGATGACAACCCCTGAGACAAGTCCTAACTCTTCAAAATCCAATCCGGGTACCCTCTGGACCTCCATAGCATTCAAACGATCCTCTAATTGTTTGTATTTATCATCAGCAGGAGGATACTTCTCCTCAGAGTAGTCAGGTTCTTCCTCTTCTTCGGATGCTGGGTTGTTGTTCACTTCCTTGGTCCCGTCTTCTTAGTTATCTCCTTCACCCGATGATGCTGCGAAGTCTAAAGTCCGTCTGGCTTGTCCTTGGAACCTTCTTCCCATCATCACAATATCGAGTGGTTTCTTCGCTTTCTTCTTCTTTTCTTTGGCCGGTAGAGTCTTCAACTCCTCTTGTCCTTTTGTCAGAGTCAAGAGCATTTGTTGAAACTGTACGTTCTGCGCCTGAAGATCTTTCACTGTCTGTTCAATATCCATATCACTGAAATAAATAGTAGAAGGATAAGGAGACCTGTTGTAAGAAACCTGTGTCATGTTATGATGAATGAAGATGCAATATGCAAATGATTTCAAGGAAATTAGAGATTTAAATTTGTTCAAACCAAAAAAGAACACACATTATATTAATAAATCCAAGTTTGAGTACATCATGCCTCTTTGGGCTTACAATGAAAAAAACAAAATTCAACAAAAACTCCTAAGACAAGAAGGTTGAACGCATCCTCTTTGGCGCGATGTAGGCGTTCAGATTCTGCTCTTCATGAAGCTGCTTGGTGAGTTCCAGAACCTTCTTCTCACTGGCGTAAAATTAGGCTTCAAAGGTGTCTCGCTCTTCCTTCAACTGAACCCAAGCTTTCTGCAAGTCTTCGAGAGAGGTGGGCATGTCAGGATGAAGGACAGTGTATGGGACGTCTCCTTCAACAACAGGCTCTATGATAACAAAGAGGATGGAAGGGTAAGGCATCACGAGAGTCTGAGCACGATCCCGTACCCACCTAAGGTAAGGCTCGAGAGGGATAGAGTTTTTGTGTCCCAAAGTTCTACTGTCCACCTTGTTCACCATTCTCCAAGCTCGTGTAAATCTCTGGCGATAACCTTGGTCTTCTTTGTCGTAGTCGAACACCAGACCTTGAATGGGCATCTCATGAGGGCCGTCTCTTTGGGCATACCCAAACTGTCGAAGAGCTAAGCATGGATTGTAGGTGATACCTCCCCTAATACCAAGTAGAGGGACGTTAGGGAATTCCCCATAGCGGTCAATGATAGAGACATCTTCTAAGGATCTCGAACACCAACGAATGTCGGAATGGGTGAGGGACATCATCCTTTGAGACCATGTCAGTCTTTGCTCATTCTTCAATACTAATTGAGGTAGGTGTGAAGTGAACCACTTAGCGAGTAGGGGGATACAACACAAGAGAGTACCTCTTTTCTTCATGGTGCGGGTATGAAGGTAGTGCAAGATGTCTCCCAGTAAGGTAGGTACAAGATTGCGAGAGAGAAATACTTTGATGGCATTAACATCTATGAATTGGTCTGAGTTGGGGAACAAAACCAAACCATAAATGAGAAGAGCCAGGATGTCTTCGAAAGCTTGGAAATCCATGTCATCCCAGAATGAACGAGCTTTCTCCAATAGAAACTTGGCTAGGAAACCTTTAACCCCGCTTCTTGTTGAAGGGGTAAGAAAACACTTAGAAGGGGGGGTTGAATAAGTGACTCTTTTTCTTTTCAAAACAAAGCTCAACAATAATGGAAGGACAAGGTTATTTTTATCCTGATTTATTTGAACTCAAACTACTCCAGTCCACCCGTCAAGGTGATTTCGCCTTTCTTAACAAGGACTTAATCCACTATAATCAACTGATTACAAACACACAACAACTGTTGTGACTAACAATGCACAAGTAACCTTACAAGTGACTCACACCACTAAGACTTAAATTTAGTCCTAGTCTACTTGAGAAATCTGACCAAACTTGGTCTCTCAAGGAACAATTACAAAAGTTTAATCTTACAGATAGTGAGATAAAATTTGCTTCTAATCAAGCTATATTACAACTGTGATTTTTCACTTAGAATAAATTGCACAAAGTGTATGAACAAAGAGTTTGTGAGCCCAGAATTTTTCACATAGTTTCTTTCTTCTTTTTGAAATTTTTTGGTTAGTTGGCTTGCAATAAATGTCCTTCTATATATAGTAAGAACAAAATGACTGTTGCTGCCTTCAAAAAGTGGAGATCATTAAATGCTTGCGTGTTTCTTTGCACTATTCCATTTTCCAATAACTAGCGTAGACACTTGAGTGCATGCAGCCGTCTTTGCATTAAATGAGCAAACGACACTTGTAAGAATATGTTTCCTAAAGTTTGACAAGACAAGTTGGCTTTTACATTCTTTCAGAACTCGCTTCAATGTCTTGTATTCAGAACGTGCTTGCTTATCTTCTAAACAATGCTTTGCTTGCTAAGAACTTGATCAACGCTTGCTTTCAAATAAACTTCTGAACAACACTTGCTTTTAAGTAATCTTCTGAACAAGGAATCCTGCTAAGTGTTAGAAGATGTATTTAAAAGTAATTGTATTACCAAATTCAGCAACAACAGTTGCGCTTAAAGCAAATAGTTCTTTCATCAAAGAACTTCTTCATTAATTTTTAGCTCAGCACATCAAAATGCTTTTGTCAGAACATTATCTGAAACATTTAAATACGTTCATCAGAGTATAAATTATCTAAAATATAATTTATTGTTATCATCAAAACTCTGAGTTAGGTCAGAACTAATCTTGTTCTAACAATCTCCCCCTTTTTGATGATGACAAAAATTATTCAAATATAGAAATAAAATATAATAAGAGATAAGAATTTCCCCCTGAAATGAATATTTCTATATATAAAACTTCCTGAGATTATTTATCAGAGCATTGAAAAAAAATCTTGGTTTTCTTCAGAATTTCTTTACGAAGATAATGTTCAGCTGGAATACTCTTTCAGAGTTTAAGTGATACCTGAAAAAAAAATTCTTTTGCACAAGAATAAATCTTGTATTTTGTTAGAATGTCTGAGACTTAGTCCCGTAACTGTTAATCAGAGATTAGTTCAAAATATTCATTTTCTCCCCCTTTTTGGCATAATCAAAAAGTGTTTAAATAAAATAGTTAAAGAGCTAAAAAGTTTTCATAACATAGCAAAAAGATATCCAGAAGTACAAAACAACACACAAAAGACAAGAAACAGAAAGACACTATGATTTCTTAGTAACAAGATCCATCAGAATATTCTTGATCTCAGAGGCAGATTCTTCTTGTTTCAACATCCAGTTCTTGATTTCTTGATTTGTCTGGTCTTGCTTATCTAAGCTCTCATGAATGACTTCATTCTCCCTCTTGAGCTCATTCAGAGTATCCATGATAAGTGAGGTAGAAGCAGAGGATGACGAAGCTTCAGTAGAAACAGGCTTTGGAGCAGCAACCGTTGGGTCAGAACACACGAAGGTTGAAAGCAGGGTGCCCAGATCCATCACAAGAGTTGGCACTGGTTCAGGTTCAGCTTTTGCAGAAGGTTGATTCAACAGAACAATAGCCAGAGGGTTTGAATCGTCAGAGGCATCTTCAGATTCATCGTCTAATATGTCCATTTCATCAGCTGGTGCATCAACAATCATTAAAGAAGACTTCTTATTCCAAATGTCAGCAGCTTCTGACTTGAAAGCATGCAGATGTTTGGAAAAGTTGTCCAGCACCTGAAAGTGGCATAAGTCCTGTAGCTTCAGTGACTCGGCATCTAGAGTTCTTCTGAAAGTCTCCCACAGAAGATTCGTTGTAGCTGGGTTCACGCTTCTGGTACAATCTTCTTTCAGCAGATTCAACCATGCTTGAACTTCTGTTAAAAAATTCTGAAACAATGTATTCACATCTGGCTGAACAGGTTTTGGGACAACCTTCTTGAAAGTTTTGTTTTTCAAAAATTGTAGAGATTCACAATCCACTACAGTTCTTAAAAAGCTAGCAGGTTCAGGATTTTTGGTTGGTTCAAGAGTGGCTGAATGGTCAGGTTGGTCAACAAAGTTAGGTGGTGCTGATTGTTCATGAGGTTCGAATGATTCAAAAGTTTCAGGTGTTTCATCAGATTGGTGTTCTGGAATATGAGGAGGTGAGAGTATAGGTGAGTTTGGTGTTGGATGTTGTGGTGAAGTAGGTGGAGTGATGTCAGGTGAAATAATTATTGTATTTTCAGCAGTGGGAACGGGGTTCTGAGGTTGTGGTCGATTCATGGCAAAAATGTTTTCAGATGGTAAGGTGAAAGGTGGTTTTTGTGTTGCCAAAGGAACGTTGATTCCTGGAATTCTCCAAGATCCAGCATCATACCATCCAGATGGTCTGGGTGATAGAGGTCTGGGAGGAGGTCTTGAAAAGTGTTCAGCAGAAATGGGTTGAGAAACAGATGGTTCAGAGGGTTCTGAGTGAGAGGGTTCTGATTGGGATGGTTCTGATTGGGTTTCAGAGTGTTCATCAGAGTCAAAGTTACTCAAGTCTGATAAAAATTGATTTCTTTGAGGGTTGTCAGCAAGAGAGTCAGAGGGTAAGGTCAGGTCAATATCAACATCTATATCTCCTAAGGTTTGGGGGGGGGGGGGGGTTCAGCAGATGTAGATACATTGACAGAATCATAAACAGTGATAGTTTCAGCAGGTTTACATGACTTATTTTTCTTCTTCTGAGGTGTGGCAGAAGGTCCTTCAACTTCTTTCCTCTTCAAAGATTCCTGAAGAACAACATCAGGAGCTACTTGGTTTCTTCCTTGGAGCCAAGCTGGATCAATAGGTGTTCCAGTCTCTTTGCAGATTTCAATGTAGTGCAGGATGATACGTGGATGATCTCCTGAGTTGAACAGAGGGAAATCAGCAATATGTATCCTTCTTCTCTTCACAGTAGCTGACACATACGGAGTTGGTTCCACCAGCAGCTTGTCAGTTATTTTCCTTTTCACTAAATTCTTCCCAGTCATAGTCTTTCCACAAGTAGGTTCTAGCTCCCCCAGAAGATCGGCTTCATCTAGGTGAGCAATCATACCATTCTCAATCAGAATGTCTGATATTAATCTACCCATAGGAATCCAATTCCTTTTAGATTTTGGGTTTTTCATCCTTTCAGCTTCCCTAGTCTCTTTTACATGATTCCATAGATGTTCAAACAACAAATAAGGCAAATCAATTTTTACATTTGTTCCAAGGCAGAACAACAAGTATTGTTGATCATCATTAATGTAATCTGGAGAGATGGTTTCTTTCCTATGGTGAATACACCCATGGATTATCCTTGCCCAAATCTTGTATTTATCTTTCAAGTCCCTGACTTTAGAAGATCCTTGACCATTTGTGAAAATTTCTGAGTAGACTCTTGACATTTCCATTCTTCCACTTGGCATACCTGTTACACCAAGTCCTTTAAACCCTAGCAACTTTCTGATTAAATTTTCAGTAATGGAGATTTCTTTACCCATTACGAAAGAGAGAATAACTTTAGGGGTTGCAATTGCATGTATCCAGGATTCCTTCACCAGGTGTGGAAAAACTGGACCAATTAGACGGTCAAAAAAGTTTTCCCAACCTTGAAACTTAACAGCAGGAAACAAATCAAAACTATTTTCTCTTAGATTCTCAAAATCCACCATTAACTCACTTAAAACTTCCAAGCTGTCTACAGGAATGAGAGTTGTTCTCTCAGGCACGATGTATTGCTTAGACTGGATGTTCTTAGAAAGGGTAGAGGAAGAAGCCATTGGAGTTCTTAGAGTTGAGAGATTAAAAAGGGTTTTAGAGAAAAAGTACAAAAATGTTTGAGTTTGAAAGAGACGGTAAAAAATGAAAAAGGGTTTTTCCAAAAGTATTTATATGAAAAAATTTCAGAAATAGGTTTAAAAATAAATATGTAAAAAATATTTTGAAGAATTTAAAATGAATCTCATCATTTCAAGCATTTAATGGTTTTTCCAAAATTAAGGGAAAACGTGAGATTAGCTAATCATTAATAGTTACCTAGAACGTCATCAGTAGCTTTTGCACGCGTGACCTTTCAGAAACACACCACGTGTTCATCTCCTGAAGGTTGCATGTGACAACTGTTTGTTCTAATGAATTTCTAAACTATACTTAGAAATGAAACGTTAGAACATTTCAGAACTTTTCATATAGCTTCTGATGTAACTTCTCTTCTAACTTCTGAAGAGTTGTTACTCAGAACATTCATTTCAGAACATTCTGAAGTCAAACACAGAAGATAAATATTATTTTATTCAGGACATAATTCCATACAAATATTTTTCAAAATGAAATTAAATCTATCTTCTGAAAGGGGTTTGGTAAAAATGTCAACCCATTGATGGTCTGTTTTTACAAAAATTAAATTAAGAATTCCCTTCTGAATATAGTCCCTTATAAAATGATATTTAATTTCAATATGTTTGGCTTTAGAATGTAAAATTGGATTCTTAGAAAGACAAATAGCAGAAGTATTGTCACAGAAGATTGGAATCTTACTTTCATAAAGATTAAAATCTTCTAACTGAATTTTCATCCAAATCATCTGAGAGATGATCTTGTTCTGATAGGATCTTCTTTTCTTCCAATGATTACGTCTTCTTTGTGAGCTGAAGAGATTCTAGGAAACCTTTTCTGAGTGGGTTGATCAAAGATTCTGAGGTTGTCCAGAGCATTGTCAAGAGGATGATCTTCTGAGTCTTCCTTTGCTTCTGAGTCTTCCTTTGCTTCTAAAGTTTCAAAGTTTGAGGGATGATCTTATGTACCTATAGAAAAGTCAATTTGCTTTGGCTGTTGCTGGCCAAGCTTATCATCAAACCTGAATTTGATTGATTCTTCAACAATCAGAGTTTCTGTGTTGTATACTCTATAGCCTTTTGAGCATTCTGAATATCCAAGCAGAAAACACTTTTGTGCTTTAGAATCAAACTTGTTCAAAGTTTCTTTAGTGTTCAGAATAAAACAAGTACATTCAAAAGGATGGAAATAAGAAATGTTGGGTTTTATGTTTTTCCACAATTCATAGGGAGTCTTTTCAAGAATAGATCTTATAGAGATTCTATTCTGAATGTAACACGCTGTGTTCACAGCTTCTGCCCAAAAGTGCTTTTCCATATTAGTTTCATTGATCATGGTTCTGGCCATTTCTTGTAATGTTCTATTCTTTCTTTTTACAACTCCATTTTGTTGGGGAGTTCTAGGACAAGAAAAATTGTGAACAATACCATTTTCTTTAAAATATTTTTCAAAATAATGATTTTCAAATTCACCACCATGACCACTTCTGACTTTTATGATTTTAAAATCTTTTTCGTTTTGCACTTGGGTACAGAAGTCAATGAACACAGAATGTGACTCATCCTTGTGTTTTAAAAACTTTACCCATGTCCATCTGCTGAAGTCATCAACAATGACCAATCCATACTTCTTGCCTCTGATGGATGTAGTTTTAACTGGCCCAAACAGATCAATATGAAGTAACTCTAATGGCTTAGAGGAAGATACAACATTTTTGGATTTAAAGGAAGGTTTTGAAAATTTTCCTTTTTGACATGCTTCGCACAGAGCTTCTGAGTTGTACTTCAGATTGGGAAGTCCTCTGACTAGATTTAATTTATTTAGTTGAGATATTTTTCTAAGGCTGACATGTCCCAATCTTCTGTGCCATACCCATTGCTCATCGCTAACAGACAAAAGACATTTAACGTTCTGAGATTTAAGATCTAATAAATCAATTTTGTAAATGTTGTTCTTTCTCTTGTCAGAGAAGAGGATTGATCCATCTTTTTGACTTACAACTCTATAGGAGCTTTGATTGAAGATAATGTCATAACCATTGTCACTTAATTGACTTATGGATAATAGATTATGAGCTAATCCTTCTACTAATAAAACATTAGAGATGGAAGGAAGGTTACCGTTTCCAATGGTTCCAGAACCAATAATCTTCCCTTTATGATTACCTCCAAACTTCACGTCTCCTCCAACTGTAAGTTCTAGGCTTTGGAACATAGACCTTTTTCCCGTCATGTGTCGTGAGCACCCAGAGTCCAAGTACCATGACATGTGTCTCAATTGAGCTGTTAAGGACATCTGCAACAAATATTATTTTATCCTTAGGTACCCATATCTTTTTGGATCCTTTTGGGCTAGAGTGTTTAAAGTTCTGTTTGAACTTTGGGTTAGCATAAGAGTTTCCAGAATGTGATGTATATTTTATATCATGTGAGTGTCCAAACTTGAATTGTTTGCTCAGAGGTTTGTAAGTGAAAGTCATCTTAGCAATAGGTTTTGGTATGTATGTCTCCTTCCCTTTGGGAGGTTCCTATCCAATTCCTCTTCTGTTGTTTCCACTAACTCCATAGATTATTGAATCCATTTTGCTTCTATCTATGCTTTTAGCTAGGAAGTTGTGAAACCTATAGTCATATTCTTTTAGAATATCTTTTGAACAAGACACAAATTCTGAACTAGAAATTTTTTGAACGTTTTGAAATTATTTTTTAAGTTTAAAATTATTTTCTAAGATTTCAAATTTTTCTGCTTCATGTTTCTCAATATCAGATGCAAGACTCTTCTTGAGTTTCTTGTATTTGATTTTGAGCTTACTATAGTTTTCCAGAAGTTCTAATAAACTATCAGCAAGTTCATTTCTAGTGAATTCAGAAAATACCTCTCTTGGTTCTGACTCACAGTCTGAGTCATCTGCTGTGGTAGCCATCAGAGCTAGGTTGGCATTTTCATCTTCAGAACCAGATTCATCTTCAGAATAATATGAGTCATCCCAGGTTGCCATCATCCCTTTCTTCTTACTAAACCTTTTCTTTGGTTTTTCTTTTTGAAGCTTTGGACAATCACTTTTATAGTGACCAGGTTCTTTGCATTCATAACAGATGATCTCTCTTCTGTTTGACTTTTTGTGTCCAGAAGATTCTGGTTTATCTTCTGACTTCTTGAAGTTCCTGAACTTCTTTTTTCTGTGCTTCCATAGATGATTGATCCTTTTGGAGAGCAAGGATAATTCATCTTCTTCTGACGCTGATTCTTCAGAGTTTTCCTCTTCAGCCTGAAAAGCGTTAGTATTAAATTTCTTAATTGATTTAAGGGCCAAAGACTTACCTTTCTTCTGAGGCTCGTGCTCATCCAGTTCAATCTCATGACTTCTGAGAGAGCTGGTGAGTTCCTCTAGAGACACGTTGTTCAGATCTTTTGAAACTTTGAAAGCAGTGACCATTGGTGCCTATCTTCTGGGTAAGCTTCTGATGATCTTTTTCACATGATCTGCTTTGGTATATCCCTTGTTCAAAACTCTCAGACTAGCGATCAGAGTTTGAAACCTAGAGAACATTGCTTCTATAGACTCACTTTCTTCAACTTTGAAAGCTTCATATTTCTGAACTAAAGCCAGAGCTTTAGACTCCTTCACTTGAGTGTTTCCTTCATGAGTCATTTTAAGAGACTCAAACATATCATGCGTTGTATCTCTATTAGTGATTTTTTCATATTCTTCTTTAGAGATAGCATTTAGAAAAATATTTCTAGCTCTATGATGATTTTTAAAATAGGATTTTTGTTGTCTATCCATATTCTTTCTATCCACTTTGTTTCCTTCTGAGTCTGTAGGATGTGTGTAACCATCCAAGACTATATCCCAAAGATCACTATCATGACCTAGAAAGAAACTTTCTAGTCTATCTTTCCAGTACTCAAAGTCTTCTCCATCAAATACAGGAGGTTTGTTGTAACTATTATTGTTTTGTTCAGCGGCCATTGTGTTTTCTTATGGATCTTTTCTTGACACGGTTAAGTGTTGTGCTCAGAGTCAAGCTCTGATACCAATTGAAGGGGTACGAAAACACTTAGAAGGGGGGGGGGTTGAATAAGTGACTCTTTTTCTTTTCAAAACAAAGCTCAACAATAATGGAAGGACAAAATTATTTTTATCCTGGTTCGTTTGAACTCAAACTACTCCAGTCCACCCGTCAAGGTGATTTCGCCTTTCTCAACAAGGACTTAATCCACTATAATCAACTGATTACAAACACACAAAAACTGTTGTGACTAACAATGCACAAGTAATCTTACAAGTGACTCACACCACTAAGACTTAAATCTAGTCCTAGTCTACTTGAGAAATCTGACCAAACTTGGTCTCTCAAGGAACAATTACAAAAGTTTAATCTTACAGATTGTGAGATAAAGTTTGCTTCTAATCAAGCTATATCACAACTGTGATTTTTCACTTAGAATAAATTGCACAAAGTGTATGAACAAAGAGTTTGTAAGCCCAAAATTTTTCACGTAGTTTCTTGCTTCTTTTTGAAAATTTTTGGTTAGTTGGCTTGCAATAAATGTCCTTCTATATATAGTAAGAACAAAATGACCGTTGCTGCCTTCAAAAAGTGGAGAGCATTAAATGCTTGCATGTTTCTTTGCACTATTCCATTTTCCAAGAACTAGCGTAGATACTTGAGTGCGTGCAGCTGTCTTTGCATTAAATGAGCAAACAACACTTGTAAAAATATGTTTCCTGAAGCTTGACAAGACAAGTTGGCTTTTACATTCTTTCAGAACTTGCTTCAACGTCTTGTGTTCATAACGTGCTTGCTTATCTTTTAAACAATGCTTTGCTTGCTAAGAACTTGATCAACGCTTGCTTTCAAATAAACTTCTGAACATCACTTGCTTTCAAGTAATCTTTTGAACAAGGAATCCTGCTAAGTGTTAGAAGATGTATTTAAAAATAATCGTATTACCAGAGTCAGCAACAGCAGTTGCGCTTAAAGCAAATAGTTCTTTCATCAAAGAACTTCTTCATTAATTTTTAGCTCAGCATATCAAAATGCTTCTGTAAGAACATTATCTGAAACATTTAAATACATACATCAGAGTATAAATTATCTAAATATAATTTATTGTTATCATCAAAACTCTGAGATATGTCAGAATTAATCTTGTTCTAACACTTGTCTCCCAATTGGCTATGATGTCGGCTCTCTTCAGATTCAAAGCTTCAGCGATGACTTCAGGTTTTGGAATCCCCTCTAAACTGGTGAACGGTATCTGATCAAGCACGGGCACCCCTAAGAGTAGAGAGAACTCTTCCAGTGTAGGTACCAACTGATAGTCCGGGAAAGTGAAACAATGATGTACGAGATCAAAGATTGGAACATCACACACATCATCCCTTCTTGGAAACTGGATGTAGCCAAACTGAGGAGTCGACCGTATTTCTTGGTAAAAAGGAGAATCCCCGGGCACTCTTGAGGCTAACTCTTGAAGTTGAGGGTGTGCTTTTACAAAGCTGATTCGGATGGTGTTCCTTCGGACGGAATTCATGACCTACAAAACAAAAACAAAGATAAATTTCTAAATCCTTGAAATGGTTAGTGTGCATGCGTATGATGCTTATGATGTTTATGATGTTATGTACAACTAAATATATACACACACACACAGCAAACAAGTCCCTATGTTTTAGGCTTTCATGGGTTTTATAGGTAAGTACCCTCTTAAAGTTTAGTTGGCTCAACCTGTCCTAGTAATAGTGATCGGGTTCTAAAGGATCTCAATATCACCAACCTTTCTCTTAGGCATTATCTCGGCACAATCAATCTTTTCTTACGGACGAGATATCCCAAAAGTCCAGCTTCAATGAGTGTAGTATCGAGTATCAACCAATTTTCAGATCTACACCGAAACCAGTTATCTCACTACGTCATAATGGCCAAGTTTTTTCAATTAGGGTTCTAAAGTCAGTTAGTGTTTCATGACGCCACTCAGTGGCCCCGTATTCGCCTCGATTCACCACGAGGGATACCGGTACCCACAAATGCGTCACACTAACGTAGCCATTTCTTCAACAATATCGGTCTACGCTGTACAGTTTCCACAATCTATTGCTACTTACCTAAAAAGGTGTCCCAGATCCGGGTGGAGGATCAAAGCAAGCCCAATACAAAAGAACAAAATATAAAGCATGCAAAGAAACAAGTAAATGTGATCTAACCCTAAGGTAACCCCACTTTTAGTTTAATTCCCCTACAGAGTCGCCATTTCTGTGATACAGAGGAAGAACTGACTCGGGTCGTTTTGTGTTTGATCGCATTTATGCGGATAGCAAGAGTCGTCACCGGCTTTTCTTTTATCCAAAAGGAAAGGTAAAAAAGCACAGGAAAGACCTTTCAGGATTATTTCTCGGGTTCAGGGGGTAGATTATGAAAAGGGAAGGTATTAGCACCCTTTTCATCCGTTGTTATCTACAGGCTCTTAGTTACTCTCTAGATCACTTACTTTTGCTTTGACAATGTGCTTGTGGTGTGGGCTTTGAAAGTATTTTGAAAATATCTTTGTAATGGTTCTCGTTTCTATAAGAACGCGTACAAAGTTTTGTTTCAAAAAATAATTCAAAGTTGTATTTGTGGAATGTGTTTTTGAAAGTGGTTTTGAAAAGATGTTTTGCAATGGTTCTCGTCTCTATAAGAACGTATACAAAATGTTGTCTTTTTGAAATTTTTTTGAGATGAAAGTGTCAGTGTAAAAATGTTTTTGTCGTGAGCAAGCGAGCAACTAGGAGCGAATCTACCTACTCGAAAGGTCTTAAATATTATTTTCTTCCTCCTTTAGATGTTGCTATCTAACCATTGATTTGGTAAGAAGCCCCACCGTTGGATGTGAAGGGACAGGCGCTGGTCAATCGTACAGTCATCGAAAGCAACTTGTGAGACGCTTTAGCAATTTTTCGTAAGGGACTAGATAGTTTTATCAAAGGCAACGTTGAAGGGTTGTCGAGGGACTACAATATTTTTTATCGAAGGGTCTTTTCTAAAGCGTCCCATATTCGTGGGACATGACTGTGTTTCCGAGGCAACGAGCGAGGTTACTCTAGAGGTGCACGTGTGAAAAAAAGTGTGTTTGTTTCAAGTTAATTTTGTCTTTGATTAGGTTATCTAGCGATTATTTTTATGTCTTGCCATACACGCCTAATTACTATACTGTATAAGGAAAGCAGTAAATTACGAAAATGGAAATTCTACCCTATTATAGAGCCTTCGGGAATGGGGGTAAATTTTTTTACAAATGGGGATGAGTCGAATGCGATTAAAAGTCCAAATAGCAAACAATACAACCAAATCGAATTGAACGATTAATTAAAAATATAACAGTCTATGAAATAAAATTAATTAACAAGGTATAGCAATAAGATTCTAAATATTTCCTTGTGAAAAGTTTGGAAGGAAAAATGGGAAAAATCTATTCTATCAATTAACTAAAGAAATAAATCAAATGTAAACCTATTTTTGTCTTTTAGGGTTTTTGTTATTAAGAAATTAAATAAATTAAAGTTTAAGCAAAAAAATAATTAGTAAAATTATTTACAGAATTCCTAAATTAAAAATTAAACCAAGCTAAATAAATTAATTGACAGATTTCTATGTTTTTTATTTAACTGAATTCAAAGATTTATACTAAAGATTAATAAAATTAGATTTAAACTAAATTAATTTTAAGGTTACTAAAAAAATAACTAAACTACTTTAAAAATCCTAAAACTAAATTAGTACTGAATTAACACTAAACTAAACTAATTATGAAAAGGGGGGGGGGGGGGGGGGGGGGGGGGGGGGGTGAAATAGGAGTAAGGTGGAGATGGCCTGGATCTGCTGGGCTTATTAAACTTAAAGTAAGAAGGCCCAAAAAAACAAAAGCTGAAAATTGACAAAAAAAAATATGGGCCAGACCGGGTCGGGTCCGGATCCAATTCCTCACTCAAAATTAACGGGTTGTACAACCCTAGCTCAAACCAACGCCTTTCATCTCTCTCTCAGTGCTCTGTTCCAATGTATGGTTCCTCTGCATCTCTCTTCCAAAATCTCCCAATAACATAGCAAAAATCTCATCTCGTTGTCTCTCTCAATATCACAACACTCTTAACGCTCTTATCCCTCTAAAACCCTAAAGCCCTAATCACACAGAAATTTCATAAATTTGGCATGCATCCCTGGTTTTTTAGTCTTCAAGAATATGGGTTTTTGTTTTTCTTACTGAAACATTTGTTGATGTATGATTGGTTTCATTATTGTGTTACGATGAAGGTTATGCGATGGTTGTTGGTATAAGGCAGAAACAAAACCGTTATGGAACGTTGAGACAGGGAAATTAAATTGAGGGAGAGAGTTATGGATTTGAGGTGAAGGGAAAGAAGAGATTGAAGAGGTAAGTTACCTTTTTTTTCTTTAGGGTTTACAGCAAAATTACTATGTGTTTTTTTCTTTATATTTTGATTAATAACTAGACAATATGTATATAGATGCAGGTATGGACGCAGAGAAACAATGGATGCTTACCTTGCTGAGTATATGTAAATTGAAGGATATTTTGCAGCAATGAGCAGGATAGAATGAAAGTGGTGCTTGATCTTTTCTAGTTTTTTGCTGTTCTTGTGTTCCTATCTTTTTCTGATTTTGCTGTTTGTTGATGGCTTCTGGTTTACAGTGAGGTTTTTTTGGTTTTGTATTATCTTGGCTTTTGCTGGTTTTGGGATTTTATGACAGCATGAAGGTTTTTGTTGGGATGGAAAAGGCAGATGCCCTTTGAACAAGTTTGGCTATTGTTATATAGGAGAGGTAGTAGGAAAATGGAGGAAATTTTTGATGAGTTTTGAATAACTTGGTTAATTGCTCTGTGGCCTTTTTGAGTGCAGGTTGATGTTTTGCCATTTTAGTGCAACTTTTGGTGCAGGCTGTAGAAGGGTTGTTTTTGCAGCCAGTTTGTTTTGTGATAGTAGTTGGCTTGGAAATTTTGGGACAGTTTATGGCCTAGGTGATATCTTTCCAAAACTTGTCTCTTTCCCTCTTTATCTTTCCATTAAATAAAGCAGTCTTTGCTTATTATATGTATTTCTGAAGGGTTTGCATGCTGAAGCCACCGGCATAAAACACCGAGCCGTCACCGAACTTTATTTATCCCGAAGGAAGGGGAAATATCGATAAAACCACAAGGAGATGGATAAGATGGTCTTGCGACCAAGAGAAAGGTAAGGGAGTCGGTTATGCGGGGTGAAGGTATTAACACCCCTCGCATCCGTTGTACTCAACGGGATCCATTTTGTTTGTTTGTGTTAAAGGGTGTGCTTATCTACAACTATGCTTGCTTACAGGGAGATGGATGGTTTTTGATTATTGCGTTCGTGAGGATTTCGCGACCCTTTGCATACGTATCCAATGAAGGAATCAGAACACCGTAGTTCCTCTAGAGAATGGTTTGTTTGTTTGTGTTTTTTAGTGGGTGACGTTAACGCACGCATTCTAGCAATAGGCACGTCCGGTATCGCGGTAGAATAGAGATAACATGCCATTTGAGGGATTTTTGATTGGTTGAGTGTTTTTGCGAGTTTTAAAATAAGTTCAAGTAATGATTAAGAAATGTTTTTAGATTTTTGATTTGTAAATGTTAAGTTTTAATTACAAAAGGAAAGGGTTAAGAGGGAGACTAAGAAACCTAATTGTTTGTTATGTACTAGTGGTGAATTAAAAGTCTATTTCGATATAAGGCGATCAAAACGGGGTTTAATCGCCTCATGGAGCTATCTAAATGAGTATAGTATCAAGATTTGAACGCGGCGAACGAAAAAAAAAATTTAAGTTCTAAATATTTTTTTTGTGGTTTTTATCAAGTTAAACAACGAATTTAAAAATAAATTAACCTACTTTTAAAATATTCTTATATATATATATATATATATATATATATATATATATATATATATATATATATATATATATTCAAATGATTAATGAAGATTAAATTATAAGCATGTTTTTTTGTTTTTTTATGTTTTCTTATAATAATTATTCAAGTTAGAAAAATGGAAGAGATAAAGCTACAAGAAATAAATTTTAAAAAAAAACGTCCTAATCTAGACTTGAACCGCGTCACCCCTGGATTATTACTAACTGCCTTGCCAAATGAGCTACACTATTTATCTGTTACTATTACACTTTCATTAAAATAAGAAGGGTGAGGAAGATGGTGATTGGGCCAACCGGCCCACTAAGGTTGACCCGGGTTTGGAGAGAGACAAAGGGAAAGCTTGAAACCCTAGAATACCAAGAGGGAGGCGCCGAATTTGCGCAACATTGGGAAGGGAATAATTATTAATTATTACTATTGTTTTTGGGAAGGAAATCAGAGCCTTTTTATTATGCAAAACTGTATTGCTATGTCCATCGTAAAACGAAATTGAAAAAAACTCTCTCTAAATCAACTTCAACTTCCTCTTTCCATGTCCTCTCAAATCTCTGAGCTGCTTTGACTTCAAACCCATCATTTATCATCTTTATCTTTGAAACATCCAAACCTCATATAATCTCTCGTTGTTTCTGCAAACATTTTGAAATATGCTGTCTGCTTCCGTTAGAGGTCCATTGATAGGCTTTGAAGGTCAAATGAAGCTGGACAGAAGAAACTAATCTGCGTTGGTGATGAGATGAGAATATGCACGATCTGTTAGTCAAAGAAGGTGAGGAAATAGTAGAAATTGAGGTGATGTTGAGATGAGCATGCGGAGGTGAGCGCTGGGGTTTCAAGAAAGATTTTGATTGAAGGAAAACGTAAAAGTAAACTGTTGTTTTGTTTAACATATGAATTACTGGAACGCTATAGAGAAAGGTGAAATAAAAGTTTATGTCTCAATCTGCACTTATGTTAATCTCGTGGTGGTGGTGTTCGTCATGAAGGTGAGTGACAAAAAAATTATGAAGGTGAACGGTTCTGTTATGGCTGAGTAGAGGGAGAGAGACAATGTAATGAAATAAAGGGTGGCAATTTTTCTGTATTAGTACACATATTGGTATCATTGTTTACATCTCTAACTAAACTATTTTGATCATTACAGGGTTCTGGGTCAAAACTCTTCAGGTCAAATGCAACACTGCAATTGGTTTTCAGTGGGTGCACCCTTTCTGTCCCTGGAGCCCCCCAGGAACCATGATTTGGTCTGGATCTATTTCTTCGAGCATATGGGTAGAATATAGTAGAGTCTTCAGTTGCAGCTCAGTGAGGAGATATTTGGAAGAGGGTTGTTCGGTTAACTCCCTGTCACGTTAAAGGTATGCTTGTTCATTTCTTACAGTTTAGTTATAAAAACTATATGCTCAGTTCTAATCTTATGGTTCATTTGTAATAGTAAAAAAAACAGTTTGAGTTAGACTCACACTTTCTACTTTGTTACAATGAGTAACATAGCCAACTACACATTACGATCATGGACAAGCACATGAGCAAATAACACAACAGTTATCATGACAATAATTTATGCAAAAGGGTGGAAGAGTCATTTTACCTATTGGAGACTCTCCGATGGATCTTCAAGGGAAAGTATGTTCAAATACCTTCTTCTTCTTCTTCTGTTGCTATGTTACTAGCATTGACTGGTGAGGACTATTGTGAGTAGTAATGAATTTCTGAACAAAACTCTTTGTGTTTCTATCCTCTGCTCTCTAGTCTTCTCTCAAATTTTCTTAGTGTTCTCTCCTCTGATTTGTTATGCTGGCTGTGCAAAGAAATTTCCCTTTTTTGTGTTTTTGGCCGTGGGTAAAAGGATCCTCCTCTTAATGAAACAGTGGCTTCTTCTTATAATGATACCAAGGTGAAAATGTGGGGGGAAAATTGGTGAGATTTGAACAATGTTGGTATGCTGTCTTGTGGCTTTAGAATGCAGGTTTTATTTTTGTCTATTTTGGTGTTTGTGAGCAGTTTTCTTGGATTATTTTGGTTATGCAGTATGCAGGTTTTTCTTTCCTCTCTTACCTTTCTGTGATGTAAAGCTTACTGCTTTTTTCTTAAAGTTTTGAAGGGTTTGCCTCTTTTGGAAAATGATGAAGCACTACGGTGTATGGGCTAATGAGCTTGCACTATTGTTTCTTTTAATATTTGCTGATTGTTTCTTGTGGGACAGTTTGCTTTGTGCTTATTGTTGCATTGCCTTTGCTTGCTGCCTTGCTTCTGTGCATTTGGCTTGGACGTTGTGCTGCCTTGTCTTGTGTATTTATGCTATTTGTATATTTTTTGCTGTTCTAGACTTTTCATTGCTATTTTTTTAGTAGCGCTGCTGGTTTTTTTGCTTTAGCAACACGAAACATTCACAATTTTTTCTTTTTTTTTCCTTTTTGTGAACCAAAGCGAACAACTCTTTGTGATTTGAAATTTGGGAGAAAATAAAACATGATGAAAAATATCTCCCTCTTTAACTGATTCCAAATGCAAACCCTTATGATGAGATATCAATCAATTAATTATTGTTTGAATTTTTTTTCCATGTGTTTGATCGCTAACTTTTCTTTTTCCTTGTTTCATGAGCACGATTATTGGACGGTCCAAAGCAAGATTGAACGATGAAAATACCATGGTGAGGAGTGAAGATGAAGACTTGAAGAAACACAAATTATTTTTCTCTTTTCTTTGTAAACACAACGAATGTAATTTGTATTCCAATAATTGTAATTTATTTTTCATACGCTCTGTAATCTGTCCAAAAAATGTAATGAACACGAAAGCTTGAATGATATATATTTTTGGATGAACTCTCGTGTATGGAAATCAAACAACTCTCAATCTTTGATTGAAAATGGAAATTCCCACTTGAATGATTTGAATGCAACCTTTGGACTTTGTAACTTAAACTTCAAGAAATTGTGAGCAATCATTATAACTTGTATTCCAAACAATCACGCGCCTTATCTTTCAAAATCCAATCAAACTCTCAAACAAAAATAAATGCTTAAGAATTTAATTCCACTGGTTAAATCGAACCCAAAACACCAGTCGCTTGAACCTTGATCTTCAAACCACGCTTGAACCAAACTTGCACTTCTTGACCAGAACTTCAACTTTTGATATTCAGCCCACAATAACTTTTAACTTAAGCAACAAAAACATGTCTTGATCATCATGAACCTTCAGCCTAATTTCTTGTGCCCAAACTCCACACTTTCAAATTTAAACTTCAAACTCTCGACTCAACGGCTTAGAGGCTTTAAGAAGAAACTTGAAATGCGAGGAGGTGAAATTCTTGACCTAATGCCCTGAGCTTTGAGCCGTTTCCGAGGCAGGCGAGAGAAATATCTTCCCATAAACCAAAGACCCGAAACCCTAGCATCTTGAACAGCACACATAGGGAAATAAACCCTAATCCAGGCTCTGATAAAATTGGGCGAGAACCAACCTTGTAACGTGATGACAAAATTCATTCCACGATCCATTAATCGAGAACCAGATGCGCTTCCTTTTTACCTGATAAGAAAACCTTAAAACAAGATCAGACATAAAGAGGGCGTAGCCCTAAAACTTCAAACCAAAGCGCCTGATTCCTTGAGATGCGGGATATGCAAATGTTTGAGTAATAAAATGATGCCAATGGAATGCAAAGTTCAAAGCCAGACAAAAAAATAAAAGAGATAGGGAAATTTTGGGGTACGACAACTGCCCCTATTTAATCGTCTTAAACCTGAAGGCGAGATTGGCGTCAGCCTTTCGAGAGTTCAAGGTGGAAGATGATTAAATACCAGGACCCGAAATTTTCCCTGGAGAGATGGTGTGGGTGTTATTCGCTAGTGTGAATGTCTGCTTGGGGAAAGACAAACTGGTCTTCTGGTGGACTGATCATGATGGATAAAACATGGTTGAAAAAAGGTAGCTTGTACTGGGGTAACGGTACCAATACAAGGTTCTCGAGGGAGTGAGTGGTAGAGTGACTGAAAGGATATGGTTGACAATATCGCGGTGACTAGAGGTAAGAAACTTAAGGATAACACGAAGGTAAAGTCTACGGAAGACTTAAGACCCTAAGAATATGGCGCAACGGCAAGATCTACGGATGATCTACGACCTTAAAAACATAACGCGATGGTAAGATCTATGGACGATCTACGACCCTAAAAAATATGACGCGAAGGTAAGATCTACGGACGATCTACGAACTTAAGAGGATGACGCAACAGTAAGATCTACGGACGATCTACGACCTTAAAAGAGGTAAAAAGGAGAAGGTAAAGTCTACAGACGACCAACGACCTCAAAAAAAACACAACGCGATGGTAAGATCTATGGATGATCTACGACCCTAAAAAAAAACTCGACGGTAAGATCTACGGATGATCTACGACCTTAAAAAAAAGATGATGAGAGGGTAAAGTCTACAGATGACCTACGACCCTAGGAAGATAAAGCAGAGGTAAGATCTACGGACGATCTACAACCTTAGGAGAGATAAAGTGAAGGTAAGATCTATGGGCGACCTACGACCTTAGAAGGATGACGCGACGGTAAGATCTACGGATGATCTACGACCTTAAGAGGATGAGAGGGTAAAGTCTACGGACGACCTATGACCCTAGGAAGGATAAAGTGAAGGTAAGATCTATGGGCGACCTACGACCCTAGAAAGATAAAGCGACGGTAAGATCTCCGGATGATCTACGACCTTAAAAAGATAAAGCAACGGTAAGATCTACGGACGATCTACAAGCTTAAAAAGATAAAGCGACAGTAAGATCTACGGGCGATCTACGACCTTAAAAATACAAGGAGGAGAGGGTAAAGTCTACGGACGACCTACGACCCTAAGAGAGATAAAGTGAGTATTGAGAGTTGGGGAGCATGACGTACTAACACCCTAGTTTATTTTAGTTGGTAGTGTAATAACAAACGTTAACTAGGAATTATGAAGATGAAATTTTTTTTGTGAGGATGTTTTATTGACTTGGGATTGATCTGGCTCATGCTTCATATGCATTTGAAGTGTGACATGACGATCCATGGATATGCTATGCGTTTGAGGATGAAATGCAGTATGTCGTGATGATTATTGTATGGAAAATGTCCAAAACTCATTGGGATCTGTTGCTCGTCATCTTGAGGTACCAATATGGAATGGTGCTCGAAATTTGAGAAGAAAGAGTTAGCCTTGCCGAGTTCACTAGGGAATTAAATCTTGCTGAGGAGAAGTGACTTGATCTGACTTCCTGCATGTGTTGGGCTTTGTGAATAACTGAATAGAAACATGCATCTCAACCAATGCCCCAAGTATCTTCGTGTGGGAGAATCTGGCGCTCGGTCGATTGTAAGGAGGTGACGAGGATGAACTCTCGGTCAAGGTGACCGTCATGACGTGCTACCTGCACAGAAGAGCGAACACTCGAACGCCACAACATTCCCTTGGGATGCCCTCATATCCATGTAATGTAGTGTTTCACATCTTAGCTCGTGATTATTATTGACTTATTGTTTTCAATGCAATGCTTAACAAATAATTTAAATCACAATTCGCATACGAAAAATAAAGTAAAAGAACATAACAAAGATTTTTTTAATGGAAGGGAAATTTTTTATCAATGAGTCCGGCCCGTGAATGGGAATTCATACATAGAAACAACTCCTAAATGAGGAAGTTGCGGAAAAGAATACAACGAGTAAAATGGCAATTAGAAAATCTCAAACTTCCGTTAAAACTGATATTGCTATAGTTCTCATATCCCGGGTCGTCCTAGTGTCGTGCTTCCAAAGGATAATAGTTAGATCGATACATCCCGCATTAAGAGGGTGTACGTGAAGAATCTTCAGACTACAGTCTCTCGCTTTCTGTCCCTAATTTTTTCCTGGATCACCCTTTCGGGTTTTTAATCCACCGGGACACCCATTTTTGCCTAAGCCGCCCTTTCAGGTTTTCGACTTAGCGGGTTATTCTTTTTTTTCTTCTTTTTTAGCCCTAACTTTTGCCTAAGCCGCCCTTTCGGGTTTTCGACTTAGCGGGTCCTTTCATGCGTAGTATTTTTTGAATGAGTCTGAATTGACTGGAAGCGGAACGTCTTCCCCATCCATGTTTGTCAGGATTAGAGCACCTCCTGAGAAAGCTTTCTTCACGATGTACGGTCCCTCATAGATGGGAGTCCACTTGCCTCTTGGATCAGTGTGGATTGGGAGAATCTTTCTTAAGACCAGGTCACCTGAGTGGAACTCTCGAGGCCGAATCTTTTTGTCAAATTCCCTCTTGAGACACTGTTGGTATAACTGACCGTGACAAATGGCTTCCAGGAGATTTTCTTCAATGAAATTGAGCTGGTCGAGTCTTGTTTGAATCCATTCTGCTTCATCAAGTTTAGTATCCATCAGAACCCTTAAGGAAGGAATCTCCACTTCGATCGGGAGTACCACATCCATACCATAGACTAGTGAAAATAGAGTTTCCCCAGTGGAAGTACGCACCGAAGTTTGATAGCCATGCAAGGCAAAAGGAAACATCTCATGCCAATCTTTGTATGTTCTCACCATTTTCTGGATGATCTTCTTTATGTTCTTGTTAGCGACTTTGACTGCCCCATTCATCTTTGGCCGATAGGGTGATGAATTATGGTGCTCGATCTTGAACTCTTCACACATTTCCTTCATCATCTTGTTGTTGAGATTTGACCCGTTATCAGTGATGATCTTGTTAGGAGTTCCATACCGGCATATGATCTCTCTTTTGATGAAACGAGTGACAACTTGCTTAGTCACATTTTTGTACGATGCCGCTTCCACCCACTTGGTGAAGTAGTCAATATCAACGAGGATAAACCTGTGTCCATTTGAAGCGCTCGACTCGATGCGTCCAATCATATCGATACCCCATATTGCAAAGGGCCATGGTGAAGTCATCACATTCAAAGGAGTGGGAGGAACATGTATCCTGTCTGCGTAAACCTGACATTTATGGAACATTTTGGCATATACACAACACTTACTTTCCATCGTCATCCAGAAATAACCTGCTCGTAGGATTTTCTTGGCCATGGAATGCCCACTGGCATGAGTCCCAAAAGAGCCCTCGTGTATTTCTCGTATAATGGATTCTGCCTCGTGTCTATCCACGCATCTGAGAAGAACCGAATCATAGTTTCTCTTGTACAGAATGTCTCATGACAATAAAAACTTAGACGCCAACCTTCTGAGAGTCCGCTTATCACAAATCATAGCACCTTCGGGGTACTCTTGCTTCTCCAGATATCTTTTAATGTCGAAATACCACGGCCTTTCGTCTGACACATCTTCAGTTGTGAGACAATGAGCAGGGAAAATATATTCTTGCTCGTTGTAACGACAGATCCTTATACTGGGTGCATGATTCGGGTAATTGACTTTGAACATCGCTGCTAAAGTGGCCAGAGCGTATGCCATTTGATTCGCTTCTCTAGGAATGTGCTCAAAGGTGACCTCATCGAAAGAGGGCAACAAATCAACTATGTAATCCCTGTATGGAACTAAATTAGGGTGCCGTGTATCCCAATCACCACGTACTTGATGTATCACTAAGGTAGAGTCCCCATAAACTTCAAGAATCTTGATCTTCAAATCAATGGCTGCCTCAAGGCCCATCACACAAGCTTCGTATTCAGCGACATTATTCGTGCAATCAAAACATAATCTGGCAGTGAAAGGTATGTGAGTGTTTCATGGAGAGGTCAGAACTTCCCCAATACCATGACCCATAGCATTTGACGCACCATCGAACGTGAGAGTCCATCGCTCCCCTGGTTCAGGTCCTTCATTGTCATCAAGTTTCATATTGTCCTTGTCTGGAAAGTCGAACTTCATGGGCTCATATTCTTCCAATGGTTGGTGAGCGAGATGATCAGCAAGAATGATACCTTTGATGGCCTTTTGTGTGACGTACTGGATGTCATACTCAGACAAAAGCATTTGCCACCGAGCCAATCTTCCTGTAAGTGCTGGTTTCTCGAAGATGTACTTTATCAGATCCATCTTAGATATCAGAAGTGTAGAATGTGTCAACATATACTGCCTCAAACGTCGGGCTGCCCATGTAAGAGAACAACAAGTCTTCTCAAGTAAGGAATACCTCGATTCACAATCAGTAAACTTCTTGATCAAATAGTAAATGGCGTGTTCTTTTCATCCAGTATCATCATGTTGTCCGAGCACACAACCCATAGATCCTTCAAGCACAGTCAAATACATAATGAGAGGTCTCCCGGGAACTGGTGGTATGAGTATTGGTGGCTCTTGAAGATACTGCTTAATCTTCTCGAAAGCTTCTTGACAACTCTCATCCCAACAGACATCCTGATTCTTGCGTACAATTTAAAGATGGGTTCACAGGTAGCAGTAAGATGGGAAATGAACCTGGCTATGTAATTCAACCTTCCAAGGAAACCTCGTACTTCCTTCTCATTTTTCAGCGCCGGCATATCTTGTATTTCTTTTACTTTGCATGGATCTACTTCAATTCCTCATTGCCTCACGATAAAACCAAGTAGCTTGCCCGATCGAACCTCAAAGGTGCATTTATTGGGATTAAGCCTCAACCTGAACTTTCGCAAACGATCAAACAACTTCTTCAAATGAACCAAATGTTCCTCCTTAGTCTGTGACTTCGCAATCATGTCGTCCACGTACACCTCGACCTCTTTATGAATCATGTCGTGAAAGAGAGTCACCATAGCTCGCTGATATGTCACACCAGCGTTTTTAAGACCAAAAGGCATGACTCTATAGAAAAAGGTACCCCAAGGAGTTGTGAAAGCTGTCTTATCCATGTCTTCCAGAGCCATCTTTATCTGATTGTATCCAGAGAACCCATCCATAAAGGGAAACACCAAAGACTAAGTAGTGTTATCAACCAATACATCAATATGAGGCAACGGGAAATCATCCTCTGGGCTTGATCTATTCAAGTCTCGATAGTCAACACACATACGTACCTTACCATCCTTCTTAGGTATGGGCACAATGTTAGCAATCCAAGGCGGGTAATTTATCACAGATAGGAAACCTGCTTCGAGCTGTTTTTGAACCTCTTCTTTGATCTTTAAGGCCATGTCGGGTCTGGTCCTTCTTGATTTTTTCTTTACAGGAGGACATTCTGGCTTGAGTGGCAATCTATGCATTACTATATCAGATTCTAAGTCGGGCATGTCTTCATACGACCAGGAGAATATGTCAGCATACTCTTGAAGTAATTCAATCAACCCCGTCTTTTCTTCACTTTGCAAGGTGGCCCCTATCTTGACTTCTCTCTTTACCTCTTCAGTACCAAGATTGACGACTTCTGTTTCTTCTTGATACGGCTGGATGACCTTCTCTTCCTGTCTCAAGAGTCTAGCTAGTTCTTCAGGGACTTCACAATCTTCCTCATCATCTTCGTTAGCATGATCAACTGAATTCTCAAGGATATAAGGAGCCATAGAATTATCATTTCCAACGGAGTCCGAGATGGATCTGCATGATCGATGATTTTATGTTTTATTTTTAGAAAGTGCAAAAGAATATTTAGAATAAGAAAATAAAAGTATTGCCATTTTTATTTTGAAAAAGTAAAAGTAAAAGAAAAGACAGAGAACAAAATTGTATGCGAAAGTGCGATTTTTCATTCAATGTTAAACGAAGATTGAAACATAAGGGGCCCCTTCTACAAGCTGTCAGTATGCCTTGGGCAGGACATACGACTTAAAATGGAAACAAAAAATTACACATCAAGGAAAACAACTTCAGGGATGTCCACGGCAGTCCAATTGTTGAGCTCCTGGTTTGGCGCAACTTGATAGATAAATCTTGAAATATCTTCATCGTCACCTTCAGCATCTGTGGAGAGTACTTGTCCTTCTTTGCTTACACCAGAACTGACGAACACTTTAGAAATTGGGGGAACCTGCTGTCCTCTGAGAGGAACCCAACCAGCTTGCACAAAGGATGATGGATGATACCCAAGACCAAAACGATCTTTCTTCTCTGAAACTTCAATCAATTTGTCCCAATTGTCATGGGGAGGTCTAGCTTCTATGAGGGCTTTGGCATCCTTCAAAGAGGCCATGGGTATCTCAGACTTCTTACATTCCACGACGGGGAATTTGTCAACAGTAACAATATCTAGAGCTTAAAAGGGAAACTCTTGTACCTCGCCTTCCACTTCCACATAACGGTAGGTAGTCAGATTATTACACTATGTCTTCTTCCCCGTAAACGACGACAACTTGGTCATTCACAATGAACTTCAGGCGTTGATGAAGAGTAGATGTCACAACTCCTGCTACATGAATCCATAGACGACCCAAGAGGCAAGTATAGGATGGACGGATGTCCATAACATAGAATGACAAATAGAAAGTGTGTGGACCAATCTTGACAGGCAAATCGACTTCTCTATCCACCGATCTTCTCGAAACATCAAACGCTTGAACATTTAGAGTGGAGGGCCTCATCATTACTCCATCCATATTCAGCTTAAACAAGGTAACCTTAGGCATCACATTGAGTGAAGACCTTGTATCCACCAAAACTCGAGATAAAATAGTGTCCAAACACTTCATAGGAACATGCAACGCTTTATTGTGGGCTCTGCCTTCAACCGGGAGTTCATCATCATAGAAACCCAAACAATTTCCCACAACAATATTAGTGACGATCCCTTCAAACTGGGCCACATAGATGTCTTGGGTAACATGAGAAGAACATAAGGTCTTCAATAAGGCGTTGCAGTGGGCCTCTGAACGCAAAAGGAGAGACAAGATGGAAATCTTGTATGGCGTCTGATTGAGCTGGTCCACTAATTTGTAATCACTCCGCTTGAGAATTCTCAAAAGTTGCTCCGCTTCTTGTCCTTTAGAAAGTTCGGGTTGATTATCCATCGATTGCTTTCCCCTGGCCTTAGCTAGAGCTTCACTATTAGTTTCCTTAGGAGGTGGTGGTGGAGGAGAAAAGATCCGACCACTACGAATCATGTTACTTGTTCCTGCAATGTTGGTAACATTCTTGTCACCAACCGGAGGTCACTCATACCTCTTTCCATGAATATAGACTACATTATACTCCCATGGAATTTCCTTCGAGTTGTTGTTTGTAGGAGGAATAAGAGCTTGAATCATTGTGGGGGTAATAGGAACCTGAATTGTTAACGGAATACTAGGGGTGGTTGAAAAGCTTCTCGGATAGTAGGGTATTTCCAGGACATCAATCTCTTCTTCTCGGAATACTTTCTCTATCTATAAGACACTTTCATCGATCAACTGTTGGATGGCCGTCTTCAACTCAGCACACTCTTCTAGTTTGGAAGAACATGTTAAGCAAAATTCATGGAGTTCTTGTAGCACTTCATGCTTCAACAAACGTTCTCTGACAGTTTCCAAAGATATCTCAATTTCATCAACCTTTGATACCAAAACCCGTTCATTAACTTCTTCTATAGCATGGACTGTTCCCCCTTGATGAGGAGGCATGGGATTATTTTGAATATTTGGACCAACAAGGTTGAAGTTGATGGCTTTTGCATCGATGAGATCTTGAACTTTGCATTTGAATGATCTGCAATTTTCAATTGTATGGCCTGGGGCACCAGAATGGAATTCACAATGAGCATTACTATCATATCCCCTAGGGAGAGGATTTGGCGGTGGACCGAGTTCGCGCAATTGAACCATTTGACTAGAAAGTAACTGTGGGAGAAGTTGAGCGTAGGACATGGGAATGAGATCAAATATTCTTTCAGGGGATCTTTGTCTTGGAGGAGCTCTCGGGCCTTGGAGATGTTAATTCGGTCGTTGATAAGTTGTAGGAGGTGCAAATTGTTGTTGCAGAACATAATGTGGTTGCAGAGAGAAAGGCCGTTGTTAGGCCATCCAGGGTGCTGGAGTTGTAGCAGCATATACTTGAGGAACAAATTGGTTGGGAACAGCAGCAGGTGTAAGGAAAATAAGGGAATCAGACTTGAGGAAATGTGGGAGCTCTTCCTTGGTTGACGGTGATGGCACTGGTCTCGCCCTCTTTCTTCTTGACAAAACCAGAAAATGGTTTTCTACTCATGCTTGCATTGTTGTTAACATTGTTAGGAACACATTGAATCGTTCCAGCCTTAATACACGTCTCAACACGTTCACCAATAATGACCATATCTGAGAAATAAGTAGAAGTTCTACTGAGCATATGTTGGAGATAAGGGCCTCGTAGAGTACCCATAAACAGATCAATCAACTCATGATCCAAGAGAGGAGGTTGGACCCTTGCAGCTAGTTCACGCCACCTCTGAGCATATTCTTTGAAAGACTCTTCAGATTTTTGTACCATCCCCTGGAGCTGAGTACAACTAGGAGCCATGGCAGTATTGTAATGGTAATGTTTCAAAAAAGCATCAGCAAGCTCTCCCCAAGTACTGACATGAGATCTTTCCAATTGCATATACCAATCCAACGATGCCCCGGTCAAACTGTCTTGAAAGAAATGCATGAGCAAAGGTTCATTTCCAGCATAAGCCGCCATTTTGCGACAATAGGAACGGAGATGAGTCTCTGGGAAAGAAGTGCCTTTATATTTGTCAAACTCTGGGACTTTGAACTTGGGAGGAATAACTACCCCAGGCACGAGGAATATTGCAGTAGTATTGAATCCGGAAGCCTTGATACCCTCCATTTCTCTAAGTCGCTCTTCGAGAGCATGATACATTTTTGCAGTTTCGGCAACCCCGACAGCAAGATTCACTTGGGGTTCATCGAGATCAATAACATCATGATGATCGTCGACATCATTCCTAGGAGCACCGGTAGGAGTCTCAACATTTGCATTGTCATTTCTCCCATTAGCAGAAGTGGAAGGAGCAGCAGTAGTAAGCTTGGCAACACTTTGGTGTAGTTCTTCTTGACCCTTGATCACGGAATTAAGAGTTTCCATGAGTTGATCCATGCGAGTACCCATAGTGTCCATATCCCGACGGAGTGCATTCTGATTTTCTTCAAAAAGATCCATTAGCCTTTGCTGGTTTCCTCTGGTACGGTAAGGATGTGGATGAGCCGTCTTTGTTGTTTATCTGGATTCTGAGAAAGGGGACCCCAATGAGTTTTTGTTCTGAAACAATGAATGCATGGTAATATGGATGAATGTTTTATCTTCATTTTTGAGGAGACCCAAAGACTCGTCTATCTTTTTTTTTTTTTTTAAATTTCCTTTTTGAAAAGCTATATCAAGGAGACTTGTTTTTGGATTTCCCTAGATATGAGATGTATATACATGATGATATGATGTCATGGTATGCTATGGCATGAAGTCTCAGCTCCATATATTCTGGATAACCATTGCGTAGTCCGTTGCACAGGCTGAAAGTAACAGGATCAAAAGTTCGACGTCACAAGCATGGAGTCAAAGTAACCACCCACGAGGTATGTACTAGGGGTTTATCACCTGCCGAAAAAGGTTCTAAAGAGTTCTCGAAGTCTACGCTCTTCCTTTGGATATTACCGACGTCCCAATTACTTGGTAATCAGTAATATTCGCAGGAAAAGCTCGTCCTAGTGCAATATCGCGTGACAACTACTTCCGAATTACTCCGTTACAGTCTCCGCATTGCACCTAAAAGGCCAGGAGGGGTTAATGGTTCTATGGCCCTCAGCTTCTCGAGTTCCCAGGTCGAAAGCAACAACGTCTTCTCGATTAATCGGTAAACATCACTACTTTCAAGGGGACCTCCACT
Source organism: Vicia faba (assembly GCA_948472305.1). Lineage (NCBI taxonomy): Eukaryota > Viridiplantae > Streptophyta > Magnoliopsida > Fabales > Fabaceae > Vicia > Vicia faba. The sequence continues at coordinate 628,967,825 of OX451737.1, forward strand.
GAGTGGGGGATTTTCATGCCTCCTTCTTCGGGATTACTCCCTCAAAGTTAAAATGACTATACCGCCCTTCCTAATCCTATGTGTAACCTAAGTCCGGGTATAGGACTCATCAAAAGTAATCATCAAACCCAATATCACAATATATCCAAAATATGTGAGTAGCAACAAAATATGCAATATATACAAAAGAATAAAATAAATAAAGAAATAAAACAGTAAAGCAAGATAAAGCAAATAAATAAACATCCAAAAAGACAAATAAACAAAACTAGGAAAGACTCGCTAAAGGTCCCAGCAAAATCGCCAGCTGAAGCCACCGGAAGAAAACACAGAGCCGCCACCGAACTTTATTTATCCTGAAGGAAGGGGAAATATCGATAAAACCACAAGGAGATGGATAAGATGGTCTTGTGACTAAGAGAAAGGGTAAGGGAGTCGGTTATGCGAGGGGGAAGGTATTAGCACCCCTCGCATCCGTTGTACTCAACGGGATCCATTTTGTTTGTTTGTCTTAAAGGGTGTGTTTATCTACAACTATGCTTGCTTACAGGGAGATGGATGGTTTTTGATTATTGCGTTCGTGAGGGTTTCGTGACCCTTTGCCTATGTATCCAATGAAGGAATCAGAACACCGTAGTTCATCTAGAGAATGGTTTGTTTGTTTGTGTTTTTTAGTGGGTGACGTTAACGCACACATTCTAGCAATAGGCACGACCGGTATCGCGGTAGAACGGAGATAACATGCCCTTTGAGGGAGTTTTGATTTGTTGAGTGTTCTTGCGAGTTTTAAAATAAGTTCAAGTAATGATTAAGGAATGTTTTTGGATTTTCGATTTGTAAATGTTAAGTTTTAATTACAAAAGGAAATGGTTAAGAGGGAGACTAAGAAACCTAATTGTTTGTTATGTACTAGTGGTGAATTAAAAGTCTACTTCGACATAAGGCGATCGAAACGGGGTTTAATCGCCTCATGGAGCTATCTAAAGGAGTATAGTCTCAAGATTTCAATGCGCGAACGAAAAAAAAAGAAATTTAAGTTCTAAATGTTTTTTTGTGTGGTTTTTATCAAGTTAAACAACGAATTTAAAAATAAATTAACCTACTTCTAAAATATTCTAATATATATATATATATATATATATATATATATATATATATATATATATATATATATATATATATATATATATATATATATATATATATATATATATATATATATATATATACTTTCAAATGATTAATGAAGATTAAATTATAAGCATGTTTTTTGTTTTTTTTTATGTTTACTTATAATAATTATTCAAGTTAGAAAAATGGAAGAGATAAAGCTACAAGAAATAAAATTAAAAAATAAAAAAATGTCCCAACCTGGACTTGAACTGCGTCACCCCTGGATTATTACTAACTGCCTTGCCAAATGAGCTACACTATTTATCTGTTACTATTACGCTTTCATTAAAATAAGAAGGGTGAGGATGATGGCGATTGGGCCAACCGGCCCACTAAGGTTGACCCGGGTTTGGAGAGAGACAAAGGGAAAGCTTGAAACCCTAGAATACCAAGAGGGAGGCGCCGAATTTGCACAACATTGGGAAGGGAATAATTATTAATTATTACTATTGTTATTAGGAAGGCAATCAGAGCCTTTTTATTATGCAAAACTGTATTGCTATGTCCATCGTGAAACGAAATTGAAAAAAACTCTCTAAATCAACTTCAACTTCCTCTTTCCATGTCCTCTAAAATCTCTGTGCGGCTTTGACTTCAAACCCATCATCTATCATCTTCATCTTTGAAACATCCAAACCTCACATAATCCTCTCGTTGTTTCTGCAAACATTTTGAAATATGCAGACTGCTTCCGCCGGAGGTCCATTGATAGGCTCTGAAGGTCAAATGAAGCTGGACAGAAGAAACTGATCTGTGTTGGTGATGAGCTGAGAAGATGTGCGATCTGTTAGTCAAAGAAGGTGAGGAAATAGCGGAAATTGAGGTGATGTTGAGATGAGCATGCAGAGGTGAGCACTGGGGTTTCAAGAAAGATTTTGATTGAAGGAAAATGTAAAAGTAAACTGTTGTTTTGTTTAACATATGAATTACTAGAACGCTATAGAGAAAGGGGGAAATAGAAGTTTATGTCTCAATCTGCACTTGTGTTAATCTCATGGTGGCGGTGTTCGTCATGAAGGTGAGTGACAAAAAATTATGAAGGTGAGCGGTTCTGTTATGGCTGAGTAGAGGGAGAGAGATAGTGTAATGAAATAAAGGGTGGAAATTTTTCTGTATTAGTACACATATTGGTATCATTGTTTACATCTCTAACTAAACTAGTTTGATCATTACAAGATTCTGGGTCAAAACTCTTCAGGTCTAATGCAACACTGCAATTGGTTTTCAATGGGTGCACCCTTTCTGTCCCTGGAGCCCCCCATGAACCATGATTTGGTCTGGATCTATTTCTTCGAGCATATGGGCAGAATATAGTAGAGTCTTCAGTTACAGCTCGACGAGGAGATATTTGGAAGAGGGTTGTTCGGTTAACTCTCCGTCACGTTAAAGGTATGCTTGTTCATTTCTTACAATTTAGTTATAAAAACTATACGCTCAGTTCTAATCTTATGGTTCATTCGTAGCAGTAAAAAAACAGTTTGAGTTAGACTCACACTTTCTACTTTGTTACAATGAGTAACATAGCCAACTACACATTACGATCATGGACAAGCACATGAGCAAATAACACAATAGTTATCATGACAATAATTTATGCAAAAGGATGGAAGAGTCGTTTTACCTATCGGAGACTCTCCGATGGATCTTCAAGGGAAAGTATGTTCAAATACCTTCTTCTTCTTCTGTTGCTATGTTACTAGCATTGACCGGTGAGGACTATTGTGAGTAGTAATGACTTTCTGAACAAAACTCTTTGTGTTTCTATCATCTGCTCTCTATTCTTCTCTCAAATTTTCTTAGTGTTCTCTCCTCTGATTTGTTATGCTGGTTGTGCAAAGAAATTTCCCTTTTTTGTGTTTTTGGCCGTGGGTAAAAGGATCCTCCTCTTAATGAAACAATGGCTTCTTATTATAATGATACCAAGGTGAAAATGTGGGGGGAAAATTGGTGAGATTTGAACAATGTTGGTATGTTGTCTTGTGGCTTTAGAATGCAGGTTTTGTTTTTGTCTATTTTGGTGTTTGTGGGCAGTTTTCTTGGAGTTTTTTGGTTATGCAGTATGCAGGTTTTTCTTTCCTCTCTTACCTTTATGTGATGTAAAGCTTACTGCTGTTTTCTTAAAGTTCTGAAGGGTTTGCCTCTTTTGGAAAATGATGAAGCACTAGGGTGTATGGGCTAATGAGCTTGCACTATTGTTTTGTTTAATATTTGTTGATTGTTTCTTGTGGGACAGTTTGCTTTGTGCTTATTGTTGCATTGCCTTTGCTTACTGCCTTGCTTTTGTGCATTTGGCTTGGACGCTGTGATGCCTTATCTTGTGTATTTATGCTGTTTGTATATTTTTTGCTGTTCTGGACTTTTCCTTGCTATTTTTTTAGTAGTGCTGCTGGTTTTTTTGCTTTAGCAACAGGAAACATTCGCAAATTTTTTTTCCTTTTTGTGAACCAAAGAGAACAACTGTTTGTGATTTGCAATTTGGGAGAAAATAAAACATGATGAAAAATATCTCCCTCTTTAACTGATTCCAAATGCAAACCCTTATGATGAGATATCAATTAATTAATTCTTATTTGAATTTTTTCTTCATGTGTTTGATCGCTAACTTTTCTTTTTCCTTGTTTCATGAGCACGATTATTGGACGGTCCTAAGCGAGATTGAACAATGAAAATACCATGGTGAGGAGTGAAGATGAAGACTTGAAGAAACACAAATTATTTTTCTCTTTTCTTTGTAAACAAAACAAATTTAATTTGTATTCCAATAATTGTAATTTATTTTTCATACGCTCTGTAATCTGTCCAAAAAATGTAATGAACACGAAAGCTTGAATGATATATATTTTTGAATGAATTCTCTTGTATGGAAATCAAATAACTCTCGATCTTTGATTGAAAATGGCAATTCCCACTTGAATGATTTGAATGCACCCTTTGGACTTTGTAACTTAAACTTCAAGAAATTGTGAGTAATCGTTATAACTTGTATTCCAAACAATCACGCGCCTTATCTTTCAAAATCCAATCAAACTCTCAAACAAAAATAAATGCTTAAGAATTTAATTCCACTGGTTAAATCGAACCCAAAACACCGGTCACTTGAACCTTGATCTTCAAACCACGCTTGAACCAAACTTGCACTTCTTGACCAGAACTTCAACTTTTGATATTCAGCCCACAATAACTTGTAACTTAAGCAACAAAAACATGTCTTGATCATCATGAACCTTCAGCCTCATTTCTTGTTCCCAAACTCCACACTTGCCAATTTAAACTTCAAACTCTCGACTCAACGGCTTAGAGGCTTTAAGAAGAAACTTAAAATGCGAGGAGGTGAAATTCTTGACCTAATGCCTTGAGCTTTGAGCCATTTTCGGGGCAGGCGAGAGAAACATCTTCCCAGAAACCAAAGACCCAAAACCCTAGCATCATGACCAGCACACATAGGGAAATAAACCCTAATCCAGGCTCTGATAAAATTGGGCGAGAACCAACCTTGTAACGTGATGACAAAATTCGTTCCATGATCCACTAATCGAGAACCAGATGCGCTTCCTTTTTACCTGATAAGAAAACCTCAAAACAAGATCAGACATAAAGAGGGCGTAGCCCTAAAACTTCAAACCAAAGCGCCTGATTCCCTGAGACGCGGGATATGCAAATGACTGAGTAATAAAATGATGCCAATGGAATGCAAAGTTCAAAGCCAGACAAAAAAATAAAAGAGATAGGGCAAATTTGGTGTACGACACATGCTTAGGGAAATGATGATGTAATGTTTTTGATGAGCAAGTTGACTTGCTGTTTTTCCTTGTTCCAATTTGTCTTACTCATTGCTGCTTTCTCCTGTCATCTTAGCAGCCTATGCTACCTTGCTTGCTAACTTTTGTTTGTTTGCCTATTGTGTACTTTGCTGCAGGTTGGGAAGCTTTTCCTTGCTGCATTGCAGCTTGCCTTGTTCTTGTTCCTGATTAGCCTATGCTGCCTTGTTTGATAGCAGGTTGGGGCTGTGTTGCATTTCATTTTTTTATGCTGCTTGTATAGCAGCCTGCTGTTATATAACTTGTTGTAGTTTTTTTTGTTTGCTTTGATGCTGCTGCCCTGTATTTTTGTGCTGCTGTGCTACCTTGCTTGCTATGCTTGCTTTTGTTTGACAACAAGTTAGGAAGCTTGCTTGCTGGCTTTATGGACTGCTGCAGTAGTTGTTTGGGCAGCTTGCTTGCCCTGGTAGTTTTGCTTTGTTTGCTGCAAATGCAATGCAACCCTGTTTTGTTTGGTGATTTTGCAATGCAGCCCTGTTTTTGTATATTTTCTTTTTCCCTTTTTTGTGAACCAAAATTTGGGTTTTGAGATTTGAAAAATAGGGAGAAATGGATGGTGATTAAAACAATCAAAATTTTGATTCCAAGACACAAACCCCAATGATGAATTTCTCTTCTTTACACATTACTTTGCTTGAATTTTTGCTAACTTTTCATTTTCTTGTTTCATGAACGGTAAGCAAGACTTGGATGCAAACGAAGGTTGGATTGATTTCTTGAAGATGAAGATGAAGACTTGAAGAAGAAAATAAAAATTCTTTTTGTAAACAAGAACTTGTTTTTTTTTGTAAACAAGACAAACAAATTGTAATTTCATTTGTAATGTAATAATAGCAAGCATTTGAACAAAATTTGGTGTGATAGAATTTATTGTACAAAACTTGCAATCCTCAATTGAATACTTTGGATAGAAAAATCTTGGTTTGGTAACTTGCATTTCAAGCAATCACAAAATGGTCAGATAAATCATGTACTTTGTATTCTTAAACAAAATAAATATTTTAGGAGCTCAAATCTTTTTGACTAATGGAATCCACAATCATGGTTGCTTAAATGACAGCCCTAACCTTCACATCTTGTCCCAATCAAGTTTGCATTTAAAATGAACTTGCGTGCTATGCTCGATAAAAAAATGGAATTTCATTTCCAAACAAACATGCTTCGAGAATATCTGTCAATCTTTAAATAAACTATGATTAAGAACATTCAAAGTCAACAAATGCCTTGCGACAGTTTGATAATTTTAAAGTCTTCCAAACACAATTTTCCTTCGATTCTTTGAAGATAAACCCGTGAGCAACATCACATATGACCATGAACAGAAATAATCATCTCAAGTTCTTGTAATTTGAAGAAATCACAACTCTTAGAAATCAGACGACTGTTATTTGAAATTAGGTCAAAATTCATGATGCGACTTCCAACGCATTCGAATTTTGGTGATCTTCTACGCGTAATCAGCTATTGACTTATGAAGAGAAAATGGACATGGCATCAAGTAGAATCATACACAATAAAAACCTCTCAAAAATATCGAATAATGAAGAAGTTTACAAGCACTTGAACTTTTTCTCGCAAAAGGGTTGATTTTGGGGTTGCTGTAGTTGTTTTCAGTTATCTGGACCATTGGTTGAGCAAACTTGCAATACAAGGTTTGAAAAATGACTTAAACAAACTTGAGGAGACATGAAAACCCATGAAGACCAATTGAGACCTTGAAGACTCAATTTTCTTTGAGAAATGCAAAACCCTAATTGCTGATTTACTACCTAGGAAGGGAATATGTCTGATCGACTTCTGAGCCAAATTGAGTATTCATGAAACCCTAGGATATTATCTTGTATAAAAATGGAAGGGAAAATTTTGGGGTACAACAACGTCCAATCGTGTTACATGCATGCAGAGATGCCTTATCCAAGGCTGTCACCTAGCCTGTGCCTACACTGCACCTACACTGCAACCTCTAAGGCGCCTCCCATCACGTCCAATAATGTTACATGCATTCAGAGATGCCTTCTCCAAGGCTGTCACTTAGCCTGCGCCTACACTACAACCCATGCCACCTCTTATTTGCCAGCAGGGATGGCGACACCTTTCATTTTTGTACTCTTTCGCCAAGTCCAATGGCACCTCCCTTCACATCCAATCGTGTATCATGCATGCAGAGATGCCTTCCCCAATGCTGCCACGTAGCCTGCGCCTACACTGCAAGAGTGACACTTATCATGCATGCATGCACCCACCTACCACCTCACTTACTCTATGATAAAATTTTGCCTATAAATACAAAGACTTACATACTTCTCTCGCATCCATAATCGTCTCACTCTCCGCTACAAACTCTTTCATAATCTCTTACAATTTCAAACTCTTTCATAATCTCAGACATTTTCAACAATGGCTCTTCTCACAATGGGAGATTCTCACAGAGGCACAAGGGACAAAATTGTAGCATTTGTAAGTTTCTTTTATACTTATACATTTTTCATACTTCTAGTAATGCTTTATTCATCTTACCTACTCTTACACATTTTACATTATTAACTTAGGATACTAAAAGATTCAGAATCCGGTCACACAACTACCTTGCTTCCGACCCGTTGATCATACCCTATCTCGATTATGCAGGTTTCAGAAACATAATAAAGATATCCAACTGCACAATTGATTCAAAGTTCATACTTGCAATGTTGGAAAGGTGGAGACCAGAGACCCATAGATTTCATCTACCAATAAGTGAATGTACCGTCACACTAGAGGACGTGTACATGTTATTGGGTCTCCCTGTCGATGGTAAGGCGGTTAATGGGTCGATTCAACAACCTAATTCTCTGTGTGAAGAATTGTTGGGCAGGGATATGGTTGAAGGTGGTGGTGCGAGAGGTCAGGGTATACTACTTACTGAGCTAAAAAATCATTATGCGATTCTGGAATTGAACAAAAATTCCTCCGAGCTAGCTAAGGTAATAAAAGATAGAAATTATATAATGATACTATTTGGAACCTTTTTATTTCCCGAAAGTACAGGAAATAGTGTAAATTTTATGTATTTAAATTTACTTAGAGACTTCGAAAAAACTAGAAAGTATAGTTGGGGTTCTGCTGTTTTAGCCCATCTATACAGTTCCTTGTGTAAAAATGCAATCAAGGAAAAATGTACATTTTATGGCTGCGCTTTTTTACTTCAAGCCCGGGGTTGGTGGAGGATGGAGTCCATAAACCCCGTCAACAACAACACATTCGTTTTCCCATACGCAACAAAGTAAGTCATCAAGTTATATCATTTATTACTTTCATCTCTTCACCAAATATATGATAAAAATAAAATATTTTTCAATTCCTTTAGGTATTGCGTGAGGGGTATGGATTACGGAAAGAATCCAAGATTCAATGTCGCACTATACCACAATCTATTGGATCACCTTGGCCCGGATGATGTACGTCGTACCTTTCAACTTTTCTACTTTTAAATTATTTATTTATTACGTTTTCATTAACTTGATTTAATTTTATCCGCAGTTTGTCTGGAGACCATATTTGGGTTTGGACCATGAACCAAATCCCGAGGATGCAGCAATTTGGAGCGCAAAGACTGCAATCATACGGTTCAATGTTGTGGAGATACACCATAGCGACTGTGTCAAGATGCAGTTTGGAATGCATCAAGAGATACCCAGTGATCCGACTTGTTTGTTCCTGTGGCATCTCAAAAGGGTCGGCGCCCAATAGGGTCTTACCAAATGGAAAGACTTTGCTCCAGAATGGTGTAAGATATGGCAGAGGCGTCACCAACATGTCTTGCAATTCCCAGATTTCCTCAACCATGGTAATATGCGACACACAGATCCGTATTTATCTTGGTACAAGTAGGTTAGTACCCCTGAAATGCACGTGCTTCATCCAAGGTATTTGGTTGACCCACGAACACAATAGGCACAACCCTCATTTCCCCAACAACAAACCCAACACACATCAACCTCCCACCAACCCCCACGACGAAACAGAACCACAAACACCCAACCACAGTCACCACCACAATACAATTACACCCACATGCCCCACAACCAACCACAATCACCACCTCCATACCAATACCCCCATATGCCTCACACCCAACAAAAATTTCAATCACAATACCAACACACACGCATACCCCACACACAATTTCAGTCTTCTGCATATCCCAATATGGGCCCCTCAACATCCAACCTTAGCCCTGATCTGGGATTGTCCGAAGATTATGAACTAACCGACCCAACTTACCATCAACCACAACATCACCAAAGCACCCAACATCCTCAATACCAAACACCCCAAGATCCATTTCCTTTTTACCCCCGTACTCATATGACCAGTGCTACAGACCAACCATGGAACCCCACTCACCACCAACACGACTAAACTTTAAGGGTATGGGAAATCGACTGTACCAAATGGATATTCTAGATATGGAGATCTGACCGATTTCATGGATCTGGAATACATTGACTTCGCTGGGCCATCGACCCTGCCACAACAGGAAACGCGACGAAACCCAACACAGGAAAGACGAGGACGGGGATGCGGAACCGGGGGTCATTACCGGGTTCCAGGGGACCACTGATTAATATGTATTTTTTTTAATGTAATCATTATATGTGTAATCATATTTTGTAAATAAAAAGTCAATTTTGTTGATCCTATATCGAATACGTAACGCACCATATTTAAAATAAAAAACGCGAAAATTTGCCTCCCAATTGCACTAAGGCGCCATCTCACTTGGCTTAGGGCAATCCTTTAACACGTAGGCGCCAAGTGAGATGGCGCCTCACATTAAAAATAAGGTGTAGGCACCAAGTGGGATGACTCCTCCCTTGGGGAGTTTTCTGAAACATGGTTATTCGCGTAATTTTCTCTGAAACATGGTTATTTGCGATTTTTTTTTAATACATGGTTATTCCAAAAAAACAAATTCTTCATATACCGAAAGAATCTTAGGTGCAAAGAATTTGTTTATATATTACCTCTGGTCCTATTTATAAGAAAAAGTTATTTTTTTAGATGTATTAAATATGTAATGTATTTGACCTATATATTGTCTAGATATATTGATTATTCAATGTATCTAAAAAAATAATTTTTTTCTTATAAATGGGACTAGAGAGTATCTCAATAACCTAGGTGGGATTTAACCCGAGAAAGCTAAAGACTTTTTCATAAGGGAATTTCTTATTACATGTTATATAGGTGAAAATAACCTTATGAAAATCGAAATTGCCCATCCGCTTTTGGAAATATATTTTCGGACGTATCATTTGCATCAGACACAAAGAAGTAAATTTGGTGTCACCCTAAAATCAAATTAAAAAATATTTCAGAGTATGATATAATAAATTGAGAAAGAACCATTACAGGAAGAATTTCGAAGATGTAACTCCGGTAAATTTGTGTGGGAAATTGAAATATTGTCACCTTTGCATGTCACATTATTTCGGAGATGCATCTCTGAAAAAATCAAATGTGCAATTGCTAAAAACATCAACTTTCATGATCAGACTTCATTTGTCGTATTTTCCTTAAACTCTCTCCAAAAACCCTTCCATTCTCAATCAAGTTTTTCACTCCAAATCTCCATTTTTGTGTTTCATCAAATCAAAAGGAGTTAAAGGAAGTGGAATTTAAGGTAAAGTTCATTCATTTCAACTCCCGTTCTCACATTAATAGATTGCAACGATATTTTCTGACTTCTTATGCATTACTTTGTAGGTATCACATTACTAAGAATGTGAGAAGTCGGGTAAAACTCGCGGTAGGGAAAAAATAAATAGAGGTCGAAGACAGAAGAATGGTTAGGCCGAACGTTATTGTGGAGAAAATTATGGATGCATGAAATGTTATAATAAATGCATCTATAAAATACCTATATACTGATGTTGTTATACATTTCAGGAAGGGGTGCGTGAAATATCCCACTTTATTGAAATATGTTGAAAGCACAATTTTGGACTTGGTAAACGAGAAGATCGTTTAAGCATGGACCGATCAGGTTATGCACCTTAGAAATACAACAACAAACCGAGTTGAGTTTGCTTATGCTTGTTTGAAGAATTGGTTGGGCAATGGCAAGGGTTATTTATGTACGGATTGAGATTTTGTGAACTAAATTATATAAAACCCGCATAATGAGATACAAACACCATTTGGTCATAGTATCACAGTGTTGAAACACATGTTCAAAGAAAACACTCTATATTCTCAATTGGTCGGCAACATATCTCGACCAACTTAGGATTATATTTTTCAAGAAGCCAAACGAGCTGGTTATTTAGGTTCAGATAGTTGGAAGTATGGTTTTACACTTGTGAGAACCTATGGTCTCCCATGTGATTGTCTAACATCTAAGAAGGTGAAACTTGACAGCCCAATACGAATGGACGAAGTCTACAGTAATGGGAAAAGGCTCAGTTTTGATGATGGCGGTGCTATGCAAGACGGTAAATTGAATATCTCTATCTTGACTGAATGTGAAGCGATACAAGAAAGATTTTTAAATGTCGAAGACAACACAAAAATCCGCATCAAAGAGCAATTGGGAAAGATTACATTTCCGAAGACCACAAACTTGAAACTGCCCTCTCAACCGGTAAAACTAAAAGGAACACCTAAGAAGGTCAAATCTATACCGAGTGACAATTCAACAATGAGAAGTCTATCATATTTTGAATACGTTAACAAAAAATTTCCCGATTCATCGACTCCAAAATTTCAGAAAAGTGTTTTCAAAGGATCCCCCATTAGAAAAATACTTCCTACACAACCTCCACCAAAAATATCATTCATTGAGGAGATGCCAGTTTTTATACACAATTAAATCAAACAAATCATCAATGTCATGGATGACTGTAACTGTGGTTTTCGGGCTGTTTCTGCTTTACTCGGTAAATGCAAAGAGAATCACACACTTGTCTGCCACACTCTTATCCAAGAGTTGAGGAACAATAAATAATTATACACATGAGTGTTCAGAAATAAAGAGAAAGTTGAAAAAATTTATCACTCTCTTGTGCCTTGCATTAGTGGACCTGCACCGGAGGATAAATAAATGTGCTTCCCTTAGATGAATCATCTCATAGCAAGTGTGTATGAGAGAGTGTGTATTGATCTTACAAGATATAGTTTCTCATAAACTTTTTTCCACTGCGCACTGCTCCACCAAAAAATCCCCATGATCGTATCATCTATGTTGGGTGGGTTTCAAACCCGCGACATTTTGTTCAAGTGTATTTGAAACCGGGATGCCTTATACCACTTACATCATCAGATTGGACAACTTATTATATAATTAAATATGAGACTTGATCGAACCAATTTATTGAACAGATGCAAAATTACACCAAATTGAGCAAGATTGAAATCGAGATAAATAAAGAAAAGTCAAAGGGGATACCATATGTAGATTTGTCCGACGATAGTTATTTCAGTTCATTTAAGTAGTTATTTATCATTTTATTGTAAGTGACATTATATTAATGTGTTATGATGTTCGTAACACCCCAGTTTATTTTAATTATTTTTCGTAACTAAATAATGTGATATTGTGTGTTGTTTGATGTTTTAGTGTGTGAGCGGACTCTTTGGTGTAGGGTGGTAACCTTAAAAATTAAGAATTGAGGTGTTGGGAGTGTGTGAGCAAAAATATAAAAATATGGGGGTGGTGGGAGAGTGTCACTTATTATTATTATTTTAATTAGAATTTATTTAAATAAAATAATAATAATAGTAATAATAATTAAATAATATTTTAATTATTATAGTAAATTATAGAATAAATATTTATTTATTGGAATAAAGGAGTAAATAAAATAAAAGAAAAATGAGAAAAGAGTAGAAATTGTCAGTACGTGTTCTTTTGGGGGGAAAAGGAGAAGAAAGGGAGAAAGAGGGAAAGTTATGACTCATGGGAGAACACCATTGTTAGAGGTTGAAGAATTCATTGATAGGAATATCAAGGTAAATGTAGGGTTCTGATTCTATAAAGGGTTGCATGATAACTATGGGATGAGATTTTGATTGCTCTTGTTAGAATTCTTCTTCTCAATGCTAAGAATTTTGTAATTGTATGATCATGATATGTTGTTGTGTGTTATGTTAATTTATGTGATTATGCAATAATGTGATGCGAATGGAAGAAGTCTCAAAATCTCCATTTTTGTATTTCATCAAATCAAAAGGAATTAAAGGAAAGTTGAATTTAAGGTAAAGTTCTTTTATTTCAAGCCTCATTTCTGATATTAATTGATTGCAACGATATTTCTGACTTCTTATGCATTAATTTGTAGGTATCACATTACTAAGAATGTGAGAAGTCAGTCAAAACTCACGGTGGGGACAAAACAGATAGAGGTTGAAGATGGAAAAATGGTCAAGGCAGACGTTATTGTGGAGAAAATTCTGGATGCATGGAATGTTATAATATATGCATCTACAAAAGACCTATATGTTGATGTTGTTATATATTTCAGGAAGGTGTGGGTGAAATATCCCATATTGAAATATGTTAAAACCACAATTTTGGACTAGGTAAACGAGAATATCATTTGTGCATGGACTGATCAGGTTATGCACCTTGGAAATTCAACAACAAACTGAGTTGAGTCGGCTTATGCTTGTTTGAAGAATTGGTTGGAAAATAGCAAGGGTGATTTGTGTGTGGATTGAGATTCTATGAACCAAATGATACAAAACCAACATGATTAGATATAAACATCATTTGATCGTAGTATCACAGTGTTAAAACACAAGTTCAAAGACAACACTTTATATTCTCAGTTGGTCGACAACATATCTCGATCAACTTTGAATTATATTTTTCAAGAAGCCAAACGAGCTGGTAATTTAGGTTCAGATAGTTGGAAGTATGGTTTTACACTTGTGAGAACCTATGGTCTCTATGATACGGTGGGAGAACTGACTTGAGATTTGCGTTTGTTTTCGCACTTGTTCGGTTTAGCAAGAGTCGCCACCGACTTTTTATTTTATCCTAAGGAAAGGTCAAAAAGCACAGGAAATACCTTTGAGATGTTTTCGCGGGTTCGGGGGGTAGATTATGAAAAGGGAAGGTGCTAGCACCCTTTTCATCCATGGTTATCCATGGGCTCTTAGTTACTTGCTTAGATCACTTGCTTTGCTTTTCAATTGTTTGAAATGGTGCTTTTCAATTGTTTGAAATGGTGCTTTGTGTGTGATTTTGGAAAAAGTTTTGAAAAGAGGTCATCGTTGTGGCAACCTTTGTAATGATTCTTGTTTGAATGTATACAAAGGTGTTTTTGTCTTTTGAAAGGTTTTCAATGTTTGAAAGTAGGGTTTTGAAATTGTGTTGTGGAGTGTGTTTTGAAAAGTAGCAAGGATGTTTTTGCAAGCTTGATCAAGTAACTAAGAGCTATCTATCCTATTTTACTCAAAGATCTTTCTTATGTTTTTAACCCTTTTAACAGTGTTGTTTCACCATTGTATTTGGTGAACAACCTTGTGTTAGGATGTTAACGGGACAGGCGCGGGTCATCGTATAGACCATGATAGCAATAGTGTCAAGTATTTTTGGCAATTTTCTCGAGAGACTTGATCATTTTTGTTTAGGCAACTCAGATAGCGTCATCGAGGGACTATGATATTTTTGTTTGTTTTTGTTTTGCCGAAGTACTTGACATGCAACCATGGCCCATTTTTTAAGGCAACTTGTGAGACGCTCTAGCAATTTTGTAAGGGACGCGATCGTTTTATCGAAGGCAACATCGAGGGTCATTGAGGGACTACGATCTTTGTTTATCGAAGGGACATTTTCTAGAGTGTCTCATACTCGAGGGACATGATTGCATTTTCCGAGGCAACAAGCAAGGCTACCCTAGAGGTGCAAGTGTGAATGGTGTATTGATTTTCATGCATTTATCTTGTATTAGGTTATCTAGCGGTTGATTTTGAATCTTCGCATACAAACCCTAATTACTATACAGTATATGGAAAGCGATAAATTGCGGAAATTTAAAGTCTAAGTTATTACAAATGAGTATCCGGGGATGGGGGTACAAATATTTACAAATGGGGATGAGTCTTATCAGAATAGTAATGTCCAAATATTATGTTACAACCAAATCGAAACGTCGCATTCTCAATGTAAAAATATAACAAGGTATAAGAATCAAAGAGAATCAAAAGTATTGTGAGATGTATGTGGTTATTTACAAATGATTAAATAAAATATTAACCTAATGAAAATTAATTATTTATAATTATTTTTGTGTTTTTTGTTAGTTTTATATAAATAAAGGGGTTTTAAAGAAAGAATTATTTAACTTAAAAAATCTATTATTTATATTTTTTAAGTGTAATAAAAAAATTGTTAATAAAATTTTAATATGTTCTCTTTATAAGAAAGAAGAAAAAAAAAGATTTAGGTTATAGAGAAAATGAAAATAAGGTGATAATAATAAAAAGGTATCGGTTTTCAAAAAAAATATAAAAAAAGGAAGTTAAACGGGCTTTGAGAAACATATTTGGCCCAAATAAAAGAAAACAAAGTTAGACTAAAGGGGGGTGCAGGCGCCAGAATTGTTGGGCTTTAGGGCGTTTGGCTTGGGCAGAGGCCCAGTTGAAATGCACAAATTTTGTTTAGGGTTTGAGCAAACTATTTTCAGAATCTAGGGTTTGGAGTTTTGTACAGCGGCGCCCTTCTCTCCTCTCGTCTTCTTCCTCTTCGTTTCTCAAACACCCAGGGCGACCGAAAGTCCTCTCCCCTCGCCTTAGGCCACCAGAACGCCACCTCCAATCTCTCCTCCCCGTGATTGTACAAGGCGGCAATTTAAAAAGGTATTATTCATTCTAAACGCGTTTTAGGGTTAGGTTCGTGCATGTTTAACTTTTACATGTTTTGATCTTTGATGCTTGTGTTTGTGTGAGGTACAAAGAGAAAGAAGGAAATTGATACCTTGATGACTTCGTTCTGTAAGACGATGGAGAGGGAGCTTGGAATGGAGGCGCTCTAGGGTGGCCGGAGGAGGGAGGATGTGATGACCGTGTTTGGCTTTTCTGGTATTTTGTATCTTTGTTTGATGATGATATTATTTCTGAAAACAACTATATCATTTTTGCTTCTGAATCTTCTCTTCTTCTTCTCCACGTATTGCCTTTTGATAATGATTGATATATTCTCTTCCTCTTCTTTGAGTACTGATATTCGATGAAGAACTTCGTTCTGAGATGCTTGCTATTGTTGCTGTTGATTTGGATGTTTGATGATGATGTTATTTTCTGAAAACCCTATTTCTGAAAATGCTTGCTTATGAGTTTTCTCTTCTTCTTCTATGAGTATGTTAGTGATGATTAAATCTGAAACATTGCCTTTGATATGTTCTTCTTTGTTGGCTTTGTTGATTCTGATGATGATGGACTTTGAAGTTTGTTTGTTGCTATCTTTTACAATCTTCCTCTTTCTTTTTGTCAATGATGATATTCTTCCGAGATGCTATTATTATTTTGATATTTGGTGTTTGATGATGGTGAGGATGAACCGTGTTAATAGCTTAGGCAATTTCTGGTATTGGATTGCAGTTTTGCTTTTGATAGGCTATGCAGTTCGAAACAGGTTTGTGTCTTTTGAGCAGTTTGAAGGTTTTTTTTTGAAAGTAGGCTTTGCAGGTTGGGTTGAATGGTTTGTTGGTATTTTTGATAGCAGGTATGGATTTGTTTGTTTGAAGGCTTGTAGTTTAGGCAGGCTGGATCTATTGTTTGGTACAGGCAGACTGTTTTATTTTATTTTGGTCACTTGCCAGTTTTGCAGGCTTGAGTTTGGCTTGCTGGAAGGTTTTAGCAGGTTTGAAGTTTCTGTAGGTTTGTGTTTGTTTGTTCACAGGCTTGGTGTTTTTGTATTGGTAAGGCAGGCTTGTGCAGTTTTAGGCTTGCCCCTTGGATGCAGGTTCAGGTTTGCTTGCTAAAGGGTTTTTTAGCAGGTTACAGGTTTTTGTCTTTTGTTTGGTTGCTTCTGGTTTTGAAAGCAAGCTCTAGTTTTTTGTGTCTTCTCCCCCTTTTGAACTGTTAGAAATGTTATATTTATCTTATCCTTTAAGCCTGCCAAAACTGCAAACCTTTTTACTTTACTCTCTTTCTCTCTCCATAAAGCATTTTTAAATTGCTTAAAGTCCCTTTTCTGAAAAGATTGTTGGCCAGGAAATGATGAAATTTTTTGACAAGGTTGCTTGCTTGCATCTTGGTTTATCTCTGCATTGTACTTCCATATTTTCTGCATTGACAGTTTTGTGTATTTTGACAGCTTAGTGTACTTGGTTGACAATTTCTTGACAACTTGTGCAACTTGGTTGACAGTTTGTGTAATTAGTTGACAATTTGTGCAACTTGGTTGACAGTTTGTGTAACTTGGTTGACAGTTTGTGCAACTTGGTTTGCTCAGTTTGACATTGTGCAGCTTGTGACTTCTTTGTATTTAATTGATTAATTTTACTTTCCTCTTTGTGAACCAAGAAGAGAAATATTCTTGTGATTTGCAAAGAGGACGAGTAAAACATGATGAAACCAAAACAATTTGATTCCGGCCAACAATCTTTAATGATGACTTTATATCTTTCTGCCTGAAAATGCTTTTTTAATTTAACTGTACTGATTTCTTTCTTCTGTCTTTGTAGGTAAATACCAGTTGGGATAATGGAAGAAGAAGTAGAAGATAGAAGACTTCAAGAGACTTAGAATTTTATATTTATTTTCTTTTTATTGTAATAAATATTATTGTAAACATTGTAAATAAATTTACAGTATTCAAATAACATTTGTAACAACAATTAAAATAAATAAAAAGTCTTTGTCAGATAATTCCTTATTTCTTCTGCACTGTCTATTTAATTATTTAAATCCCTTGAATTAAAATAATTGGAAATGCATCCTAATAATTTTAAGTCAGATAAAATAAGTAATCAACAAACTTTGCCATCTCGCAACCTTGCATTAACCACAATACGCCCGACATTCCAATTAATCATAGGCTTTGTACAGTTGAACAAACAAACATCCATACACCTTTCACTTCACTGATCAAACCAATGCTTCAAACTTTCAATCAAAAGCCTCAGCTCCTAGTCCAGATGTTTAGGTTCTAAGAATCAAACAACAATCTTAAACAAGCGTAAAAACATTGTAACAGTCAATTGAAATACTGTGGATTCAAATTCTTCTGAGAAATACGAGTGAGAAACCCTAATTTCAGATTTGCCGTCAAAGAAAAGTCTGCTTGATCAATTCCTGAGCCAAACTCAACCAAATCAATAGAAACCCTAATAATCTGTTTGACTGATTCAAAATCAATGGAAACCCTAATTTTGGATTGACTGATAAAGAAAAGTCTGTTTGACCGATTCTAAATCAATGGAAACCCTAATTTTGGATAGATTGATAAGAAAAGTCTGTTTGACCGATTCTTGAACCAAACTGAAAAAATCAGGGAAAACCCCGAAGTTGTGATTTCTTGTGAAAAAGGGACGGCAAATTTTGGGGTACAACAGTTGCCCCTGTTCAATCTTCTTGAACCTGAAGAGTTAGATTGGCAGTTTTGCCGTTCGCGACTCGAAGGTAAAAGATGATTGGACACTAGAGTGCCCAAAAATTTGCACTCGTCAAAGCGTAGTTGAGGGAATGGGCTTAAATATTCCATCTGGAGATGTGACAGAATCTTGTCGGGGATGGGCTTAAAGATGCCATCTGGATATGTGACATAATCTTGTCGGAGATGGGCTTAAAGATGCCATCCAAGAATGTTTGTTGTAGGTGAGTGGGCGAATATCAGAAAGGTATCCATGTTTGGAACATCTCTAAACTGGGGGTCTGAATAAGTAATAGATTAGCATCCTGGTTGGGAAGCATCCGTAAACTGTTTTCAGAAGTTGAGTCTGAACAAGCGATAGATTAACATTCGTGTTTGGAGAATCCGTAAACTGTTTTCAGGAGTCTTGAAGTTGAATAAGCCATAGATCAACATCCATGTTGGGAAGCATCCGTAAAATGTTTTCAAAAGTTGAGTCTGAACAAGCGATAGATTAACATCCGTGTTTGGAGAATCCGTAAACTGTTTTCAGAAGTTGAGTCTGAACAAGCAATAGATTAACATCCGTGTTTGGAGAATCCGTAAACTGTTTTCAGAAGTCTTGAAGTCTGTATGAGTAGTAGAATGACCACCGTGTCTGGGGTGTTTCCGTACTATAATTGTATTTAGAATTTTGAATAAAATATCAGAATGACTGCCTTGTCTTGAGTGTATCTGTATTATATCTGAATTTGAGATTTGTATGGGTAGCAGAATAACTTCCGTGTCTGGAGTGTATCTGAGACTGTAACTGTATTGGAATTTTGAATGAATATCAGAATGACTGCCGTGTCTGGAGCGTATCTGTATTGTATCTAAATTTGAGATCTGTATGAGTAGCAGAATGACTTCCGTGTCTGGTGTGTATCTGAGACTGTAACTGGGATCTGAATAAGTGACAAAATGGCAACCGTGTCTGGAGCGTATCTGGACTGTATCTGAAGTTGAGATCTGTATGAGTAGCAGAATGACTTTCGTGTTTGGAGTGTATCTGAGACTGTAACTGGGATATGAATAAGTGACATAATGATTTCCGTGGCGACTGCACTGGGGGAATCAAACTGCTGGTGTAAAGGCCAGAATAACATCCGTGTTTGGAGCGTATCTGCACTTGTAGGTGATAGTCGAATCTGAATGAGAGATAGAATGGCTGCCGTGTCTGGAGCGTATCTAGTCTGTATTTTGACTTGAAGTTCTTGAATGGGTGATAGAATGACCGCCGTGTCTGGGGTGTATCCATACTGTATCCGACTAATTGTTAAAGATAGCCTTTTAATCTTATCCTGAAAAAGGGCAAAATGTTAGCTAAAACACGAAGTTATATTGCATAATATGTATGATGAAATGAATTGTAATCCATGTTTATGATATATGGATGTAATGATTATGCATGTAAGCTGAGTAGCTGTCTTGCTGAGGAAGATAAATCCTAGATGATGAAATCTTTGACTGCTGTCGGGGAAAGTAAATCCTTGACTGCTATAGGGGATTGAAAATCCTTTGATTGTTGAAAATGAGAAGTCCTGGGACCACTGTTGGGGAATCAGGAGTTTGGGTTGTATGCCAATCTACTGGGGATTCCTGTTTTGAGGAGATCTTCACTGGGGAATATCTGAATACTTTGTGAGGTACTGAGATCGAGAGTCTTCGTTCTGCTTGGGGAATAAGAATTCTGTGGGGAATAGCCAAAAGGTAGCTATCTTTTCGGAGAGTAAAACTCAGGATTCTGGAAAAAGCTTATTCCTGTCTGGAAGAAATTCAGGTTTTTGTTGCATGCCACTTTAAGAATGAGAATCTTCATTCTGTCGGGAATAGCAGGAGGTTGGGTGTATGCCAATCTACTGGGGAAACCAAAATGAGAATCTTTATTCAGGTCTTGGGTCATAAGATTGGGTGTATGCCAATCTCTTGGGGTTTCAAGAATGAGAGTCTTCATTCTGTTAAGGGTCAGGAGGTTGGGAGTATACCAATCTTCTGAGGTTTCAAAGATGAGAGTCTTCATTCTTTGAGAGAAACAGATTTTTAGGAGCTTCAGTTGTCCGTTATTCTGTTGGTGGCTGTAATTTCCAACAGGTGATGAAGGAATTTTGAACGACCGTGAATTCCAACATGTGATGAAGGAATTTTTTGATGATGATCGTAACTTCCAGCAGGTGATGAAGGAAATTTTGAACGACCGTGAATTCCAACAGGTGATGAAGGAATTTTTAACGACCGTTCAACTTGAAGTGTGATTTGTTTTGGAGGATTAAATCCTTGACAAATGTTGGGGAAATAAACCCATGACAGCTGGTCTGCTAGAGAGAGATGATAAACTTCTCGAGGACGCTTGAATTTCTTTTCAGAAAGATTTCGGAGAGGTTTAATCACCGCCCCTAGCATCAGATGCTTGTGGCATTATCAGGAAACTTGGACTGTTCGTAACCCTTTGATGAGATTGAAGTTTAAATGCCCCAAGTGATGGTGACAGAGATTTGCCCCAGGTTAACCTGTAATCGAGAGGTTTCTTGAAATCTTGACTGGACTTCCCCAGGTTCACTAAACTTTGAAAGATTTGTTGAAATCTTGACTGGACTGCCCCAGGTTATCTTTGAAAGATTTGTTGAAATCTTGACTGGACTGCCCCAGGTTAACTGGACAATACCATATCAAATCCCCTTTTGTTGATGGGAGATTTTTGTAACGGAAGTGTCATCCCACTTGAAGAGATTTTATTCAACGAGAGAGTTTTCGTTTTTCCGAACATTCACTATTGTGAATTTCTTTGCTGTCAAACAAATAAATATGTGCAAACAACGATATTCAAATAATGCAAAGTTTATGCTTGTCTCGAAGTTTTGAAAAATGCGTTTTTTAGCAGAAAACTTTTTATAAGACAAATTCAACACAAGATTTAGGGCAAAGCCTTACAGGAGTCAGGATACCTTTTGTAACAGTATGCTTTCGAACTAACCCATGCTTCAATTAGGACTTTCTAAGGGTTGTAACGTGGCTTGGTTCACGGTTTAAGAAACAAAGGATAAAGGCTCAAAGTATATTGGTACCCACCCGCTCTTCGTGATGTTCTTCAATCCTAGACTCAGTTAATTTGTGCGTCGAACTCTATTCGAGTTTGGAACGACATTTTGGTGATGGTTTACACAAGTTGAATTTCATGGGAAGACGGTCATTTACGCAACATTTTTCATGTTGTTAAGGATTTATAATGACTTTTTTCTTTTGATTCGTTATCCCTAATTTTTGCCCGACTGTTCCTGTTTTCGAGATTACAGTCAGCGGGATGCCCCAACTTTCTTAAGCCTCCTTCGTAGGTTTTGGCTCAGTGGGCTTTTCTCTTTTGGGAGATTGCCTGCCTATGAGATAAGGAACCACCACTGTCTTTTGATTCCAAAGGAATGCTTTTGATGTCATTCGTTGTATTATAAACTGAGAACTTGTGACTTCAATGCACATCTTTTGAATTAACTGAGAGACTACCCTGCCCCAGGTTTAAATCAAAGGTTTCAATTTGTGTTTAAAACGGAAAACTTCTACTTCTTTGGCTTGAAGGGGTTGACTAGGGATTATCTTCCTTATAACTCCAGTGTTTAGGATTTGAAAGAAACGCATGTACATCGTCAGCAAGGTCTGTCCAAAAGCATACTGTATGAGACTATGGCATTGTTTCGTCATCCTCCCTCTAAAGGCTTGTAGCTTTTTATCAAGAGTTAAATATCATAAAGAAAGTAGGAAGCATAAGAATAGTGAAAACGAATGGATGAATTCAAGACAAACATATTCAATGCATTAATGAAACAGAGTTTAACATCAACAGATAATTGTTTGAATAACAAAAGAAATTACAATTTGAAAATTCAAATGGAACAAAAGTCTCTCAGTTCGAGCTTTGTCATTTCAGGTGGAGAAACTTTAGCGAAAGATTTTCATCTCGCCATCCGGCATGGATTCCAGCACTCCTTCGTCAATCAAGTCTTGGATCTTGTTTTTCAAAGCCCAACAGTCATCGGTGTCATGCCCAGGACTATGGGAGTGGTATACACAAAACGCGTCGGGGTGATAGTTAGGAGTAGAGGTATTGGGCTTCCGAATAGGATCCCTTAAAGCAAGTAGATTCACCTCCAACAAGCGTTTCAGTATCAGAGATGATGGTATGTCAGTCTCAGAGAAATGTCTTCCAGACGCATTTTTCTTACGCCGATTACCCTGTTGACGCTGACGAGGTTGTTGCTGGGCTTGTGACCCTGAAGCAAGTTGAGGAGCTTTTCCCTTGTCTTCTTGTCTCAAAGGAGGTTGAATGATGACTTGATCTTCAACCCTAGTTGTTTGCCCCACTTGATTGTCTCGAAGCAGTTTGTTGACGACAACCCTGAGCTCTTCTTGTCTTTGAGCCAAGTCTTGGATGAGAGCCATCTGGACCACCAGTTGTCCCATCATCTGTATCTTCATTGTTGCCAGCTCAATCTGCAGCTCTTCCAACTGATCATTCCTGACATTGCTTGAATTCCCTAGGACCATGCCCCTTGTGAGGAGAGCTTTCACTTCTTCTTGCCCCTGGGACAGGTTCAAGAACATTTCTTGAAGTTGAGAATTTTGATCCTGGATATCTTTGACAGTCCTCTCTAGAGCCATCTCTACTGAAATAAACAGTAGGAGAATAAGGAAACCTGAAAAGGAAAACCTGTTATGATACAATGCATGATATGTGGATGCATGTTTTCAAGGATCTTTCAGGGTGAACACAAGAAAATGTTAGAGGTCGAAATTTGATCAACATCTTTGATTGGAGAACTTTGTATCGGTGGATGTCTTTCCACGAGAATCAAGCTCACCATGTCGAGTGGGTCATAGCCCCCGATTCGAGTTGTTGCACTTGATCTCTGATGGCGCTTGTTTAGAGGGGAACCCTCTTGCCCTTTGGTAGATGTTTGGTTCAACGTGCCCCTGTATCAAAAGACCGTCGAGATCCTTGAAATGGTTATTGAAAATGCTATGGTATGATGTTACGATGTTATGTACATGTATGCAAAAGTAAGCAAGTGTATATACAGACAATCATATTCACACAAAGCAACAAGTCCTTAGGTTTAGGCTTGCATGGGATTTGTAGGTAAGTACCCTCTTGAAGTTAGTTGGCTCAACCTGTCCTAAAATAGAAACCGGGTTCTAAGGAGCTCAATATCACTGGATTATTTTATATATTCATTGTTTTGGTTTAGCCACTTAACTGGCGACCAAAATATTCCAAGAAAACAATCCTCAATGAGTGTAGTATTGAGTATCTACCAACTTCAGACTGCACCAAAGTTGGTCACCTCACTACCCCTAAAAAGGCCAAGATGGTACAGTAAGGTTCTAAAGTCCATTGATGCTTCATGACACCATGCGGCGGCCCCGTACTCTCCGTGATTCAACTCAAGGGTTACCGATACCAACCAAAGTGCCACATCAATGTAGCTACTGTTTCAACCATGTCGGTATACCCCGCACAGTTCCCTCACAATTTTTTGCTACTTACCTAAAAAGGTGCCCCCAAATCCGGGTGTAGGATTTAAAACAAACCCAAACAAGGAACCCAAAAAGTAAAGCAAACAAAGCAATCAAAGTAAGCATGTAAAGGTGATCTAAAACCCTAAGGTAACCCCACTTTTAGAAATATCCCCAGCAGAGTCGCCAGTTCTGGGATACGGTGGGAGAACTGACTTGAGATTTGCGTTTGTTTTCGCACTTGTTCGGTTTAGCAAGAGTCGCCACCGACTTTTTATTTTATCCTAAGGAAAGGTCAAAAAGCACAGGAAAGACCTTTGAGATGTTTTCGCGGGTTCGGGGGGTAGATTATGAAAAGGGAAGGTGCTAGCACCCTTTTCATCCATGGTTATCCATGGGCTCTTAGTTACTTGCTTAGATCACTTGCTTTGCTTTTCAATTGTTTGAAATGGTGCTTTTCAATTGTTTGAAATGGTGCTTTGTGTGTGATTTTGGAAAACGTTTTGAAAAGAGGCCATCGTTGTGGCAACCTTTGTAATGATTCTTGTTTGAATGTATACAAAGATGTTTTTGTCTTTTGAAAGGTTTTCAATGATTGAAAGTAGGGTTTTGAAATTGTATTGTGGAGTGTGTTTTGAAAAGTAGCAAGGATGTTTTTGCAAGCTTGATCAAGTAACTAAGAGCTATCTACCCTATTTTACTCAAAGATCTTTCTTATGTTTTTAACCCTTTTAACAGTGTTGTTTCACCATTGTATTTGGTGAACAACCTTGTGTTAGGATGTTAATAGGACAGGCGCGGGTCATCGTATAGACCATGATAGCAATAGTGTCAAGTATTTTTGGCAATTTTCTCGAGAGACTTGATCATTTTTGTTTAGGCAACTCAGATAACGTCATCGAGGGACTATGATCTTTTTGTTTGTTTTTGTTTTTCCAAAGTATTTACATGCAACCATGGCCCATTTTTAAGGCAACTTGTGAGACGCTCTAGCAATTTTGTAAGGGACGAGATCGTTTTATCGAAGGCAACATCGAGGGTCATTGAGGGACTACGATCTTTGTTTATTGAAGGGACATTTTCTAGAGTGTCTCATACTCGAGGGACATGATTGCATTTTCCGAGGCAACAAGCGAGGCTACCCTAGAGGTGCAAGTGTGAATGGTGTATTGATTTTCATGCATTTATCTTGTATTAGGTTATCTAGCGGTTGATTTTGAATCTTCGCATACAAACCCTAATTACTATACAGTATATGGAAAGCGATAAATTGCGGGAATTTAAAGTCTAAGTTATTACAAATGAGTATCCGGGGATGGGGGTACAAATATTTACAAATGGGGATGAGTCTTATCAGAATAGTAATGTCCAAATATTATGTTACAACCAAATCGAAACGTCACATTCTCAATGTAAAAATATAACAAGGTATAAGAATCAAAGAGAATCAAAAGTATTGTGAGATGTATGTGCTTATTTACAAATGATTAAATAAAATATTAACCTAATGAAAATTAAGTATTTATAATTATTTTTGTGTTTTTTGTTAGTTTTATATAAATAAAGGGGTTTTAAAGAAAGAATTATTTAACTTAAAAAATCTATTATTTATATTTTTTAAGTGTAATAAAAAAAATTGTTAATAAAATTTTAATATGTTCTCTTTATAAGAAAGAAGAAAAAAAGATTTAGGTTATAGAGAAAATGAAAATAAGGTGATAATAATAAAAAGGTATTGGTTTTCAAAAAAAAATATAAAAAAGGAAGTTAAATGGGCTTTGAGAAACATATTTAGCCCAAATAAAAGAAAACAAAGTTAGACTAAAGGGGGGTGCAAGCGCCATAATTATTGGGCTTTAGGGCGTTTGGCTTGGGCAGAGGCCCAGTTGAAATGCACAAATTTTGTTTAGGGTTTGAGCAAACTATTTTCAGAATCTAGGGTTTGGAGTTTTGTACAGCGGCGCCTTTCTCTCCTCTCGTCTTCTTCCTCTTCGTTTCTCAAACACCCAGGGCGACCGAAAGTCCTCTCCCCTCGCCTTAGGCCACCAGAACGCCACCTCCAATCTCTCCTCCCCGTGATTGTACAAGGCGGCAATTTAAAAAGGTATTATTCATTCTAAACGCGTTTTAGGGTTAGGTTCGTGCATGTTTAACTTTTACATGTTTTGATCTTTGATGCTTGTGTTTGTGTGAGGTACAAAGAGAAAGAAGGAAATTGATACCTTGATGACTTTGTTCTGTAAGACGATGGAGAGGGAGCTTGGAATGGAGGCGCTCTAGGGTGGCCGGAGGAGGGAGGATGTGATGACCGTTTTTGGCTTTTCTGGTATTTTATATCTTTGTTTGATGATGATATTATTTCTGAAAACAACTATATCATTTTTGCTTCTGAATCTTCTCTTCTTCTTCTCCACGTATTGCCTTTTGATAATGATTGATATATTCTCTTCCTCTTCTTTGAGTACTGATATTCGATGAAGAACTTCGTTCTGAGATGCTTGCTATTGTTGCTGTTGATTTGGATGTTTGATGATGATGTTATTTTCTGAAAACCCTATTTCTGAAAATGCTTGCTTATGAGTTTTCTCTTCTTCTTCTATGAGTATGTTAGTGATGATTAAATCTGAAACATTGCCTTTGATATGTTCTTCTTTGTTGGCTTTGTTGATTCTGATGATGATGGACTTTGAAGTTTGTTTGTTGCTATCTTTTACAATCTTCCTCTTTCTTTTTGTCAATGATGATATTCTTCTGAGATGCTATTATTGTTTTGATATTTGGTGTTTGATGATGGTGAGGATGAACCGTGTTAATAGCTTAGGCAATTTCTGGTATTGGATTGCAGTTTTGCTTTTGATAGGCTATGCAGTTCGAAACAGGTTTGTGTCTTTTGAGCAGTTTGAAGGTTTTTTTTTGAAAGTAGGCTTTGTAGGTTGGGTTGAATGGTTTGTTGGTATTTTTGATAGCAGGTATGGATTTGTTTGTTTGAAGGCTTGTAGTTTAGGCAGGCTGGATCTATTGTTTGGTATAGGCAGACTGTTTTATTTTATTTTGGTCACTTGCCAGTTTTGCAGGCTTGAGTTTGGCTTGCTGGAAGGTTTTAGCAGGTTTGAAGTTTCTGTAGGTTTGTGTTTGTTTGTTCACAGGCTTGGTGTTTTTGTATTGGTAAGGCAGGCTTGTGCAGTTTTAGGCTTGCCCCTTGGATGCAGGTTCAGATTTGCTTGCTAAAGGGTTTTTTAGCAGGTTACAGGTTTTTGTCTTTTGTTTGGTTGCTTCTGGTTTTGAAAGCAAGCTCCAGTTTTTTGTGTCTTCTCCCCCTTTTGAACTGTTAGAAATGTTATATTTATCTTATCCTTTAAGCCTGCCAAAACTACAAACCTTTTTACTTTACTCTCTTTCTCTCTCCATAAAGCATTTTTAAATTGCTTAAAGTCCCTTTTCTGAAAAGATTGTTGGCCAGGAAATGATGAAATTTTTTGACAAGGTTGCTTGCTTGCATCTTGGTTTATCTCTGCATTGTACTTCCATATTTTCTGCATTGACAGTTTTGTGTATTTTGACAGCTTAGTGTACTTGGTTGATAGTTTCTTGACAACTTGTGCAACTTGGTTGACAGTTTGTGTACTTAGTTGACAGTTTGTGCAACTTGGTTGACAGTTTGTGTAACTTGGTTGACAGTTTGTGCAACTTGGTTTGCTCAGTTTGACATTGTGCAGCTTGTGACTTCTTTGTATTTAATTGATTAATTTTACTTTCCTCTTTCTGAACCAAGAAGAGAAATCTTCTTGTGATTTGCAAAGAGGACGAGTAAAACATGATGAAACCAAAACAATTTGATTCCGGCCAACAATCTTTAATGATGACTTTATATCTTTTTGCCTGAAAATGCTTTTTTAATTTAACTGTACTGATTTCTTTCTTCTGTCTTTGTAGGTAAATACCAGTTGGGATAATGGAAGAAGCAGTAGAAGATAGAAGACTTCAAGAGACTTAGACTTTTAGATTTATTTTCTTTTTATTGTAATAAATATTATTGTAAACATTGTAAATAAATTTACAGTATTCAAATAACATTTGTAACAACAATTAAAATAAATAAAAAGTCTTTGTCAGATAATTCCTTATTTCTTCTGCACTGTCTATTTAATTATTTAAATCCCTTGAATTAAAATAATTGGAAATGCATCCTAATAATTTTAACTCAGATAAAATAAATAATCAACAAACTTTGCCATCTCGCAACCTTGCATTAACCACAATACGCCAGACATTCCAATTAATCATAGGCTTTGTACAGTTGAACAAACAAACATCCATACACCTTTCACTTCACTGATCAAACCAATGCTTCAAACTTTCAATCAAAAGCCTTAGCTCCTAGTCCAGATGTTTAGGTTTTAAGAATCAAACAACAATCTTAAACAAGCGTAAAAACATTGTAACAGTCAATTGAAATATTGTGGATTCAAATTCTTTTGAGAAATACGAGTGAGAAACCCTAATTTCAGATTTGCCGTCAAAGAAAAGTCTGCTTGATCAATTCCTGAGCCAAACTCAACCAAATCAATAGAAACCCTAATAATCTGTTTAACTGATTCAAAATCAATGGAAACCCTAATTTTGGATTGACTGATAAAGAAAAGTCTGTTTGACCGATTCTAAATCAATGGAAACCCTAATTTTGGATAGATTGATAAGAAAAGTTTGTTTGATCAATTCTTGAACCAAACTGAAAAAATCAGGGAAAACCCCGAAGTTGTGATTTCTTGTGAAAAAGGGAGGGCAAATTTTGGGGTACAACAGTCTCCCATATGTTTGTCTAATATCTAAGAAGGTGAAACTTGGTAGCCCGATACAAATGGACGAAGTTTGAAGTCATTGGAAAAAGCTCAATTTTGATGATGACATTGTTATGAAAGACGGTAAATTGAACATCTCCATCTTGTCTGAATGGGAAGAGATACAAGTTAGATTTTTGAATATTGATGACAACACGAAACTCCACATCAAAGAGAAATTGAGAAATATAACAATTTTAAAGACCACAAACTTGAAACCACCCTCTCAACCGGCAAAACTAAAAGGAATACCTAAGAAGTTCAAACCTATACCGAGTGAGAATTCAACAATGAATAGTCTATCATATTTTGAACATGTTGACAAAAAATTTCTCGATTCACCGACTCCAAAATTTCAGAAAAGTGTTTTCAAAGGAGCTCGCATTAGAAAAACATCTCCTACACCACCTTCACCAAAAACCCCATTCATTGAGGAGATGCCGATTTTTATGCACAACTACATCGAACGGATCGTCAATGTCATGGATGACCGTAAGTGTGTTTTTTGGGTTGTTTCTGCTTTACTCGATAAAGGTGAAGAGAATCACACGCTTGTCCGCCACACTCTTATCCAAGATTTAAGGAACAATAAAGAATTATACACAGGAATGTTCGGGAATAAAGGGAAAGTTGAAGAAATTTACGACTCTCTCATGCCTTTCATTAGTGGACCTGCACCAGAGGATAAATGGATGAGCTTCCCTGAGATAAGTTATCTCATAGCAAGTGCGTATAAGAGAGTGTGTATTAATCATACAAGATATAGTTTCTCAGAAACTTTTTTCCCACTGCGTACTGCTCCACCACCAAATCTCAATGATTGTATCATATGTGTTGGGTGGGTTTCAAACCCGCGATATTTTTTTCAAGTGTATTTGAAACCAGGATGCCCTATACCATTTACATCATCGGAGTGGAAAACTCATTATACAATTAAATTCAAGACTTGGCTGGACCAATCTATTGAAAGGATGCAAGAGTACACCAAGTTGAGCAAGATTGAAATAGAAATAAATAAAGAAAAGTCAAAGGGGGTACCACATTATATTTCCCTGACGAAAATAATTTTGGTTCATTTTAAATAATTATTTATCATTTTATTGTAAAGTGACATCATATTAATGTGTTATGATGTTTGTAATGCCCCAGTTTATTTTAGTTATTTTTCATAATTAAATAATATGATATTGTGTGTTGTTTGATGTTTTAGTGTGTGAGAGGGCCCTTTAATTTAGGGTGGTAACCTTAAAAATTAGAAATTGAGGTGTTGAGGGGTGTGTGAGCAAAAGTGTAGAAACATGGGGGTGGTGGGAGAATATCACTTACTATTATTATTTAAATTAGAATTTATTTAAATAAATTAATAATAGTAATAATAAATAAATAATTATTTTAATTATTATAGTAAATTGACATTATAGAATAAATATTTATTTATTAGAATAAAAGAGTAAATAAAATAAAGAAAAAATGGGAATATGGTAGAAATTGTCAGTACATGTTCTTTTGGGGGAAAATAGAGAAGAAAGGGAGAAAGAGGGAAAGTTATGGCTCAAGGGAGAATACCATTGTTAGAGGTTTAAGAACTCATTGATAGGAATACTAAGGTAAGGGTTGGATTCCGATTCTATAAGGGTTTACATGATAACTGTGGGATGGGAATTTGATTGCTCTTGTTAGAATTCTTCTTCTCAATGTTATGAGTTTTGTAATTGTATGATCATGATATGTTGTTGTGTGTTGTGTTAATTTGTGTGATTATGCAATTATGTGATGTGTTTGAT
Organism: Vicia faba; assembly: GCA_948472305.1. Classification (NCBI taxonomy): domain Eukaryota; kingdom Viridiplantae; phylum Streptophyta; class Magnoliopsida; order Fabales; family Fabaceae; genus Vicia; species Vicia faba. The sequence continues at coordinate 628,998,543 of OX451737.1, forward strand.
GATTTGGGTGTTGTTAGAATATTGTTGATGTATGTGGATAAGAATCAGAATAAAAAACTCGAGCATATGAATTGTATGAGAATTGGGGATTTTGGGATGGTTGGAAAAATAATTCGTGTCAAAAAGCAACAAAAAGTGATTATGCTGCAGGTGTAATCAGTTACATGTTTTAGTTTAACCGGTTACACCGTTGAAAAACTGCGTTCTGGGCGTGGTTACGCGGGGTATAATCGATTATTGCATTTGGTGTAACCGGTTACACTAAGGGGCAGTGGCGTAGTATGGGCATGGTACGGGGGTGTAACCGGCTACATTGAAAGAAAATGTTGTAAAATTTTAAAAATTCATAACTTGAGTTTTGGGTGTGTTGTACCCCAAATTTTACCCTCTTATTTCTCAAGAAATCTCTCATAAGATCTCCATTGATTCAAGACTTCACAAGGTTTGATCAGCTCAAGACACCTCTTCAACACTGACAACTCAAAATTAGGGTTTGAGTTTGTACAAAGATATTTGAGCTTATAAGCCCTCAAGTGACTTTCATGGATCATTAGGAACCCTCGAGATTGCTCATGTCAAGTTTCAAGTCTTGGATCACAAAATTACCCAGTCATTTGATCAGATGACCTAAAATCAGTTGTATTGGATAAAAATTCAATTGTGGTCAACCTACAGTCAAACTTCAAGATTTTGGATCCATACCAACATTATGAACTCATATATATCAATTGATCAAGTTGGATCACAATTCCTCAAAGAAATTTGATCATAACACCAAAAGGGCAAAATTGTCAAAATTAGGGTTTTGATTGAGAAGGCTCAGTTCTTGACTTTTGACCAAGGAAATGACTTATTGGTTTAAGAAACGATCTCAAGGATTAAAATGCACCATATTGAACTAATTTCATAGTTCAAATCACCTCCCAAGATAGTTTGGATTGAGAGATGAATTTCAGTCAACTGATGAAAAGTCAATTGTACACTGAAAAGTCAAACTTTGACTTTTTGATCAAAATCAAGTTTAAAAAATCATATTTCATCAAGACATGTCAAAATATGAAATTTGTTCATCAAGAAATTGAAAAGTCAAAATTATCTTTTAAAAGTCAAAATTCTAAGACTTAGAAATTTTTCCAAGTGTTAGAAAGTTAACATTTTTTCATAACTTTGTGCCAAATTTCCACCATGATGTAAGATGATTCAAGGAAAACTTCCAACATGAAAGTTGCAGATCTCAATGAGATCTAAAATATTTTAAGGCAGAAATTTTTCTAGAAATGCTTGGATTTCATGTTATTAATTTATGAAGACATGTCCATGAAACTAAAAAGACTTAGTGAAATTTTGCCCTAGTTAGTCAGGATTTTGACCTAACTTCATGGCAACTTTTAACCTAGTTCCAAATTTAATCTTCAAAAATGTCCAACATGAATATCGTAGGGGATGTTAAAAGCTTTCCAAAATATCCAAGAACTCATTGATATCATACTTGAGCTAAGAGAATCGAAGGCAAGAAGTTAGGGTTTCAAACTTGTTTTTCAAGTCATTTTCATGATGAACATTTGATCCAATTCCAAGCAATGCTGCATAATCCCACTTTTCAGGCCCTCTAACTTATGTATCTATCCTTAATCAGAAGATTGCAAAAGCTTTTGAGCTATGAACCACTTGATTTAAGCTTTGTCCAATACACCTTGCCATTTAAGGAAGAAAGTCACCACTTCCATTTTGAAAAAGCAAGCTTTATGCAAAGTCAACTTGCATTGAGCCTTGCATTTGTTCTTTTTGCACACACAACCCCTATAAACCAAAATCAAGCATGTTTAAAGTTCTAAACACTCTATATATCCTTGTTCCATGTCTTGGAACAAGATGTTTCAACATTGCTACAAAAACAAGTAAAGTTGCCACAACTTGAGGATTCAAATTCTGAGTTGTTGTAACACTTGAAACCTCTTGCCTATAAATATATACACTATTTGTAAGCTAGGGGACGAATGCACAAGCCCTCAAACACCCCGAAAGTCAGAATTGCATAACAAACCTCCATTGTTGCATATTATGGCAAGAAATCCCAAAATCAAAAACCACGTGTGCGTTTCTTGGCCTTTTGCTTCCAAAAGCTTCTAAACATCATACATAAACAATCCCAAGACCTGTTATCAAGCACTTCCAGCACCAAGTAAGGCTTGCATTAGCTTCCTAGGAACTTGAGGAAGCTAAGCTGATCATCACCACCACTTGAAACAAGCTCAAACTCATTCCACAATTTCCAGTTTTGGAGGTAATTTTCTGAACTTTCATCTCTTCATTTAGGAATTGTTAGACGTGCATTTTCAAAGATAAAATGTAGATATCATTGCCCTGAAACTGCCCATGTCCATAGTTTTCATTTATATTGATTGAGTAGGGAGAATTTTAAAGTTGAAGTTTCTGAAAATATTAGGTTAGATTTGGTACCAACAGAAATTCATGTTCATCTTTGAGAATTAGTTTAAGTTATTTACTTATTTAGAATCATGGTGAAATTTCTAACAAGTTTGGTATTTGAAGTTTTGAAAAGGATTGAGAAATGAACGAGTTCACAAATTAAAAAATGTTGTTGTTCTTACTGTAAATGCGCGCAGGGAAGAAGAAGAAGTGCATGCCTATAATTTATTTTGTAATGTAATAACATGGTTTCAGTTTAATACACAGATGTATAGCCACCCTAGTGGTAAGGCAACACGCGTATTATGTGAAGGGCGTGGGTTCAAGCCCCAGCGCTGCCACTTTTTCATTTTTCCAACATTTTCTTTTTTTCCTTTTTGCAAGCAACCAGCGTGCCTTGGGCCATCCATCACCAAGCCTTGCATTTTTTGATTAATAATACCCCATGTATACTTATCACCACGCAGGCCCATTTTTTTATTTCTTTTCTGATTCCAAAAACAAGCCATTGGGCCTAACAAAACAAAAACTGTTTTACACAAACAAACACCCAAAGCTAATTTTTACCCCCCTGATTTTATTTCTTTATTTTATTTTCTTATTTTCTTTTCTTTAAATATTATTATTATTATTATTATTATTATTATTATTATTATTATTATTATAAATATTATTTTTATTAATTAAAAACACAAAAATATTTTATTATTGCAAATTTAATTTCTTTTCCTAAACAAATTAATATTAGACTTAGGTTTTAATTTCCTTTAATTAAATTAGCTTAGAATTTAATTTTTATTTTAATTAATTTTTATTTTAGTTTAATTAAATAAAAACTTATTTCATAAAAAAAAACGTAAAAATGCCTTCTTGATTAAATTAAATTTCTTTTCTTAATTAATTTATGTTTAATTTTCTTAATTTAATTAATTATTTATTTTAGTTAATTAGGTCAAAGCCAAACCCTTTCCACAAAAACCAAACAAAATCCATTTCTTTTCCATTTATATCCTTGTACATTATATTCCTTTCAATTCTTGTACATTATTTCAATATGGTTGTAATAGATAATTAGGTTTAATTTCTTGCAATCCCCATTTGTAAATTTGTATACCCCATCCCCAAATGATGTAATAGCGTAGGAAATTTACTTTCCGCAATTTATCGCTTTCATATCAATGCTAGTAAATTAGGGTTTGTATGGAAAGATAAAATCAATGCTTATAGAATCCTAATTCAAGATAAATCAAGCATGAAAAAATAAACACACTTGCACACTTACACCTCTAAGGTTAACTCCACTTGTTACCTAAAAATTGGTCATGTTACTCACGTGGGATGTCTTAGCAAACAATAAAAAATACAAGATCATAGTCCCTCGATGATGCTACGAATGTTGCCTTACAAATGATCTTAGTCCCTCAAGATAAATGCTAAGTTATCTCACAACATTGCTATCATGACTACACAATGACCCAAGCCCATCCCTTTACATCCAAAGATAAGGCTTCTTACCAATCAATGGTAAGATAGCAATATCAAAGGAAAGGAGAGAAATGAACAAAAGACTTTTGAGCAGGTAGAAACGTTCTTAGTTGCTTGCTCACTTTCAAAACAAACACACACCAAACATTTTCAAAAAACAAAAATCTTTTCAAATACACCAACACTTTCAAAACATGAAATATTTTCAAAAGTCCAACACTTTGTATACATTCTCTCCGAAACGAGAATCATTACAAAGTTCCCCTAAACGAAGGCGCCTTTTCAAAAATACTTTCAAAAAACCACCACAAAGCACACTTTAAAATAAAAGAAAGTGATCTAGCAAGCAACTAAGAGCCCATAGATAACTATGGATGAAAAGGGTGCTAACACCTTCCTTTTTCATAATCTACCCCCCGAACTCAAGAAATAATCTCAAAGGTCTTTCCTGTTCTTTTCCACCTTTCCTTTTGGATAAAAGAAAAGTCGGTGGAGACTCTTACTAACCGCAACAATTGCGATCAAACGTAAAACATCCCAAGTCAGTTCTCTCACCGTATTACAAAACTAGCGACTCTGCTAGGGAGAACTTAAAAGTGGGGTTACCTTAGGGCTAGGTCACCTTTATTTGCTTTCATTGTTTGACTTGCTTGCTTTACATTTTGGTTACTTGTTTGGGTTTACTTTGATCCTCTACCCGGATCTGGGACACCTTTTTAGGTAAGTAGCAATAGATTGTGGAAACTGTACGACGTAGACCGATATGGTTGAAATAATGGCTACATTAGTGTGACGCATTTGTGGGTACCGGTATCCCTTGTGTTTAATCGAGGAGAATATGGGTCCGCTGAGTGGCGTCATGAAGCACTAACTGACCTTAGAACCTTAATTGAACAACTTGGCCATTCAGACGTAGTGAGATGACCGAATTCGGTGGAAAGTTGAAAATTGGTTGATACTCGACATTACACTCATTGAGATTGGACTTTTGGGATATCTCAGCCGTAAGTAAAGATTGATTATGCTGAGACAATGCCTAAAAGAAAGGTCAGTGATATTGAGACCCTTTAGAACCCGGTTACTATTATTAGGACAGGTTTAAGCCAAGTAAAACTTCAAGAGGGTACTTACCTACAACTCCATGCAAGCCTAAACCTAAGGACTTGTTTGCTTTGTATATACATAACAAATTTCTTACTTGGTTTCGTTTAGAGATTCTCGTTCTGCAGTCGAAGAAGAAAGTTGTGATACTTGGGGGCAACTCCCTGAGATCCCATTCAAAGCAGACAAATGTGGTTTGGGTTTCACTGTCAAGGCTCAGAAAGAAGTGAGGCACGCTCGTGCAGGGAAGCCCCCTCTCTGTATTGGAAGTCATGAAGCTAACACTGGGGGTGATTCTGATGATGAACGTGTATTTGAAGAATGGGTATACCCTAATACAACAGAGCTCAACAACTGGCACGCAATAGACTTTGTTCCCATCTCCTTCATTGAGGAGTAATTACTTATTTATTGTTTTCTATTAATTCAAGAACATTTTGTCTGTAATATTAAACAATGACTTTTAAGCCACGTGCCTGGCCCGGGGCACTATGGTCCATTTGTCAAGGGTTTTATTTATGTTCATTTTATCATATGATCATTTAATACAAACCATTGGACTTTTTTGCATTTTAACTTTTGTGCTCATTGTATTTCTTTTTTTCCAATGCATTTTTCAAAATAGCCATGTGTCTTACATGCACACACACACACACACACACACACACACACACACACTCTTGCAGGTCCTCGTCCACTCCGAATCTCATTGCCAATGACTCTACTATTGTCGACTATGATTTAGAACACCCAATTAACCAAGATGAAGACGAAGGCGAGGAAGATTGTGAAATACTGGGAGAACTAGCCAGACTTCTATTACAAGAGGAAAAAGTTATTCAGCCGCATGAAGAGTCAGTTGAAGTCATCAATCTAGGTACCGAGATAGACAAGAAAGAAGTTAAGATTAGCATTAACTTGGAAAGCAGTGTCAAAATCAGATTGGTTCAGATGTTGCATGACTATGTGGAAGTGTTTGCTTGGTCGTATGAAGATATGCCAGGTTTGGATACCGACATTGTAGTTCATCGTCTGCCGACAAAGGAAGATTTCCCTCATGTCAAATAAAAATTTCATCGCATGAGGCCTGCCATGTCTGAAAAGATAAAAGCTGAAGTGATGACACAATTTGATGCAGGATTCCTAGCTGTGACATCTTATCCCCAATGGGTTGCAAACATGGTGCCAGTGCCAAAGAAAGAAGGAAAAGTTCGCATGTGCATAGATTATAGGGATCTGAATAGGGCAAGCCCCAAGGATGATTTCCCTCTACCTCATATTGATGTTTTGGTCGATAACACTGCTCATCATAAAATCTTCTCTTTCATGGATGGTTTCTCCGGCTATAATCAAATTAGGATGGCTCCCGAAGTCATGGAGAAGACCACTTTCATTATGCAATGGGCCACCTTTTTCTACAAGGTCATGCCATTCGGGTTGAAGAATGCAGGGGAAACATATCAAAGGGCTATGGTAACTTTGTTTCATGACATGATCTATCATGAAATAGAGGTCTATATGGATGATATGATTGCAAGATCACAAACTGAAGAGGAGCATCTCAGTCATCTATACAAGCTATTCGAGAGGATGAAAAAGTACAAGTTGAGGTTAAACCCTAATAAGTGCACATTCAGAGTATGATCTGGAAAGCTTCTAGGTTTTATTGTCCGTGGTAAAGGCATCGAATTCGATCCCGCCAAGGTAAAGGCCATCCAAGAAATTCCAGTCCCCCACTCTGAAAAGGAAGTTAGAGGATTCTTCGGTCATCTTAACTACATCGCCCGCTTCATATGTCACTTAACCGCTACTTGTGAACCAATCTTTAAACTCTTGAAGAAAGATCAAGTAGTCAGATGGAATGATGAATGCCAAGCTTCTTTTGACAAAATCAAAGAATATATGCAAGAACCTCCTATCCTCATGCCTCCAGTTGAAGGAAGACCCTTGATCATGTACTTGACAGTGCCAGAGAATTCTATGGGGTGCGTGTTGGGCCAACATGACGAGTCTGGCCGAAAAGAGCATGCTATTTACTACCTGAGCAAAAAGTTTACCGACTGTGAAACCAGATATTCACTGCTCAAGAAAACTTGCTGCGGTCTGGCATGGGCTGCTCGCCGGCTAAGACAGTATATGTTGACTCATACCACTCTATTGATTTCTAAGATGGACCCTATCAAGTACATCTTCGAGAAATCCTCTCTTTTCGGACGGATATCCAGATGACAAATGATCTTGAATGAATATGATATTCAATATACAACACAAAAGGCCATCAAAGGAATTGTATTAGCAGATCATTTGGCCCATCAAGCTGTTGATGATTATCAGTCTATGCACTTTGACTTCCCGGATGAGAACATTATGCTAGTGACCGACTGCGTAAAACCTGGACCGTATGACAGACCTGAACAAGGATCCCAATGGACTATGGTCTTCGATGGGGATTCCAACGCTTTGGGTAACGAAATTAGTGTTGTGATCATATCCCCTGAAGGTTTCCACACTCCCTTCACTTCCAGACTATGCTTCGATTGTACGAATAACATGGCTGAGTACGAGGCATGCATCTTAGGTCTGAAGGCTTCCATTGATTTAAGGATCAAGCATTTGAATGTATTCTACGATTCCTCTCTAGTTATTAGCCAAGTAAATGGAGACCGGGACACTAAGAACCCTAATCTCATCCCTTACAAGGAGCTTGTGCTATCTATGATTCCTTGCTTCGAAGAGATCACCTTTAAACACTTCCCTAGGGAAGAAAATCAGTTAGCCGATGCTTTGGCCACCATGTCTTCTATGTTCAAAGTCAAATGGGACAATAAAGCTCTTATAATTACAATTGAGAGATTCGAAGAACCTACGCACTGCTGTGAGCTCGATACTCACACAGAAAAGCCATTGTGCCATGAGGTGAAGAGATACCTTGAAGCACAAGAGTACCCTGAAGGAGTATCCATCAATGACAGAAAGTTCTTACGAACATTTTCAGCCAAATTCTTCCTAAGTAATGGAATCTTGTACAAACTTAACCATGACTCTACTCTACTCTGATGTGTGGACAAGAAGGAGGCAAAGGAAATTATGGAAGACATGCATGATGGTCTCTTTGGGACTCACTCTAGCGGACATACTATGGCCAAGAAAATCCTGAGAGCTGGTTACTATTGGTCAACAATGGAAACTGATTGCCATCACCATTCAAGAACTTGCCACAAATGTCAAATCTATGCTAACAAGGTCCATGTGCCTCATATCCCTCTGAACGTCATGAATGCTCCGTGGCCATTTGCAATGTGGGGCATTGACATGATTGGAGAGATCAAACCCACTGCTTCCAATGGACACCACTTCATTCTTGTCGCTATTGATTATTTCACCAAATGGGTCGAAGCCGCCTCATTTGCCTCAGTCACAAAGAGCGTGGTAGCCAGGTTCATAAAACATAACCTCATCTTCCTCTATGACATCCCTGAAAGGATCATCACCAAAAATGGGACTAACCTCAACAATGCTATGATTACATAACTTTGCACTCAGTTCAAAATCAAGCATCACAATTCTTCTCCTTATAGACCTAAAATGAATGGTGCAGTGGAAGCGGCCAACAAAAACATTAAGAAGATTGTGCAGAAGATGGTAGTAACCTACAAAGACTGGCATGAGATATTACCGTTTTCTCTTCATGGTTACCGTACTTCTGCTCGGGCATCAACTAGGGCAACTCCCTTTTCTTTGGTCTATGGCATGGAAGCTGTTCTGCCAGTGGAAGTTCAAATTACCTCATTAAGGATTATGAATGAGGCAGGCCTAGGCGAAGACGAATGGATTCAGAAAAGTTTGGATCAGTTGAACTTGATCAATGAAAAACGACTGGCTGCCATTTGTCATGGTCAAATATACCAAAAACGCATGATCAAGGCTTTTAACAAAAAGATCAAGCCTCGAGCATATCAAGCTGGTGACTTGGTAATAAAGCGCATCATTCTTCCACAAGGCGACCCCAGGGGAAAATGGACTCCCACCTATGAAGGGCCATTTGTTGTCAAGAGAGTGTTCTCTGGTGGTGCCATGATGCTGACTACCATGGATGGTGAAGACTTCCCACATCCTGTGAACACGGACATAGTTAAAAAATACTACGCATAAGAGACCCGCTAGGTTGACACACCTAGGAAATATAAGGACATCCCGGCAAACCAAAAGGTTTGGGCAAAAATTAGGGATATATGCAAAAGATTGAACACCCGACAAGTTGAAAACCCGAAAGGGCGACTTGGGCAAAAATGGATATCCTGGTGGGCTGAAAACCCGAAAGGGAGGTCCAGGAAAAAGTTAAGGATTAAAGGCGTATAACTATGTCCCATGGAATCACCACAATCGACTTTATTACCAAGGTCCTAGTTCAAATGGTCCAAGATCAATCCAATCAACTCCTGTTAACGACAAGGGATGTTCGAAGACATTGGGAGTAATAGTAGAGTTGGAATGTAATGAGATCACTTCCACATGGCTATTATCTTTGTTTTTAATTTTGTTTTCCTTTCGACGATTTCCTCTTACTAGGATCTCCGTCTCTTTGTACAAAAACGCCTATTCATGGGCAAAATATCAATACAAATATACTTTGAAGTGCAAACTTTCTATTTTTGTTTTGAATGCAAAAATGTCCAATGACTAAAATTGAACGAACATATGCATGTGAACATGATTAAAACTATTTGGCACATGTGTCCTGCTAAGCAGCAACAAGCATCTCTTTAATGTATATGGAATATCCCCCACATAGTTACTTCATTAGCATTATCCCCACAAGACCGACTACAATAAACCAATCCCCAACGGAGTTGCCCACAAAGTCTCTTTGCATAGGTTGATCCCCAACCAGAGTCTCAATCTCTTGACAGCTCTCTCCCCAGCTAAGTTGGTCCTAAAAGAAGAAGCCTTGTGGATCTCCTCCTAAAAGAACTCACCTCGTCAGCAGTTTGTCAAGTATTCCTCAACAGGGTCTATTTCTTCAACATGGTTTATTTCCCCAGCAGGGTTTATTTCCCCAGCTAAATCTGTCTGCCCCAGCTAAGACTATCCTCTCCAGCTTGAGTTTGCCTCTCATACTATTACAAATCAAAGGGCCACAACCCCTAATCGCCAGTTAAGTCACCAACAAAGTCACTGCTATCTCCAGAAGTTGCTGTGAAGTCTGGAATACGACCAGATAATAGTTTTAACTTCAGTAAATTGTTGTGAAGCCTAGATCCAACCAGATAACAGTTAACTTCATTCATTTAAAATACTATGAAGCCTGGACCCGACCAGATAATAGTACAACTTTCAGTCACTATGAAGCCTGAACCGACCAGATAATAGTGAAACTTTTCAAATACTATGAAGCCTGGACCCGACTAGATATTAGTGTAACTTTTCAAATACTATGAAGCCTGGACCCGGCCAGATAATAGTACAACTTTTTGTCACTATGAAGCCTGGACCCGACCAGATAATAGTGTAACTTCTCAAAAATACTATGAAGCCTGGCCCCAACCAGATAATAGTATAATTTTCAGTCACTATGAAACCTGGACCCGACCAGATAATAGTTAATTTCTCAAGACACTATGAATCTTGGATCCGACCAGATAATAGTTTAACTCTTTGAGATATTGAAGAACCTGGACTCAACCAGACAAGGGTTTAACTTCTTTTCTCTAGTAGAGTTTGCCTCTACCCCAACAAGTTACTGTGGAGCCTGGATCCAACCAGATATCAGTTCAACTTCATCTTTTCAAGTAAGTTATTGTGAAGCTTGGATCCGACCAAATAGAAATTAACTTTATTCCCCCAGAAATTCATTGTGAAGCCTGGAATCTGACCAGATAGCAACTAGTTTCAAGCAAGTTACTGTGAAGCCTGGATCCGACCAGATATCAGTTCAACTTCATCTTTTTAAGTAAGTTATTGTGAAGCTTGGATCCGACCAGATAACAATTAAATTTATTCCCTCAGAAATTTGTTGTGAAGCCTGGAATCCGACCAGATAGCAACTAGTTTCAAACAAGTTACTATGAAGCCTGTATCCGACCAGATAACCGTTCAACTTCAAGAAATTTTCTGCGAAGCCTGGAATTTGACCAGATAACAGTTAATTTATTCTTCCCCAGTAAGTTACTGTTAAACCTGGAATCTGACCAAATAGCAGTTGAATTCCCCATCCTCAGTGAGTTACTGTGAAGCCTGGATCCGACCAGATAATAATTAACTTTCAAGAGATAATCCCCGGCGGAAGCATTCTTGTAACAAAATTTGAAGATATGTATATTCTTCATCCCCAATAGCAATCCGGGATTCAGCTTCCCAGAACTCCTCAGTAGTAGTCAGGGATTTTTTTCCCCAGACATATATGCATCCCACACTCATACATCATAGCATGTGCATACGAAACGCATTTAGAACAATCTCATTCATCTTGAAATGCCATGCATACATCTGCATTTAACTAAACCTTTTTCCACAGGCAAAACATCAAGTTTTAGTAAATCAACCAAAGATTTGTGCTGATACTTCTTCCAGTATTTACCATCATTCCTCTAAATGGCATCTATAAGCCCATTCCCAATACATCTTCGAGTGCAAATTTCTGGGCACTTTAGTGTTCAATCATCTTTCACCTTCAAGTCACGAATGGCGGATCCGCCAATCTAACTCTTCAGGTTTAACAAGATTGAACAGGGGCAGCTGTTGTACCCCAAAATTTTCCCTCTCATTTCTCAAGAAATCTATCATAAGATCTCCATTGATTCAAGACTACACAAGGTTTGACCAGCTCAAGACACCTCTTCAACACCGACAACTCAAAATTAGGGTTTGAGTTTGTACAAAGATATTTGAGCTTCTAAGGCCTCAAATAACTTTCATGGATCATTAGGAACCCTCAAGATTTCTCATGTCAAGTTTAAAGTCTTGGATCATAAAATTGCTCAGTCATTTGATCAGATGACCTAAAATCAGATATATTGGATAAAAAGTCAACTATAGTCAACCTACAGTCAAACTTCAAGATTTTGGATCCATATCAACATTATGAACTCATATATGTGAATTGATCAAGTTGTATCACAATTCCTTAAAGAAATTTGATCAGAACACCAAAAGGGGAAAATGGTCAAAATTAGGGTTTTGATTGAGAAGGCTCAGTTCTTGACTTTTGACCAAGGAAATGACTTATTAGTTTAAGACATGATCTCAAGGATTCAAATGCACCATATTTAACTAATTTCATAGTTCAAATCACCTCTCAAGATCATTTGGATTGACAGATGAATTTCAATCAACTGATGAAAAGTCAACTGTACACTGAAAAGTCAAACTTTGACTTTTTGATCAAAATCAAGTTTCAAAAATCATATTTCATTAGGAAATATCAAAATATGAAACTTGTTCATCAAGAAATTGAAAATTGAAAATTATCTTTTAAAATTCAAAATTCTAAGACTTAGAAATTTTTCTAAGTGTTAGAAAGTTAACATTTTTTCATAACTTTGTCCCAAATTTCCACCATGATGCAAGATGATATAAGGAAAACTTCCAACATGAAATTTGTATATCTCAATGAGATCTAAAACATTGTAGGTCAGAACGTTTTCTAGAAATGCTTGGATTTCAAGTTATGAATTTATGAAGACATGTCCATGAAACTAAAAAGACTTAGTGAAATTTTGCCCTAGTTAGTCAGGATTTTGACCTAACTTCATGGCAACTTTTCACCTAGTTCCAAATTGAATCTTCAAAAAATGTCCAACATGAAGTTTGTATGGGATGTTACAATCTTTCCAAAATATACAAGAATTCATTGAGATCATACTTGAGCTAAGAGAATCTAAGGCAAGAAGTTGGGGTTTCAAACTTTTTTTTCAAGTCATTTTCATGATGAACATTTGATCCAATTCCAAGAAATGTTGCATAATCCCACTTTTCAGGCCCTCTAACTTGTGTATCTATCCTTAATCAGAATAATGCACAAGCTTTTGGCCTATGAACCACTTGAGTTAAGCTTTGTCTAATACACCTTGCCATTTAAGGAAGAAAGTCACCACTTCCATTTTGAAAAAGCAAGCTTTATGCAAAGTCAACTTGCATTGAGCCTTGCATTTGTTCTTTCTGCATACACAACCCCTATAAACCAAAATCAAGCATGTTTAAAGTTCTAACCACTCTATACAGCCCTGTACCATGTCTTGGAACAAGATGTTTCAACATTTCTTCAAAAATAAGTAAAGTTGCCACAACTTGAGAATTCAAATTTTGAGTTGTTGTAACACCTTAAACTTCCTGCCTATAAATATATACACTATTTGCAAGATAGGGGACAAATGCACAAGCCCTCAAACACCCCAAAAGTCAGAATTGCATAACAAACCTCCATTTTTGCATATTCTGGCCAGAAATCCCAAAATCAAAAATCACTTGTGCATTTCTTGGCCTTTTGCTTCCAAAAGCTTCTAAACATCATACATAAACAATCCCAACACATGTTATCCAACTGTAAAACCATTTTCATCAACGTCCATAACCAAAAAACAGAGCTTGCATCTTGACTTCTCTAGCACGACTCAAGCACTTCCAGCACCAAGTAAGGGTTACATTAGCTTCCTGGGAACTTGAGGAAGCTAACCTGATCATCACCACCACTTGAAACAAGCTCAAACTCATTCCATAATTTCCAGTTTTGGAGGTGATTTTCTGAACTTTCATCTCTTCATTTAGGCATTATTAGGCGTGTATTTTCAAAGATAAAATGTAGATATCATTGCCCTGAAACTGCCCATGTCCATAGTTTTCATTTATATTGATTGAGTAGGGAGAATTTTGAAGTTGAAGTTTATGAAAATATTAGGTTAGATCTGTTACCAACAGAAATTCATGCTCATCTTTGAGAATTAGTTTAAGTTATTTACATATTTAGAATCATGGTAAAATTTCTAACAAGTTTGGTGTTTGAAGTTTTGAAAATGATTGAGAAATGAACAAGTTCACAAGTTCACAAATTCAAAAATATTGTTTTTCTCACTGTAAACGCGCGCAGGGAAGAAGATGAAGTGCGGGCCTAGAATTTGTTTTGTAATATACTAACATGGTTCCAATTTAATACACAGATGTATAGCCACCCCAGTGGTAAGGCAGCGCGCATATTATGTGAAGGGCGCGGGTTCAAGCCGCAATGTTGCCACTTTTTCATTTTTCCAACATTTTTTGTTTTTTCTTTTTGCAAGCAACCAACGCGCCTTGGGCCATCCCTCACCAGGACTTGCATTTTTTGCTTAATAATACCCCCTGTATACTTATCACCACGCAGACCCATTTTTTTATATTTCTTTTCTGATTCCAAAAATAGGCCATTGGGCCTAACAAAACAAAAACTGTTTTACACAAACAAACATGCAAAGCTAATTTTTACCCCCTGATTTTATTTCTTTATTTTATTTTATTTTATTATTTTATTTTATTTAAATATTATTATTATTATTATTATTATTATTATTATTATTATTATTATTATTATTATTATTATTATAAATATTATTTTTATTAATAAAAAACACAAAAATATTTTCTTATTGCAAATTTAATTTCTTTTCCTAAGCAAATTAATATTAGACTTAGGTTTTAATTTCCTTTAATTAAATTAACTTAGAATTTAGTTTTTCTTTTAATTAATTTTTATTTTAGTTTAATTAAATAAAAACCTTTTTCATAAAATAAACCTAAAAATGCTTTCTTGATTAAATATAATTTCTTTTCTTAATTAATTTAGGTTTAATTTTCTTAATTTAATTAATTATTTCTTTTAGTTAATTAGGTCAAAGCCAAACCCTTTCCTCAAAAACCAAACAAAATCCATTTCTTTTTACATTTATATCCTTGTACATTATATTCCTTTCAATTCTTGTACATTATTTCAATATGGTTGTAATAGATAATTAGGTTTAATTCTTGAAATCCCCATTTGTAAATTTGTATACCCCATCCCCAAATGATGTAATAGCGTAGTAAATTTACTTTCCGCAATTTATCGCTTTCATATCAATACTAGTAAATTAGGGTTTGTATGGAAAGATAAAATCAATGCTTAGAGAATCCTAATTCAAGCATGAAAAAATAAACACACTTGCAAACTTACACCACTAAGGTTAACTCCACTTGTTACCTAAAAAATGGTCATGTTACGCATGTGGAATGTCTTAGCCAAAACAATCAAAAATACAAGATCACAGTCCCTCGATGACGCTACGAGTGTTTCCTTACAAATGATCTTAGTCCCTCAAGATAAATGCTAAGATATCTCACAACATTACTATCATGACTATACGATGACCCACGCCCATCCCTTTACATCCAAAGATAAGGCTTCTTACCAATCAATGGTAAGATAACAATATCAAAGGAAAGGAGAGAAATGAACAAAAGACTTTTGAGTAGGTAGAAACGTTCTTAGTTGCTTGCTCACTTTCAAAACAAACACACACCAAACATTTTCAAAAAACAAACATCTTTTCAAATACACCAACACTTTCAAAACATGAAATATTTTCATAAGTCCAACACTTTATATACATTCTCACCGAAATGAGAATCATTACAAAGTTCGACTAAACGAAGGCGCCTTTTCAAAAATACTTTCAAAAAACCACCAAAAAACACACTTTCAAACAAAAGCAAGTGATCTAGTAAGCAACTAAGAGCCCATAGATAACTATGGATGAAAATGGTGCTAACACCTTCCCTTTTCATAATCTATCCCCCGAACTCAAGAAATAATCTCAAAGGTCTTTCATGTTCTTTTCCACCTTTCCTTTTGGATAAAAGAAAAGTTTGTGGCGACTCTTGCTAAGCACAACAATTGTGATCAAACGCAAAACATCCTAAGTCAGTTCTCCCACCGTATTACAGGGTGTTCAACTGAGGTCTCGTTCGAAGCGATAGGAAGCTGACACGATGAATTTTAATTCAAAAATAATTACAGTAATTGGAATTAATTTAATTGCTGGTGATATACGACCAATGGTGTTTATGTTGTGGTGTGGAATATGCGTGAATTCATTGTTGTTGCTTGCTATATTATTATATTGCTGTTGCAGAATGTCTATAACATGTGTATAGTGGCCAATATTTATGTGGTACATTGATTAAGGTGAAAGTCATTGTACTTGTTATTGTTGTTGCATGTCTATTATGCATCATGCATCATGGTGTAAGATGGTGGTTCGTTTTGGTGAGTCGGAATCCTATGGTGGGGATTGGATGCGAGTAATTGGTTTCAGGTGGAAATCAGTAAAGCATTACCTATGGGTGATTATGCCTGCAATAATCTGTTAACTAATTAGTATGCATTTCTTTATATAATTGTGATATTTCACCCGATGGGAGAACTGACTTGGGGTTTTGCACTTTATTGAAAATGTTGCGGATAGCAAGATTCACCACTGACTTTTCTTTTATCCAATAAAGGAAAGGATGAAAAGAACAGGAAAAATCTTTTGAGAATTTTATTGAGTTCGGGGGGTAGGTTATGAAAAGGGAAGGTGTTAGCACCCTTTTCATCCGTAGTTACCTACGAGCTCTTAATTGCTAGCTCACTTTTAAATGCTTTGTGTTTGTGTAAGTTTGAAAATATTTTTTGAAAAAAAATGCCTTCGTACAACAAACTTTGTATTGATTCTCGTATCGTTAAGAATGTATACAAAGTGTTGGTTTTAAAAATATTTGTTGTAAGGGAACTTTTGGAAAGATGTTTTGAAAATTCCAATTGTTATACCCCAAAATTTGCCCTCTCATTTTACTCAATACATGTCTATTGAGATCCTCAATTTGCTCAAGGTTGCCCAAGAGTGGACCAGACAAACTCTCTCCTAAGGAAGTATACCTCAAATTAGGGTTTCCATTTTCATCAAGATGGGTGAACCAAAAAGGCCTCATATTCTCTCCATGGTCTTAATATGTCCTAAAGACCCTACATGTCAAGTTTCATGCCTTGCACAAGAATTTTGCTCAGTCAACAACTCAGATGCTTGAGAATCGAATGTATTAGGTCAAAAGTCAACTATGACCCACATATAGTCAAACTTCAAGATTTTTGGTGAACATTAATATTTTGAAGTGACTTTCATCATTTGATAAAGGGTTGAGCATGATTCCTCAAGGAATGCTCCAAATTCATCAAAACCCAAAAGTTGCTAAATTAGGGCTTCTTAGTAAAAGTCAACCAAACTTTGACCAAGCATAACATCCACATGCTTTATCAAAAAATTTACACACAGCTAATTTTAAGGAGGATGAAATTCCCTACAACTCATATTCAGCCCACAAGTTCAAAATATGCATTCATAAAAAGATAAGAATTTCTACATTATGGGTCCTTTTGAAAAGTCAACAAAAACACCTTTTGGGGCAAAGCTTCTTACATGAACATGGAAGACTCAATTGATATGAGATTAAAAGGGTTGCTTAGGGGACATCCTAATATTTCTAAAAAGTCCAAGAACACCTCTCTAGGGTTAAAATTGGAGGAGATATGCCTTGTCAAAGTTGACCCTTTTTGCAAAAATGCTAAAAGTCAAATGTGCTCAAAAATGCATTTTTTGCTAAATGGGCCTAAATTTTTATGCTTGCACCGCACTTATAATGTGGTCCACGACTCAAATATTCATCCACCCATTATTTGCTTCATTTTTCAATTTATTTTGATTTTTTATTAATTAAAAATTGAATTAAATCAAATAATTGATGAATAATAGCAAAGATATAATTTGATTTGGTTTTTGGACAGGTTGGCAATCAAAATATGCTGAGTTATCAAGGACAAAACGAATCAAGCATAATTGGTACAAGAAAGGGATGATTTGGGTCAAAATATCAAGTTTGCATACGGCTAAAGAATCAAATCAAATCTCATTAAAACTTCAAGATCCAATCTGTTTTGCAACCCTAATTCATTGAGGGATATATAATGAACAAGAACAAAGCAAAAAACAGGGTTAGCAATCGTGAAGAGGCCAGAACAAACTTCAAAATTTCAAAGAAAAGTATGAATCGGTTTTCAATCCACAGGCCATCTCAAGCCATCCTAGCATTGCCAACCAATTGCTGGATGTTTCAGGAAGCCATCCCAATCGTTTGCGAGGTCTGAAGCATCAAGAAACGCAAGCTGTAACTCACACAGTTTACAATTTTTTCCAGAATCGATAATCATAATTCCTGCATCATTAGCACGTTTAATTGATATATTTGTAATCTTTAACATGTTTGCAAGCTAACTAAATAGTTTAATTGTATTTTTGAAGCCTATACGCGTATCTGCCATTGCTAGGGTTGACCTTGCGTTTTTAGAGTTTTTGTCCACAGGTGAAATTAGCCTGAATAAAGGGTACCATGATGTTCACAAGATCAAAATGAGTTGATCTGTATAGTTGTATTTCATTTATCTTGCGTCTTGTGGATTTTTGAGTTTTACAGGTTTGTAGCTACAGACCTTTGTCCGTAGGTAAAGGTAAAAGCACCTAAGGCGACCGAGAAAGGTAGAAGAAGGTTAGGTGTCAGCCAGCCATTCTCCCATTCAAACCAGCGCGCGTGTTTTTTTCTTTTATTCATTAATCCATTTGATTTTATATAATATTATTTTTTTCATTATACTAACAAACAAGCAAAACAACTCAGATGGTTAAGTGCGTTAGTGGGGAGTACAAGGACCTGGGTTCGATCCCAGGTCCCAACAATTTTCTTTATTTCATTTTCTTTCCACAAATTCAATGTATTGTCATCCTAAACGGCCACCCAACGCATAGGCAGTGAGGGACCATGATGCACCCTCAAGTCAACGCTACAAGGAATCCAAGGCTGACTGGGCTTGGAGCGTTTTGGGCCTTAAAAAAAACTCTGATTGGCACCCCCCTCTTTGCTAGCATACAGGCCCAGTTTGCACTTCTTTCTATTTCTTTTTTTTTTAATTTCTTTAATTAATTTCTTTTATTTGTTTTCATTAAGTAACACAAAAATCATTTTCTTTTTTTTAAATCAAAAAATCACAACAAACTACAAAAATCTTTTTTAATAAAAATATTTTATTTTTTAATCAATTTAGTTTAATTAACTTAGGGCAATTTAATCTCTTTTTATAATTAAAAATAATTAGACTTAGGATTTGAATTGTACATAATTTAATTAATTTTCTATAAAAAATACACCAAATCATTTTTTCATTAAAATATTTATTTTAATTAATTAGATTAATTAGGTTAACTTAAATACTTTTTCATAATTAAAAAGGAATTAGAAATTAGGGTTTTATTTAAATTGCAAATTCATTGTTTTCTCCAATAAAAAAATGTACAAAAATCTTTTTCTTTCAATTAGGGTAGGTTATTTTTCAACTTCTCCTCGCATTTAATTTGCCGCACGCATTTTAATTTATTTTCCATTATTATTGTAATTGTTTCGAGTTTGTAATAGTTTTAATTAGGGTTTTAAATTCCGCACTTTTATTTCCCGTCAAGACAATTATGTAACTGTCAAAGCCTTGTAATAGCTAGGTTTATTTTTCGCACTTTAAATTCCTGCAAATGTTTAACTGTCTAGATGTATGCTAATAGGATTGTATGGTAAGATTACTTGAGATTAAGACAGTAGATCACCTAATGTGCAAAGATTAAATAACTGAAACAATTCATATGCACATATTCACTCCTAGGGTTTACCTCACTCCGGTTTCCTTCGGTAAACAATCATTAAGCATACGAGATTTTAGTGGTTGCCCTCCAGTCTAAAAGATCAAATTGTCCCATTCGAGTGTTGCCTCGGAAATGTTGCCTCGGAAAGATCTTAAGACTCTAGGGTTACTACTAAAGTTTTCTAACTGTTGCTTTAGTGATTGTATTCGTCCCTTTCGAACGTCCCTTATAAACTCCAACGATGGGGCTACCTACTCCTTAATAGTAGTATAGAGCTATTTAAAGGAAACGAGAACAAACAATCTTTTTTCGAGTAGGTAGAATCTTAAGTACTTGCTCAATAAAAACTTTTCACCCAACACCTTTCAAAACAAATTTTCAAAACAAACTTCGTCACACTCTTGAGGACTGATACAAGGGTTATCACGAAGTAAAAACATTTTCAAGACAAACACACACAAGCAATTTGAAAAATGAGCAAGTACCTAAGAGCCCCTAGATAACTACAGATAGAAAGGGTGCTAACACCTTCCCTTTCTATAATCTACCCCCCGTACTCAGAATATCTCGAAAAAAGGTTTTTTATGTTCTTTTTCCTTTTCCATGATTGGATAAAATAAAATTCGGTGGTGACTCTTGCTTACCGCGACATTTGCGAACAAAAAATGCAAAACCAATAAAAACAGTCCGGTTCTGCCACCGTATCATAGAACTGGCGACTCTGCTGGGGATTAAATAAGTGGGGTATACCTTAGGATCTAGGTCATTAAATTGCTTCTCTTGATTATCTTGGTTGCTTTACTTTTGAGGGTTTGTTTAGGGTTACTATAGATCCTACACCCGGATCTGAGGCACTTTTTAGATAAACTGCAATAAATCGTGGAGACTGTACGACATAAACCAATATGGTTTAAGCGATGACTGTCTTGGTGTGACACTTTGGTTGGTACCGGTATCCTTCATGGGGAAACGAGGAGAATACGGGCCTCCGCGTGGTGTCGTGAAGCACTAACGGACCTTAGAACCTTATTTGAATGAACTTGGCCATTAGAAATTAGTGAGATAGCCGGCCTCGGTGTAGAGTTGAGGATTTGTTGATACTCGATACTACACTCATTGAGATCAGACTTTCGGGATATTTCGGCCGCAAGGAAAGATTGCTTGAGCTGAGACAATGCCCGATAAAGGATGGTCAGTGATATTGAGATCCTCTAGAACCCGATTACTTTTTAAGAAAGGTTTGAAACCAACTAAACTTCAAGAGGGTACGACCTTTAACCTCATGTAAGCCTTAAACCTAAGGATTTTGTGTGATTTGACTGTGCTTGCTATACATGTGTTCTATCATGACACCATGCATCATAACATAGCATCCATTCTTATTGCACTAACAATTTCAAAGACCAAGGGGATTTATCTTTGTTCTGTTTTGTAGATCATGGCTTCCATTCGTAGAAACACTATCCGAATCAGCTTTGTGAAGATACCTTCCCAACTCAAAGAGCTAGCATCAAGGGTTTCTGAAACTTCTGCGCTCACTAAGAGACACGGTCAACTTCTCAATCTGGTTACTTCAAACATTGATGAAAAGATGATGAGTGTACTCTTCCAGTTTTTTGATCCCAAGCACCACTGCTTCACCTTTCCAGATTATCAGTTGGTACATACCTTGGAAGAATTCTCTCAGCTGTTGGATTTACCCATTCTTGAACAGTTGCCCTTCACAGGTCTAGAAGAAGTTCCTAAGCCAAAAGTCATTGCCTCAGCTTTGCATCTGAAACGGGCCGACGTGGTATCCAATTGGGAAACAAGAAGCGGAGTTAAGGGTTTTCTAGATAAGTTTCGGATAGACAAGGCCCAACTGTTTTGGGATGATATGGATTTTCAGGCTTTTAAGGAGATTTTGGCTCTTATAATCTATGGGTTAGTCCTATTCCCTAATCCGGATTCATTCATAGATGTGAGTGCTATCAAGATCTTCCTCTCCCGCAACCCTGTGCCTACCTTGCTCGGAGATATTTTGCACACTCTCCATACTCGTACCATGAAGAGAAGAGGGATTCTTATGTGCTGCATGCCATTGCTGTCGAGGTGGTTTATTTCTCACCTCCCTAAGTCCATACTGAAGAGTGAAGAGGGTTTGGATTGGTCGCAAAGGATAATGTCGCTCGCTCATACGGATATTCGTTGGTGTTCTCGAGCTATGGAAAACACTACTATTATTGACCGCTGCGGGGAGTACCCTAATGTCCCATTTCTTGGTATTAGAGGGGGTATAACCTACAATCCTTGTTTGGCTCTGCGAAAATTTGGTTACGCTCGAAGGGATGGTCCCCATGAGTTGCTTATCGAGGGTATTGTATTAAACTATGAGGATGATGTTCACGAGTATCGCCGGAGGTTCATACGAGCTTGGGGCATGGTAAACAGGTCTGACACCAAGGCTTTAGGGCTAAAAACTTCCATTCCT
This sequence comes from Vicia faba, assembly GCA_948472305.1. Classification (NCBI taxonomy): domain Eukaryota; kingdom Viridiplantae; phylum Streptophyta; class Magnoliopsida; order Fabales; family Fabaceae; genus Vicia; species Vicia faba. Next base: position 629,020,749 of record OX451737.1, read on the forward strand.
ATGGAACCTTAACTCCAATGGGTACGAGCTCGGGCCCATAAGCTTATGATGCTCTATGTGGCTGTTTTGCTAGTGATTGTGGAACCCATTACTGAAGAGGGAATTCCTTACACGGTTCTCTATCCTTATATGCCCACGGATCTTGGGGAATTACAGAGGTCTTGGATTCAGTTGATGAAGGAGCGGGATACTTACAGGGATCAGTTCCATGACCAGGAGAGGAAGGTTTTAGAGCTCACAAAGCAACTCCATGAGGAAAAAGGACTGAATGATTATCTCGACACAAAGAGAAAGCATCCATGGGAATTTTGATTGTCTTTTATAGTTTTAGATTTGTTTTTTAATTGTAACGCCTAAAACGCATTTGAACTTCAAATTCAGCTAATAAAATCTTTGTTTATTTTGGTTTGCAAATTTAAATTTCCCAAAGTCTTTGAAATCATTTCATGCGCATCCCATTATCATACACATCATTACAGGTACCATTACAGGTTTCTCATCTTCTTCATTGTTTATTTCAGCACGAAATGTCTTCCGAGCAAACCATCAAGGACCTTTAGGCACATAATGCCCAGTTCCAACAAATATTCATAAGTCTGGCAAAGGGGCAGGAGGATCTGAAATCCCTCATCCTGAAAGAGAAGAAGAAAAAGAAGAAGGCTGCCGGTATTCTGAATATGGGCAGAAGGTTTGGAGAGCGGTTGAAACGACAAGTCGATCTGACCTCTTCATCTAAGGAAGGGGAGAATCAGGAAGAAGAGAAGGACCCCAATCCTGCAGTTTCTGACAATGATACCGATTATAATGATGAGCAATACCCTCCTGCTGAGGATAGATACAAATAGTTGGAAGATTGTCTGAGTGCCATGGAAGTTCAGAGGATACCTGGACTGGATTTCGAAGAATTGGGATTAGTGTCGGGAGTGGTCATCCCACAGAAGTTCAAAGCTCCTGTTTTTGCTAAGTATGATAGGGTGTCCTGCCCAAAACTCCATCTCCATTCTTATGTCAGAAAGATCCAGCCCCACACCGCTGATAGAAATTTGTGGGTTCATTTCTTTCAAGATAGTCTATCAGGGACTCAGCTTGAATGGTTCTACCAGCTGAAGGGAGCAAATATCCGAAACTGGGAAGATCTGGCTACTGCTTTCTACAAGAAGTATCAGTACAATGCCGACCTTGCTCCTACTCGTACTCAACTCTAGAGTATGTCCATGGGTGCAAGTTAAGGCTTCAAAGATTATGCACAGAAATGGAGAGACTTGGCTGGGAGATTTCAACCCCCGTTGTCTGATAGGCAGCTGGTTGATATGTTTCTGGGGATGCTATCTGGTCCATTTTTCAATCATTTGATCGACAGCTCATCAGTTGGTTTCACCGAGTTGATCCTAACTGGAGAAAGAGTAGAAGCTGGGATTCGAAGCGGAAAAATACAGAAGGATGCCTCTTCAATTTCAGTAAAGAAGCCTTTTGCTGGTAAGAAGGAAGCAAGTTCCGTCTATAGCCCGAGGGGCCAAAATAGGGCTGAACATCGTCAGACAGTAAGTGTCGTGATGATACCTAGACCTGCATTTTCTCCACAATGCAACAATCAACAAAGGGTGGAAAGGCCACAATGGAAGTTTACCCGAATCAAAATTACATTGGCTGAAGTTCTACCTCATCTGCTGAGATCCAACTTGGCAACCTTGAAAGAGGCTCCCAAGAATCCAAATACTACATCTCCCCGATATAATCCAAATGCCCGGTGTGCCTATCATTCTGAGAGTCTTGGCCACGATACAAATGACTTCTGGGCTCTGAGGAACAAAATACAAGACTTGATTGAAGCCAAGGAAATAGATTTTGATGCTCCAGAGAAGGCCAAAGTCATAACTGCTCCCATGCCTAAACACGGTCGTGGAGTTAATGTTATTGACACTGATTTTTTTGTTACCTCTATTGATGAAGTTTCTACTCCTCTCATGACTGTCAAGAAGAATTTGTTATTGGTCGGTTTATTTCTGGGTTGTGGTAAAGGTTTTCACATGTGTTTGTTTCTACCTTCTGGTTGCCGTTTGCTGAAATTAGGTGTTCAACGCCTGATAGATAGCAAAGAAATTTTGTTTGAGAAAACTTTGGTTCCCGCTATTCCATCTGAAGACGTTTCTATCATAACCATTTCTGCCAATTATTCCAAGGTCTCCTCGAGAAGACCTGTTAGGATTACATCTGCTCCAAGAATTGCTCCGCTGATAATTACTGTTCCTGGTCCTGTCCCGTATGTCTCGGACAAAGCTGTCCCCTGGTATTATGGTGCCGATGTGTACTATCATGGCATCAAATAAGATTTGAAAGAGGAAGAGGTTGATCCTTATATTATTAACATTGTCGAAACCAATAAAGTTACCCGAAGTGGAAGGGTTTTCTCTCCCGAGATTTCCCTGCAGACTGTCCATAATCCAATCGTCATTCCATCTGCTGTTCCTGCTAGTACATCCACTACTGTTCCTGTTCTTACTCCAGTTATTACCCCTGTCGGCGAATCTTCTGATACCCGTGGCAAGGATATTATATTTGAGCCTTCCCGGACGGAGGAGCCTAAGAAAATTGTTGTGGAAGCCTCTAAGCAAGAAATGGAGGAAATACTGAAAATCAATAAGAAGAGCGACTACAATGTGTTCGAGCACCTGGGGCAGACCCCATCAAAGATATCCATGTTGTCTCTGCTGTTGTGTTCTGAAGCCCATGCGAAGGCTTTGATTGCATTTCTTAAGACTGCGCATGTGCCGCAAAAAACCTCAAATGATCAGTTCAAAGATTGTGTGGCCATCCTGACTGCTGATAATGGGCTGGGTTTTTCAGATGCATAATTGAAACCAAAGGGAAGGAAGCATAATGATGCTCTGCATGTCTCAATAGAATGCAGGGGCACCACTATGGCTCATGTGCTGGTAGATACTAGATCTTCACTGATGTTATGCCGAAGAAGGCGTTGGACCGGTTGGATTGCGAGGGTCTAACTCTAAAGCCTAGTAGCATTATGGTAAGGGCTTTTGACGGATCAAAGAGAATGGTGCACGGGGAGGTGGACATCCCTGTCAAAGTGGGTTCTCATACTTTTGGGTCCACTTTCTATGTGATGGATATTAGGCCGTCATATTCTTATTTGCTAGGTCGTCCTTGGATCCACGAGGCTGGGGAAGTTACTTCCACACTCCATCAAATGCTGAAGTATCCGGTGAAAGGAAAGATTGTCACAGTGCGGGGTGAAGAAGAATATATGGTGAGTCACCTCAATTCCTTCCGGTACATAGAGATGGACGGGGAATTCATAGAAACTCCTTGTGAGAACTTTGAAGAGGTCCCTCAGATCTTAGCATCAATTGAAACTGCTACCAATAAACCTCCTTTGAAGATGGATTCCCTCAAGGACGCCAGGGCCGTGATTGAAGAAGGTGGATGTACCAATTGGGTTCCGCTCCCCGATTTCACTCAGAAAACTGACAAATTTGGTTTGGGCTTTACTACAGGGGCTCAAAGGGCTGTTAGACGCGCTCGGGATGGAAGACCTCCACTATACATCAGTAATCGGGGAATTAATGCCATTAAAGACAACGAGGAGGACTCAGACATCGACAACTGGATCTACCTAACTACCAACGGTGGACCGAGTAACTGGACGTCTAGGGACTTTATACATGTTTCTTTTAATCCGCAGTAATTGACTTACTTGTTTTGAGATTTGTAATAAACAATTTGATACTTTATGGCCCGGTGCCTTGCCCCAGGCACCTTGGCTTTGCTTGTGAGGGCTATTATTTGTCATTTCATATATCATTAATAAAGCATTGGACGTTTCTTGCATACAAATTTTGCGCTCTCTATTTTTCCTTTCTTCTTTTCACTTTATCAAAACAACTATTCTCTTACACACACTCACGTATCATAATGCAGATCCATATCCACTTTGGATCCCATTGATAACAGCTCTGCTATTGCAAGTTATGACTTCAAAAATCCGATCAACCAAGCCGAGGACGAAGGTGAGGATGATTGTGAGGTTCCTGGAGAACTTGCTAGACTACTACAGCAAGAGGAAAGGACCATACAACCCCATGAAGAGCCGATTGAGACAGTGAACTTGGGTACCGAGGAAGACAGAAAAGAGGTTAAAAGAGGTGCAAATCTGGAGCTTAGCGTCAAATAGAGGTTGATACAGATGTTACACAATTATGTTGAGATCTTCGCCTGGTCCTATAAAGACATGCCTGGTTTAGACACCGATATTGTGGTACACCGCCTGACGACTAAAGAAGACTGTCCTCCAGTTAAACAGAAGGTCCGTCGTATGCGCCCTGAAATGTCAGAGAAGATCAAGGAAGAGGTTATGAAACAGTTAGACGCAGGATTCTTAGCTGTCACACAATGGGTTGCTAATGTCGTTCCGGTACCTAAGAAGGACGGTAAGGTACAAATGTGTGTGGATTACAGAGATCTGAATAGGGCAAGCCCCAAGGATGACTTCCAACTTCCTCACATCGATGTTCTGGTCGACAACACCATGCAACATAAAATCTTCTCCTTCATGGATGGTTTCTCTGGAAACAACCATATCAAGATGGCTCTTGAAGACATGAAGAAGACAACCTTCGTTACACAGTAGGGCACCTTCTGCTACAAGGTGATACCTTTTGGGTTGAAGAACGCTGGGGTAACCTATCAGCGCGCCATGGTCGCTTTGTTCCATGATATGATTCACCATGAGATTGAAGTTTATGTTGATGATATGATAGCTAGGTCTCAGACTGAGGAAGAGCACCTTGATCGTCTCCAGAAATTGTTTGACAGGTTGAAGACATACAAGCTGAGGTTGAATCCGAACAAGTGTACCTTCGGTGTAAGATCCGGTAAGCTTCTGGGTTTTATTGTCAGTGACAAGGGTATTCAGGTAGACCCTGCGAAGGTAAAGGCCATATAAGAGATGCCGGCTCTCCGCACATAGAAAGAGGTTAGAGGTTTCTTGGGACGTCTGAATTATATCTCCAGATTCATTTTACATCTGACTGCTACTTGTGAGCCAATCTTCAAGCTTCTGAAGAAAGATCAAGTGATAAAGTGGAATGATGAATGTCAGACCGCCTTCGAAAGAATCAAAGAATACTTTCAAGAACCTCCAATTCTGATGCCTCAAGTTGAAGGAAGACCTTTAATATTATACTTGATAGTGCTAGACAATTCAATGGGGGTGTGTGCTGGGGCAGCATGACGAGTCTGGTCGAAAAGAGCACGCAATTTACTACCTTAGCAAAAAGTTTACCGACTGTGAGACACGATACTCATTGCTTGAGAAAACTTGTTGCGCTTTGGCATGGGCTGATTGCCGATTGAGACAGTATATGTTGACTCACACTACTTTGTTGATATCAAAGATGGATCCGATCAAGTATATTTTTGAGAAGCCCGCTCTCTCCGGAAGGATAGCAAGGTGGAAAATGATCTTAACTGAGTACGACATATAATATACAACCCAAAAAGCAATAAAAGGGAGTGTATTGGCTGATCATTTGGCTCATCAGGCCGTGGACGACTACCAGTCTATGAATTTCGAGTTTCCGGATGAGAATATCATATTGGTGACTGACTACGAAGAATCTGGACCGAATGAAGGACCCGAGGAGGGGTCCCGATGGTCTATGTATTTTGATGGAGCCTCGAACACACTGGGTAACGACATTGGCACTGTGATCATATCTCCCGAGGGCTGTCATACTCCATTCACCGCCCGATTATGTTTCAACTGTACCAACAACATGGCGGAGTATGAAGCATGTATCATGGGTCTTCGAGTTGCTATTGACCTGAGGATTAAGTTCTTAAGTGTATTCAGGGATTCCGCTATGGTGATAAGTCAGATTAAAGGCGAGTTGGATACGAAGCACCCTAATCTCATCCCGTACAAAGAGTATGTACTGACGTTGCTCCCACACTTTGAGGAGGTAACCTTCAAACATTTCCCACGAGAGGAGAACCAGTTAGCGAACATGCTAGCTACCATGTCTTCTATGTTCAAGGTTAGGTGGGACAATGAAGCTCCCCAGATTACCATTGAGAGGTTGGATGAACCAGCACATTTCTATGAGATCGATACCGAAGAAGTGGCAGACAAACCCTGGTTTCACGAAGTCAAAAGGTATCTCTAAGCTCAAGAGTATCCCGAAGGGGCATCTGTCGACGATACGAAGTTTCTGAGAAGGTTCGCTGCAAAGTTCTTCCTCAATAATGGAATCCTCTATAAACGCAACCATGACTCCACACTACTACGGTGTGTAGACAAGAGCGAAGCAGAGAGGATCATGGAAGATCTACATGAAGGCACTTTCGGAACCCATTCTAGTGGACATACCATGGCTAAGAAGATCCTACGGGAAGGATATTACTGGTCCACCATGGAAGCCGATTGTTATCAGCACTCTCGAACTTCCCATAAATGCCAAATTTATGCTGATAAGGTGCATGTACCTTCGGTCCCCTTAAATGTCTTGACGGATCCTTGGCCCTTTGCAATGTGGGGCATCGACATGATCGGAGAAATCAGGCCCACCGCTTCCAATGGACATCGTTTCATCTTAGTAGCCATCGATTACTTCACGAAGTGGGTCGAGGCAGCTTCCTTCACTACAGTAACCAAGAATGTCGTGGCGCAGTTTATCCGACATAACCTGATCTGTCGATATGGTGTGCCAGAGAGGATTATTACTGACAATGGTACGAATCTCAACAACACAATGATCACCGATCTCTGTAAATAGTTCAAGATACAGCATCATAACTCTTCTCCCTACCGGCCGAAGATTAATGGGGCTGTTGAAGCAGCTAACAAGAACATCAAGAAGATTGTGCATAAAATGACGGTGACGTATAAAGACTGACACAAGATGTTACCATTCGCTCTTCATGGGTACCGTACCTCAGCATAGACGTCGACAAGGGCAACACCCTACTCTCTGGTATATGGCGTGGAGGCAGCCCTACCTATCGAAGTCCAGATACCTTCTCTCAGGATTATGAAGGATGCAGGTTTGAGCGAAGACGACTGGATCCAAACCCGACTTGATCAGTTAAATCTAATCGATGAAAAGAGACTTACTGCTATTTGTCATGGTCAGACGTACCAAAAACGAATGATCAAGGCTTTTAACAAGAAAGTCATGCGTCAAGAATATCAAGTCAGGGATCTAGTGATCAAACGCATCATACTGCCGCAAGGTGATCCGAGGGGCAAATGGACCCCCACGTATGAAAGGCCATTTGTGGTTAAGAATATTTTCTCGGGAGGAGCTATGATTCTAACCACCATGGATGGTGACGACCTTCCTCACCCTGTCAATGCAAACATAGTGAAAAGATACTATGCATAATCAAAGACCCGCTAGGTCGACTGGCCTAGGCAAAAATAAGGGCTTCCCGGCGAACCAAAAGGGTTTGGGCAAAAGTAAGGGATGAAAATGAAAAAATTTATACACCCGGCAAGTCGAAAACCCAAAAGGGCGGCTTGGGCAAAAAAGGGTATTCCGGTGGACCGAAAACCAGAAAGGGAGTTCCAGGCAAAAGTTAGGGATTGAAGCGTATCACTATGTCTCATTGGATCATCTTGCGATTAGACTTCGGTATCCACTATAAAGCTTAGACGACGCCAACCAATCTGATCAACCTTCGGCCAAGTAGCAAAGTGATAAGACGCTTGAAGATATAAATACAATAGCAAAGGTTGAACCCAATGGGGTTGTTTCACATAGTTGTTTTTCTTTCTTTTACACAAATTGTATAATTTCTATCTTTCGGCGGCGTTCTCTTACTAGAACGTCAACCTATTTATACAAAAACGCCTATTACAGGCCAACTTCAAAAATCAATACAAGTCATTTTCACAAGAAACTTCAGTCTGTTTTTCTTTTTCTGTTTTGTGTTGTGAGAACATCCAATGACTTATTCTTGATATATGCATTTGGAAATGATTGCTGCTCATAAATATTTACATAAGAAACAAAAGACAGTTACTCGTAATTCTAGAAACAGGTAAAAAACAAGAAGTGCCAAACCCTACAGTTACTTTGCCCAACAGGTACCGGGATAGAGCCAACTTGGGAACATAATTATTGGAACATACACTCCCCTACGGATTAAAAGTATCCTAAGGAATTGGTGTCAGCTTTCTCGAAACAGGACTTAACTATCCCCAGCTGAGGTTCGCAATCGCGGGCGAGTCAGTAAATTTCATCCCCCAAGCGGAGTTTTATTTCTACAGATACAAAAGTTCAATCTCCAACATAGCTCATCATCTCCAACAACGAATTTCATCCCCAACTAAGTTTATTCCTCCAGATTAGCAGTTCTACTAGCAGAGTATCTCCTCCCCCTAAGTTTGGTCCCCGCAGAGTTATTCTCCAGCATCTCTTCCCGACAGAACATTTACAAATCTCTAGCAACCGTCAGGGATTTATTTTCCCGTACGCGAGCATACCCCGATAGGATTTCATAGACATACATCATGACATACACATACATATCATATGCAGCATAATCTCATTTATTTTGAGAACCTCATCTCACCCTGCATTTCATGCATCTCATATAACTAACCCTGATATCTTTTCAGGAAAAGAGGATTAGCTTCAACAAATTCAGCAGTAATACAGATCACATCTACAGACGACTAATGGAAACTCAGTTCCCAAAATCAAACGGGTCAACTAATCTACACTATCACTTTGAAGTAACCCTACGACCCAGGTTCTTCCTATAAGCCCTACTATCGAGGCTTTCATTTCGAAGTAACCCTACGATCCAAGTTCCTTCCCATAAGCCCTACTATCTAGGCTTTCATATCGAAGTAACCCTACTATCCAGGTTCCTTCCCATAAGCCCTACTATCCAGGCTTTCATATCGAAGCAACCCTACTATCCAGGTTCCTTCTTATAGCCCTACTATCCAGGATTTCATATCAAAGTAACCCTACTATCCAGGTTCCTTCTCATAGCCCTACTATCCAGGATTTCATATTGAAGCAACCCTATGACCCAGGTTCCTTCTCACAGCCCTACTATCCAGGCTTTCATCTTGAAGTAACCCTACTATCCAGGTTCCTTCCCATAAGCCCAACTATCCAGGCTTTCGTCTTAAAGTAACCCTACCATCCAGGTTCCTTCCTATATGCCCTACTATCCAGGCTTTCATATCGAAGTAACCCTACTATCCAGGTTCCTTCTCATAGCCCTATTATCCAGGCTTTCATATCAAAGTAACCCTACTATCCAGGTTCCTTCTCATAGCCCTACTATCCAGGCTTTCATATCGAAGCAACCCTACGACCCAGGTTCTTTCTCACAACCCTACTACCCAGGCTTTCATATCGAAGCAACCCTACTATCCAGATTCCTTCTCATAACCTTACTATCCAGGTTCCTTCTCTCTTATCTCCAGACAACAGATTACAACACTGTAAGACCAGGACCTGATCAAACACGATTGGCTTCGCATTTCCCCAGTAAGTCGTAGTGCAGCATATACCCTGACCAGATATGCAGTTAACTTCTGCCTCCTCAAACCGGAGTTAATTCCCCAGTAGAGTAACGGACAACTGAAGCTCCTAAACTCTATCAGCATTCCCCGACGAAGTTCTCCTCAATAGCAGGTACATGGATCTTTGCAAAGGAACCTCTTATGCGATCGATATCTTTTCTGGATGGCATCTTTAAGCCCATCTCCGATGAGTCTACATCAACTTCCAAATGGAATCTGTAAGCCCATTCTCGATATCTCCGATCAGTGTTACTTCATGCGAGTGAAAATTTCTGGGCACTCTAGTGTTCAATCATCTTCCACCTTCAGATCATGAAAGGTAGACGAGCCAATCTATATCCTCATGATTAAGAAGATTGAACAGGGGCAGCTATTGTACCCCAAAATTTTCCCTCTCATTTTACTCAATACATGTCCATTGAGATCCTCAATTTGCTCAAGGTTGCCCAAGAGTGGACCAGACAAACTCTCTCCTAAGGCAGTATACCTCAAATTAGGGTTTCCATTTTCATCAAGATGGGTGAACCAAAAAGGCCTCATATGCTCTCCATGGTCTTAATATGTCCTTAAGACCCTACATGTCAAGTTTCATGCCTTGCACAAGAAGTTTGCTTAGTCAACTGCTCAGATGCTTGAGAATCGATTGTATTAGGTCAAAAGTCAACTATGACCCACATACAGTCAAACTTCAAGATTTTTGGTCAACATTAACATTTTGAAGTGACTTTCATAATTTGATCAAGGGTTGAGCATGATTCCTCAAGGAATGCTCCAAATTCATCAAAACCCAAAAGTTGCTAAATTAAGGTTTCTTAGTAAAAGTCAACCAAACTTTGACCAAGCATAACTTCCACATGCTTTATCAGAAATTTTCCACCCAAAGCTCATTTTTAAGAGCATGAAATTACCTACAAGTAATATTCATCTCACAAGTTCAAAATGTGCATTCATAACAAGATAGGAATTTCTACATTATGGGTCCTTTTGAAAAGTTAACAAAATTACCTTTTGGGGCAAAGCTTCTTACATGAATATGGAATACTAAATTGAGATGAGACAAAAAGGGTTGTTTAGGGGATATCCTAAGATTTCTAAAAAGTCCAATAGCACCTCTCTAGGGTTAAAATTGGAGGAGACATGCCTTGTCAAAGTTGACCCTTTTTACAAAATTGCCAAAAGTTTAATGTGCTCAAAATGCATTTTTTGCTAAATGGGCCTAACTTTTTATGCTTGCACCTCACTTATAATGTGGTCCACAACTCAAATATTCATCCACCCATTATTTGCTTCATTTTTCAATTTATTTTGATTTTTTAGTAATTAAAAATTGAATTAAATCAAATAATTGATGAATAATAGCAAATATATGATTTGATTTGGTTTTTGGAAAGGTTGGAAATCAAAATATGCTGAGTTATCAAGGCTAAAACGAATCAAGCATAATTGGTACAAGAAAGGGATGATTTGGCTCAAAATAGCAAGTTTGCATATGGCTAAAGAATCAAATCAAATCTCATCAAAACTTCAAGATCCAATCTGTTTTGCAACCCTAATTCATTGAGGGATATTTAATGAACAAGAACAAAGCAAAAAACAAGGGTTAGCAATCGTGAAGAGGCCAGAACAAACTTCAAAATTTCAAAGAAAAGTGTGAATCGGTTTTCAATCCACATTCCATCTCAAGCCATCCCAGCATTGCCAACCAATTGCTGGACGTTTCAGGAAGCCATCCCAATCGTTTGCAAGGTCTGAAGCATCAAGAAACGCAAGCTGTAACTCACACGGTTTACAATTTTTTCCAGAATCGATAATCATAATTCCTGCATCATTAGCACGTTTAATTGATATATTTGTAATCTTTGACATGTTTGCAATCTAACTGAATAGTTTAATTGCATTTTTGAAGCCTATACGCGTATCTGCCATTGCTAGGGTTCACCTTGCGTTTTTAGGGTTCTTGTCCACAGATGAAATTAGCCTGAATAAAGGGTACCATAATGTTCACAAGATCAAAACGAGTTGATCTATATAGTTGGATTTCATTTATCTTACGTCTTTTGGATTTTTGTGTTTTACAGGTTTGTAGCTATAGACCTTTGTCCGTAGGTAAAGGTACAAGCACCTAAGGCGACGGAGAAAGGTAGAAGAAGGTTAGGTGTCAGCCAGCCATTCGCCCATTCAAACCAACGCGCACGTTTTTTTCTTTTATTCATTAATCCATTTGATTTTATATAATATTATTTGTTTTCATTATACTAACAAACAAGCAAAACAGCTCAGATGGTGAAGCGCGTTAGTGGGGAGTACAAGGACATGGGTTCGATCCCAGGTCCCAACAATTTTCTTTATTTCATTTTCTTGCAACAGATTTAATGTATTGTCATCCTAAACGCCCACCATACACCACCAATCTCCATCTAGTGGATTCATCATCCATTCAATCCAACGCATAGGTAGTGAGGGACCATGATGCACCCTCAAGTCAACGCTACAAGGAATCCAAGAATGACTGGGCTTGGAGCGTTTTGGGCCTTAAAAAAACTCGGATTGGCACCCCCTCTTTGCTAGCATACATGCCCAGTTTGCACTTCTTTCTATTTCTTTTTTTTTTAATTTCTTTAATTAATTTCTTTTATTTGTTTTAATTAATTAACACAAAAATCATTTTCTTTTTTTTAATCAAAAAATCACAACAAACTACAAAAATCTTTTTTAATAAAAATATTTTATTTTTTAATCAATTTAGTTTAATTAACTTAGGGCAATTTAATCTCTTTTTATAATTAAAAATAATTAGACTTAGGATTTGAATTGTACATAATTTAATTAATTTTCTTTAAAAAATACACCAAAATAATTTTTTCATTAAAATATTTATTTTAATTAATTAGATTAATTAGGTTAACTTAAATACTTTTTCATAATTAAAAAGAAATTAGAAATTAGGTTTTTATTTAAATTGCAAATTCATTGTTTTCTCCAATAAAAAAATGTACAAAAATCTTTTTCTTTCAATTAGGGTAGGTTATTTTTCAACTTCTCCTCACATTCAATTTTCCGCGCGCATTTTAATTTCTTTTTCCATTATTATTGTAACTGTTTCGAGTTTGTAATAGTTTTAATTAGGGTTTTAAATTCCTCACTTTTATTTCCCGTCAAGACAATTATGTAACTGTCAAAGCCTTGTAATAGCTAGGTTTATTTTTCGCACTTTAAATTCCTGCAAATATTTAACTGTCTAGATGTATGCTAATAGGATTGTATGGCAAGATTACTTGAGATTAAGACAGTAGATCACCTAATGTGTAAAGATTAAATAACTGAAACAATTCATATGCACATATTCACTCATAGGGTTAACCTCACTTCGGTTGCCTTCGGTAAACAATCATTAAGCATAGGAGATTTTAGTGGTTGCCCTCCAGTCTAAAAGATCAAATTGTCCCAATCGAATGTTGCCTCGGAAATGTTGTCTCAGAAAGATCTTAAGACTCTAGGGTTACTACTAAAGTTTTCTAACTGTTGCTTTAGTGATTGTATTCGTCCCTTTCGAACGTCCCTTATAAACTCCAATGATGGGGCTACCTACTCTTTAATAGTAGGATAGAGCTTTCTAAAGGAAACGAGAACAAACAATCTTTTTTTGAGTAGGTAGAATCTTAAGTACTTGCTAAATAAAAACTTTTCACCCCAACACCTTTCAAAACAAATTTTCAAAACAAACTTCGTCACACTCTTGAGGACTGATACAAGGGTTATCACGAAGTAAAAACATTTTCAAGACAAACACATACAAGCAATTTGAAAAATGAGCAAGTACCTAAGACACTGTAGATAACTACGGATAGAAAGGGTGCTAACACCTTCCCTTTCTATAATCTACCCCCCGTACTCAGAATATCTCGAAAAAAAAGGTTTTTTCTGTTCTTTTTCTTTTTCCATGATTGGATAAAATAAAAGTCGGTGGCGACTCTTGCTTACCGCGACATTTGCGAACAAAAAACACAAAACCAGTAAAAATAGTCCGATTCTGTCACCGTATCACACCAATGTAAGGAAATTTTTGTAATGATTCTCGTATCATTAAGAATGTATACAAAATGTTTGTTTTGAAAAGTGTTTTAAAAGTGTGAGGTGTAAAGATGGTTTTAGTTTGTGAGCAAGCAATTACGAGCAATATACCTACTCAAAAAAAGTCTTTTATTCTTTTTCTCCCCCTTTAGATAATGCTTCCCTACCATTAGTTAGTAGGAAACCTTATCATTGGATGTGAGGGACAGACATGGGTCATCATACAATCATAGAAGGAAAATTGTAGAATGTTTTAGCAATTGTTGTAAGGGACTAAGATTGTTTACCGAAGGCAACATTGAAGGGTCATCGAGGGACTATAATCTTTTAATCAAGGGTCTTTGCTAAAACATCCCCACATTCGAGGGACATGACTACTTATATCCGAGGCAACAAGTGTGGGTTACCTTAGAGGTGTATATGTGCAAGGTGTTGTTGTTTTCATGTATATTATCTTTGACTTAGGGTTTTGCTAGGTTTGATTTTAAGTCTTGTCATGCAAACCCTAATTACTAACGATAATAAGAAAAGTGATAAATTGCAGAATTTGAATGTTCTACGCTATTACAACGCTTTGGGAATGGGGGGTACAATTTTGTGAAATGGGGAGGAAAGCAATAAAGCCTAATTATCTATTACAAACAATTGAATCATGAATAATAATAAAATGCACAAAATGTAAAGATGAAAAAGAAAAAGAATTGTTTTTAGGGTTTTTGATGGAGAAAAAGGTTTAATATTAACTTAATTAAATTAATTAATATTTCAAAAGAAAATGGTAAACCTAATTAAGCTAAGATCAAAATTAATTTCACTAACCAAAAGGAAAAATAATTTGAACATAGAAAAGTCTAAATCTAAATTAATTTACAAGAGAAATTAATTATAAAAATATTTTTGAGGTTTTATTTGGTTTGAAAAAAAGAAGAATAAATGTAGTAAAAATAAAATTAAGATATTTTTAATCTAATTATTCAAAAAGTATATTTTTTGGTATTTATTTATTTAAATAAAATAAATAAATAAAAAAGATATAAAGAATATAAAAATATCGGGTTGGGATGTTGAAAAGTAAAAATGGGGTTTAAGAGTAGCAAAAAGGATGTTTGGCCCAAAATAAATTTGTTTGGAATCAGAAAATAAATAAATAAAAAGTTATGGGTCTGCATAATATAAAGTAAAAAGGGGGTTCTAGCAAGCAAAAATGTGAGGCCTAAGATGGAGAGTCCAGCGCCTGAGCTGATCCAGTGCAACTAACTTTCGGTGATGCATCATGGACTTGCTCTTGTGGAGCATTGGATTTGAATTGCTAAACATCCAATGGTGTTGATGTGAGGCTCATGATAGGCGTGCATAGATTGCTTGCATAGAATCTGAAAGAAACAAATATGAAAGAAATAAAAGGGTACCACTGGGGCTCGAACCCAGGTCCCTATACATTAAAGCCTTACGTACGCTTTCTCTGCCACTGGGGTGGTTGTTTCATTCGGTCATAATACCACTTGCAATAAACTTAAAATAAACTAATTTCTAACATTTGAAAATGGCTTCATCTTCAACCTTGCGCATGCAGAGATGAACATTACCATGGCCAAAACTGTATCTTCTTCATTTCTCAACCATTTTCAAAATTGTAAACACGAAAGTTGTTCCATTTTTCACCATGAGTTAAACCATATAAATAACTAAATCTATAAATGAAAGATGGACATTAATTTTTTTTGGTACCAAATAAAACCTAATTTTTTCAGAAATTTCAACTTCAAAATTCGCATCACTCATGCAACATAAATGAAAACTAAAGGCATGGTTAGCTTCAGGGCAATGATGCCTACATTTTTCATTCACAAAGTAACCATTAGTGATGCATGTATAGAGAGTTCAAAGTTGAGAAAATCTACCTCAAAACTGGAAACCGTGTTTGGAGTTTGAGCACTCTTGGAGGTGTTGTGTTGATCTGGGTAGCTTCACTGAACTCCTAGGAAGCTAATGCAACTCTTACTTTATGCTGAAAGTGCCTGAATCTTCCTGGTGAAGTCAAGTTGCAGGTGGCTATTTTTGAGTTTAGAAGATGATGAAAATGGAGTTATAATTATGAAACATTGGTGGGGATGATTTGTAAATGAGGTATGGAATCTCCATTATTTATTTAGCGTGAAAACTCACGAGTGGATTATGAGTTTGAATTTTTTGGCCAGAAGTTGAAACAATAGAGGTTTTGTGTATAATTCTGAATTTCAGGGAGATTGTGAGTGTATCAAGGCTTGTCAAATCGTGTGTTAGCTTGCAAATAACCTCTCTATTTATAGAGGAAATGTTTGAGGGAAGGAGAACATCAGATTCAAGAGATCACATGTTATGGTTTTGAAACTTATTTTTGAAGCAAGCTTGAAATACATAGTTTCAAAGCATAGTACAAGCATGGTCTGAGTAGTTAGAGGCTCTAGACAAGTTGCTTCTGTCTTTGAGATTGTGTGTGTTCAGAAGGAACAAGTGTAAAACTCAAGGAGAGTGGAGTTTGTGATTAAAACCACTTTTCCAAAATGGCAATGTTACCTTTGTGCTAAAAATGAATTAATCACTTGGACAATGGCTCAAGCACTTGGATCATAGCTCAATCAGTTGTGTAAACAATTAATTATGGAGTGATTTGCAAGTTATAAGTCTACAAAGCAACATTTATGTAGCATGGCTTGAGATTTGATCAAGTATTCTTCATGAAAATGTCTTGTAATTCAAGAATGGATGCTCAACTTCTTCTCTTCGATTCTCATAGCTCAAGCATGATGTCTTCAAGCTCTTGGACATTTTGGAAATCTTGAAACATTTTATACAACCTTAATGTTTACCATTTTGTTTAAATCATCTTGGAACTTAGTAAAAAATTGCCAAGAAGTTAGGACAAAAAATCTGCCTAACTTGATAAAAATTTCAGTAAGTGTTTTTTGATAAAAAAAGTCATGACTTCATGGGCCTATATCTTCAAATCCAAGCATTTTTTGGACATCAACCCTAAGGGACAAAGTTGTAGAATTAATCAAGATCTACAACTTTTATGTTGAAAGTTTTCCTTGAATCATCTCGCATCTTGATGAAAAATTGTAATGAAGTAGTGAAATTATCAAGGTTAAAAAACACTTAGAATTTTCTAAGTCTTTGAAATCTTGACTTTTGTTGACTTTTATTTACTTTCTTGATTCTTTATTATCAAGTTTGATATTTTTTAATGTCTTGATAAATCTTGATCTTTGAAATTCAATGTTGACCAAAAAGTCAAAGTTTGACTTTTTGTGTATCAATTGACTTTTCATCAGTTGATCCAAATTTCAACTATCAATCCTTTGATCTTGAGAAATTATTTGAGCCATGAAATTAGGTCAATATTTTGTGTTTGAGTCCTTGAGATCATGTTTCAATCCATTAGGTCATGTACTAGGTCAAAAGTCAATGATCAGTCATTCTCAATCAAAACCCCAATTTTGATAATTTTTCCCCTTTGATGATTTGAATGCTTTCCTTAAGGAAATATGATCAACCATTGATCAATTAATTAATATGACATAAAAATGTTGATGTTGGCCAAAAGTCATGAAGTTTGACTATATGTTGACCATAATTGATTTTTTACCCAATATAATCGATTTTCAGTCATCTAAGCAATTGACTGAGAAAATTTGAGATGCAAGACTTAAAACTTGGTATGAGCACTCTTAGAGACCTATAATGGACCATGAAAGTCATTTTAGGCATCAAAAGTCCAATTGTCTTGAGAAAACCAAAACCCTAATTTGTGGATTCAATGCTTAGGAGGTGAGCTTGTCTGATCAACTCTTGAGAATCCTTGAGCATTTGAGATCTTTGGTGAGAAATGTCTTGAGAAAAGAGAGGGAGATTTTTTGGGTACAACACACCCCTTATAGTTAAATTTTTCCTCCACATGGGTAACGCGCATGTGATATGTAGTTAAGGTGTGAATGTGAGTAGAAGAGATTGATCTTCTTTATGCATTTATCGAGTCGGCGCCTGCTCTGATATGTAATACTGAGGGTTGAACGCTTATTTGTTTATTTATGTTGTTGGATATTTTATGGATATCTCCTAAGTTGATAGTTCTTATATTTACTTTATAGCATGATTTGTTTTGAATAAGTAGATGGATAACTTGTTGATGCTTTCTGCTGTAATAAAAGTGAAGTTAGACATGTCGATGTTTATTATTATTATTCATATTTAAAAGTTGTATGTGTTACATGTACTTTGATATGAGCATGTTTATGTAGAAAAGTTACATCCTAATTGTTTGAATGTTTTTATATTACTCTAGTTTTAACTATAATTACGTGGGGGGTAAATTAGGGTGTTGCATAGTGGTATCAGAGTAGGTCGGTCTATCCGGCCAAGTTATTAAGTCGGTGTGGTGTGACATTTGAATATTGTTGATGTGATATTTTAACCATTATTGTTGTTATTAGGGTGAAATAGAAAATGACTAGAAAAAGCGATGATGTAGTTGATGCTGCCATGCAGGTTGTGGCTCGGGCTATGTAGAATCAGCCTAATGCCAGAGGGAACGATGAGTTCCATTATCTGGGGAAGTTCTAGAGGAAGAATCTGGCCACTTTAAATGGGAGGTATGATCTTAATGGAACGTAGGCTTGGCTCAAACAAATTGAGAGCATCTTCGGGGTGATGGATTGTTTAGAAGCGTAGAAGGTATGATTTGGGATTCATATGCTGGCTGAGGAGGTTGGTGATTGGTGGATCAACACTCATCAGGTGTTGGAAAATGCAGGTAAAGTTATCACCTGGGTTATGTTCCGCAAAGGGTTTCTGAGGAAGTATTTTCCTGAAGATGTTTACGGGAAGAAGGAGATTTAATTTCAAGAGCAAAAGTAAGGTTATTTATCTGTTATTGAGTATGTTGTCAGATTTATGAAACTTGCCAAGTTCTATCCTTATTACAGGGAGGCAATTATTGAGTTCTCAAAGTGTGTTAAGTTTGAGAATGGTTTGCGTCTGGATATTAAACAGGAAATTAGATATCAACAGATCTGGAGGTTTCCAAAATTGGTGAACAATTGTAGAATTATCGAGGAAGATAGTAACGCTCGGTCAGCTCACTATAAGAGTCTGAGAGAGAAGAAGGGAAGGCGGAATTTGAATCGTGGGAAGCCTTATAGTACTCCAGCTGAGAAGGATAAATATAAGGTTGCTGATGGTAAGAGGCTAAGTGGAGGAGGTGCTCCTGATCCTCTTAAATGATTTAGGTTTGGTGAGTTGAGTCATTGCACCAACAAATGCAAGGGGGTGTAAAGAAGTATTTTTGGTGTGGGAATACATCACATCTGGTTTCTTATTGCAAGAATAATATGGTGACTTGTTACAACTATGGTGAACCAGGACATATCAGTACTCATTGCTAGAAGCTGAAGTAAGCTTCAACCAGAGGAAAGGTGTTTGCTCTATCGAAGACTTCGACTTCCAGTGATGATAGGTTGTTTAAAGGTATATGTTACATTAATAGTATGCCTTTAATTGCTATTATTGATACCAGTACTACTTACTCTTTTATTGATGCTGATTGTGTAAAGAGGTTGAGTCTTGTAGTGTCTTCCATGAATGGGGAGATGGTTGTCGATACTTTTGTTAAGGAATCGATGACTACTTCTTTGGTTTATTCTAATTGTCCTCTTTTGATTTTTGATAGAGATTTTGGTGTTGGACATATTTGTTTTCTGCTGAGGGGTCTGGTCTGATCTTGGGGATGAACTAGTTGGAGTTTAATTATGTTCATATCAATTGCTATAATAAATCAGTATGATTTCTTGCTTCTGGGGATGAGGAAGAAGTTGGGTTCTTAAATGTTAGACAGTTGAAAGAGCTTTTGGAAGAGGAAGCTCTAGTGCTTGCTTTGCTCGTGTCCTTTTCTATTAAAAGTCAAGAGTTAATTGATGAATTGCAGGTAGTGCGTGATTTTCCATATGTGTTTCCGGATGATATTTTAGATGTACCTCCAGAGAAAGTGGTGGAGTTTTCTATTGATCTTGTCCCTGGTACCAGACCTATTTCTATGGCACTATACAGGATGTCAACGTCGGAGTTAGCAGGGTTGAAAAAGCAATTAGAGGATTTGCTGGAAAAGAAATTTGTGAGATCAAGTGTGTCACCTTGGGGAACTCCAATGAGTTTGTAAAGAAGAAAAATGGTAGTATGAGGTTGTGTGTGGATTAACGCCAATTAAATAAAGTAATAATCAAAAACAAGTATCAACTTCCAAGAATAGATGATTTGATGGACCAACTGGTGGGTGTGTGTGTTTTCAGCAAAATTGACATAAGGTTGGGTTACCATCATATTCGAGTGAAAGATGAGGATATTCAGAATATGACTTTTAGAAGTTGCTATGGACACTACGAATATTCGGTGGTGTTTTTTAGAGTTTCCAATGTACATGAGGTGTTTATGGAATGTATGAATCGTATGTTTCATACATATCTGGATTAGTTTGTGGTAGTTTTCATTGATGATATTTTGATCTATTCCAAGTCGAATGAAGAGCATGTCGAGCATTTTTAGATTTTGTTGCAAGTGTTAAAAGAGAAGAAGTTATTTTAAAAGTTGTCAAAGTGTGAGTTCTGGTTGCAAGAGGTTAGTTTTCTTGGGCATGTTATTTCAGGTAATGGTCTCACTGTGTGTCCTTCCAAAGTAGATGCGGTACTATAATGGGAGGCTCCTAAGTTAGTTACTGAGATTAGAAGCTTTTTGGGCTTGGCTGGTTACTACCGCAGGTTTATTAAAGGGTTTTCTAAATTAACACTTTCGTTAACCCAAGTGGCTTATAAAGGTAAAACGTTTGTTTGAGACGTTCATTGTGAGGAAAGTTTCAGAGAGCTGAAGAAGAATCGTTCTTCAACTCCAATTCTGATTTTTCCAGATCCCAATGAACCATTTTTAGTGTATTGTGATGCGTCTAATATGGGTTTAGGCGGCGTGCTGATGCAAGACGACAAGGTAGTGGCTTATTCCTCATGGCAACTGAAGGCACATGAGAGAAATTATCCTACTCATGATTTAGAGTTGGCTGCAGTACTATTTATGTTAAAGATTTGGAGGCATTATCTTTATGGTTCCAGATTTGAGGTATTCAGTGATTACAAGAGTTTAAAGTACCTCTTTGATCAAAAGGAATTGAATAAGAGGCAACGAAAATGGTTAGGGTTTCTAAAGGATTATGACATTGACTAGAATTATCACCTCGGTAAAGCTAATATCGTGGCTGATGCTTTAAGTCAAAAGTGCTTGCATATGTATGCTTTGATGCTTAGAAAGTTAGAACTTATTGAGCAGTTCAAAGATTTGAGTTTGGTCTATGAGCTAACACTGTAGGGTGTGATGTTGGGTATGTTGAAGGTAAACAATGATTTCCTTATTAATATTAACAAGAGTCAGAAGTTAGATGTGAAATTGGCGGATTTGATAGTTGCAAGTAATCAAACTGAAGAGAGTGATTTTAAAGTGGATGAGCATGGTGCATTGAGATTCTGAGGTAGGATATATATACCGGATAATCTTGAGTTGAAGAAGATGATCTTAAAAGATAATCATAGAAGTAGCTCTAAAATATGCTTGGGGGCTACTAAGATGTATCAGGACCAGAAAAAGATATTTTGGTGGTTGGGACTGAAGCGTGATGTGACATAGTTCGCATATGCATGTTTGACTTTCTAGAAGTCAAAGGTTGAGCATCAGAAGCCTACAGGAATGACGCAACCATTGGACATTCTAGAATGGAAGTGAGATAACATTTCAATGGACTTTGTGGCTGGATTATTGAATACTCCTAGAGATCACGATGCGATTTTGGTGGTAGTTGATAGACTGACAAAATCAACATATTTTATTCCGATTAACATCAGTTTTCCTTTGCAGAAGTTTGCAAGGATATACATACGGGTAATTATAAAACTGTATGGAGTTATGTCGAGTATTGTTTTGATAGAGAATCGAGTTTTACATCTAAATTTTGGGAGAGTTTGCAGGAGGCTTTGGGTTCTAAGTTTAGGTTGTGTTCTGCTAGTGCCTATCATCCACAGAAAGATGGTCAGACAGAGAAAACTATTCAGTCCTTGGAGGATTTGTTGAGAGCTTGTGTTCTTGAGAAAGAGGGGTGATTGGGATAGTCATCTTCCACTGATAGAGTTCACTTACAACAATAATTTCCATGCTTGTATCCTTGAGCAAGGGGGTGCTTCGAATAGTCATCTTCCACTAATAGAGTTCACTTATAATAATAGTTTCCATTCTAGCATTGGTATGACACCCTTTGAGGAAATGTATGGTCAGAGGTGTAGGACACCTTTGTCTTTGCATTAATCTGGTGAAAATGTGGTGCTTGGGCCTGAGATTATCCAATAGACTACTAAAAAGGTGAAGTTAATTCGAGAAAAGATGAAAGCTTTGCATAGTAGGCATAAGATTTACCATAATAATATAAGGAAGGATCTTGAGTTTCAAGAGGGAGACAATGTATTTTTTAGAGTCACTTCGATGACCGTGCTTTGAAATCGAAAATGCTTACTCCTCGGTTCATCAATCCATATCATATTTCTCAGAGGATTGGAGTTGTAACGCTCCGATTTATTTAATTAATTTTCGTAAATAAATTATGTGATTGCATGTGATTGTTTATGATTTGATGTGTTAGAGGAACGCTTGGAGTGTAGGGTGGTAACCTTAGAAATGTAGGATTTAAGATGTTTTGGGTGTTTGAGTAAAAATGTAGAGATTTAGGGGTGGTAGAAGTGGAACTAATTACTATTAGTTGATTAGAATTATTTTATTTATTTAAATAGTATTAGGGAATATATTATTTAAAATAAATATTAATCAAAATTGTCATTTATTTAATTTAGTTGGAGTAAAGTTTTAATTAGAAATTATAATATAATAAAACAAGAAAAGAAGGGGATAGGAAGAGAGAACTGTCATAACGTGAAATTTAGGAGAAAAATAAGAGAAAGAGAAAAGAGAGCTAGGTCATAAGAGAAGAAGAATATCCATTAGAGAAGCTTAAAATTCATCATCTAAGGTAAGGGTGAGATTTTCTCTTGTATAAGAGATTGTATGATAATATGTGGGTGGTTGTTTTAGTCTCTTTTTTATTACATTTCTATTCTCTATATTCTAAATAATTTGATGTATGATGATGGTATTGTGGTGTATGTTTAGACGAATTGTGTGTTTGGTGAATGATTGAGATGTTGTGTGTTGTTGGGAATTAGAGCGTGGAACTTGGGTAAATGATTTTTTTCTCATGAAAATTGGGGTTTTGAGGATGTTTTGGAACTGGTTTTTGTAAACAAAATTTGCAGAAAATTTTCCACTATTTGAGTGGTAACCGGTTACAGGTTTTGGGGTAACCAGTTACACTTGAGACTTTTTTCAGAAAATTCAAATTTTTGTGTGCGTAACTAGTTACCAGTTTTGGTGTAACCGGTTACACTTTCAATAGAACGTGAAAACTAGGCATTTGGCGGGGGGGGGGGGGGGGGGGTGTAATCGGTTCCCACTGAAAAAAATTGTGTACTCTTTGTTTCTAGAATTGGTGTGACCGGTTACCTAGATAGGTGTAACCGGTTACCACAGTTATATCAGAACTAAATAAATTCATAACTTAAGTACTAGGTGTCCAAATGAGGTCTCGTTCGAAGCCTTAGGAAGATGATGTACCGTACTTTAATTTAAAAATAGTCTTGGAGCCTGGAAATGATTAAATATTATGTAATGGTTTTGTATGGTACTTGGTTTGAACATTGTAGTGTGATAAATGTGTATAGACGATATGTTATTACCTGATGTGTTACTATAATGTAATGTTAAATGCTTGTAGTATATGTTTGGGGTTTGGTGGCTATTAATGGTGTATTACATTGGTTAAGGTGAATATCATTGTACACGTTTGTTGTTGTTGTATATCACTTGTGAAGCATGCATCATGGTGTTTGGATGGTGGTTCGCCTTTGGTGAGCCTCAATTCTATGATGGGGATCAGGTGTGAGTAGCTGGTTCTAGGTGGGTATCGGTGAAGCGTTGCTTATGGTTATGGTAATGATTTTGGTGTGATCTGATCCTACGGTATGGATTGGGAGCTAAATGAACCTTAGAGTTCATAAATGGTACCACGTGCATTGAGTGACGAGGCTGAGTTTCATTGTATTGCATACATGTTATATTATAATGTTTAGATTATGTGGAGTATGAATTGTTGAATGTATGATCATGTACGTGATGATTATGTGCTCAAATATTATTATGCAGTTTCATTATATGATTGTGATTTCTTACCCCTTCTATTTGAATGTTTCCTTTTCATGGGCATCATGCAGATAATCCGCAGTAGAGGAATGCAAGTGAGTGGAAGAGATTAATCTTATTTATGTTTTTGTTGAGTTGGTGTCTAATATGATAACATCACACTTTTATGATGACAACTCTTGAAGATCCTTGACAATTTTTTTACAACAAGAACCAAATGCTAAAGCAGTCAAAGATTCTCAAGACAATTGATTAAGTTATTCCTTCGAATGAAGCTAAATAACTAGGCTTTTGAAATCACCAGTAATATCCTTTGATGATGGAATCTAACTTGAATATTATCTAATCTTGACCCTCGAGAATATTAAAGTAAAGTGCTTATATGATGGGTTTATATATCAAAGGACTTGAAGCTTTAGAGTGTGAAAGAGAGGAAATGTGAAGGTTCTCCTGATCGTTCCTGAGTGATTAGTGTTTTGTAAAAACACAAGGTCATTTTAGTAAACTAATATGGCTAACCACACACTCAAAAAAACTATTTATGAAGCCTTTATTTTCATATAAAATAGCCTAAACATGTTTTGGAGCCTAGCTAAATGGATTGGAAAGTGTTAGAGTTATTAGGGCAAGTTTTTGAATGGCCTAATCGATTAGACCAAGTGCCTAATTGGTTAGATAAGGAAAAAACAAGTCAATAAACGATTGTGATAGTTCTTAAAGAATGGTAATGACTCTCTATCTAAACTTTCCAAGTTTGGCACAAATAATCAATTATTTGTGGTAGCTAATCGATTAGGCTTAAGACATTAATTTCCCATAGATCATTTCCTTTTTTGAACCATCCTTTGTCCTATATATAGAGGTCTTCCCCTACAATTTTCCATATCTAGAAAATGTGAGACATGTCACTTTCCTTCTTCTTTCTCAATCTTTCTGTAAAATAACTGAAGTAGTGAAAAACACAAGAAGGGGGGGGGGGGGGGGGGGGGGGGGGTTGAATTGTAAAACTGAAATCTAATGCAATGAACAAGATATTTTTATCCTGGTTCGTTTGATCTCAAACTACTCCAGTCCACCCGTCAAGGTGATTTCGCCTCTCTCCAACGAGGTCTTAATCCACTATATTCAACTGAATATTACAGACTGCTTTAACAACTGCTAAAGCCTTCTTGATTCAAACCACAACCCGGTTTGTCAAGGTAACACTTTCTTACAAAGAGATAAAACTATGTGTATGGATGTTTTCTACAAAACTGTATCACAACTGTGATGTATACACAAATTGAAGCTTAGAAACTAGATTGCTAAACAGTAATAGAATATCAGAGTGTGTGGTTTAGCAAAACTGAGAGAACGAAGATTATGGTTTAGCTTTTGTGCGTGTAGAGATTTTGGAGAGCATTAACCATTTCAATCTTCAAAGCCTTGTTTATATAGCACTGAGATGATGAACGTTGGATGCAATATTCTTGATTCAATGCTAATAACAAGCTTTCCTTATTTAGCAGATCTTGTCTGGAATGAGGCCGTTGGAATTAATTTGCTTTCAATGCACAGTGTCGTTGCTTACTTAATGCAAGTTCTGGCTTGGCTAATTCTGACTCTGCTTCGCTGCTGATGAACTATTGTGTTTCTTTATCAGAGTGTTGAGCGCAGTCTCGTTCATCAGGCTTCAGCATGTACGTGAGTTGATCATCTGATTTTAACATTCTGATATAGCAACTTCTGATGCTGGTGTCTGAAATCAAGTTCTGATGCTGAATAGATGTGATCTTGCTTATTTCAATCAGAGTATCTGCAAGTCAGAACATAATAATTTTAGGAAGCAGATAGTTCATACATGAAACTTATAAATACTATATCTTTTCACTTTGTTATCATCAAAACTTAAATATAGGGTAGTAGATTCAAACTTTGTTCTAACAATCTCCCCCCTTTTGATGATGACAAAAACTAGATATTTTAAATGAAAATAACGTGAAAAGGTATCTGGAATATGTATTAGAATAAGAAGCAAAAGAGTAAGGAGTAAGGAGATACTCCCCCTGAGTTTATTACTTCCCTTTGATTATACGTGTTTCTTCAGGATCAGATCTTTTTGCCTTTCTTTGAACATCAGAGTATCAGAGTCTTTGACTTATCAGAAGCTTTATGTCAGAGCAGAGCTTCAGAGCTTATCTTGTCAGAGCTTTGCTTTGGATCAGAATATTAGAGCGGATCAGAACTTCATAGTGATCAGAGCTTCTAGTCTTCAGAGTGTCCAGGAGCTTTCTTGTGCCTGTAGACTTTGAGCAAAACAGAAAAAAAAACATTTCAAGTAATAGAGTTAGAATGTTTGAGAATTTCTGTCTAGTCAGCCGTTATTGATTAAAATATCATTCTTGTTCTCCCCCTTTTTGTCAGCAATCAAAAAGTGTTGGTGATGTGCTAAAACAATTAAGATCAGAAAAAACTAATCATATTAAGATAGTTCAGAATCAAAACAAGAAAATATTACAAAACATATTCAATCAATGCATCAGAAAATCAAGGAAAACATGAAAAAGGTCATGCATGAAAAAGAGACTAAGGTTGAGGAGGCAAGCGTGTGAACAGGTTCTCCAGCATGGCTTGGATCTTTTCAGCAGTCTCATTCTGCTTATGCACCATGCTGACAACAGTGTCAATCTTGCTGTCCTGCACATCCATTCTCTCTTTCATCTTCTGATCGCTTTCATCCATCCGCTGCTGCAGACGCATGTCATTCAGCCTTAGTTCTTCCAGAGTCTGCCTATCCAAGGCAGCTTGAGAAGCATCAGAAACAGGAGGCTTCTGAGAACTTTCAGCAACATCCTCTGCTTGACTTTCTTCAGCTTGAATGGTATTGTCTTCTTCTGATGATTGCACCTTTGCAGCTTGCTGTTTCTCAGACCAAGGTTCACTGTCCAGAGGGAGCACGTCCTCTTTCAGGAGCTGACTTCCAACTTCATTCAGAAGCTTGCTGAAATTTTGTTGTGCCTGCTCATAGTTGATATCCTGCAACTTGAGGGCTTCAGCACGTACCCAAAGTCTGAATTGTGACCAGAGCTGATCAGAATCAGCTGGGTCAATCATTCCAGGACAGACTTGCTTCAAAGAAGCAATCCATTGCAGCACACCTGTTTCAAAATTCATAATACCAGAGCCAACATCTGGTTGCTTGGGTTTTGGGATGGCAATTTTGTGTTTCAGATCAGCAAGACGGTCAAGACTGGTTAAGTCTATGAAGGTCCTGCTGGGGTTTTCAGAGGTTTTATGAGAAGCTGTTTGTTTTGGAGAAGGAGTATCAGAGTCAGATATTTCGATTGGAGTGGGTGATGTTTTGGGAGTATTTGGTGGTGTCGATTCTGATGAGGATGGTAACTGGGGCATGATAACAGTTGTTCCACATGGCAGCTGGATTGCCAGCGGTGATGGTTGAGGTGAATGAGGTTCAGATTGGTGAGGAGAAGGAGTTTCAGAGTGGTGAAACTCTGTTTGTGGTGATGGTGGATTAATTTCTGGTTGGGGAGAGGGAGTTGGAATCTCTGATTGCTCAGGAATCAGAGGTTCTTCTGAGAGTGGTTGTTGTTGTTCTGGTTCTTCAGCAGATTGCTGTTGTTCTGGTTGTGGAGGAGGAACATTCTGTGGTTCAGAGTTTGGTTGATCAGAGGTATGTTGATCAATATCAGACATCACTTGGTTAAGTGCTGATGTTGTTGAAATTGTTGGTTGTTTGGTTCTGGGTCTTCTGAGTTTTAATGCCTCAGAAGGGTCTTCTTCTTGTACAGTTTCATCTATGGTAGGGATGGGGATTGAGATTCTATGAGAGGTTTGAGGAGGGATAGATGCTGGAATAGTAGAAGAATTTAAAACAGGGGCAGCAGATGAAATACCTCTTTTCTTGGGAGTCTGCTGAGATGATCCTTCTGATGGCGCCTTCCTCTTCTTGGTCTTCTTCAGAGTCACTTCTGGTTGAGGTTGATGCAGATCTCTGATATTCAGCTTTGGATCTGTACCATCTGCCTTGCACGCATCCAGGTACCTGAGAATCACCTCTGGTTTGGATTCAATTTCAGAAAATAACGGAAAATCACTCAGAGGCACTCTTCTGCTGGAGATATCATCAAGGGGAGTAGCTCTGGGTTCCTTCTGAATATTCTCTATCAGCTTCATCTTTTTCAGGTTCTTTGCGTTCAGAGGTTTCCCAATTGTTGGTTCAATAATGCTTAGCTCTTGAGCTTCTATCAGATGCTCAATCAGCCTATTCTCTGTCAGAATATCTGATATCAACCTTCCAAAAGGTATCCAATCCCTCTTGGTTCTTTCTTCTTCCCTAGTTTCTTTCACACTTGTTCTGAGGTGGTTGAACAGGAAGTGAGCCAGATTGATCTTTATCTTCTGATCAATAAACTAGATCAGAAACTGCTGATCCACATTTATGTAATCAGGAGAGCTGGTTGGTTTCTTGTGGTTGAAGCACCCCAGAATAATCTTAGCCCACACTCTGCAATGATGCTTCAGATCTTTAATCTTGCTGCTGGGCATCCCAAGAGTGAAAATCCTGTTAGCTACCACACCTATATCAGCACATCTTTCAGCCATGTCCACACAACGGACGCCACCACCACTCTGACCGATTAGCCTTGCAATGAGATCTTCAGTAATCACAATCTTCTTCCCCATAACAAAGGAGGTGACTAGATGTGTTGAAGCCTTGGCGTGAAATCAAAATTCCTTGACCAGCATTGGGAATGTTGGTCCAACCAACCTATCGAAATACCTTTCCCACTTTTGAGCCCTAACTTCTTCAGTTAGGTCAAAACCGTTCTCCTTCAAGCTTTCAAAGTCAATGATTAATTCAGAAAGCACTTCAAGATTCTTCACCGGAGTGAGGAGAGTTCTGAGTGGCACTTGATATTGCTCAGATGATGCTTTCTTCTGATTACCTGCAGAAGCGCTGCTGGAGGTTGCCATGTTCACGCTAAAAGGATTTTGAGAATAAACTGAGAAAAATAGGTTGCAAGAGATGAACACAGAAATATGCAGAAAATGCTTGAGTATTAGTGAGAAAGCGTAAAGAATAAGAATGAGAGATTAATGTGCTTAAATAGAGTTTTCAAAACTATTTTGAAAAGATAAACGTTTTTAAGAGAGAGAAAAATCATGATTGCCATTTAAAAGCATGATTACTTTTCATTAAATGCTTGCTGATTTTGGGGGATTTGAGAAAGATACTTAAAAACGGTTACCAGACATGTGTCTCAATGCACCCAATCAGCGCTTTGCCTTCTCAGAAGCGTGCACGCGTTCTGCTTCAGAGATATGCTGATGATTGGATGACACTTGTTTGATGTAGTGATCAGCACGTCTGTCTTTGAGCTTTAGACTCTCAGATCTTTAGACTTGCATCTGATACAATCTGCATGTTCTATCTTTCTGAAAGGAGATTGATCAAAAGTTCACAGTAAAATAATTACATTCTGAAGGTAAATATATGGAATTAAAACATTTTCACTCTGGGCACACTTTCATGCTGAGATGTTTCAGAATGAAATTAAACCTATCTTCTGAAAGGGGTTTAGTAAAGATATCAGCCCATTGATGGTCTGTATCTATAAATTTTAAGTTCAAAATACCTTTCTGAATATAGTCCCTAATGAAGTGATGTTTTATTTCTATATGCTTAGCTCTAGAATGTAAAATGGGATTCTTACTTAAGCAAATAGCAGAAGTATTATCACAAAGTATAGGAATGTTACTCTCAAAAATCTGGAAGTCTTCAAGCTGACTTTTCATCCAGAGCATTTGTGTGCTACATCCTGCTACTGCTATGTACTCAGCTTCTGCTGTTGACAGAGCAATTGTTGATTGCCTTTTGCTGGACCAAGAAATCAGATTTTCTCCCAGAAACTGGCAGCTTCCAGAAGTACTTTTACGTTCCACTCTGTCTCCAGCAAAATCAGCATCACAGTAGCCTACTAAGCTGTAATCACTAGATTTTCTATAAAACAAACCCAGATTAGTAGTACCTTTCAGATACTTGAAAATTCGCTTAACAGCTGTTAAGTGAGATTCTCTAGGATCTGATTGGAATCTAGCACAGATACAAACACTGAATAATATGTCAGGTCTTGAAGCCGTCAGATAGAGGAGAGAACCAATCATACCTCTGTAGACTTTCTGTTCTACATTTTTGCTTACCTCTTCTCTTTCCAGAATGCACGTGGGATGCATTGGAATCTTTGATGGCTTACATTCTGAGAGGTCAAATTTCTTCAGAAGATCTCTGATGTATTTGCTCTGATGAATGTAAGTTCCTTCTGGAGTTTGATTGATCTGAATTCCTAGAAAGAATTTCAGTTCCCCCATGAGGCTCATCTCAAATTCTGCCTGCATACACTTAGCAAATTTTCTTCCAAGAGAAGGATTAGTAGAACCAAAAATAATATCATCAACATAAATTTGACAGACTAAGATGTCACTCTTAACTGATTTACAGAATAGAGTAGTGTCCACTTTCCCTCTGGTGAATTCATTTTCCAGCAGAAAATTACTTAGCCTTTCATACCAAGCTCTGGGAGCTTGTTTCAGACCATACAGTGACTTCTTTAGTTTGAAAACATGTTCTGGATGTTTTGTATTTTCAAAACCTGGGGGTTGGTGTACATAAACTTCTTCTTCTATATAACCATTTAAGAATGCACTTTTGACATCCATCTGATACAGAGTGATGCCTCTATTAACAACAAATGAAATTAAAAGTCTGATAGATTCTAACCTGGCGACTGGGGCAAAGGTTTCTGTATAGTCTATCCCCTCTTGCTGACTATAACCTTGTGCAACCAGTCGTGCCTTGTTTCTGATGACTTCACCTTGTTCATTTAGCTTGTTTCTGAACACCCATCTTGTTCCAATGACGTTGAATCCTTTTGGTCTGGGAACGAGATCCCATACGTTGTTTCTGGTGAATTGATTCAGCTCTTCTTGCATTGCCAGAATCCAGTCATTATCCAGAAGTGCTTCATCAATTGAAGAATGTTCAATCAGAGACACCAGTCCCATAAGTGTTTCTTCAGAGTTTCTGAAGCTTGCTCTTGTTCTGATTGGATCTTCCTTTCTTCCTAGGATAGTCTCTTCTGGGTGGTCCAAGCTGCTTCTGGGTAATCTCTTCTGAGGTTGATCAGCAGCTGTTGTAGGATTTCTAGCAGTGCTCCTTTCAGACGTTGAAGGAATGTCTGTGTTGAGAGCTTCTAATGACTTGTCTTCAGAACCTGCAAATTCAATTTCTATACCTGCAAAAACTTCATTCTGCTTTGACTTTTCAGAGTCAAGCTTGTCATCAAAACGAACACTGATTGATTCTTCCACAATCTGTGTTTCTGTATTGTATACTATGTACCCTCTTGAGCGTTCAGAGTATCCTAACATAATACACTTCTGTGCTTTGGAGTCAAACTTGTTCAAATAATTCTTTGTATTTAATATAAAGCAAGTACATCCAAATGGATGAAAATATGAAATGTTGGGCTTTCTGTTCTTCCACAATTCATATGGAGTCTTTTCCAGAATAGGTCTTATTGAGATTCTATTCTGAATGTAGCACGCTGTGTTTATTGCCTCTGCCCAGAAGATCTTAGCAACGTTTGTCTCATTGATCATGGTTCTGGCCATTTCTTGCAATGTTCTGTTCTTTCGCTCTACAACTCCATTTTGTTGGGGAGTTCTAGGACAAGAGAAATCATGCAGAATGCCTCTGTCATTAAAGAATGACTCAAAATCTTTATTTTCAAATTCTCCACCATGATCACTTCTGACTTTAACGATTCTAAGATCCTTTTCATTCTGAACTTGGTTACAGAAGGTAACAAACACAGAGTGTGACTCGTCCTTGTGTCTTAAGAACTTTACCCATGTCCATCTGCTATAGTCATCTACGATTACTAACCCATACTTCTTACCACTGACTGAAGCAGTTTTAACTGGTCCAAATAAGTCAATGTGCAGAAGTTCTAATGGCTTAGAGGTAGAAACAACATTTTTGGATTTAAAAGAAGGTTTAGCAAATTTGCCTTTCTGACATGCTTCACACAGAGCATCTGAATTGAACTTCAAATTTGGAAGTCCTCTGACCAGATTGAGTTTGTTAATCTGAGATATTCTTCTCATACTAACATGCCCCAATCTTCTGTGCCAGATCCACTGCTCGTTGTTAACAGACAGAAGACATTTTACATTCTGACTCTTTAGTTCAGAAAGTTTGATTTTGTAAATGTTGTTTTTCCTCTTACCATTAAACAGGATAGTCCCATCTTTCTGACTAACAGCTTTACATGATTTTTGATTAAAGATTATATCATAACCGTTATCACTTAATTGACTTATGGATAACAGATTATGCATCAATCCATCTACTAGCATAACATTATTAATAGAGGGAAGATTTCCATTACCTACAGTTCCAGAGCCAATTATCTTTCCCCTCTGATTGCCTCCAAAGCCAACGTGGCCTCCAGGCTTAAGTTCCAGGCTTTGGAACATATGCCTTCTTCCCGTCATGTGTCGTGAGCAGCCAGAGTCCAGGTACCATGACTGGTGTTTCTGACTTGCTGCTAAAGATATCTGCAACATGTATTATTTTATCCTTAGGTACCCAGATTTTCTTGGGTCCTGATTTGTTAGTTTTACCAAAACTCTGGTTGAATTTTGGTTTCACAGAGTGCTTACTGCTAGTATATTTGATATCATGTGTGTGACCATACACAAAATGTGAATTCAGAGGAGTGTGTTTAATGGTTAAGTCCATGACATTCTTTGGTGTAGGAACCTTACCTTGGTATCCTATTCCTTTCCTGCCGTTTCTGCTAACCCCATAGATCATTGAAGCCATTCTGCTTCTATCTATGCTTTTAGCTAGGAATTTCTGGAAACTGTGATCATACTCCTTTATGATCTCATCAGCGTTGCTGGGAGTTTCAGAAATTGGTTCCTTCTGAGAGTTTTGTAAAGTGTTTTCTAATTTTGAAATCTTATTTCTCAGCTCAGAATTTTCCAATTTGAGACTCTCAGTCTTATTAGAGTCGGATTCAAGATTCCTTTTCAGGTCTCTGAATTTAGCTCTAATTTGCTGATAACGTTCCAGAATCTCATTAAGGCTTTCAGCAAGTTCAGCCTTTGTAAAGTTAACAGCAAAGTTAGGAAATACCTCTTCAGTGTCTGATTCTGAGTCTGATTCAGAAGCTTCACTATCTTCTGAAATGTTAGCCATGAGAGCTATGTTTGCCCTTTCATCATCTGATTCTGAGTCAGCTTCAGACGAGTCAGAGTCATCCCATGTAGCCATGAGACTTTTCTTCTTCTCTCTTCCAAACTTCTTTTTGGGCTTTTCCCTCTGAAGCTTTGGGCAGTCACTCTTGTAGTGTCCTTGCTCATTGCACTCATAGCAGATGATGGCTTTGGTGTTTTGCTTTTTGCTACTGGAGGAGCCTTCAGATCTTCTGTATCCAGAGGAAGAATCTGTCCTTCTGTATCTGGAAGAGAAC
Organism: Vicia faba; assembly: GCA_948472305.1. Taxonomy (NCBI): domain Eukaryota; kingdom Viridiplantae; phylum Streptophyta; class Magnoliopsida; order Fabales; family Fabaceae; genus Vicia; species Vicia faba. The sequence continues at coordinate 629,054,235 of OX451737.1, forward strand.
TCGTTCTGATCAGATCTTCTGGGATTCCTGAACTTCCTTTGTCTTTGCTTCCACAGTTGATTTACTCTTCTGGAGAGAAGGGAAAGTTCGTCTTCTTCTGATGAGGATCCATCAGATGTTTCTTCAACTGCCTGCAAAACTTTAGACTCAAATTTTCTGTTAGATTTTAATGCTAAAGGCTTACCTTGCTTCTGAGGCTCATCAGCTTCTAGCTCTATCTCATGACTTCTGAGGGAGCTGATAAGTTCCTCCAGAGTGATTTTGTTGAGATCTTTAGCTAGCTTCAGAGCAGTAACAATAGGCCTCCACTGCTTGGGTAAACTTCTGACGATTTTCTTGACATGGTCAGTAGTAGAGTATCCTTTGTCCAGAACTTTGAGACCAGCTACCAGAATCTGGAATTTAGAGAACATAGTTTCAATGGATTCAGATTCTTCCATTTTGAACGCCTCATACTTCTGAATGAGCGCCAGAGATTTTGTTTCTTTGACCTGAACGTTGCCCTCATGCGTCATTCTGAGAGAATCAAAAATATTCTTTGCTGTGTCTCTGTTGGAGATCTTTTCATACTCAGTATAGGAGATGGCACTGAGGAGGATGGTTCTGGCCTTGTGGTGATTCTTGAAGTCACGCTTTTGTTGATCAGACATTGTTTTTCTATCAATCTTCTGACCACTTGCATTCACAGGGTGCGTGTATCCATCTGTCACCATATCCCACAGATCAGCATCATGTGCCAGAAAGAAGCTTTCAATTCTGTCTTTCCAGTAATCAAAGTTTTCTCCATCAAAGACTGGAGGTTTGCCACTGAATCTGTCTCTGTCCTCATTGTTGTCATTGCTGATGTGAGAATTGTTTCCTGCCATTGTGTTTTTCTGACGCTGGATCTTGTACTGACACGGTTAAGTGTTTTAGCTCAGAACCAGGCGCTCTGATGCCAATTGAAGTAGTGAAAAACACAAGAAGGGGGGGTTGAATTGTAAAACTGAAATCTAATGCAATGAACAAGATATTTTTATCCTGGTTCGTTTGATCTCAAACTACTCCAGTCCACCCGTCAAGGTGATTTCGCCTCTCTCCAACGAGGTCTTAATCCACTATATTCAACTGAATATTACAGACTGCTTTAACAACTGCTAAAGCCTTCTTGATTCAAACCACAACCCGGTTTGTCAAGGTAACACTTTCTTACAAAGAGATAAAACTATGTGTATGGATGTTTTCTACAAAACTGTATCACAACTGTGATGTATACACAAATTGAAGCTTAGAAACTAGATTGCTAAACAGTAATAGAATATCAGAGTGTGTGGTTTAGCAAAACTGAGAGAACGAAGATTATGGTTTAGCTTTTGTGCGTGTAGAGATTTTGGAGAGCATTAACCATTTCAATCTTCAAAGCCTTGTTTATATAGCACTGAGATGATGAACGTTGGATGCAATATTCTTGATTTAATGCTAATAACAAGCTTTCCTTATTGAGCATATCTTGTCTGGAATGAGGCCGTTGGAATTAATTTGCTTTCAATGCACAGTGCCGTTGCTTACTTAATGCAAGTTCTGGCTTGGCTCATTCTGACTCTGCTTCGCTACTGATGAACTATTGTGTTTCTTTATCAGAGTGTTGAGCGCAGTCTCGTTCATCAGGCTTCAGCATGTACGTGAGTTGATCATCTGATTTTAACATTCTGATATAGCAACTTCTGATGCTGGTGTCTGAAATCAAGTTCTGATGCTGAATAGATGTGATCTTGCTTATTTCAATCAGAGTATCTGCAAGTCAGAACATAATAATTTTAGGCAGCAGATAGTTCATACATGAAACTTATAAATACTATATCTTTTCACTTTGTTATCATCAAAACTTAAATATAGGGTAGTAGATTCAAACTTTGTTCTAACAATAACTTTTATCTCTCACATAGTTTTAAACACAATGCTTGAGAAAGGCTCTTATGTTTAGTGAGGAAGTTGTTCTGGAAGGAGTATTATTGTAAATTCACCAAGAGTTATTTTATTGAGTGAATTATTCTTCATCAGGAAGTCTTTGTTTAGGCTTAAAGCTAAACATGTTAAAAGCTTCTTTGGGGGATTAATGTTAGTATCTGTTTAGTTCGTAAGCTCCATCATTTAAGGAAAAGCATTCCTTTTTGGTTTTGTGAAGAAAACCAGAGAAAAAAAATCACAAACATTTGAGATTATCCCGATCTAGAATATCATTCAAATCTTCTACTCAGTCAGGTATAAAATCTTACCTAGTTTAATATCAACCTAGTATAAAATTTAGTTTCGATTCATGGACATCCCGATATAAAACCTCAGTTTGGCTCAAAGGATATACAATCCAAAAATCTAACTTTGTTCGAGATAAGCCCATCCAAAATATTTGTTTTGATTATAGACTAACTGCTCGAAGCTTTGTATGTTGTTTAGTTTGAAGACTAACTGCTTCATTGTTTGGTTAAGTAAACCTAAAACTTCATTTTTTTCTTGTATTAGGGGATTCGAGAGTTTAACCTTCTAAAAGCTCTTAAGTTTTTTGGATACTCTCAAGATCAAATCTTGGGGAGATGAGTAGGTTACTTCTTTAGACCGAACCTCTATAAATCTCAGGAGTTATCTCTCTTCACTTAACTTTTTAGTTATGTCTTGATTTCGTTTGTACCATAAAGGAAAATAAAAAACTAGAAAGTTATTTTAAAGTTAAATTATTTTCTTAGTTGGAAATTTTTTTCTTATGTTTATAATCGTAAAGTTACCAAGTAAATGTGGGACACTTTTGAAATGATATATGAGGGTTCTCCAAGTATCGAGCAAGAGAAAATGAACACACATGGTGAAAAATATAAAAACTTTGTTCATAAATGCTTATCTAAAATTATAAGTATTAGAAATAGTGTTAGAAACCTTGTCACTAACAAATATCTAATGATTAAGAATTGGAATTAAAAATCTAATCCAATCCTTAAATCGAAAAATGAACATGTTTACGATTTTTCAAGAAAAATATAAGAAGGAAGAAATCATTGAAAAGTTGAACTAACTAATTCAATTGTTAAAAATTGAAGGTGCAAGCTCAAATAGAGAAGAACTCCAAGCAAATTCATCAACAAATTCTCGTGAAGACAAATCAACCATAGAGATCTCTTTCGAAAGAATAGCCTCAGCAGTTAAAAAAATCCTTAGAGAATTCAACATCGAATAATAACCTCATTTGGTGGAGAAGAATAAGTGTCATCTAGTGGAATCTTTGAGAAAAAAAGATAAGAAATTTTCAATGGGGGTAGAACCTTCGGAGAATATTTTTTCGATGAAGAAGATAAAATTTGCTTAAAAGTATCCCACGAGGAAGAATACCATGAGGTAAAAAAGTCATCATACAAGAAACTATTAAAACTAAGTTCTAAGTTGATTGATGAGAATGATAAGATTAAGAAGCTTAACATAGACCTTAAAGACTATATTGGGTTTCTAGAAAGGAGTAATGAAACGCTGAAGCATGAAATATCTAATATTAGAAACCTAGCTGGAACATGTGAGACTTGTGTCTTGATGATAAAGGAAGTAACATATTTGCATGAATCCCTAAGTAAATTTACTAAATTGATATAAAACTTTGAATTGGTTTTGTCAAGTTAAAGGCTTTCCTTAAATAAAATTGGATTATGGGTTATGTTCAATAGAACACCTAGTAAAGGATCAAATTGGTAGGAAATGAATCGACATATGTTTTAATGTTCTTTATATAGTTGGCCATTTAGAGAGCCATTTTGCTTTGAATATTAAGAAGGTCTAAAGGTAGTAACCCTAGACCTCATAAAACTACTAACATCCTTAAACCCAATAAGATTTGGATACCATAGAAAATTTAATATGCTTTGCAGGGATGTTTTGCCGCTTTAATGAAGCCTTAGTTTATATTAAATGAAGTTAGGCAAAGTAAAATGTACACCTTAGAGTATAGAACGATGTTTTTCCTGTAATTATACTTGTGATCCAAGGATGCTCTATGATGATGTATATCAGTGATTGTGATAAAAACAATTATTCGTTGAGGATGGTCTCAATTTCTCTTATTTGTGATGATCGGTTAACCTCTTAGTAGGTTGAGAAGATAAGTATTTAGTGGACATATAAATCTTGTGTTTAACCAACTCTCATATCCAACAATACATAGATAAGAAAGTATCACATTATGATGTAATTCCCTTAAGAGAGGCGGAGTTTTTCTCAAGGTCACTTGGTAATCTAGGTCGTACACTTTTTAAAGGTTGGATATCAGAAAATTATGATTAAGCCTTTAAGTAAGTGTTTTTATTTCTTGCTCATGAATTTAAAAACATTTTCACTAACAAAATATACGAGTTTTTAGTCTTTGTCAAGAAAGGGGTGCTAACATAGTGGAAATGGATGCAAAAAGAATGAGCAAAGGTGTAAAAGGCAAAGCAAAATTCAACAAAAGGCACAAATGTCCAAAAATGACGAAAAAATTCCTAGATAATTGATTAGTTTCATGACCTAATTGGTTAGATGAATTCAAATTCAATATTCAAATATTTGCGCAGCAAATAATCAATTAGGGACCTGACCTAATCGATTAGAGACATGACCTAATTGATTAGAATCTTGAAAATGAGCACAATGACTAGCACCAACGTCCACCTACCTTAATTGAATGATTCTAATTGATTAGAACCCTCATAAGTACTTCAACACAAGATAATCAAATATACTAAGATACTACTATCACACGCTTTCTTGGAACCGATGTATAACTCTCTCTACTTCACCATGTACTATAGAAATCTTCATTTTTGTATAATTTTACCAGCATTTCTTTGGATCTATATTGCTTGCTCTCCCTCTAGACACAAACCCCTCTCAATTGTTCCTTAGGAGACTTAATATTTCCATAACAGTCTCGTAATAACACTAAGTATCTATCGAACCACCTTGAACCCAATCCCATTTCCAAGATTATGTACAATTGGTCCATCTTCTATCCTTTGTTTGGTGCATACATGTTTCTCTTGGAATAGGTAGTCATGTCCTCGAGCCTCTTCATATACTTCGCCACTGCTTTAGTCCCTCAACAAAATTTCTGAATTTTAAATACCTCTCAAGCCTTCAAACATTTTGAATGTAACAATTTGAACATACTCCCTGAAGTACTCTCGTCCTTCTAAGATGCTCTAGTGAGCTTATGAACTGAGACATCGGTACACTACCTCACTTCTGAGCCTTGTGGCATACATGTGACAAAACCACCCTTTCTCCCTAACTGTATGGAATTTATTATAATACTTGTTCCATACCAGTGGGTCGATCTTATTCTACTAACAGACTCACACATTTCTCAAAACTCTAATGATTTTATACAATAGAAACTCTTAATTTTTGACTCCTCTAGCATTACTAGATTGCTTAAGCTATGTGTTACTCCGTACTTCCACATTACCTGAATCACAACTCTTACTACGACTTTAATTGAGCTCACTGGTTCTCCTTACTACCAAACTCTTGGCTTGAGCCTACTCCTAAAGCACAAGCTCTACTAAACCTTGAGAGTTCTCATGGTCGCTCAAACATGATGCTACCTACCACACACATAGAATTAGGTTGATCAGGATCAATAATACATACCATGACATTATGAACATGTTTGCAAAACACACATATGAGGCATAATTGATTTACTTACGATGTTTCAAGGTTGGATCGAGAATCGACCTGCTCTGATACTAATTGCAATACCTCGTATAATATACATATAGAAAATACATTACACGTAGTATTAATTGGTACTTATACAATACAAGTGTCTAACAACATCATTATATATACATGTCCAAAATTTAAATATACAACTATGACACATGTTACACAATATTGCCTAAACAAAAACTAAGATATATGTATAATATTTACAATTGCACATAATCCACAATAGAAGATCACGATAACAAATGTTTTGGAAACATCATCAACTAGCGTTCTCTTGACTTTAACCTACAAGGAAACACCTGAAAAACAAAAATGATAGTGCGGTGAGATAATAATCTCAGTGGATTCCCTATCTTATGGGTCCACGCATCTCTACAAGGTTCTACAATTGATTCCCTAAATCAATCTCCTTAACTCGGGACACTTGTGTACACTTACACATTAGAGTGATACTTAAGTATCTAGGGGATATTCACGTTGTATGGAAACATGCTACTTGAGTTCACAAAATTCAATAAATCACTATTCAGAAACATGAAACATTGTTCCCAGACCAGACCTACGTCTAGGGTGAGGCTAGGTTATTTCATGTTCGTATGATTCGACTTTCTTGTGGATTTGGGTTCTCCATAAGACTCGAACCCACTTTAAGAACCGCCACTTGTATGAGACACGAACACACTTAGAGTATCTTTCCCCGTGTGGCACTCGAACATACTTAGTCGTCCACCTCTCCTCCATGGACTAAATTCCATAGTTGGGACTCAAACCCATTATGAGGCACAAGTCATTGGTGCCACATCCCAATTCTACTTTACATAAGTATCTCAATTGGGATGTGCACGATCAAGGGTAAAATTCCAAATATGTGACTAGATCTCAACATTCTCATGATTGCACTCATCAATCACTAGGTGATCATACCACCAATTCTCATAGCGTCACAATATATTCCATACAAAACCTATTAATTTATAATTCAAGCGACTACTCATCCGCGGTAAACACCAAAGTACTTCGCGTCCAAGCATCGCCCCCTAAGTCATTTTCATAACCTAAATCATTATTACTAGTTTACTCACCTAGTTATTAAGCTAAGTTCGTCTCACTTTTTATCATAATTATTCCAATCATTGTGCATTCAAGGCAACAACAATTCCTAATATAGTGCATTACATAAGCATAATAGCTCATCATCACTCTCAAAACATTATTTAACATACATGCATGATTTTACTTCATTATAGGATATATAATTATATGGGTTAAATATACTTTACCCCTTGCAATAGTAGCGAGCTTTGATTTACCCCCTATTAAAAAAAACTCTTTCCACCCCTTAACAAATAAATATTCCCAAACAGAAAACCCTAAAGCCCAAGATTCCCTTTGAGTTTCATACGTGGCATTAGATTGTTTGCTGACTGTGTTATTAAAATCCATGTTGGAATGTTTGTGTATATTACAAATATTTAGTCTTCTGATTCACCCCCTGGAAAATCTAGGGTTCAATATCATACAAAATTAGCAAGCTCACCATGGGGAAGAAATTAGCAGCGAAGAAGAAGAAGCACTCCAAGAAGGCGAAACAATCAAGCCAACCAAAGAAGCACAAGGAAGAAGGCGCTTATGTTGATACTGATAAGGTATGTTCTTCAACTGTTTGTTCGTTTAGTTCTACATACAGTGAAATCTTAGTTTTTGAATGTTTTCCTAAATGTTTTCAAAATAAGCACCTGTTCATTGTTGTGTTCCATCATGGTGGTAAGTTTGTAATGTTGAACAATGGGGTTACGATTTACAGAGGGGGTGTAAGTACTTTAGTTTCAGATCTCCACTTGGATCAGTTTGTAATGCTTAACATTCATGGGTTGGTTACTAGTTGGGGTTATAAGCATGGAACTTATAGAACATGGACTTTAATTCGTGAAATAGATGAAAACTATTTCCAGATTAGGAAGGATGATGACTGTTATGATTTCGCTGCATACGCGTGTGCGGAGTAACTAGACAGGGAAATTTTCCTGGAGCATGATGTTACTCATATTGGAGCCTTAGTAAATAGTCCAAGGTGTGTCAATGAGAATGTTGAGATAGAGGGATGTGATGACGATTTCGTAGAAAGGTTGGGTGATAGTGAGGATGAACGGGCCACTGTTATTCTAGATGGTTTTGAAGGGATTGATGTAACTAAAACCATCAATGAGAGCCCTTCAGTTGCTGAATTTATGACTGGGTCCAAACAGAAAAGCTGTGAGGATAAAGAGTATGTGACTGATGAGCTGCATAGCTTTGACCCGGATTTATCTGATAGTGATAAAGGGAAAGTTCCAAAGTTTGAAAAGTTTAGGAAAGAGCATTTAAATAAGGATTTTAAATTTCAGTGGGGTATGCAATTCAACTCCCTAGATGATTTTAGATATGCCATCCGTGAGTGGTCAGTATTAAATAGGAGGGAAATTACGTTTGTGAAAAATGAAATTGACAGAGTAAGGGTAGTATGCAAGGCCAATTGTGGGCTTTTAGTGTTGTGATCCAAAGTGGGACATAAGCTCACTTATACTATAAAAACCATAGTTGAAAAACACACATGTGCTAGGGTTTTAGACAACAAATCTGCAAGTTCTAGGTAGGTGGCTAAGGCAATGTTGAAGAAAATGCAAACCTCTGATAATGTCAGGATCTGTGATATAATTCAAGACTTGAGACAAAATTATTTTGTGGGAATCACGGTGGCTAGGGGATGGAAGGATAAACTCATAGCCAAGAAGATGCTTGAAGGAGATGTAGACAAATAATATAAAAATTTAAGGAGATATGCTACAGAATTACATATAGTGAATCCTGGGAACAGTTTGAGTATCAGTAAAAACCAAGTCCATCTATGCAGCCAAGGTTTGGTTCCTTTTATTTTTGCTTTTATGGTTGTAAAAAGGGTTTCATTAATGGTTGTAGACCCTTTGTTGGGGTGGATGGTTGTCATCTAAAAACAAAGTAGGGGGTCAGTTATTAATTGTTGTGGGTAGGGACCCAAATGATCAGTATTTTCCTTTGGCCTTTGGGGTGGTTGAGACTGAAACTAAAGAAATCTGGAGGTGGTTTCTTGATTTGCTGATGACAGATGTGGGCCAAGACAAGAGATCCGTGTTTATATCTGATCAACATAAGGTGTACATTTTTTTGTCAATAAGTTACATGTTATGCAGGTTTTACTTTGCACTGATGTTATCAGGTTTTACTTTGGACTGATATTATGCAATGTTTCAGGGATTGGTAGCTATGTTTGAGGAGACGTCTCAAAGGATAGAGCATAATGCTTGGACTTAGTTGATGTGTGTTCCTCCAAAGGTTTGGTGTAAGCATGCTTTCAGTTTCTACCCTAAGTGTGATGTTCTTATGAACAATATTTCTGAGTCCTTTAATGCCACCATATTAAGTGTTAGGGATAAACCGATTTTAACAATGTGTGAGTGGATTAGGAAGTATTTAATGAACATATTCTCTACTTCTGCCATGAAGCTTAAAAAATGGCCTCATAAGGTTATGCCAATTCCTGGAAAAAGACTTGATAATAAGGTTATGTTTAGTGGTCAATGACTGCCTACTTAGGCAATGGATGTAAAATTCTAAGTCACTCATTCCTATAACAGTCAGGAATTTATAGTTGCCATATCTAAGAGATCATGTACTTGTAATTTCTGGGATTTAGTTGGTATTCCTTGTAGGTGTGTTGTTGCTACTTTAGGATTTAGGCAACAGAATCCAGAGGATTTTGTTGATCACTGTTATTATAGAGACAAGTATGCAATATGCTATATTTTTTCCGTGAGTCAAATTAATGGTGAGGAAATGTGTCCAGAAGTTTAGTCATATGAGATTTTACCATGTGATACGGTAGCAAAACCGACTGTTTTTGTTACTACTGGTTTTGTGTTTTTTTTTGTTCGCAAATGTACGGTAAGCAAGAGTCGCCACCGTCTTTTATTTTATCCAACAAAGGAAAAGGGAAAAAGAACAGAAAAAACCTTTTTCGAGATGTTTCTGAGTACAGGGGTAGATTATAGAAAGGGAATGTGTTAGCACCCTTTCTATCTGTGGTTTTCCACGGGCTCTTAGGTACTTGCTCATTTTTAAATTGCTTTTATGTGTGTTTTGAAAAGTTTTGAAAATGCCTTAGTGCGGTGATTTACTTTATGGTAACCCTTGTATCGGTCCTCAAGAGTGAGATAAAGTGTTTTTGAAAACTTTTGTTTGAAAAGTTTGTTTGAAAGTGTATGGTGTAAAATATTATTTTGAGCAAGTACTTAAGAGTTTCTACCTACTCGAAAAAGACTGTTCGTTTTTCTTATTTCCTTTAGACAGCGCTATCCTACTATTAAGGAGTAGGTAGCTCCATCGTTTGAGTTTGAGGGACAATCGAAAGGGACGATTACGGTCACTTAAGGCAACAGGGCAAGATCTCTTAGTAACTGTCCTAAAGTTCTAAGATCACATTTTTGTTTTACCGAGGCAACTTTCGAAAGGGACTTGGGATCTCTGAATTAGAGGACAACCACTAAAATTCTCACGTTTCGAGAATAGTGTCCGTTTTCCGAAGGCAACCGAAGTGGGGAAAAACCCTAGGAGTGAGCATGTGCGAGTGTTTGTTTTTCAGTCAATTATCTTTACACAGTTAGGGGTTTCTACTTCTTTAAACATTGGTTTATCTTTCGCATACAATCCTATTATCAACCATCTAACAATTTAATTAATAGCAGAAAATAAAGTGCGGGAAATTTAAACCTAGCTATTACAAGGCTTTGGGGAGGAGGATTACATAACCAAAAAAACTTTGGGGAAAAGCGGAAAATAAAAGCAGTAATAAACCTAAGTTAAAAGCTATTACAAACTCAAAACAAATACAATAATTGGAAAAAATAAATAAATAAATGCGCGCGAGAATAAATTAAACGAGGAATTAAAGTTTAACGAATCTAATTAATTTAGAAGAAAAATATTTTTGGATTTTTGAGGAAGTAATTAATTTTGCGAATTAACCTAATTTCTAATTAATTTTAATTATGAAAAAGGAATTTAAATTATCCTAATTAACCTAATTAATTAATGAAATTAAATATTTTATGAAAAAAAACCTAATTCTAGTGTTTTTTGTGTTTTTATGATTTTAAGATTTAATTAAAAAATGATTTTTAAAATAATTAAAAATAAATAAAACAATAAAAAAAGGTTAAATAAATTAAAACAAAAAATTAAAATGGGCCTGATGCTGGAAGTGATTTTGGAGGTGCAAAATTGAATTTGTGTTAGGCCCAAGATTGCTGGCCCAATGACTGCGTCTGATCTAGTGGGGATCACCTTTAGAGGGTCTACCATGCTCCTAGCTTGCTGTATGTTAGATCTAATAAGTGGATGATCCAAGGCATGAGATGTTGAGGTGTATGGTGAGCGCGTTTGGAATGGTACTACTGAATCTGCAGATAAACGTTAAGAAAAATATTATGTAGGAAGCAGGGATCGAACCCCTGGCCTCCTACACGTGCGTGCCCTGAAACCCTTTGCCTGTACCACTGAGCCACTTTGCTATTCGTTGATATAAACAAACAACATATAATATATTTAATAATGAGTCAGTGTTATAAGAAAAAAAAACGTGTGAGATTCAAACTGTCCAACCAGGCTTGGACACGCCATCGTCTTCCTCGCAGATTCGTCGTTTTAGACCCAGACCTATACCTACGGACATGTCCATTACTATAAACCTGTATATCTCTAAAATGCAACATAGGCATGATAAATCCCAACCAAGGGCATGGGTCAATTGGAAATTAACCACTGAGCCTGAATATACCCTTGGTTTGGCCTAATTTAACCTACATCAAAAATCCCTAAAACATGCTTTGAAACCCTAAGAATGGCGTTTCATGATTCCTGCGTGTAAACTCAAATTAAATAATCAAAACATATTGCAAACTTGATAATAAGCATGAATAAATGATTAAAACATGTTGATAATTCCAGAATTAATGAAAACAATTTTCAAAAAAAGAGTAAACCGTGACTGTTATTATGCTTGATTCTTGATGCTTTGAGGCTTAGGAATAAGTGGGATAGCTTCAGCAAATGTCCAGGAGTGTTGTTGTGTCCTTGGAATTGCTTGAAACGGCCTATGGAGGGATATGTGATCAACACTTTTTGACAAAAAGTTTGAACTTTGTTCTTGCTTTGTGGGAGGCAGGTTGCACATAAAAATCTGTCCTTAGGGTTGCAAATGCTTTGTTATATGTAGTAGAATCAATCTAGGTTATTATAATTAGAAAGAATCTAAGATATAATGGTCATGAATTTTGATTCCAATCTTGCACGATTTTGTTCTTTATTTGACAGCTAATGAGATATTCAATCAACGCCAAAACAAATCTTATCCCATTTATTTGATTTATTTTTTATTTAATTTGATTTAATTTGAGTTTAAATTAATAAAATCATAATAAATTAAATAAATAAGTGCATAAGGTATGGAGGGTGCCATAGGTCGTGGACCATCCTAGGACTGAGATTCAATCTTGAAAAAGATGGGCCCATGTGGAAAAATGCAATTTTGAGCATTGTTGACTTTGTGCAAATTTCCAAAAATGGCTAACTTTGACAATGCATATCTTTCTCAACTTTGAACCTAAGAGGATGTTCTTGGGCTTTTTAGAAATCTTAGAATGTACCCTAAGTAACCTCTTTGGTTTCATCTCAGTTGGATCTTCCATGTTTATGTAAGAAGCTTTGACACCAAAAGGTGTTTTTGTTGACTTTTGAAAATGACCTATAATGTCTGAATTTATATCTTTTCATCAGTGCATTTCTTGAAATTGAGGGATGAAGATGAATTGTAGGGAATTGGATTCTCTTCAAAATGAGCCTTGGATGAGAAATTTCTGATAAAGTATGAGAAAGTTATGCCTGGTCAAAGTTTGGTTGACTTTTCCTGTAGAAACCCTAATTTAGCAACTTTTGAGTTTTGATGAATTAGGAGCATTCCTCGAGGAATCATGATCAACCCCTGATCAAATGATGGATATTACTTCAAAATGTTGACGTTGACCAAAAATCTTGAAGTTTGACTGTATGTGGGTCACAGTTGACTTTTGACCTAGTATAGTTGATTTTCAGGCATTTGAGCAGTTGAGTGAGCAAACTTCTTGTGCAAGGGGTGAAACTTGGCATGGATGATCTCAAGGACATATTAGGGCAATGGAAACCATTTAGGGCCCTTGGAACTCAAACATCTTGATGAGGAGTGAAACCCTAGTTTGAGGCTCATTGTCTTAGGAAGAGGATTTTTCTAGTCAATCCTTAGTCAACTTGAGCAATTGAGGACCTCTAGGAGTATGTTTTGTGTGAAAATGGGAGGGAAAATTTTGGGGTACAACAGCTGCCCCTGTTCAATCTTCTTAAACCTAAGGATGTAGATTGATTGATATGTCTTTCGTGATCTGAAGGTGGAAGATGATTGAACACTAGAGTGCCCAGAAATTTGTACTCGTCTGAAATGATACTTGAATGTGTAGGTGATATCGGGAATGGGCTTACAGATGCCCTTTGGAGAAGATGACGAAGGATCACCGGAGACGGGCTTAAAGATGCCATCCGGAGAATGATGATTTCGTGAGATATTCCTTCGTGGGAATTCCTGTTCCTGTTGTTAGGGAGGACTTCGCTGAGGAATGTTGGTCTCTGTATTGGGGAACAAAGTCTAGGAGCTTTAGTTGTCTGTTATTCTACTAGGGAGTCATCTCTAAATTGAGGATACGAAAGTGAATTGCTTATATGGTAAGGGTCCAGGCTTCACGGTGACTGGTTGGCAATGATAAGGCTGACTGCTATCTAGTCGTATTCCAGGCTTCATATCGACTTACTAGGGAAATGTGAAATCGACCGTATCTGGTCGGGTCCAGGTTTTACAGCGTGGTAAACTGTTGTCTAGATATAAAAGAGAAGGAACCTGTATAGGGCTTTATCGAGATAATTCCATGCAAAACTGCGTCAAGTAATTCATGAAAAGGAGCCTGGATAGTAGGGCTATGAGAAGGAACCTGGGTAGTAGGGCTACTTCGAAATGAAAGCCTAGATAGTATGGCTATGAGAAGGAACTTGGGTTGTAGGGTTACTTCGAAATAAAAGCCTGGATAATAGGGCTATGAGAAGGAACCTGGGTAGTAGGGTTACATCGAAATGAAAACCTGGATAGTAGGGCTATGAGAAGGAACCTGGGTAGTAGGGTTACTTCGAAAATAAAGCCTGGGTAGTAGGGCTGTGAGAAGGAACCTGGGTAGTAGGGTTACTTTGAAATAAAAACCTGGATAGTAGGGCTATGAGAAGGAACTTGGGTAGTAGGGTTACTTCGAAAATAAAGCCTGGGTAGTAGGGCTGTGAGAAGGAACCTGGGTAGTAGGGTTACTTCGAAAATAAATCCTGGGTAGGTAGGCTATGAGAAGGAACCTGGGTAGTAGGGTTACTTCGAAATAAAGCCTGGGTAGTAGGGTTGTGAGAAGGAACCTGGGTAGTAGGGTTACTTTGAAATGAAAACCTGGATAGTAAGGCTACGAGAAGGAACCTGGGTAGTAGGGTTACTTCGAAAATAAAGCCTGGGTAGTAGGGCTGTGAGAAGGAACATGGGTAGTAGGGTTACTTCGAAAATAAAGCCTGGGTAGTAAGGCTGTGAGAAGGAACCTGGGTAGTAGGGTTACTTCGAAATAAAGTCTGGGTAGTAGGGATGTGAGAAGGAACCTGGGTAGTAGGGTTACTTCGAAATAAAAGCCTGGGTAGTAGGGCTATCTCATTTGATCACGTAGATTAGTTGACCCGTTTGGTTTCAGGAACTGGTTTTCCATTAGTTGTCTACAGATATGACATGTATAGCTTTATGGATTTAATCTTGAACTGTTGGAATTGTTGATGATAACCATCTTTCCTGAAAAGTTACAAGATTAATTATATGCGATGCATGAAATGCATTGTATGATGATGTTCTCAAAATAAATGAGATTATGCTGTATGAAATATGTATGCATACGTCATGATGTATGAACATGAAATGCTATTGTGACATATCCGAGTCTGGGAAAATAAATCCTTGACTACTACTGGAGAGTACTAGAAATTGAATTCCTGACCGTTATAGAAAAAGTGGTTCTTCTACTTCCGTTGTGGATGGTGAACAGGGATGAATACGCTGTGGATTTACTTTTTTCTATTTGTGGATATTCCATCGGGGAGAGACTCTGCTTGAGAATAACTCTACGGGGGGATAACTCTGTTTGAGAGAGGAGATGCCTTGCTGGAATATTTTGCCGATTTAGAGAAATAAACTTTGCTGGGTGATGAACTTCCGTAGCTGGAGGAATAAACTCTATCGGGGGTTGAGCTTCTGTATTCAGAGAAATAAACTCTGCTCGGGAGAACACTTTATGAACCGCTTGCGATATAAAATTCGGCTAGGGAATATAGACGTCAACTCTCTGAAGGAACTTTGCTGGGGAAAGTAACTCCTTTTTGGAGAAGCCGATGTCAAAGCTTTGATTTCCTTTACTCTGTGGGGAGTGTAGATGTCATGGGGTTGCATGTAATGGTGACTTCATTTCAAAGTTGTCCTTGCCCCCGTTTCTTAAGTTATAAGCAACTGTCTTTCCGTTTCTTATGTGAATATTTGTGAATAGAAATCATATTCAAATGCATATGTCAAGAATAAATCATTGGATGTTTTGCAAAACAAAACAAAAAAAGAAAAAACAAATGGTTTTGTAAAAATGACTTGTATTAATTTCGGAAGTTGGCCTATAACATGCGTTTTTGCACAAGGAAGCTGACGCTCTAGTAAGAGAACGCCGCCGTGAAAATGAAAGCTATAAAATATTGTGTACAAAGAGAAGAAAACAGCTATGTGTAATAATCCCGTTGATTTTCAATTCTGCTATTGCCGCTATATCTTCGAGCGTCTCATCACTTTGCTGCTTGTCTGAAGCTGACTATATTGATTGGTTTCGTTTTGAGCTTGATAGATGATACTAAAGTCTGGTCGCAAGGTGATATAATGGGACATAGTGATATTCTTTACATCACTAACTTTTGCTTGGACCGCGCTTTCGGGTTTTCAGTCCACCGGGATACCGTTTTTTGCCCAAGCTGCCTTTTCAGGTTTTCGACTTGCCGGGTGTATAGATTTTTCGTTTTCATCCCTAATTTCTGCCCGAACCCTTTTGGTTTGCCGAGAAGCCCTTATTTTTGCCTAGGCCAGTCAACCTAGCGAGTCTTTAATCATGTGTAGTATCTTTTCACTATGTCTGCATTGACAGGGTGCGGAAGGTCATCACCGTCCATGGTGGTCAGGATCATGGCTCCACCCGAAAAAATGTTTTTGATCAAAAATGGCCCTTCATATGTGGGAGTCCATTTTCCCCTGGGATCACCTTGCGGCAGTATGATGTGTTTGATCACTAGATCCCCGACTTGATATGCTTGGCGCCTGAACTTTTTGTTGAAAGGCTTGATCATCCGTTTTTGATACATTTGACCATGACAGACAGCAGTAAGTCTCTTTTCATCGATCAGATTCAGTTGATCAAGTCGAGTATGGATCCAATCATCTTCATTCAGACCTGCATCCTTCATGATTCTTAGAGAAGGAATCTGGACCCCAATAGGCAGGACAACCTCCATTCCCTATACCAGAGAATAAGGTGTTTCCCCAGTCGATGTTCGTGCTGAGGTGTGATAACCATGAAGAGAAAATGATAACATCTCATTCCAGTCTTTGTATGTCACCGTCATCTTCTGTATGATCTTTTTGATGTTCTTGTTAGCAGCCTCCACAACGCCATTCATCTTCGGTCGGTAAGGGGAAGAATTATGGTGCTAGACCTTGAACTGTTTACAGAGTTTGGTGATCATCGTGTTGTTGAGATTCGTACCATTCTCAGTGATAATTCTCTCTGGGACACTGTACTGACAGATCAAATTATGCTTGATAAACCACGCCATAAGGTTCTTGGTAACAGTAGCAAAAGAGGCAGCTTCAACCCACTTTTTGAAGTAATCAATGGCCACCAAGATGAAGCGATGCCCATTAGACACAGTAGGTCTAATCTCTCCGATCATGTTAATGCCCCACATTGCAAAGGTTTGGGGAGCCGTCAAGACGTTCAAGGGAACCGGAGGTACATGTACTTTATCAGCGTAGATTTGGCACTTGTGGCAAGTTAGGGAGTGCTTATAACAATCTGCTTCTATAATGGACCAATAATATCCCGCCCGTATGATCTTTTTAGCCACGGGATGTCCACTTGAATGGGTTTCGAAGGTACCTTCATGTAAATCTGCCATAATCCTCTCTGCTTCGCTCTTGTCTACACACCGCAGTAAGGTAAAGTCATGGTTGCGCTTGAAGAGGATTCCATTACCAAGGAAGAATTTTATGGTGAACCTTCTCAAACTTTTTGTCATTGACAGATTCCCCCTCAGGGTATTCTTGAGCCTCGAGATACCTTTTTACTTCGTGAAACCAAGGTTTGTCTACTACCTCTTCAGTATCAATCTCATAGCAGTATGCTGGTTCATCCAATCTCTCAATAGTGATCAGAGGGGCCTCGTTATCCCACATGACCTTGAACATAGAAGACATGGTAGCTAGCACGTCCGCTAATTGATTCTCTTCTCGTGGAAAATGTTCAAAGGTTACCTCCTCAAAGTGTGGGAGCAATGTCAGCACGTGCTCTTTGTACGGGATGAGATTCAGGTGCTTTGTATCCCACTCTCCTTTGATCTGACTTATCACCAAGGCTGAATCCTCATAAACGTTTAAGAACTTGATCCTCAGGTCGATAGCATCTTTGAGGCCCATGATGCAGGCTTCATACTCCGCCATGTTGTTGGTATAATTGAAGCATAGTCGGGCAGTGAAAGGAGTATGACAGCCTTCAGGATATATAATTACAGCACGAATGCCACTACCGAGTGCGTTCGAGGCTCCTTCAAAAACCATAGTCCATTGGGATCCTTCTTCAGGTCCTTCATCCGGTCCAGGTTCTTCATAGTCAGTCATTAGCATAATATTCTCGTCTGGGAACTCAAAATTCATGGACTGGTAGTCATCCATGGCCTGATGAGCCAAATGATCGGCTAATACACTTCCCTTGATTGCTTTATGGGTTGTATATTGGATATTGTATTCAGTTAAGATCATCTTCCATCTTGCTATTCTTCCGGGGAGGGCGGGGTTCTCGAAGATGTACTTGATTGGATCCATCTTAGATATCAACAAAGTAGTGTGGGTCAACATATACTGTCTCAGTCAGCGAGCAGCCCATGCCAAAGCGCAGCAAGCTTTCTCGAGCAGTGAGTATCTTGTCTCACAGTCGATAAACTTTTTGCTAAGGTAGTATATTGCATGCTCTTTTTGACCAGACTCGTCATGCTTCCCCAGCACACACTCCATTGAATTGTCTAACACTGTTAAGTGCATTATCAAAGGTCTTCCTTCAATCGGAGGCATCAAAATTAGTGGTTCTTGAAGGTATTCCTTGATTCTTTTGAAAGCAGTCTGGCATTCGCCATTCCATTTTACTACTTGATCTTTCTTCAGGAGCTTGAAGATTGGTTCACAAGTAGCAGTCAGATATGAAATGAACCTGGCGATATAATTTAGGTGTCCCAAGAAACCTTTAATCTCCTTCTCGGTACGGGGAGCTGGCATCTCTTGTATGGCCTTCACCTTTGCAGGGTCTACCTGAATACCTTTGTCACGAACGATGAACCCCAGAAGTTTATCAAACCTTACCCCGAAGGTGCACTTATTCAGATTTAACCTTAACTTGTATGTCTTCAACCTGTCAAACAACTTTTGTATATGATCAAGGTGTTCTTCCTTGGTTTGAGACCTGGCTATCATGTCATCAACATAAACCTCTATCTCATGGTGAATCATATCATGGAACAAAGCTACCATGGCTCGCTGATAAGTTGCCCTAGCATTCTTCAACCCAAAAGGCATCACCTTGTAACAGAAAATGCCCCACTGTGTGACAAAGGTTGTCTTCTCCATGTCTTCGGGTGCCATCTTGATCTGGTTGTAGCTAGAGAAACCATCCATAAAGGAAAAGATTTTATGTTGTGTGGTGTTGTCAACCAGAACATCAATGTGGGGGAGCGGAAAGTTATCTTTGGGGCTTACCCTATTCAGATCTCTGTAGTCCACACACATCCGTACCTTACCATCTTTTTTAGGCATCAGCACTACGTTGGCCACCCATTGGGGATAAGAGGTGATAGCTAAGAACCCAACATTGAACTGCTTCATAACCTCTGCTTTGATCTTCTATAACATTTCAGGGCGCATACGACGGACCTTCTGTTTAACCGGAGGACAATCTTCTTTAGTCGGCAGACGATGTACCATAATATCAATGTCTAAACCAGGCATGTCTTCATATGACCAGGCGAAGATCTCGACATAGTCATGCAACATTTGTATCAACCGCTATTTGACACTAAGCTCCAGATTTACGCCAATCTTGACTTCTTTTCTGTCTACCTCTGTGCCCAAGTTTATTGTCTCAATTGGCTCTTCATGAGGCTGTATAGCCCTCTCTTCCTGCTGTAACAGTCTAGCAAGTTCTTCAGGTACCTCATAATATTCCTCACCTTCGTCCTCGGTTTGGTTGATCAGATTTTCGAAGTTATAACTGGCAATAGCAGAACTGTTATCAATGGGATCCAGAGTGGATATGGATCTGCAGTTTGATATGTGAGTATGTGTAAGAGCATAGCTGTATTGATAAAGTGAAAAGCAGAAAAGAAAAACAGAGAGCGCAAAAGTTGTATGCAAGAACGTCCAATGTTTTATTGATGACATATGATAATGACATATAATATCCCTCACAAATAAACCAATGTGCCTCGGGTAATACACAAGGCCATAAAGTTTATATTGTTTATTACAAATCCTAAAAACAAGTAAGACAATTACTGCTGAACAAAAGTAATCGGCACAAAATCTTTGGTCGTCCAGTTAATAGGTCCACCGTTGGTAGTAGGATAGATACAGCTGCCAATATCAAAATCCTCATCGTTGTCTTCTATAGAATTTACTCTACGATTGCTAATGCATAGGGGAGGTCCTCCAGCCCGAGCACGTCGAACAACCCTTTGAGCTCCTGAAGTAAAGCCCAAACCAAATTTGTCACTTTTATGAGGAAAATCAGTGAGCTGTCCCCAAATGGTACACCCACCTTCTTCAACTACTGCTATGGCGTCCTTGAGAGAAGCCATCTTCAAAGGAGGTTTGGTGATCTTTGGCACACTATTAATAGTCTCGGTTGATGCTATAGTCTGGGGAACCTCTTCAAAATGTTGACAAGGGGTCTCTATGAACTCACTGTCCATCTCCACACACTTGAAAGAGTTCAGATGGCTTACAATGTACTCCTCTTCACCATGCATGGTGACAATCTTCCCCTTCACTGGATACTTCAATATTTGGTGTAGCATAGAAGTAACAGCTCCAGCTTCATGGATCCAAGGACGACCCAAGAAAAAAGAATAAGACGGCCTGATATCCATCACATAGAAGGTGGATTCAAAGGTCTGGGAACCCACTTTGATAGGGATGTCCACCTCCTCGTGCACCATTCTTTTTGAACCGTCGAAAGCCCTCACCACAATGTTACTAGGCTTTAAGGTCAAACCTTCACAATCTAGCCTATCAAGAGCCTTCTTGGGAAGAACATTCAGTGACGATCTAGTGTCCACTAGCACATGAGCCATAGTAGTGCCCCTGTATTCAATCGAGACATGCAGAGCATCATTATGCTTTCTCCCCTTTGGTGTCAAATCAGCATCTGAAAAACCCAACCCATTATCAGCAGTCAAACTGGCCACACAATCCTTGAATTGGTCAGCGAAGGTTTCTTGCGGCACATGTGCAGTCTTGAGAAATGTAATCAAAGCCTTTGCATGGGCCTCGGAACACAATAGTAGAGCCAACATTGATATCTTCGAAGAGGTCTGCCCCAGCTATTCGACCACATTGTAGTCTCTCTTCTTGATTATTTTTAAAATTTCCTCCATTTCTTGTTTAGAGGATTCCAAAATAACTTCTCTAGGTGCCTCCGTCCGGGCAGGCTCACCTACAACTTCTTTTCCCCGAGTCCTAGATGAGTCATCGGTAGGGGTAACAACTGAAGTAAGGATGGGAGTAGTAGCAGAAGTACTAACTGGAACAACAGATGGAATAACAACAGGCTTAACAACAATCTTCAGGGAGATCTCGGGAGAGAAAACCCTTCCACTTCGAGTAATTTTTCTGGTCCCGACAATGTTACTGATATCAGGATCAGCCTCTTCAGTTTTTTCGTCTTTAATGTTTAACAAATCCTGCTTTACGCCATGGTAGTAAACGTCAGCACCGTAATTCCAAGGAACAGCTTTGTCCGAGGATTATGGTACAGGGCTAGGAAAAGTGATTATTAATGGAGCAATTCTTGGAGCAGATGTAATCCTAACAGGTCTTTTGGAAGAGACCTTGGAAGGATTGGCGGAAATGGTTATGATAGAAACATCTTCATGTAGAACAGTTGGGAACAGAGTCCTTTCGAACAAAATCTCTTTGTTATCCATCGAGCGTTGAACACCTGCTTTCAGCAAATAACAACCAGAAGGCAGAGATAAACACATGTGGCAACCTTTACCACAACCCGGAAATAAACTGGCTAGCAACAAATTCTTCTTGACGGTCATGAGAGGAGTAGAAACTTCATCCACAAAAGTAATGAATAGATAAGTATCAACAGCGTTAACACCACGGTTGTGCTTGGGCATGGGAGCAGTTATGACATAAGGCATCTCAGGAGCATCAAACTCAATCTCCTTTGCTTAGATCAGATCTTGTATCTTATTCTTCAGAGCCCAACAATCGTTTGTATCATGGCCTGGACTCTCGGAATGGTAAGCACACTGAGCGTTTGGATTGTAATGACATGTGGTGTTGAGATTCTTGGGAGCCTCCTTTAAGGTTTCCAAGTTAGATTTTAACAGATGGGGTAAAACTTCAGACAACGTCATATTGATCCGGGTGAACTTCCTTTGAGGTCTTTCTACCCTTGGCTGATTGTTTCGTTGTTGAGTAGCCACAAGCCTATGTATCATCATAGCCCCTACTGTTGGACGGTGCTCGGTTTTTCTCTTACCTCTTGGATTATAAATAGCATTTACCTCCTTCTTACCCATGAATAATTTTTTCACTGTACTTGAAGAGGTGTCTTTCTGGATCTTTCCACTTTGGATCCCAGCTTCTACCCTTTCTCCAATCAATATCAGCTCGATAAAACCAGCTGAGGAGCTACCAATCAAGTGATTGAAAAATGGACCAGATAGCGTACCAAGAAACATGTCCACCAACTCCCTATCAGAAAAAGGGGGTTGGACTCTCCCTGCCAAATCTCTCCACTTCTGAGCGTAGTCCTTAAAACCTTCGCTTGCACCCATAGACATACTCTGGAGTTGAGTACGGGTAGGAGCAAGGTCAGCGTTATATTGATACTGCTTATAAAAAGCAGCAGCCAGATCTTCCCAGTTGCGGACATTGATCCCCTCCAACTGATAGAACCACTCAAGCTAAGTCCCAGACAGACTGTCTTGAAAGAAATGGACCCACAAGTTCCTATCAGCTATGTGAGGCTGAACCTTCCTCACATAATAACAGATATGAAGCTTGGGACAAGAAACCCCATCATACTTTGCAAATACCGGATCTTTGAACTTCTGTGGGATGAAAACCCCAGATACCAAACCCAACTCTTCAAAATCCAGCCCTGGTACTCTTTGGATCTCCATTGCATTCAGACGATCCTCTAACTGCTTGTATCTATCTTCAATGGGAGGATAATGTTCATCATTGTAATCAGATTCATCCTCAGAAACCCTTGGCCTAAGGTCTTCCTCCCTTGTCTCACCCTCTTGATTCTCCCCTTCTTTGGATGAAGAGGTCAGATCAACCGTTTGCTTCAATGGTCCCCTGAATCTTCTGCCCAGATTCAGGACACCAGCGGGCTTCTTCTTCTTTCTATCTTTCAGAATAAGGGCCTTCAGATCTTCCTGCCCTTTAGCCAAAGCTACGAACATTTGCTGAAATTGGGCATTTTGTGCCTGGAGATCCTTAATACTTTGTTCAGAAGTCATTATTGCTGAAATAAATAGTGAAGAAGATGAGAAACCTATCATGAGACCTGTTTATGCATTGATATGTATGGCATGTGTATGCAATGATTTCAAGGACTTTGGGAAATTTAAATTTGCGAACCAAAATGAAACAAATATTTTATTAGTAGAATTCAAAATACAATTTCCTTTTAGGTGTTTCAATTGAAAATTCTAAAAACTAAAAAAATCAAGTTTCCCATGGATGCTTCCTCTTCATGCCGAGATAGACATTAAGGCTTCTTTCCTCATGAAGTTTCTTTGTGAGCTCTAAAACTTTCTTCTCCTGGGAATAGAACTGGTCCCTATAAGTATCCCGCTCCTTCTTCAACTGAATCCAGGACCTCTATAATTCTTCAAGATCAGTGGGCATATCAGGATGAAGAACCGTGTAAGGAATATCCCCTTCAGTAATGGGCTCCACAATCACTAGTAAGACGGCTACGTATGGTATCATAAGTTTCTGAGAACGAGCTCGTACCCATTGGAGATAAGGTTCGATAGGAATGGAAGTCTTCAGCCCCAAAGTCTTGACGTCAGATCTGTTTACCATGCCCTAAGCTCGTATGAACCTTTGGCGATACCCTTGAACATCATCCTCATAGGTAAACACAATGCCCTAGATAAGCATCTCATGAGGACCATCCCTTCGAGCGTAACCAAATTGTCGCAGAGCCAAAGAAGGATTATAAGTTATGCCTCCCCTAATGGTAAGTATTGGGACATTAGGGAACTCCCCGCAGTGGTCAATAATATAAATATCTCCCATAGATCGGGAATTTCAGAGAATATCCGCGTGAGAAAGTGACATTATCCTTTGCGACCAACCCAAACCTTCTTCATTCTTCAGCACTGACTTAGGGAGGTGAGAAATAAACCACCTCTACAGTAATGGCATGCAGCACATAAGAACCCCTATTCTCTTCATGGTATGAGTTTGGAGAGCATGCAAGATATCTCCGAGCAAAGTAGGCACAGGGTTACGAGAGAGGAAGATCTTGATAGCATTCACATCTATGAGTGATTCTGGATTAGGGAACAATACTAACCCATAAATTAGAAGAGCCAAGACCTCCTCAAAAGCCTAAAAGTCCAAATCATCCCAAAACAGTCGGGCCTTCTCTATTAGGAACTTAGCTAGAAAACCATTGAATCCGCTTCTTATTTCCCAATTGGCTATCACGTTGGCCCGTTTCAGATGCAAAGCTGAGGCAATGACATTTGGCTTGGGAACTTCTTCTAAACCTGTGAAAGGCATCTAGTCAAGAATAAGTATATCTAATAACTGAGAGAACTCTTCCATGGTAGGCACAAACTGATAGTCTGGAAAGGTGAAGCACTGGTGCTTGAGATCAAAGAACTCAAAGAGTACACCCATCATATTTTCATTAAAGCTCGAAGTAACCAGGTTGAGAAGTCGACCATATCTCTTAGTTAACGAAGAAGTTTTAGGAACCCTTGATACTAGCTCTTTGAATTGGAGAGGTATTCTCACAAAGCTGATTCAGATAGTGTTTCTACGAGCGGAAGCCATGATCTGCAAAACAGAACAAAGATAAATTATCTTGATCCTTGAAATGGTTAGTGTAATAAGAATGGATGCTATGTTATGATGCATGATGTTATGTTCAAACAGAGTAAATCACACACAAGAAAAGCACACAATAGACCTTAGGTTCAAATTCTTGCATGAGGTTAAAGGTAAGTACCCTCTTGAAGTTTAGTTGGTTTCAAACCTGTCTTAGAAAAGTAATCGGGTTCTAAGGATTCTCAATATCACTGATCATCCTTTATCGGGCATTATTTCAGCTCAGGAAATCTTTTCTTACGGCCGAAATATCTCGAAAGTATGATCTTAATGAGTGTAGCATTGAGTATCAACCAATCCTCAGCTTTATACCTAGGCCGACTATCTCACTACTTTCTAATGGCCAAGTTTGTTCAACTAAGGTTCTAAGGTCCGTTAGTGCTATACGACACCACGCGGTGACCCTGTATTCTCCTCGTTTCAACATGAAGGATACCGGTACCAACAAAAGTGTCACACCAACACATCCATCGCTTAAACCATATTGGTCTACGCCGTACAGTCTCCATGATCTATTGCTATTTACCTAAAAAGTGTCCCCAGATCTGGGTGTAGGATCTTCAACAATACCCAAGCAAAAACCCTTAAAGATAAAGCAGGAAAAACAAACAAGAACGCAATTTAAAAATGACCTAGATCCTAAGGTAAACCCCAATTTATTAATTTTCCCCAGCATAGTCTCCAGTTCTGTGATACGGTGGCAGAACCGACTGTTTTTGTTACTACTGGTTTTGTGTTTTTTTTTTGTTTCCAAATGTACGGTAAACAAGAGTAGCCCCCGTCTTTTATTTTATCCAACAAAGGAAAAGGGAAAAAGAACAGAAAAAACCTTTTTCGAGATGTTTCTGAGTACGGGGGGTAGCTTATAGAAAGGGAAGGTGTTAGCACCCTTTCTATTCGTGATTTTCCACGAGCTCTTAGGTACTTGCTCATTTTTAAATTGCTTTTGTGCGTGTTTTGAAAAGTTTTGAAAATGCCTTAGTGCGGCGATTCACTTTATGGTAACCCTTGTATCGGTCCTCAAGAGTGTGATAAAGTGTTTTTGAAAACTTTTGTTTGAAAAGTTTGTTTGAAAGTGTATGGTGTAAAAGATTATTTTGAGCAAGTACTTAAGAGTTTCTACCTACTCGAAAAAGACTGTTCATTTTTCTTATTTCCTTTAGACAACACTATCCTACTATTAAAGATTAGGTAGCTCCATCGTTGGAGTTTGAGGGACAATCGAAAGGGACGATTACGGTCACTTAAGGCAACAGGGAAAGATCTCTTAGTAACTGTCCAAAAGTTCTAAGATCGCATTTTTGTTTTACCGAGGCAACTTTCGAAAGGGATTTGTGATATATGAATTAGAGGACAACCACTAAAAATTCTCACGTTTCGAGAATAGTGACCGTTTTCCGAAGGCAACCGAAGTTGGGAAAAACCCTAGGAGTGAGCATGTGCAAGTGTTTGTTTTTCAGTCAATTATCTTTGCACAATTAGGGTTTTCTACTGCTTTAAACATTGACTTATCTTTCACATACAATCCTATTATCAATCATCTAACAGTTTAATTAATAGCAGAAAATAAAGTGCGATAAATTTAAACCTAGCTATTACAAGGCTTTGGGGAGGGGGATTACATAACCAAAAAACTTTGGGGAAAAGCGGCAAATAAAAGCAGTAATAAACCTAAGTTAAAAGTTATTACAAACTCGAAACAGATACAATAATTGGAATAAATAAATAAATAAATGTGCGCGAGAATAAATTAAACGAGGAATTAAAGTTTAATGAATCTAATTGATTTAGAAGAAAAATATTTTTGGATTTTTGAGGAAGTAATTAATTTTGCAAATTAACCTAATTTCTAATTAATTTTAATTATGAAAAAGGAATTTAAATTATCCTAATTAACTTAGTTAATTAATGAAATTAAATATTTTATGAAAAAAACCTATTTCTAATGTTTTTTATGTTTTTATGATTTTAAGATTTAATTAAAAAAAGATTTTTAAAACAATTAAAAATAAATAAAACAATAAAAAAAGGTTAAAGAAATTAAAACAAAAAATTAAAATGGGCCTGGTGCTGGAAATGATTTTGGAGGTGCAGAATTGAATTTGTGTTAGGCCCAAGATTGTTGGCCCAATGACTGCGTCTGATCCATTGGGGATCACCTTTGGAGGGTCTACCATGCTCCTAGCTTGTTGTATGTTGGATCTGATCAGTGGATGATCCAATGCATAAGATGTTGAGGTGTATGGTGAGTGCGTTTGGAATGGTACTACTGAATCTGCAGATAAACGTTAAGAAAAATATTATGTAGGAGGCAGGGATCGAACCCCTGACCTCCTACACGCGCGCACCCTGAAACCCTTCGCATGTACCACTGAGCCAACTTGTTATTCGTTGATATAAACAAACAATATATAATATATTTAATAGTGAGTCAGTGTTATAAGAAGAAAAAAACACGTGAGATTCAAACTGTCCAACCAAGCTTAGACACACCATCGTCTTCCTCGCAGAACTGTCGTTTTAGACCCAGACCTGTACCTACAGACATGTCCATTGCTATAAACATGTATATCTCCAAAACGCAGCATAGGCATGATAAATCCTAACCAAGGGCATGGGTCGATTGGAAATTAACCACTGAGCCTGAATATACCCTTGGTTTGGCCTAATTTAACCTATATCAAAAAGCCCTAAAACATGCTTTGAAACCCTAAGAATGGCATTTCATGATTCATCCGTGTAAACTCAAATCAAATCATCCAAACATATTGTAAACATGATAATAAGAATGAATAAATGATTAAAACATGTTGATAATGCCATAATTAAGGAAAACGATTTTCAAAAAAAGAGAAAACTGTGACTGTTATTATGCTTGATTCTTGATGCTTTGAGGCTTGGGAATGAGTGGGATAGCTTCAGTGAATGTCCATGAGTGTTGTTATGTCCTTGGAATTGCTTGAAACGGCCTATGGATGGATATATGATCAACACCTTTTGACAAAAAGTTTGAACTTTGTTCTTGCTTTGTGGGAGGCAGGCTGTGCATAAAAATATGTCCTTAGGGTTGCAAATGCTTTGTTATATGTAGTAGAATCAATCTAGGTCATTAGAATTAGAAAGAATCTAAGATATAATGGTCATGAATTTTGATTCCAATCTTTCCAATCTTTCCAAAACAAATCTTATCCCATTTATTTGATTTATTTTTTATTTAATTTGATTTTATTTGAGTTTTAAATAAGTAAAATAAAAATAAATTAAATAAATAAGTGAATAAGGCATGAAGGATCCCATAGGTCGTGGACCATGCTAGAACTGAGATTCAATCTTGAAAAAGATGGGCCCATGTGAAAAAAATGCAATTTTGAGCGTTGTTAACTTTGTACAAATTTCCATTAAATGGCCAACTTTGATAATGCACATCTCTCTCAATTTTGACCCTAAGAGGATGTTCTTGGAGTTTTTATAAAGCTTATGATGTACCCTAATCAACCACTTTGGTTTCATCTCAATTGGATCTTCCATATTTATGTAAGAATCTTTGACCCAAAAGGTGTTTTTGTTGACTTTTGAAAAGGACCTATAATGTTTAAATTTATATCTTTTCATGAGTGCATTTCTTGAACTTGAGGGCTGAAGATGAATTGTTGGGAATTGGATTCTCTTCAAAATTAGCATCGGATGAGAAATTTATGATAAAGTATGAGAAAGTTATGTCTGGTCAAAGTTTGGTTGACTTTTCCTATAGAAACCTTAACTTAGCAACTTTTGAGTTTTGATGAATTAGGAGCATTACTTGAGGAATCATGATCAACCCTTGATCAAATGATGGATATTACTTCAAAATGTTGATGTTAATAAAAAATCTTGAAGTTTGACTGTATGTGGGTCTCAGTTGACTTTTGACCTAGTACAATTGATTTTCAGGCATTGAGTTGTTGACTGAGCAAACTTCTTGTGCAAGGCATGAAACTTGGCATGGATGATCTTGAGGACATATTATGGATATGGAAACCATTTGGGACCCTTGGAAATCAAACATATTGATTAAGAGTGAAACCCTAGTTTGAGGCTCATTGTCTTAGGAGGAGGATTTGTCTGGTCAATCCTTAGTCAACTTGAGCAATTGAGGGTCTCTAGGAGTATGTTTTGTGTAAAAATGGGAGGGAAAAATTTTGGGGTGCAACATACCCCCTATGTACAATAAAGGTCCGGGCAGACCAAGAAAGTTAAGGATAAGGGAGTGTGGTGAAGAGGGTGCTAGAAGGAGAAGATTTCCAGGTGTATCTTACAGATGCACTAAGTGTGACAAATTTGGTCACAATGCTCAAACATGTAAAAGCACAGCACAAGATGCTAATGGACTAAAGAGAAAGGTATTATTAGTGTGTATTGCCAACTGACATATCATGTATTTTGAACTAACATATCATGTATTTTGAACTAACAAGTAATGTGTTTAATTTTTGTAGAGGAAGGTCAAGGTAGGTATAACTGAAACTGAAACTGCAGCAAATGAAAATGAAGCTGCAGCAACCACTGGTGGAACTCAGACTGCAGCACCCCATGCTGCAACTGAAACTGCAACACAAGCTGGTGGAACTCAGATTGTAATACCTCATGCTACAACTCAAACTGTAACACAAGCTAGTGGAAATCAAACTGCAGTACCCCATGTTGCAACTCAGACTATAGTACCCCGTGTTGCAACTCAAACTGCAACCAATGAACCAGTTGACTATTTTGGCGAGATAACTGATGATTTATTTCAAGCATTCCTGATGTAAATACGACAAAGTGTTCTGTCGTGGTTGGTAAACCAGACAACAAAGGCAAGAAAAAATTGAAAGTGAAAGGTGTCAGGCTAGTGAGGAAGAGGTCCAGTGAAAGAATAAAACTCCAGTGGTTTCAAAAACCAATCAAAGGGCCAGGTTCAAACCCCGAAAAACCTATGTCTTTGACAGAATAAGAAGGAAGTGGTTCTAAACGTGTAATGAAGAAATATAAAAAGAAGCAGTCTTATGTTTATACTGTTTATTATGCCCTTTTGATACTTTGGCATTAAGTTATGGTTTGTGTCCTTATGGTTTGTTAGGCTGTTATGCCCTTTTGTAATGATATTGACATTTTGTGTCCTTATGGTTTGTTAGGATGTTATTTCCTTTTGTAATGACATTAGCATTTTGTTCTACTTATGCTTTCATGTAACGAATCCTTTAATATTGCTTTTTAATTGATAACCTTATTTTCTGATTTCAAATGGTAATGCAATACTGTAAGAAAAATAAAACACTCTTATTGTATCAAATTTGACATTAAACAACAATTATATTGCTTCTGTTTAACAACACTATAAAGATACACTTGAAATTAACAGACAAACTGACATAAGTTTGGGCCATTATATTACAAACAAACATAACACTTCACTTGTGCAAAAAAAAACTAGATAATACACTTGATATTACATATAATTGTACAACACTGCAAAGATAAACCAAGACATCATAATTGCCACATTAAGTTGTAAAATTTTCCTCTTCAATGCAACTATCTTCAACTTGGATTTTTCCAATTTCCTTTCTGTCAGTTCAAACTCCAATTTTACCATATTATAGTGTTTGCAATAACTTTGAGAATTTGAGATTTAACTAATGGAGTGAGCAATTTCATCATCCCAAATAAACAGATCACAACTATTGCCCATCTGCAACAAAAAACAACAACATTAAACCCATATTAAAAAATTTCCCCAGTATAAATAGATCACAACTTTTGAGAATAATGAACTTACCCCAACATTCCTACATTTCTAGAATTTCCTATTACAATTTTTTACGGTGTTAGCAAACCACGTCTTCATCGGACGACAACATCCGCATCGAGTAGCCTTTGAATACTCGTATAAATTGCAACTTCCAACACTCTTGCTAGCATCCTCCATTTGAACGTAGGGACGATTTGCAGTGGAAATGATTCAACACGGTATTGAGGGGAGAAATTAACAAAATGGTATGGACAGACGATAAGGACGAACATGGTATTGAGGGAAGAAATTAGCAAGACGGTATGGACAGATGGTAGTTGTTGAACGTGTCTGTTGAAACATGAAGAACACAAAGACAGAAAGGTTGGGAAATATGTTTAATAGAACCCTAGATTTTACAGGGGATGAATTAGAACATTGGGAACTATGTTTAATAGACACAAATATTCCAGCATGACTTTAAATTACACAGTCAGTAAAGAATCTAATGCCACGTATGAAACTCAAAGGGAATCTTGGAGTACAGGGTTTTCTGTTTAGGAATCTATATTTGTTAAGGGGCGGAAATAATTTTTTTTAATAGGGGGATAAATATAAACTCGCTACTATTGCAAGGGGGTAAAGTATATTTAACCCTAATTATATTAGCTTTTCAATACTTTTGACCGCGTCTTATTTCGAGTTACGAAGCTTAAGATACAAAATGATCAACACAAGGCATTTGGGTTAGGAAGCTACTATGGGTTTCATTTCTTTTCCATGAATTCTTTCATTTGATGATACATTTTCCCCCATGTTTCCAACCCTTTCATGCTATATATGTATTCAACACCAAACAAAAGTGTATAGACAACTAAGTTATCATATAAACACAATGATATAGATAGAAACACCACATTTATCACATCACATAAGCTTGATAATCAAGTATAAATATCATGTAGTAAATACACATTACACACACTTCGAAGCATGAAATAGACAATTATCGTTAGTACGCATTCAAATCAAGTTTCACACTTTATTTTTACCTTATGCTTGTTGGAGCACAAGGAAGATAGAAGGAAAAAGGAATATTTACTGATAGCTTCAAAAATAAGGATTTACAATAAATTACAATAACCTACTCCACTAGGCTATTTATACACACAACTTAAATCTAAAATATATCTTCTACAAAGATATAAGAAGATCTGAGATATATATCTTCTAACAAATATATAAACAATATAAAAGATATTCCTAAATATAAATTAATTCTAACACCATCCCTTAATTTATATTTACCCAAAACTGACAACACCAATTCTATCCCTTAAACTAAGAAATTGATCAGTTTTGATAGCCTTTGTCAGAACATCTTCCAGCTGCTTCTGAGTGCTACAGTGCACAACCTCTATTATTCCATTCTGAACTTGATTCCTCAGAAAATGATACTTGGTCTCAATATGCTTGCTTCTCCCATGCAACACTAGATTCTTGGCAAGATTGACTGTAGACTTGTTATCAATCATCAGCTTCTGAGGTTTATTTACCTCAATCTTCAGATCTTTCAGCAAGTTCAGAATCCACACAGCTTGACATGCAGTCAGAGCACCTGCAATATATTCAGTTTCACAGGTTGACAGAGCAACAACAAGTTGCTTCTTAGAACACCAAGAAATAGGACCTCCCAGAAATTTGAATAAGTACCCAGAAGTACTTCTTCTGTCAACTCTATCTCCGCACCAATTAGAATCAGAATAACTCAGAAGTTCTGATTCGATCTTATTTCTAGACGGAAATAACACACCATATTTCAGAGTTCCCTTCACATACCTCAGAATCCTGACTGCAGCCTTGTAATGGGACCACTTTGGTTTGCTCATAAATATGCTAACCATTCCAACTTCATATAAAATACCATGTCTGGTATTACACAAATACCTTAGAGAACCAACCATCTGTTTGAAGGTTGTAGCATCCACATCCTCTCCATCAGAATCAGAATCCAACTTCTGATTCATATCAGCAGGTGTGATAGGAACCTTGCAATTTTCTAGCTCAAATCTCTTCAGAAGCTCTAGTTCATACTTCATCTGATGTAAAATGATTCCTTTCTCAGAGTATATAAATTCCATCCCTAGAAAGAAACTCATTTTTCTAAGATCTGTCATCTCAAACGCATTCATCAGAACTTTCTTGAACTCAACTATCTCTTGTTCAGAACTTCCTGTGAGTAATATGTCATCAACATACAAATAGACCAGAATCATATTACCTTCTAAAGTGTGTTGAACATAAACACCATACTTCATCTCACACTTCTGAAACCCTTGTTCCTTGAAAAATGAATCAATCTTCAAGTTCTAAGCTCTGGGCGCTTGCTTCAATCCATACAATGCTTTGTGTAATTTGACCACCATCCCTTCTTGATTCTTTTTCTTAAATCCAGGAGGTTGTGAAACGTACACCTCTTCTTGTAATGGACCATTCAGAAATGCATATTTTACATCTAAATGCATCAGAGGCCAATTCCTGTTAGCAGTTATTGTAATCACTAGTCTAATTGTTTCAAGTCTCGCTACAGGTGCAAACACTTCAAAGTAATTCATCTCATGCTTCTGTAGGAAGCCTCTTTCTACTAATCTCGCTTTGTGTTTGCCAATTGATCCATCTGGATTTAGCTTCTGCTTGAAAACCCATCTGACGCTGATGGCTTTCTTGCCTTTTGGAAGTTCTGTCAGCTTCCAAGTCTTGTTTCTCTCTATAGGTTCAAGTTCTTATTTCATTGCCTGTAACCAAACTTGGTGCTTAAGAGCCTCTTTCGTACTCACGAGTTCAGAGTCTACTAACACTGCACACTGAATAACTTCTCCTTCAGAGTTTACTTCAGTTTCTAGCAACATGTCAAACTCTGCAAATCTTCTTGGGATGCTTCTGACTCTTTGTTGCCTCTGAGCTGGACCTTCAGAACTTTGGACACCAGAACTTTCCCCTTATAAAGCACTTGCTCCAGCAATTGGACTTTCTCCAGAACTTTCCCCTTCAGAAGCACTTGCTTCAGAAATTGGACTTTCTCCAGAACCTTGATTGTCTTCAGAGTTTGGATCACCATCGAAGTTAGAGTCATAATCATATTCTCTTTATGTATCTTCTTCAGAGTCAGAGTCTTTACTAGCTTCAGAAACATGTATTTCTGACCTTTCTTCAGAAGTTCTGTCATCAGAGTCAGGACGAGACTTTTCCCAATTCCAAACTTCTGATTCCTCTACAATGACGTCTCTGCTGAACTCAACTTTGTTAGTTTCTGGACAATAAAGTTTGTACGAACCTGTACTGTGATACCCCACCAGCAACATCACTTTACTTCTATCATCCAGCTTCTGTCTTCTGGCTTCTGGGACATGTTTGTAACATACATAACCAAATACCTTCAGATGACTAACACTTTGCTTATCTCCAGTCCACTTCTGAATAGGAACTATTTCCTTTAATTTCTTTGTTGGACATTTGTTAAGCACATAACATGCAGTTGCAACAACTTCTCCCCATAGAATATGAGGAAGCTTTTTCTCTTTCAGCATGCTTCTCACCATATCTAGCAAAGTACGCTTTCTTCTTTCAGCAAGACCATTATTTTGAGTAGTATATGGAGCAGTAAACTCATGCTCAAATCCATTATCCTCACAGAAACTTATGAATTCTGTGGAGTTATACTCATCACCACCATCAGTTCTAAGAATTTTCAGAGTCTGGCCACTCTGATTCTCAGCCTTCAGTCTGAACTTTTTGAATTCAGCAAACACCTTGTATTTGAACTTTATGAGAGATGCCCATGTCATTATGGTGAACTCATCAACAAATGACACAAAATATTTATTCCCTCCATTCGATGCTACTGGAAACGGACTGCACACATCAGAATGTACTACTCCCAAGGCATGTTTTGCTCTTGGAGCTACTTATGATTCAAAGGGTAATCTTGGTTGCTTCCCTTTCATGCACACCTTGCATGACTTTTCAGGCTTCTTAATTGTAGGAATTCCATGTACCAGATTCTTTGATTTCAGATGCCCTAAACTTCTGAAATTCAGTTGACCAAATCTTCTGTGCCACAACTCACTCTCCTTGACAACACTTGTTGCACTAAGACATTCAGAGTCTGCAGTTCTAACATTCACCTTGAATGTTCTGTTCCTTCCATGTTCTGACTCCATAATCAGCTTTTGATTGCAGTCATATAGCTTCAGAAGATTGTCCTTCATGGCAACTGAAAAACCTTTCTCAACCAGTTGTCCCACACTCATCAAATTGCTTTTCATGCCAGGTACATACCAAACATTTTGGATCACTGTTGCTTTCCCATTGTTTAGAATGATTCTGACATTTCCTATACCTTCTACATTGAGGTATTTATCATCAGCACATCTGATCTTTGTACTCTTCCCAGAGTCAAAGTCAACCAACCACTTCTTGTTTCCAATAAGATGGTTTGAACACCCTGTGTCCATATACCACTATTCTGATGAATTCAGATCATCAGATTCAGAAGCCAACAATAGCACGGGTTCATCATCAGAGTCTCCTCTTGCTATATTTGCTTCTTCTGACTTCCTTTCTTTGTTGGACCAACAATCTCTGGCATAATGACCAGAGTTCTTACAACAGTAACACTGAACATTCTTCTTGTCAGACTTCTCCTTTCCCTTCTGGACATTCTTCTGCATATCATAGTTTTAAGCTTCTGACTTTTGACCACCATTAGTTCTCTTCCTGGCTTCTAACCAAGTCTGCTTCTGATGATTCTTACCAGAAGTTACTTTTAGATCCTGCTGCTCTACTTCCCTCTCAGATGTTCTTGCAGTCATACACAACTCATGCGCCTCTAGACTACTTTGCAGCTCTTCAACTCTTATGGTGCTCAGATCTTTGGAATGTTCAATTGCTACAACACTGTAATCAAACTTAGGAGTTAAAGATCTCAAGATATTATCAATAATTACTTGTTCAGACAGAGTTTCTCCACAAGCTTTCATCTCATTAGTGATCAGAATCACTCTAGAGATGTATTCAAAAACCTTCTCGCTGTCCTTCATGTTGAGATTCTCATATTGATTTCTGAGAGACTGAAGCTTCACCTTCTTCACTGATGTGTCACCATCGTAACATCTTATTAGTGTTTCCCATGCAGCCTTTGCTATTTCAGAATCAGCAATCTTCTCAAACACATTCACATCCACACATTGATGGATGTAGAACAACGCTTTCTGATCTTTCTTCCTCAGCACCTTCTGTGCTATCTTCTGGTCCCCTGTTGCATCTACTTCTAAAAGATTATAGCCATCAGTAAAAAGTTCTAACACATCTTGAGAGTCGAATAACACGCGCATCTAGATCTTCCAACGATTCCAGTTTTTACCATCAAATACTGGAAGCTTGGAATGAATATGGTCGTTTCTGTTCATCTTCTACCTTGTGCAATTTACGTAGATAATGATGTAACAAAATGTTCCCAACCCGATGTTACATATCAGAGCAAGAATAAAAACAAAACTACTAAATTACTCCAAGAGATATCTTCCTTACATCGGTAGCTACTCCTGAGTATCTGCGTGTTACCCACGTGGAAGCTACATTCAAATAGAAAGGATGAATAATCACAGTTCATTATAAAAGATATAAGGAAAAGATTGGTAGTAACATCATCATCATATCAACACATATCATTTGTAAACAAGTCATACTCACACCTACACGTCATAATAGTACTTATACATCTTTATTCATAAAAACTATCATATAATCATATAATTCATAAATATCATCATATCACATTTCATCAATAAAACTCATGCAATTGCCACATAGAATATTAATACAACAACACCGACTAAATGCATGTGATACCAAATTTTATGAACACATGGTTCATCACGCTCCATAAAATCCACCATAGGATCGATTTCCTTTTGGAACCAAAGCACATCATAAATGCACTCAATCCACACAATGAGATTGAGGCTCATCACAAATGGACCACCGTCCAAAAATGCCATGAATGCATGATGCACAACAACGTCACTTATAAGTTCGACCACGACTAGTCAATTGCATAATCATTCACATAACCATCTTCACATAGCATGGATACATATTAAACATGCACATAATTAACACATTATCACAAATAACATCAATTACATCATAATAATATTATAGCAACTTCACATCATCATCAACTTCATCGTTAAAGTAGAACATCTTGGCATATCAAACATATAATAATACAAATTCATGAATACTTAGGTATGGGAATAATACATCAAATAGATAATATTAATCTATTATAATATAGTTTTGCGTGTCTGTTTATCAATGCTTTGAATAATGCATCAAACAGACTCCTGAAACTCAACTTAAGGAATTTTGAAAGTTATTGTTAGGTTTGCTCGCCTGATGCTCGCCCGATGAAGGCTCTAGCGAAATCCTCGTCCATGCCTCGCCTCGGCCTCGCCTAGAGAAACCTTCTGTTTTCCCAAAAATCCCCTTGCCTGAAATGCATAGCAATCATCATATTTCCACAGTTCACCAACAACACATCATTATATACATCATAAACAATAAATCATGGCATATTAACATTATCATCAACAATTGCATCATGCTTTTCGTCAAATCATCACATAACACAAAAACATACATCTTCCTTAACCCCCTTTCAATCATAATAAACTAGGATTACACCCCTTACCTCAACTTCCTAGAAATTTGATTCTCCCTTCGAGTTCTATGGAAATCTCTCCTTGGTTCTTTGTGCCACAACTTTCTCTTCACAGTTTCTCCCAATTTTTCACCATCTATATAATAACTCCCTTCTCTCTAATTTTATCTATTAAAATAATCTATTTCTATGTTTTTTCTCTTCTACCCTCACTTACACACACACACTTACCATTACACCCTCATTCTCCTTTTCACCTTAATTTCTCATTTTATTATTATTATAATTCTAAATAATATAAACTAAAATTATTTAAATCTAAGAAATTCTAGCTATCATCCAAATTCCACTAATGCCCAACCACATATCACACATCACATAAAATCAATGA
This sequence comes from Vicia faba, assembly GCA_948472305.1. Classification (NCBI taxonomy): domain Eukaryota; kingdom Viridiplantae; phylum Streptophyta; class Magnoliopsida; order Fabales; family Fabaceae; genus Vicia; species Vicia faba. Next base: position 629,091,649 of record OX451737.1, read on the forward strand.
TAAATTACAAATAATCGATAAAATAAAGAATTCTAGATTTTGGGGTGTTACAGCAATAGATGCAAAAAGAATGAGCAAAGGTGTAAAAGACAAAGCAAAATTTAACAAAAGATTCAAAAGTAAAAAAATGTTGAAAATACCTTAGATAATTGATTAGTTTCATGACCTAATCAGTTAGATGAATTCAAATTCAACATTCAAATTTTGTCGCAGTAAATAATCAATTGGGGACCTAACCTAATCGATTGTAATCTTGAAAATCAGTGCAATGGCTAGCACCAATGTCCATCTACCTAAATATAATGCTCCTATTCTATTAGAACCCTTGTATAATCAATTAGGCAATGTATGTAAATAGAGGTAAGTGTTATCATCTTTCTCATCTCATACCCTCATATCTTTTGTGCTTTGTAGTAGTACTTAATAACTTTTTCATCACCACAGAACCTAAAAGACCTCGCACCTCCCAAACATCTTCCTCTACCACTCCAACATCTTTTCAACTCAGGAGAGAGAAACTAATTTCAATCGGTATTACACCAATAGACATAATTTTTGCATCTTGCTACTTGAATATGAAAATTTTCAAAGAGTGCAATTTTGTTAATGCCATCACCGAAGTCAGATTGAGGAACTGTGTTTGAAGTACCTCAAGAAATATTCTCTCGCTTGGTGATATTCTTCGACTCCAACCTTACATACTCAAATGGAATTCTTAGTTACAAGATCAAGAAGCACCCTATTCAACCGAGCTTTAAAGAATTTGCTGAAGTTTGAAACCTCCCCATAATTAACCAAGTGTATGATGAAAGCGATGAATGTAATGGGTTTAACTATGGTCTTGGTGCAACTTCCCTCTAACTTTTTGGTTCCACCCACATTAACTAAAAAACCCCACCTCAAATTAATAGAACTTGGATGTTCTAGATGAGATATGAAGATGATGATTCCTTAAAACGTTTATTCATGCAACTTCTTTTATTTCCTCTCTCTCTCTCTCTCTCTCTCTCTCTCTCTCTCTCTCTCTCTCTCTCTCTCTCTCTCTCTCTCTCTCTCTCTCTCTCTCTCTCTCTCTCTCTCTCTCTCTCTCTCTCTCTCTCTCTCTCTGCACCATCCATTCATCATCTTCGCATCAACTTCACTGAGTCTCGAATCATCATTATCTTTGCATCAACCATGTAGCTTCACACAACCTTTAATCATCTCTGCATCTTTAACGGTTTCAAGAATCAACGACATCTCACAACAAAATGCGACGAATTAAGAAATGTGTAGAGAAAAAACTCACATGATCAGAAGAATGAGAAGAAGAAGAAGAAGAAGAGGTAAAGTTAAAGAGAAGATGCATACCTGAACGTTTACTCGTCGGGTTTCTCATCACTGTTGTAACGCACAAGATGGCGTCAAACTGTCTCCGGATGGATTATTGTGTGATATGCGGATATGCTTGAGTTTCTGATTATGATTTATTTTCACATCAATGATGCTTTGATAGTTATTCTGAGAATTTGATTTCTGACTCTTTTTTGTTGCTTGGTGAAGCTTACTCGAAGTTTTCCGGGTTTCTTTGATTTGCTTGTTGTGCTATGAACTATTGTTCGTTTGGTATCATTCTGATTCTGGTTTTTTCCCGCATTTTACCGCTTTTCTAGATATCATGAGAAGTAGGAAATAAAGAGCGTGTGCTCGAAGTTGGTGTTTAAAAGATATGTAGCAGGCATTTCGCACTTGTTTACTAATTGTGTTTGTTGATTGTTTAAAGACCTACCTCGAAGTAGGCATTTTGTTGTGTGTTTACATTTGTGCCTAAAGACCTAAGAGAAGGCGGCCCATTCTCATTCCCCAATGATAAGTCCTCAAAGAAGGAAAGTCGAGAAGGGTTCATAATCAACCCCGTCATTTCTAGTCTGTGTCATTCGTAGCTCGTACCGTGCATTGATGCTTTGAATCGTGATTACTATTCTTATCGATTTGGTCATATGTGTAGCGATAGAAATGTTCAAGACTAATCCATTGGATTGACTATACTTTATACAAATCAAAATAAAAATCGCCACCGCGCTTTATTGTTTCCAAAGGAATGGGAAAAGAGCGAATAACCCAAAAAGAGGGGGAAAGATTCAAGGTAAGGGGGTTGGTTATGCAAAGGGAAGGTATTAGCACCCTAAACATCTACGGTACTCCGCAGGAACCTCTTTGAAAAATTTGTATATTTTGGCTATAAAATATGTGTTTTATATAAAATGGATGGTGGAGGTGAGAAAAGAAATATATTTTTTATGATTTTTGCACCCGTCGCGGTTGCGAACCTTTAGTGCATACGTACCACCTTTCGTGCAATAGGGGATCAGGGTACACGTAGTTCCTCTTTTAAAATTTTGAAACACAAGTGTGTTGATTAATTTTAAGAGATAAGACATCATCATCATTGTCTGTGTGGAAAACACACTTACTACCCACAATCATGAGAAATGAGAATTTGCATCATCTCAAAGTGGAGGATATGGCTTGGATATTAAAATCAACAATGCCTCACTCAACACCCAAGTGGAAAATATCTCACTTCACTACATATTGTAGAAGCATAGTTGTTTGCATCACTACAAGGATTGACAAGAGTCTAATTTTTTGAGAAAATTTTAAAGATAAAAGCCAAAGTGGCAAAATGGTTTGAAATGAGATTGATTGACTTTTAGTCTTCTCACAAAAAATATCAAGGTATTATTAAGTTGATTGAAGTTTAATGATGAAAATGTTTTGAAAATGCACGGACCTAAGTCCAAGTTTATTATGAAAGTGTTTCAAGTTTCAAAACAAGAAGGGTTTTCAAAAGGAGGGAGATGATTTTTGAAATTAAAGAAAATGGGAGGAAAAGAAGAGACTATCCTAAAGCATAAGGTAAAAGCTAAGGATAAGGACCATCTAACCAACAAGAAGCCAAAGCTTGACATCATGAGCCAAGATAAAATTCCCATTCATTGGATTGAAACCAAGCAAGCAAAGATACTAGACCTCTTCAAGTGTATTAAGTCTTCACAAAAATTGGGCAGAGTAACGGCTGCATACGAGTGAACTCAGATTACAAACAAAGAATGTAATCACAAAAACCTGCACACAAAAACAAACAAGAAACCCAATGTCTTGAGGTAAACCTCAAGAACTCCAGACAAAATAATCAGATAAGATCACAAGGTCTCCAAGATAGGCCAAGATTTCTAATCCTAAGTCCAAGAAATAGTCCCATGCTCCATAATGCCAAGGATAGTAACCAAATAGTCCAAGTACCATTAAGAGTTTTTTAGGGTTTATGTTGATTATTAAGTATCTTAAGAAAAGAAAAGAAAAGCTCAAGTGAGCAAAGTAAAAATGACAAGAAAATAAATTCTCAAATGAGTAAAGAATAAAATGGCATGAAATGTAAATGCTTAAAAATAAATATTACATAAAGAATAAAAAGAATAAAAGCATAAGATAAAACAAGTCAATAATTAGTGGTTAGTTGGATGACCATCTTGGAACTTGCATTTGGAACTCATTAGAGGATTGGTAGAACCAAAGCCTCCACACAACAAGTTGCATTTGCTTTTTGTCAAGTATATCATCCATTTGGAATTCTCACAAGTACCATTTAATGATCAACGATGTTTAAGTGATCCGCGTTGACCAAAGGTGTTGTAGATCCATTAGAGGATTGGTAGAACCAAAGCCTCCACACAATGAATCTCAAGGTTATTGGATCAAAGAGATCAAATTAACATACTTGGGCTTGCAATCATAAGTTTGGGCCACGAATGATCATTTATTCGAATCGGGATAAAATTTAGCGCTATGCTAAGCAATCGTAAGTGGACTTATATAGAAGTCGCACCTATTTTGAGGTCGGTCAATAGCAATCTATGCACCATTTGTTTTGAGACATGATATAAAGATCATGCTCCAACAATATTTAGTGGAATAAGAAGGGGATGAGATGAAGAGGATTAAGGCAAAAAGATGAATAAACCACTTTTGAATTAAAAAAATTAATCAAACTATTATTAAAATCATTCATCCATTTTGGTGGAGTTGAACTCAACACCTAAGATCCAATGATGTTAATAAAGTCATGATCAAAAAATAAACTCAAGACAGCCAGAAAATAATCACAAAGTAATAATATATTTAATATATACATTAAAAGGGTTAAAAAATGTTTAAAAAATAGCAAATAATGAGGAAAATATAAATTATGTTCAAATTAATCAAGAAATTAAAAATAAGGCCATAGAAAAATCAGAAATGGATCCAAATATTTTTATAAAATTTTTGGTAATTTTTAAAAGTCAGAAATTGTTTTTAAACTATTTAAAATTGCTAAAACAAACATAAAATAGATCAAAAATAGTAAACCTCAACATAAAATTCTATAAAATTTTCAGAAAGTCAAAAATATGCAAAATAATATTTATGAATTTTTCCAGAATTAAAAAATGTCAGGAAGTATTTTTAAGTAATTAAAAGAAAGCAAATAATACAAAAAAATATAAAAAATATCAAATTTTAAAATAATAATGGGAAAAAATATTCATGAGATCAGAAATAATTCAAAGTATTTTTGTGAATTTTTTCATAATTTTTGGATAAAAAATAAAAGAGTTATGAATTTTTGAAAATTTAATCAAATAAAATATAAAATCAGAAAAAAAATAAAACCAAAAAGATGTGGACCATCAGATCATAGTCAAATCGTGTTAGTAAGCTAATCCAATAGACCAGACGCGCTGTGCTTGATATGGACCTTAGTGAAATACACATGGGATCAGAAAAAGGGCAATCAATGAAATTAAAACGCTTGGCACACTATCATTGGCTAAGACGAGACATGTCATCGTCTTCAACCTCCAGACACCCTGCAATGGGGATTTTGTGAGATCCTTCAAATGGAAAAATTAGGATCTCAGGCTAGCATCATTGAACTCGTCTCTTCAAGACGATTCTAACACAACCATCGAGCCAAATTTATATAAGGTATGGAGAGAGATATAAATCAAAAACTCAGAAAATAGCGAGCACCTTCAATTTGAGATTTCTCTCTCAATTCTCAATGGATTTAAAAATTGTAAGAAACATTAGAATCAAACAAATGAGTAGAATAGATTAGTGCTTGATTTGGATCCAAATGGTGGAGAATTCTACCTTTTCAAAGTTCAAGTAAGAAGCTCTGAAACTGGACTTCTATAGCTTGAATTATGGGTCGTTTTGATTGGTTTAAGTGATAGAGAGTTTGTATGAAGTTCAAGGATGATGAATGCGCAAAGAATTTTGGAAAAGGAAGCTTAAATTTCAAAAACTGAATTAAAAAAAAGTGGGTTCGTGTGAGGTTTTGGAAGGGTATTCTTGGCTCTCTAAGCTTGGGAAAATGAATGGGATAGTTCATGTATTTATAGGAGAAGCAAATGGGATCAAAAGGAAGAGTGAATGATGCATTTTGGAGGGAATTCGTGTGGGTCTGCATCATGAAGAAAGTGTGACTCAATTTTGATCAAAACTCATCTAAATCGTGCGTTCCATGATGCTAATCACTTCTGGAAAGTTGCTAATCATGTTTAGAAACAAAAACGCGTGGAACACTTGTGATTAGGAGCCAAAACAAAGATTTCAAAATCCTGACTTTGTGAAAAATTCAGTTTCAAGTTGCCAAATTCAAATCCATGGCATTTCCAACTCAATGGGTCTTAGGGCATAATTCTTGATGCCTTGGAAAGATGAGGTTACAAGCTTTGCAATGGAAAAAGAATGGAATCAAATGGATGCTTGAGCTGAAATTTACGTGGATTCAAAGTTGAAGAAAAAGAGTTGACTTTCCATACTTAGAAATATTTCAAATTCTTCTTCAAAAATGACATATAATCTTGTGTATCCAAACATGGCCTTCCACTTAGAATTTGATTTTGACCAAAAAAGATGGAATGAAGTAGACCTCTTTAATGACATTTTGAAATTTGAACCACCCAAAATCTCCAAAAATTGAGCAAGTTATGACTTGTTGAAGTTGGCCAAAAATCATGAAATGACCTATAATCTTTTGTATTCTTAAGGAAACTTCCATCCATTTTCTCAGTTTGCACATAAAAGAAGGCAAAAAGTAAACATCTTCAAGATCATCATGGAAAAATAATGGACTCAAGGTGATAAAAATTGACCAAGTTATGACCATTTGAAGTCACATATGGAAAATTTGGGATTTATCTGGATGACTTGTAATCTTTCTTCTTCACCAAGTTCCTTCCACATGAAAACTCCTTGGAAATTTTGAAGTGATTTGTTGGTAACTCTTTAAAGAGAAAGATGTCTCTGGAATCACTCAAAAATACCAAAAGGTGAGCAAGATACGCTCCTTTGAAGTTCAAAACCCTAGCCTCTAGATCAAGAGAATGCTTTGAGGAACTTTGACAAGTTTGAACAAACTTCTTGTGCCAAGATTCTTTCTTTGTGAATATAAGTTATTGAGGATGATGATGAGGACTCATAGTCACCAAAACCACTTCCATATTTTGAAATTTGAGAGAAATGTGCTCTTGTGACCAATAGGAAAAGACCTTGTCCAATCATGACAACTTCTTCACTCAGCCCCTTGTACTTTTGAATCAATTTTGATAACTTTGAAATATGTTGAACCAAAGTAAGCCTTGTCATGCCATTTCTTCCAAAACCACTCCAATAGTGAAGTTTTAACTCCTCAAGCTATGTTGACTAGGGCATGGAAATAAACTCATGAACCCATGAAGCAACTTGCTAAACCTCATATCCTTTACCTACATTATTAACAAGTAAGGCAAACCAAAATTCTATTTTATTAATAAAAGAAAAATATAAGCAAAATATTCATGATCACAAAAGAAAACAAGTCAAGGTGCTTGGTAACTCCTCAAAAAGAGCAAAGCTAAATGATAGGGAGAAGAACCAAAAGTCCTAATGTGATCTTGTTGTGATTGAATCAACATGGTATGATGAAGGGATCTTAGGGGCAAAAATTAGGGTACAACAGGATGGAAAAAGGATTTGTAATCAATCCCCCACATTTTTCTGGATCTCACATCGGGTGATTTTGATGATCCGTGTTTGTTCATATTGCCTTCTATCTCCTACCTCGGTCCTTGATAACTTGGTTAGGTGCTTAGTCGACTTGGGCACCACTTCCCCCCACGCTTCACTTCTTGCCTTCGTGATGTGATACCCTGGTTAAGAGTAGCTTTCGATACACCTTCTTTCCTAGGTGATGTGATATATATATATATACCTATGGACAAGGGATTCCCTACTGTACTATTTTACCTACCTCGATTCATGATATCTTGGTAAGGCCATTTTTTACTTGAGCTAGCGTGCGCTACTCATGATATATGTGTGCTTTCTTGAGCTTGTTGATTACTTTCTCTCCATCCTTGTGTCCATGTTTTCATAGGTTGTGAACCTTTGGCATATTCCCTTAGGAGTTCTTAATTCACCCTTTGGTGGAGATTCTAGATAAAGATAAGTTTAGGTTGTGAGCCTTTTCTATGTTCCCTTAGGAGTTCTTGATTCACTCTTTGGAGGTGACTCGAGATAGAAATGAGGTTATGAACCATGCATGCTAACTTAGTTAGAGGTTCCCCTTTCATACTTGACCATAGGGCCATCATTGTATGATAACATTAAGGATTAGATTCTAGATAGTCTCTCTTAGTTGTTTTTCTTTCTTTTGCATCTTTAACTAAAACTTTATTTTTCTTGGCAAATTCATAAAACATCTAATAACTTTCAAATTCTTTTTCAAGATAAAAAATATCAACCAATACAAACACTTTTTTTCCTTCGGGCCTTTTCCTTTCATTCAAACTTTTTCAAAAGAACATGTTAATTCACTTATGTGCCAACATGTGAGTCTCCAAAGGTCGAGCTGCGGCAGAAGGAGAAATTAATATTGTTCATTAAAAAACATACAACAAATTAAAGCATATGAGCCAAACTACAACGTTATGATTCCTTAAAAGGGATACATAGGCATATGGTCACGGGGCTCAGCCAAGCGAAACTTTGTAAACATTCCTTCTTTTCCCCGTGTTTTCTTTGGCATGCATTCCCTCTTTGAAATTTCTTTTTAGCTCGTAAGCTTTAGATTTGAAACACACCATTTTATTAGAACAACAAGAGTGGATACTATAGAGTATTATGGGCGTGTAGGGTGCTAATACATTCCCCTCGCGTAACAGACTCCCTTACCCGATCTCTCGATTGTTTGATTATGATTTCACCCTTCTCAAGTTTATTTGATGTTTTCCTTTCCCTTCTTGTGGGATAAAAAAGTTTTATGGTGACTTCATTGATTTCATCTCGATGATATTTCCGCTAGTTGTTTTAGCTGGCAAATCTACAAGGGAAATATTGACCAAATACTGTTCCATCCCGGAGTCGTGCCTAGCTCTTGTTTCCGTTTCTTTTGGTGTTTATTTTTATTCTTTATAGCTTGTTCATTTTGTAAATGTTCATCTGAGCATATGCTTGGATTGCATCTTTATTGTTTTCCATATACTGTTGTTATGTTGGATTTGCTGGTTTTTCAGGTTAGGTGGGTGTTACTTTGAGGTAAAAGGCCCATTACCCAAGTCAGTGACACATAGGCTAGACTGATACTCATGTAGAATCTCGTGTTCCATTGACACATGTGAGGAGGCGTGAGATACCACACTCAGACGAGGTTCTCTTGACGATGCCTTTTTTCTTGCGCCCTTTGTGCATAGACGAGGTATTCATATGGGGAAGTGTCGACTCTATTTATTATTAGGGACCTGTTTTGATTAAATTTTACCCGTGAGGTGGGGTGGGAAATCATTCTTACATGTACAGGTGCTGACTTTTGATACTTGGTTCTGTTGTGTTCTAAAATTGGTGTCGAACCTTTGATCTTATGATATTTAAATTATTCAGCAGATTTATGTAGCAGTTATCCAGAGGATTATACAGATCTTATCCAATTGTACATATGTTATTCATGTTATGATGAACTTTTGAACCTATGGTGTTGCATTGCATCAATCCTCATAAGGGTTTATTTCTCTTATCATACATGCTTTCTCATGCATTTCATTCATTTCAACTTGGATATTCATTGCAACCTGGCTTCTTACTCAGAATCTCAAGACCGCAAGACTGACTTCCCGACATCGTCGTCATCATGGATCAACTTCAGGAAGATATAGTTGAGATGGGAACGTGTATGGATACCTACATGGATCAATTCATGGAGGTTATTCAGAACCTCGCCCTTGGACAAGAAGAGTTAAGACAGAATGTCAGAGGGCCGCAGTTGTTAATGTTGATCATGTTAATCCACCATGTGGTAATCTTAACTAAAGAGAGGTTCCTTTGAATCAGAATGTCAGAAATACCATTCAGATCCCTGTCAACAGAGCTCCTCAACATGAGAATATTTCTGAGTCATCATGCGACACATTCAGGTTCCCGATTGATGGGACTAAGTCTGAGAAGAAGCTTCACATCTTGGAGGAGAGGATGAAAGCTATTGAGGGCCGTAATTCCCTTGGTTTAGATGCTGCTAGTTTTTGCTTGGTGTCTGGAATCAAGATTCCTGCTAAGTTCAAAGTCCCCACTTTTGAGAAGTATAAGGGACTCACATCAAAGCCTATTGCAATAATATGGCTCCTTATGCGGGAAATGACAAGCTTCTCATGCACTTTTTTCAGGATAGCCTCAGTGGGGCGTCTCTTGAGTGGTATACTCAACTTGAACGGGCTAACATTCGAACTTGGAAAGGATTAGCTTAAGTATTTTTCAAGAAGTATAATAACAACAGTAACATGGATCCTACTAGAATTAAACTCCAAGGTTTGAATCAGAGGGCTGATGAATCATTCAAACAGTATGCACAGAGGTGGAGAGAGCTAGCTTACAAAGTTCAACCTCCTCTCTTAGAGAGAGAGAGAACTTGTTGATATGTTCTTATATAGTCTTCAAGGTCCTTATCTAATTGCTGGATGTGCTTCTGAATTTTCAAAAATGATTATGATAGGAGAACAAATTGAGCAGTCTTAAGACTGGTAAGATCCAAGATATTGCTACTACTTTTGAATTCCCAGATCAGGACGATGAAGAAACTAGTGCAGTTTCCGAGGGCGAAGAAACTTCTGCTTATTCCTCATTTCAGATTCCTAATCAGGTGACGAAAGCTACACCTAGTCAGGATGAGCTACAAATTTGTGTTACAACCATTTTCCAAGCATCAATTCAGTTTGTTCAACCAAGGTATGTTCCTTATGTTCATCCAGTTCAGTATGCTCCTCAGCAGCAAACTTATCGACAAAGACATATGAAACAAGGTAAGCAAAGGGATAGGAAGCCAAAAAGAGTGTTCGACAATGTTTCTATGACTTATGGCCAATGGTTCCCTCAGTTGCTCAAGATTTCCTTGGTGGAATTCAAGCCATTAAAGCCTGTCATTCCTTCTTCTTTTGTGTATTTTGATCCTAATGTGCAATGTGATTACCACGCTAGGGAACTAGGCCATTCCATTGAAAACTACAGGGCCTTCGGAGAAAAGGTACAAGACCTGCTCGATGCAAAGGCTATCAATTTCGCACCGATTGGTCAGATTTGAATTCTCCATTGACTCAGTAGATTTCAAGACTGCAGAGAGCGTCTTCTGAAGAAATCAGCCCATATGGAGACTAGTCTCCTCAATATGGAAATTTCAAATTACATTTGCATTCTCATTTGTAATCTTTCTTGTTTTGTTAAGTACTTTCTTGTATGCAAAACTTGTTTATTTTTTAATATTAATCATAATGCATTGAATATGTTTGTCTTGAATTAATCCATTCGTATTCACTCATTAATGTTTTTCTTTTCTTTTTAATACTTAAATATTGTTAAATAAAATAAAATACCTCTGGAGGGAGGATGATGAGAAATATGCCAAGAATCTCAAACGGTATGCTTTTTGAGTAAAACCCAGCTGACGATTTACATACATTGTTTCAAATTCCTAAACACCATAGATATAAGGGAGATAGACCCTCGTTAATCCCTTTGAGCCTTGAAGTAGGAGTTTCTTTTCTTATCAGAAAAAACCCTCACATTTAACCCGGGGCAGGGTAGATTTCAATTAATCTGATCGAGCATTCAAATTTCAAAAGGGAGTGAATGTTTGAGGATAAGTCACACCTTATCCTTCACACATCAAGAGTGTGCATATAAGGATCAACCACATCGGTTATCCTTCACCCATCAGGAGGTTAAAAGACGACGATGCCATAACAACTATTCCTCATCAACCAAGGAATGAGGCCGTCATCACTATTCCAACAAGTCAAAAGGCTCTAGGGTCACAAGACTGGTTCAAAAAGAGGAAGTGAATAGAAAGAAAAGAAAGAAAGCTCGATAAGTCAAAACTTGAAAACAAGTCACTTAGGCAAAAGTTAGGGCATCCCACTGGACTTGGAAATCAGAAATCAAAGAGAATTGTCCATGAAAAATTTAGGGAAAGCGAAAAGCGAAAAAGGGTTACCAAAGAGAAATCCTCAAAGGAACAAAGTCATGTGACTAGAAACACAAAGGAAGAAGGTGAGTGATTGTCGTGTTCAAGAAACCTCAGTGGTTCCTCAATTATTGTAAACTCCTATCGAGAGATGAGCGCTCGTATAGAGTTAACTGAATGTAGAAATGGAGAACATCATGGAGAATGGGTGGGAACAAAATAATTTTGAGCCTTAAATCCTTTTTTCTAAAACCGTGAGTCGATCCACATTACAACCCTTGAAATTCTTAACTAAAGCATGGGATAATTCGAAGCAATATTATAAAGAGAGTACGGTAATCTGAATCCTAGGAGCTTGCTAAAACTTTTGAATTGGTATCACTCAATCTTCTTACTTTCTTTTGTGCAAAAAATTTTGATGTTTCAGCATCTTTTCAATAAAAAAAATTTAAACTTCAAGACAAACATGAGCTTTGCTTTAGAATTATCATTCTTAGAATAAACATTCTTTGCATATGAAAAAGTGCTTAAACATCAGGTGAGCTTGCATGATGAGCATCAAATGAAAGTTTGATTATCTCGAGGGACAAAATGCTTCTGAAATTTGTCAAAGCACAAATCTTTTTGAAGAATGGCCTTAATCTGGGGCATTCCTTCTAGTGATCTTGAAATTCTGGTATTAGATATGAGATGTCGAAGGAGATGTCACGATACAAATATATGTGAACAATGTAAAGTGAAACAATTATAAAAGCAGTAAAAACACAAAGGATTGTTAACCCAGTTCAGTGTACAACAACACCTACTATGGAGGCTACCAAGCCAGGGACAAGTCCACTAAATAGTATCAATTCATAGACCCTCAGTAAACAACCAGTTTACGATCTAATCACTTAATCACTACCCGTGCTATACTTCTACCTAAGACACACCTAGGTATGAGGCCCTCCTCAAATCCCTTCAATCACTTACAGTGAAGAACAACTTAAATAACAAGTTTTAAAGACTTCAATCATTCAATACTTAAAAGCTTATGAATTATCCATAATTAACAACTCAAATAACAACTCAAGTATTAAATTAATAATAGAGTGTATGACAATTAAAAGACTTAGACTTCTAAAACAGAAAGAAAGTATTCTTCTACAAAAGTTGTGGTTGAATGAATAAGGAAGCAAGTCCTTATAAAGGCGCGACAATGGGCTTGGGCTGAAAAACAAATATTCCAATCTTTTGAATATTTCCATGAAAACAGGCAAAGATATAATCCATAAGGATAATTCAAATAGAAAAATATTCCTCTATATTTTTCGCAGTCTATGAGTCACAAATCTTGAGTTATGGCACGCATGAAAACAGAAAACAGAAAACTTAAAATGATGTGAGTTGTGTTTAGCTCAGGAGGAAGATGTCAAGACATCTGCTTTGACATCATTCAAAACAGTTTGCTCCAAATGTGAAGACATTTATCAAAACATTATCAAAGCATTTTTTACCAAAATTGCTGCCAACAAACACTTACAAACTCCCCCATTTGGCAAATTTTGGCTAAAACATTATTTGAGCATATTATAAGAACATGCAGAAGCAAAGCAAGCAAAGAAAACAAAAACTCAGTTAGCTGTTAGCTGTTAGCAAAGGAAGATGATAGAACATCTTCTGAGACATGAGGCTCCCCCTCAAGTATTAAGCTCCCCCTCAATCAGTGGTCAGTCAGTCAGTTTCTCTCCCCCTTTTTAGTCATAATATGCCAAATAGAAGGATGCATTCAAGAGTGTATCAGTAATATAGGTACAAACCATATAATTCAAAAGTCAAGCACATACAAGTGCCAAGAATAAACAAAGGAGTAAAATAAGTAAACAGCAAATAGTCTAATTGTCTTCAGGACTAGTAGACTTGGCAGAGCCAGAACTTCCTTCCTCACTAGAATCTCCTTCTTCAGAGCTCACTATATCATCAAAGATGTTGTCCTTCTGCAGCTCCTTGATCATTTTTTCAAAAGTCTAGCTTTCTTGTGGATCTAACTCTGATCACATCATCTAATTCTTTGCATGCTTCCCTTAATTCAGTGATCATGCCATCCTTGGTGGAGATCTTGTTTTCAACAGATGCAGATGTCAAAACAATGTCTGAGACATGTTTTCCTAAAAAAACTTGAAGTGAAGGGTCAAAGCAGACTCCCTCTTGCACACTACATCATTACCACTTAGAATCCCAGGATACTGATTAACAATAATTCCACAGATAAGGGAAGGAAAGTAAATAGGCATCTTAATGGCACATGTTCCTGCATGCTTAATAGTCTGATCAAAGATGTAAGTACCATAACCAAAAATTACTTCTTTCTAACAGCATAAATAAAATTTCCTAAGCCAATAATGATGGTTGAAGCATGATTAGTAGGAACGCAGTTAGCAGCTCCAATTCTATGCAAATAGCATATTTCACACTTAGCTTGCTAACAAGAAGTTTATTCTTCATGGGCCACTCACTCACTTGGTTAGCAGTGATGGCTCTACACACTTGATTATCTGTTACTTCCAGCTCACAATAGTCATCTTCAGACCTATCTAGAAATCTATTTATGATAGCATGGGAAAATTTTACACACCTACCTCTAACATACACCTTTCTATACTCCTTACTTTATGATTAGCATAGTCAACAGGAATATTAACAATAAATTCCTTAACAAGAGTCTCATAACATTTGGCAAACCTGGTAATAGTTTTCATCAATCCAGCATAAGATATCAGCTCCATGATTTTGTTGAATTCCAGAGCACCAACTTCTAATTCTCTTTCAAGGGCAATTCTTCTTTGAAACACATATTTCCACTTTTCAGCATTCCCAACAGAATGAAAGGAAATATTGTCAAGAGGAGCATCAAGAACCCTAACAGAAATATTCTTGCTTGCAGACTTTTTGATAGGAGAGATGTCATGGACATGTTGCTCGACACCATACTCAGAGTCAGCTTCTTCAACTAATACAGTTTTCTTCTTGCTTTTAGATCTCTTTACAGCATCATCATCATTATCATCATCTGTGGAGCTATCAGGTCTAGTTTTTCTTTTTCTAGAGGGAGGAACCACTTTACTTCCAGGCTTTGGGGGACCATACATGGTTCTATTCTTGATTATCTTGACAGGGGGTGTGATATTCACACCCTTCACTTTCCTGGATTTGAGCCTTTTTGCAATTCCAGGCACCACATTAGAGATGAGCTCATTGTCAGACAGCTCTTCAACATTAACCATATTCAAAAGATTTTGATTTTCTGCAGCTTTGGAGCCAGTAGTATCTTCCTTAGCAGGGGAGTTCTTCTCAACATCTTGTTCAACATCCTCTTCCACTTCCTTTAGAGCAGAAGCAACAAGCTTATTAAGTTTGCTTTCAGCAGCATCTTTCTTGGAGATGGATGATTCAACAACACTTTTAGGGTCATTTCTTTTGTCAGCTGGAGCAGGTATACGAGAAAGAGGGGTAGAAATCTCAGGCACAACAAAACATTCATTTAACACTCTATCTACTAGTCTTCTAATGCTTCTACCAACATTAACAATCTCTTTTTTTGTCCTATCATCAGTAACAGTAGAAGTATTACCTTTATCGTCTTTGGATTTCTTTGCAGATGATGATCTGGGTTTCTTGACCTTTTTCTCAAGCGGTGGGATAGTTGTTAGAGGAGTAACGTTAAGTACTCTGTCAAGAGAGAGTTTCTCAGGGAGGTTGACAGATTTTGAGGAAGACGATGTATGATGTTGAGATATCTTTGAAGATTTTTGAGCAAAGAGATGAAGAATGATAAAGGGTTCTTTTTTCTGTAGAGGAGAATGAAGAGTTTATGAAAGTAGAAAGACGTGATTTTGTAGCGTATGGAAAACAATTTGAGACAATCTTGTAATGGTTTCTTTCGAAATTTTATTTTTTGGAAACATAAATAATATAATATCACTTTAATGATATCCCCACACGCCTTTAATTGCTACAAACCCTCATATAAGCAAATCCCTAATTTTCCTCTTAAGTTCTCAAACTGATTAGCATCCAAAGCCTTAGTGAAAATTTCATCTAGTTGAAATTCAGTGGCTACATGTTCTAAGGCAACAATCTTTTCTTCAACAAGCTCTCTTATGAAGTGATGACGGATATCAATTTTTTTGGTTCTGCTGTGTTGAATATGATTTTTTTATATGTTTATGGCACTTAGATTTTTACATAATAATGTCATGACATCTTGTTTGACATTATATTCTGTTAACATTTGTTTCATCCAAACCAATTGACAACAACTGCTTCCTGCAGCAATATACTCAGCCTCAGCAGTGGACAGAGACGCGTAATTTTGCTTCTTACTGAAATAAGATATGAGATTATTTCCCAAAAAGAAGCATCCTCCTGATGTACGTTTTCTATCATCAGCACTTCCTGCTCAATCAACATCACAATAACCAATTAAGGCAGAACTAGATCCATGAGAGTATAGCGTACCATAGTCACTTGTCCCATTCATATATTTAAGAATTCTCTTCACATGGTTAGCATGGCTAACTTTAGGACCTACTTGATATCTAATACACACCCCTACAACAAAGGAAATGTCATGCCTGCTAGCTATGAGATATAAAAGACTTCCTATCATACTTCTGTAAAGACTTTGATCCACACTTACTCCTTTTTCATCTTTAGACAACTTCAGATGTGTGGGAGCAGGAGTTCTTTTGTGACTGGAACTTTCCATCCGAAATTTCTTTACTATGTTCTTAGCATACTTGCTCTGAGATAAGAATATGGAATATTCCATTTGTTTAACTTGCAGACTAAGAAAATAGGTTAATTCACCAACAAGGCTCATCTCAAATTTTGACTGCATTTTCTTGACAAAATGTTGAACCATCTCATTTGACATCCCACCAAACACAATATCATCAACATAAATATGTGCAATCATGATCTTCCCTTCTTATTCCTTGACGAAAAGAGTTTTGTCTATGCCACCTTTCCTATATCCATTCTCACCAAGAAATTATGTCAGTCTCTCATACAAAGATCTTGGAGCCTGCTTTAATCCATACAAATATTTCTTTAGTTTGTACACATGTTTAGGAAAACTTGGATCAACAAATCCCTTAGTTTGTTCCACATTAGATTCTTCATTTAGATAGCCATTTAAGAATGCACTTTTTACATCCATTTGAAATAATTTAAATTTCAGTATGCACGCAATTCCCAAGAGTAGTCTGATTGATTCAAGTCTGGCCACAGGAGCAAAGGTTTCATCAAAGTCAACTACTTTAATTTGAGTGTATCCTTGTGCAACTAAACTTGCCTTATTTCTAGTGACCACCCCTTTTTCATCATATTTATTCTTGTATACCCATTTAGTGCCAATCACATTTGTCCCTTCAGGTCTTGGAACTAGATCCCAAACTTCATTTCTACTGAATTGTTCTAGCTCTTCCTGCATAGCATTAATCCAGAACTCATCAGTTAGGGCTTCTTTGATATTCTTAGGCTCAATTTTTGACACAAAGAAAGAGTTTGATATCCCTTCTCTTAATCTGGTAGTAACTCCTTTATTAAGGTCTCCTATGATAAGCTCCTTAGGATGATCTCTCTGGGTTCTAATTGAAGGCCCTTTATTGAAATGACTAGGCTTGGAGTCTTATTAAGGTGGATTAGACTCAATGCTTCTGTCATTTAATTTTGTTGGAATATTAGACAATGATGTTCCAACATCTTCTAAGACATCTTTTTCATCATTTCATCCTCTATCATCAATAACTACATGTATAGACTCCATCATAACTTTGGTTCTGGAGTTAAATACTTTGTAAGCTTTGCTATTTATAGAGTAACCCAGGAATATTCCTTCATCACTCTTTGGATCCATCTTACTCCTTTGTTCACGGTCAACTAAGATGTAACATTTACTTCAAAAAACATGAAAGTATTTAACAATTGATTTTCTTCCCCTCCATATTTCATACAAGGTGGCTGAGGTGCCTTTCCTTATAGTGACTCTATTATGGATATAACACGCAATATTCATAGCTTCAGCCCAAAAGTGGTAGGGTAACTTCCTATCATGAATCATAGCTCTGGTAGATTCTTGAAGGTTCTGTTTTTACGTTCCACAATCCAATTTTGTTGAGGAGTAATGGGAGAAGAGAATTTATAACTGATTCCTTCAGAAGAGCAAAAGTAAACAAATTTATTATTCTCAAATTCCTTTCCATGATCACTTCTGATTCTAATGACATGACTATCTTTTTCCCTTTGAATTTTTTGACAGAGATCTTTAAACACTTCAAAAGTTTCTGATTTTTCTCTAATAAAGCTTATACATGTGTACCTAGAGAAGTCATCTACAACAACATAGGCATACTTCTTTCGACCAAGACTTTTAACCTGCATAGGTACCATCAAGTCCATGTTAAGAAGTTCCAAAACTTTTGATGTAGTAAGATGTTGGATCTTCTGATGTGACATCTTAGTTTGCTTTCCAATCTGGAAGTCACCATATACTCTTCCTTCTTCTATCTTGAGCTTAGGAATCCCTCTCATAACTTCTTAAGATATAATTCTTTTCATTCCTTTCAGATGTAAGTATCCCAATTTTTGATGCCATAGTTTAACTTCATTTTGTTTAGCCAAAACACATGTTGAGGAGAAGTTCAACTCTTGGGGAACCCATAAGTAACAGTTCTCTTTAGATCTGATTCCTTTCATAATAACTTCATTATTTTCATTGCAAACAAGACATTCTTCCTTAGTGAAGGTAACTTTGAATCCTTGATCACACAATTGGTTTATACTTATTAGGTTAGCTATTAACCCTTTAATAAGTAACACATCATCAAGCTTGGGAACTCCTGAACATTCCAGCTTGCCAACTCCTTTGATCTCACCTTTGGCTCCATCACCAAAATTCACTTAACTGGTGGAATGAGATTTGATATCTGTCAACAGATTCTTGACACCTGTCATGTGTCTAGAACAGGCACTATCAAAGTACCAGTCAGTTTTGGTTAATACTCTGAGAGAGGTATGAGCTATGAAATTAGCAACATTAGACTTGGGAACCCATTGTTTCTTCTTTTTGCAATTTTGGGGATTTTGATCAGTTTTGGGAAGAGGAGTAATTTTAGGATATCTATACAACTTGAAAAAGAAAGGCCTTATATGACCAAGCCTTCCACAATGATGACATCTCCAGGGCTGGGATTTCCCTCTCGTGTGATTAAACTTTTTCTTGCCATGATGTCCTTTCTTAACATGATGTTTAGACATTTGATTTGATATCCCTGGTTTAGACTCTAATGGAGGTTCTTCTGAATTTGGTTCCTTTTTCTCATTAAACCCTAGACCACTCTTGTCTCCTGTCACTATTCCTTCTTGAAGAATTTCATCTAATGTGTCAGACCCATTATTCAACATCTTGATAGATTTGACCATTCTATCAAGGTTTGAATTCAAAGAAGTCACTTCACTTTCCATATTTGAAATAGTTTTAGATGCTCTTCCCTTTCTGCCTTCACGTAAGTTATGAGGGTTTTCTGTTTCTCCCCTTCTATGCACACTTCTGCACTTCTGAGACATGATTCTTTGTATGAAGCAGCTAACTCATCAAAGGTTAGTTCCCCATCACTAGACTCTTCATCAGATACATATTTGCATGTCAATGCTTTAACATACTTGGCAAATTCTTCAAGATCACTTTCAGAGTCCTCTTCAGACCAAGTAACAGATAGATTCTTCTTCTGTTTCTTAAGATATGTAGGACATTCAGCTCTAATGTGACCAAATCCTTCACATTAATGACATTGTATTCCCTTCCCTTTAGTGCATTTTTCTTCATCCCTTTTTCTTCCAAACTCATTTGACTTATGAATGTCAGATGAGATGTTCTTGACATTTGACCTTTGGTTCTTATCCATTCTTTTTATCAATTTTTAAACTGTCTTCCAAGCATAACTAAGGCATTTGATATTCCTCCATTTGTATCCAGATCACAATCCTCCTCTTCATCTTCAAAGGCTATGCTTTTGTTCTTCTTTACAGATCTTTCATTGATGCTTAATTAAAATGTCAGAAGGGATCCAACAAGTTCATCCACTTTCATTTTGTCAATGTCTTGAGCTTCTTCTATAGCAGTCAATTTCATATCAAATTTCTTGGGAAGAGACCTGAGAATCTTTCTCACCAATTTGTCTTCAGTTGTTTTCTCTCCTAAAGCACTGGATGCATTAGCAATTTCAAGAATGTTCATATGGAAGTCATTAATACTTTCATCATCCTTCATTCTCAAATTCTCAAATTCTCAAATTTTATGGTGAGCAACTGAAGTCTTGACATCTTAACTTTGGATTTGCCTTCATGGGTAGATTGAAGAATCCCCCATGCATCTTTAGCTACTTCACATGTGTTTACTAATCTGAAAATGTTCTTGTCAATTCCATTGAATATAGCATTCAAGGCTTTAGAATTTCCAAGAGCAATTTCATCTTCTGGTTTTAACTCAGAAGTAGGTTCTCCATTTTCTCCCAATTTAATAGGGTGTTTCCATCCTTTTAAAACAGCTTTCCAAGCTTTGTTGTCCAGAGACTTTAAGAAGGCCACCATACGTGGTTTCCAATAGTCATAATTACTTCCATCCTGAATGGGTGGTCTGTTCACAAATCCTCCTTCCTTGTCCATAGTACTAGAAAGTATCTTCCCTGGATCTCACCCAGATATAGAGCAGGATGCCTGCTCTGATACCAATTGAAATTCTGGTATTAGATATGAGATGTCGAAGGAGATGTCACGAAACAAATACCTGAGGACAATGTAAAGTGAAATAATTATAAAAGCAGTAAAAACACAAAGGATTGTTAACCCAATTCAGTGTACAACAACACCTACTCTAGGGGCTACCAAGCCAGGGACAAGTCCACTAAATAGTATCAATTCATAGACCCTCAGTAAACAACCAGTTTACGATCTAATCACTTAATCACTACCTGTGTTATACTTCTACCTAAGACACACCTAGGTATTGTACCCCAATTTTCCCCCCTAATATCCCTTCATCATACCATATTTATTCAATCACAACAAGATCACATTAGGGTTCTTGGTTGTCCTCCCTACCTTTAGATTTGCTCTTTGAGGAATCTCCAAGCACCTTGACTTGTTTTCTTTTGTGAACATGAATATTTTGTCTTGATTTTTCCTTTTAATTAATCAAATGCAATGTTGGTTTGTCTTGCTTGTTACTAATGTAGGTAAAGTCAATGGGATTTAGCAAGTTGCTCCATGGGTTCATGAGTTTATTTCCATGCCATAGGCAATAAATCTTGAGAAGTCCAAACCTCACCATTGAAGTTGTTTTGAAAGAGATGACATGGCAAGGTTTACTTTGGTTCACTATATTACTAAGATATCAAGATTGATTCAAAAGTGCAAGGGATTGATTGAAGAAGTTGTCATGGTTGGACAATGTCTTGTTCCCAATGATCACAAGTGCATATTTCTCTCAATTATCAAGATATGGAAGTGGTTTTGGTGGCTATGAGTTCTCATTATCATCCTCAACAACTTCTATTTACAAAGAAAGGGTTTTGGTACAAGAAGTTTGTTCAAAATTGTCAAAGTTCCTCAAAGAATTTTCTTAATCTAGGAGCTAGGGTTTTGAACTTCAAAGAAGTATATCTTGCTCATCTTTTGGTATTTTTTAGTGATTCCAAAGAAATCCTTCTCTTTAAATGGTTATAAACAAATAAATTCAATAGTTTCAAGTAGTTTTCATGTGTAAGAAACTTTATGATAAAGAAAGATTACAAGTCCTCCAGATGAACCCCCATTTCCCCATGTGTGACTTCAAATGATCATAACTTTGTTAATTTTTATCACCTTGAACCCAATATTTTTCCACAATGATCTTGAGAATATTAACTTTATGCTTTCTTTTATATGCAAAGTGAGAAAATGGATGGAAGATGCCCTAAGGATACAAACGATTATAGGTCATTTCATGATTCTTTGCCAACTTCAACAATTCATAACTCTCTCAATTTTTTGATATTGTGAATGGTTCAAGTTTCAAATTTTCATTCAAGAGGTCTATTTCATGCCATCTTTTTTGGTCAAGAGCAAATTCCAAGTTGAAGGCCATGTTTGGATGCAAAACATTATAGGTCACTTTTGAAGAAAAATTTGAAATATTTCTAAGTATGGAAAGTCAACCTTTTTTCCCCAACTTTGACTCAATGCAACTTTCAGCTCAAGCATCCATTTGATTCCATTATTTTTACATTGAAAAGCTTGTAACCTCATCTTTCTAAAGCATCAAGAATCATGCCTTAAGACCCCTTGAGCTGAGAATGCCATTGGATTGAACTTGGTAACTTGGAATTGAAGTTTCTTCATAAGTCAGAATTTGAAATTCATGTTTTGGCCTCTAAACATCAAATTAGCATGCGTTTGTGATCTAAACATGTTTAACCAAGTTGCTAAAGTGGATTAGAGCCTTAAAACGCAAGGATTAGATGAGTTTTGATGGAAATCAGATTTCACTTTGCTCCTGCATCAGGTTCACACGATTTCCCTCCAAACTTCATCATTTCACACGCTTGAACATTCCATTTGATTCCCTATAAATAAAGGGTCATCCCCCATTCATTTCCTAAAGCTTTGAGAGCCAAAAAAACTCTGTTAAAACCTCACACGAACTTCAATTTTTTGAAATCACTTTCTGAGATTCCAGCCTTTTCCTCCAAAATTCTTGCACATTCGTCTTCCTTAAGCATCATACAAACTCTCGAGCACTTAAACCAAGAAAAACGAGCTATAAGCCAAGCTACATAAGTATAGTTTCAGAGCTTCTTTATTGAACTTCGAAAAGGTAGAATTCTCCATCATTTGGATCTAAATAAAGCACTAACATGTTCTACTCCTTCTCCTGATTCTAGTGCTTCTTACAATTTTTAAATCCATTGAGAATTGAGAGAGAAATATCAAATTGAAGGTGCTCGCTATTTTTTGGGTTTTTGATTCATATCTCTTTGTATACTTTATATAAATTTGGCGCGATGGTGGTGTTAGGATCGTCTTGAAGAGACGAATCCAATGATACTGGTCTGGGATTCTAATTTTACCGTTTGAAAGACCTCACAAAATATCCATTGCAGGGTGGCTGGAGATTGAAGACGATGACATGTCTCATCTCAGCCAATGATAGTGTGCCAAACATTTTAATTTCATTGGTTGCCTTTTTTCTGATTCCCTGTGCATCTCACTAAGGTCCATATCAAGCACAGTGCGTCTGGTCCACTGGATTAGCTTACTAACGCGTTTTGACTATGATCTGATGGCCCAAATCTTTTTGGTTTTATTTTATTTTCTGATTTTATATTTTAATTGATTTAATTTTCAAAAATTCATAACTCTTTTATTTTTTATCCAAAAATTATGAAAAAATTCACAAAAATACTTTAAATTATTTCTGATCTCATGAATATTTTTTCATATTTTAATTTGATAATTAATATTTTTTATACTTTTTGCATTATTTGCTTTGTTTTAATTACCTAAAAAATACTTTCTGGCAATTCTTAATTCTAAAATTTTTCATAAATATCATTTTGCATATTTCTGACTTTTGGAAAATTTTATGGAATTTTATATTGATGTTTACTATTTTTTTTATCTATTTTCTATTTGTTTGAACAATTTTAATTAGTTTTAAAATAGTTTATGACTTTTAAAAATTGCCAAAATTTTTGTAAAAATATTTGAGACCTTTTCTGATTTTTCTATGGGCTTACTTAATTTTTCTTGATTACTTTGAGTATAGTTGATGTTTTTATTTCTTATTTCCATTTTAAAACTTTTTTAAAACTTTTTTTTATGTATATATTAAATGCAATATTATTTTGTGATTATTTTCTGGCTGAACTTGGGTTGAATTTTGATCATGAACTTTATTAACATCATTGGATCCATAATGTTGAGTCTAAGTCCATAAAAATGGACGAACGATTTTAATAATAGTTCAATTTAAATTTAATTCAAATATGGTTTCTATATTCTTTCCCACCCCTCTTAATCTTGTCCCTTTCTTATTGCACTAAGTGTTATTGTAACATGATCTCTATATCATGTCTCAAAACAAATGGTGTATATATTGCTATTGACCGGCCTCAAAATAGGTGTGACTTCTATATAAGTCCACTTACGATTGCTTAACATAGCGCTAAATTTTATCCCGATTCGAATAAATGATCATTTGTGGCCCAAACCTATGTTTGCAAGCCCAAGAATGTTAATTTGATTCCTTTGATCCAATAACCTTGAGATTCATTATATGGAGGCTTTGGTTCTACCAATCCTCTAATGGATCTACAACACTTTTGGTCAACACAGATCACTTAAACATCGTTGATCATTAAATGGTACTTGTGAGGATTCCAAATGGATGATATATTTGACAAAAAGCAAATGTAACTTGTTGTGTGGAGGCTTTGGTTCTACCAATCCTCTAATGAGTTCCAAATGCAAGTTTCAAGATGGTCATCCAACTAACCACTAATTATTAAATTGTTTTTTACTTTGTGCACTTTTATTTTTTATGCTTTATGTACCATTTACTTTAAGCATTACATTTCATGTCATTTTTATTTTGCTCATTTGACTTTTTTTTCTTTTCTCTTTTAAGACACTTAATAATCAATATGAACTATAAAACCTTTTAAAAATACTTGGACTATTTGGTTACTATCCTTGGCATTATGGAGTATTGGACTTCTTGGACTTAGGATAGAAACCTTAGCCTATATTGGAGACCTTGTGACCTTAATTGATATTTTTTCTGGAGTTCTTGAGGTTTACCTCAAGACATTGGGTTATTTGTTTGTTTTGTGTGCAGGTTATTGTGATTACATTCTTTGTTTGTAATCTGGAATTCACCCGTATACAGTCGTTACTCTGCCCATTTTTTGTGAAGACTTAATAGACTTGAAGTTTGGTTTTCTCAAAAGGTCTAGTATCTTTTCTTGCTTGGTTTCAATCCAAAGAACGGGAATTCTATTTTGAATCATAATGTCAAGTATTGGCTTCTTGTTGGTTAGATGGTTCTTATCCATAAATTTTACCTTATGCTTTAAGATAGTCTCTTCTTCTCCTCCCATCTTCTTTAATTTCAAAAATATTCTCCCTCCTTTTGAAAATTCTTCTTGTTTTTAAACTTGAACCACTTTAATAATAAACTTGGACTTAGGTCCATGCATTTTCAAAACATTTTCATAAATAAACTCTAATCAACTTAATAATACCTTGACATTTTTTTTGTGAGAAGACTAAAAGTCAATCAATCTCATTACAAACCATTTTGCCACTTTGGTTTTTTTATTTTAAAACATTTCTCAAAATATTGGACTCTTACCAATCCTTGTAGTGATGCAAACAATTATACTTCTACAATATGTAGTGAAGTGAGATATTTTCCACTTGGGTGTTGAGTGAGGCATTGTTGGTTTTAAAATCCAAGCCATATCCTCCACTTTGAGATGATGCAAATTCTCCTTTCTCATGATTCTGGGTGTGATACAGTGGGAGAACTGACTTGAGGTTTCGTGTTTGTGTTCGCAAATGTTTCGGTTTAGCAAGAGTCGCCACCGACTTTTTATTTTATCCAAAGGAAAGGTCAAAAAGCACAGGAAAGACCTTTGAGATGTTTTCTTGGGTTCGAGGGGTAGATTATGAAAAGGGAAGGTGCTGCTAACACCCTTTTCATCCATGGTTTTCCATGGGCTCTTAGTTACTTGTTTAGATCACTTGCTTTTGCTTATCCAATTGTTTGAAATGGTGCTTTTGTGTGTGGTTTTGAAAATATTTTGAAAAGAGGCCTTTGTTTAGGCAACCTTTGTAATGATTCTTGTTTGAATGTTTTACAAAGGTGTTTGTATTTTGAAAAATGTTTCAATGTTTGAAAGTTTTGTTTTGGGAAATGTTTTGAAATTGTGTTGTGTGTTTTGAAATTAGCAAGGATGGTTGCAAGTTTGATCAAGTAACTAGGAGTTGTCTACCCTAACTCAAAGATCTTTCCTACACATTTTTAACCCTTTGACATTGTTGTTTTACCATTGTATTTGGTAAACAACCTTGTGTTTGGATGTTAAACGGGACAGGCGTGGGTCATCATATGGCCATGATAACAATGTTGCCAATAATCTTAGCAAGTTTTGTTTGAGGGACTAGATCATTTTTTGTATAGGCAACCAAGATAGCGTCATCGAGGGACTATGATCTTTTTGTTTTGATTTTGTTTTACCAAGACACCTAGCATGCATACCATGTCCATGTTTTTAAGGAAACAAGTGGATGAAACCCTAGGGGTGCTTGTGTGCATTGTGTTGTCATTTTCATGCATTTTTGTCTTGTGTTAGTCAAGCTATTTGTTTGATTTTGATTATTTGCATACAAACCCTAATCTTTCTATCATGGCATATTTGAAAGCAATAAATGCGTAAAAGTAAATCTACGACTATTACAACATTGATATGGGGAGGGGGATACAGGTTTGAATAGGGGGGTATTTGCAAGAAAATAAAATCCTAATTCAACTATTACAACCAAATTGAATTCATTGTTCAAATAATAAATTCACAATATTTAAATATGCAATAAAAATAAATATGCAAAATGTTTTTTTGGGTTTATTTTATGTATGTAAAAAAATAAATTATTTTTATCTAAAAATAATAAGAAAAATAAAAATGATTATTTTTATTAAAGGGGGAAACCCTAGTTTTTGTTTTAAGAAAATATATGTATATTATATTGTTTATTCATTTTATTTATGTACAAAAATATAAAATAAAAATATATACAAGAGCGCTAAAAAATTAAATGTGTGAGAAAAATATTATTTAAGTGTATAAATAATAAAAATAAAAATATATAATATTCTTTGTATTATTTATGAATTTATTTTAAGAAAATAAAAGTATATATTATTTAATAACTATTTCTATGTCCAAAAAATAATAAAATAAAATGTGAAAATTTAATAAAATATTTTTGGTAATTTTTAATATTTGGAAAAAATAAATAAAAGTCAGAAATGAAAATAGAAATAGAAAAATATATAAAAATAATCAAATGGGCCAAGGGGGTGTAAACAACAAGCTAAGGGGTGAAAATAGAAAGCCAAACCAAAGCCCAGCCCAATATCACTTCATCTCTAACCTCTGATCAAACAAAAACGCGCGCCCTCTTCAAACTTGGAAATCCTGCATACGTGCTCAAAAAAAAACTTGCAACATGAAAGTTATAGAGCATGATCACGCGATTCTAACCATGTAAAAAACTTAATCTAACTCTCAAAGACCAGAGAGAATTTCTCTGGCCCTAATTTCTAACCTAGTTTTTTCAGAAAGTTCATCATTCAAATTCTCCCAGCTCAGTTAACTTAAATGAATTGTATGCATATGTACAACTCAAGGGCAATGAGAACTACATTTTTTATTCACAAACCTAAGCCTAATGATTCCTAAATAGAGAGATAGAAATTTGAACTTTACCTGTTTCAGTCAAGCTCGAGTATGGCAATGTAGGGGTTGTGAGTGAGGCCTGAGATACTTGTGAGCTTGCTTGAAGTTCCTTTGAGCTTTCCTAATGCTTAGCTAGCTTTGAACTTGCTTGAATCTCTCTATAGAACTCAACCTGCAAACTCAGAATTCAAAAATGGTGAAGTGTGTAAATGGAGTTACAGTGACTTGGGAATGATTGGGATAGCTTATGTGAGTTGTATGGAGTGTGTTGGAACTAGTTGCAAGCAAAACGCACGAGTGGATTGTGATTTGGAAATCAAAATGCAGAACCTGCCCTGTTTTGACAAGAACTTGTGTTTTGGTGTTTTGGAAGGTTTGAGGAATTGCTAGCTCGTGTTTGTCTTAGTGTGATATGTAAAACTTGTTTGAAATATTTACAAACTTTGGTTTTATCAGATTGCAAAGTTGTGGTGATTTTGCAAGTTGACTTGCTTTTGAAGAAAAGGTGATTTTGACAATGTTATAGCCTGTACAAGCTAGCTCCAAGCATGCTGATAGTTGGTGTACCTTTGCCTAAGTTTATGGAGTTGGTTTGCTGCAAAGGATTGGGTTCACAGCTCAAGAGAAACAAAATTGCATAAAGCAACCTTTATCAAAATGGCATTGTTATCTTTTTGCCAAAAATGGATTAATCCTTTGTGTAATCTTCTAAAGCTCAGAACAATGCCTCTAACCAATGTGTTTACATTTAATTTTTGAGTGTGGAAGGGTTTAAGGACCTGTAAACAAGTACAAACATGTTTGGGAATAATTTGCAACTTGTAGCAACATGAAAAATGCCATGGACAAAAGTAAGAAATGGCCATTTTCTTTTCTTCGATTCTCCCTAACCATAAATGATTTTGGAGAGTTCTTGGACATTTTGGAAATCTTGTAACATGCTATACAATCCATCTTTGAAATCCATTTTGAGATTCCAATTGTAGCTATGTGAAAAATTGCCATGAAGATAGGTCAAAATCCTGCCTAAACTAGGGCAAAATTTCACTAAGTTAAAAGTTTCATGGACCCTTGTTCCAAAAATCATAACTTGAAATCCAAGCATATTTTTGGAAAACTTTGTGAATCAAAGTTTTATATTTTGTGGAGGAATACAACTTTCATGTTGGAAGTTTTGTTTGAATCCAATTGCATCATGGTGAAAAAGTTGGGGAAAAATAAGAAATTTTCATAACTTAGAAAAATTCTAAGTTATGAAAATTTTCCATTTTAAACCCTAATTTTCAAAATTAGGTTTCTTGGTGAAAAAGTTTCATGTTTTGACACATCTTGATGAAAAATGACACTAGGCACTGGATTTTGACCAAAAAGTCAAAGTTTGACTTTTCAGTGTACAGTTGATTTTTGATCAGTTGATTGGAAAATTCATCTATCAATCTAATGCAATTGAGATCTTTTGAACCTTATGATTAGGTCAATATGGTGCCATTAAGTCCTTGAATCCATTATTGAACCCAATTTGCCATTGTCTAGGTTAAAAATCATAAATTGCCCTTCTGCAGCCAAAACCCTAAAAATGACCATTTTACCCTTTTGATGATCTGATCAAATTTCTTGAGGAGTTGTGGTCCAAACTTGATCAAATGGTTCATATGAGTCTATAATGTTGATGTGGATAAAAAATTATGAGGTTTGACTGTAAATTGGCCACAATTGACTTTTTCCCCAATACAGCTGATTTTTAGGTCAACTATCCAATTGACTGGGCAAAAATGTGATTCAAGGCTTGAAACTTGGTATGAGAAATCTTAGGAGTCCAGCATGAAGTATGAAAGTCACATGAGGCATTGGAAGTCCAAAAATCCTTGTGCAAACTCAAACCCTAATTTCAGGTCAAAAGTGCAAGGAGATGTCTTGAGCAGAGCAAACCCTAATCCTGTCTGGAGTCCAAAGAGTCTTGTGAGGGGAAATCTTGATAAAATGAGAGGGAAAATTTTGGGGTACAACAGCTTCCCCTGTTCAATCTTCTTGAACCTAAAGAGTTAGATTGACGAGTTTGCCTTTCGTGACTCGAAGGTAAAAGAGGATTGGACACTAGAGTGCCCAAAAATTTGCACTTGTCAAAATATAGTTGGGAGAATAGGCTTAAAGATGCCATTTGGAAGTGTGAATCTTGTTGGAGATGGGCTTAAAGATGCCATCCAAGAATGTTTGTTGAACTGTAAGTTATAGGTCAGAAGAATGAGCACCAGAATGGTATCCGTGTCTGGAGCATCTCTGAGCTGGGGATCTGAATAAGCAAAAGAATAACATCCGTGTCTGGAGTGTCTCTAAGCTGTTTTATGAATCTTGTATTTGAATAAGCGATAGAAAAGCATCCGTGTCTGGAGCATCTCTAAGCTTTTTTCTGAACTTTGAATCTGAATAAGCTATAGAATTGCATCCGTGTCTGGAGCGTCTCTAAGCTGTTTTCTGAATTTTGAATCTGAATAAGCAATAGAATTGCATCCGTGTCTGGAGCGTCTCTAAGCTGTTTTCTGAATTTTGAATCTGAATAAGCAATAGAATTGCATCCGTGTCAGGAGCGTCTCTAAGCTGTTTTCATGATTGTATATTGGTAACTTGTTAATCTTATCCTGAAAAGGGTAAAATGTTAGTTGAAACACAAAGTTATGTTGCATGAAATGTATGATGCAATATATGTATTTTATCCATGTTTATGATATATGAATGTAATGTATGCGCATGTAAGCTGATTTGCTGTCTTGCTGAGGGAAATGAATCCTTGATAGTTGGAGATAATAAAATCTTTGACTTCTTCCGGGGAAAATAAATTCATGACCGCTGCTGGAGATTCAAGATCTTTGACAACTCGCGGGGATTTATCAAAAACTTTGACAACTTCGGTGGGGATGTGAGAATCCTTCACGACTTTCCTGCTTGGGGAATCCCGAGAACTTTGATGACTATGGCTGGAGATTACACAAAGAGAATCCTTACTCGGCTGGGGAATAGGGAAAACTTCTAGTGATCTCTACCGGGAATCGAACAAAGGAAAACCTTAATCTGCTGGAGAATAAGGAAGACTCTGATGGATTCTGCGGAGAACTGAGAATGAGAATCTTCAATCTGCTAGGGGAATTTGAATCCTTGGGGACCTCAAGCTGAGGAATCAAGAATGAGAATCTTTGATCTGCAGGGGATTAAAAATTCTGACAAATTCATGCTGGGGAGATATGAAGACTCTGGAAACTTCATTGGGGAATCAAGAATAAGAATCTTCAATCTGTTGGGGAGTGAAACAACTCTGTGGGGAGTAGCTATACTACTGGAGAGTAAGCTATCCTGCTGGAGGGTAAGTTCAATACTTTGGGGGAAAAGGCTTATTCCTATTTGGAAAAAGTTCAGGAGTTTGGGTTGTATGCCAATCTACTGGGGAATTATCCTAGGTTGGGGATGAGACAAAAGTCAACTGTTATCTGGTTGATTCTCAGATTTTAAGACAACTTGCTGGGGAATCTGGAGAAACTGGATGGTTTCCGCTGGCGATTGATAGTCTCAGCTCTGCTGGGGATCTTAATGACATGCTGATTTGATTGTATATGGAAATTTGACTCCGTTGGCTAAGAAAGTTTCATCTTCGCTGAGGGTCTGTAGTTCAAAGTTTTGCTCCGCTGGGGATTGGGAGTTTGAAAACTTAACTCTGATGGGGATCTTTGAAATTTAACTCCGTTGGGGATATGTATTTCAAGATTTTAGCTCCGCTGGGGATCTAGATGATGTACTGCAGGGGATTTCTATTGGAATAGCCCAAAGACGTTTTCCTATACTTTCAACCTATCAGTAATTATTCTTTCTCATTTCATTCATTTGTAAACATGTGATTATATTCAAATGCATATGCTCATTAAATAAATCATTGGACGTTTTCAAATAAAACATAAGTGTAAACAAAAAGAAAAGGCAGATAGTTTTCTGCACTTTGAAGTATCTTTGTATTAACTTTGTGTAAGTATTTTGTACAGAGGAAACAAACATCCTAGTAAGATAATGTTATCATAAAAACTGAGAAAAATTTATACAAAGAAAGATGGCTATGTGTAAAAAAATTCCATGGGGTTCCCATTCTGCTATAGCCTTCGTAACTCTGAATATCTTGTCCATTCATTGCTTCGTCCGAAGATGATTGAGTTGATCAGAAGCCAGGGGCTTGTCTGTGAAGAGATTGTCCTTAAAGTAATCCGACGAGACATAGTCATACGCTTTAATTCCCTAACTTTTGCCTGGACCTCCCTTTCGGGTTTTCGATCCACCGGGAAACCCTTTTTTGCCCAAGTCGCCCTTTCGGGTTTTCAACTTGCCGGGTGTACAAATTTTTTTGTTTATCCCTAATTTTTTCCTAAACCGCCCTTTTGGGTTTTCGATTCACCGGGATGCCCTTTTTTTTCCCAAGTTTCCCTTTCGGGTTTTTAACTTGTCGGGTCATTTATGCGTAGTATCTTTTAACTATGTCTGCGTTTGCAAGGTGCGGCAGGTCATCACCGTCCATGGTGGTTAATATCATTTCCCCACCAAAAAATATGTTTTTGATAACAAATGGTCCTTCGTAGGTAGGAGTCCATTTGCCCCTGGGATCACTTTGCGGAAAGATGATTCGCTTGATTACAAGATCCCCGACTTGATATACCTGGCGTCTGACTTTCTTGTTTAAAGCCTTAATCATCCGTTTTTGATACGTCTGACCATGACAAACAGCAGTAAGTCGCTTTTCGTCAATCAAGTTAAGTTGATCAAGACGGGTTTGAATCCAATCGTCTTCACTCAAACCAGCATCCTTCATGATTCTCAAGGAGGGAATCTGAACCTCAATAGGTAAAACGGATTCCATGTCGTATACCAAAGAATAAGGTATTGCCCCAGTTGATGTTCGCGCCGTGGTACGGTACCCGTGTAGAGCAAACGGTAACATCTCATGTCAGTCCTTATAGGTGACTATCATCTTTT
Organism: Vicia faba; assembly: GCA_948472305.1. Taxonomy (NCBI): domain Eukaryota; kingdom Viridiplantae; phylum Streptophyta; class Magnoliopsida; order Fabales; family Fabaceae; genus Vicia; species Vicia faba. Next base: position 629,123,707 of record OX451737.1, read on the forward strand.
GAATGATCTTCTTGATATTTTTGTTCGCAGCTTCGACAGCACCGTTCATCTTTGGCCGATAGGGAGATGAATTGTGATGTTGAATCTGGAACTGCTCGCACAAAGCGGTGATCATAGTATTGTTAAGGTTTGTACATTTGTCAGTGATGATCCTATCGGGGATACCGTACCGACAAATGAGGCTCTGCTTGATGAAGCGGGCAACATCATTCTTTGTAACGGAGGCGAAGGAAGCTGCTTCGACCCATTTGGTAAAGTAATCAATGGCCACCAGAATGAAACGATGTCCATTGGATGCTGTAGACTTCATCTCTCCAATCATGTCGATTCCCCACATAGCGAATGCCCAAGGAGTTGTTAAGACATTGAGAGGAACTGGAGGTATATGTACCTTGTCCACATAGATTTGACATTTGTGACAAGTACGGGAATGTTGATGACAATCAGCTTCCATGGTAGACCAGTAGTAGCCCGCCCGTAGAATCTTTTTAGCCATCATATGCCTGCTTGAGTGGGTGCCAAAGGTACCATTGTGCAGTTCATCCATGATCTACTCAACTTCAACCTTGTCCATACAACGGAGCATAATGCAATCATGATTGCGCTTGTATAGGATACCATTGCTCAGGAAGAACTTGGCAGAGAATCTCCTTAAGAACGTTTTGTCGTTGACTGAAGCTCCTTCAGGGTATTCTTGCGCCTCAAGATACCTTTTGACTTCGTGAAACCAAGGTCGGTCCACTACTTCCTTGGTATTAATCTCGTGACAATGTGCAGGTTCGTCCATTATTTCAATGGTGATTTGGGGAGCCTCATTATCCCAGTTAAGTTTAAACATGGAAGATATTGTAGCCAGAGCATCTGCTAGCTGATTCTCTTCTCGCGGGAAGTGCTCGAAGGTAATCTGCTCGAAATGAGGTAGCAATGTCAAGACATGTTCTTTGTAAGGAATGAGGTTGGGATGTTTTGTGTCCCACTCTACTTTGATCTTACTGAGGACCAAGGCTGAGTCTCCAAACACAATCAAAGATTTGATACCCAGGTCTATTGCATCCTTGAGACCAAAGATACAAGCTTCATACTCGGCCATGTTGTTGGTGCAGTTAAAGCAAGGTCTGGTTGTGAAAGGCTTATGGCAACCTTGTGGAGAGATGAGCACAACACCGATGTTGTTGCCAAGTGCATTAGAAGCACCATCAAAGTACAGGGTCCATCGGGATCCTTGTTCAGGTCCGTCATATGGTCTGTTATCTTCAATGTTGTCCAATGTCATAATGTCTTCGTCGGGGAAGTCAAACTTCATGGATTGATAATCTTCGACAGCTTGATGAGCCAGATGTTCAGCTAATACACTCCCCTTTATAGCTTTTTGGGTCGTGTACTGGATATCATACTCAGTGAGGATCATTTTCCATCTAGCTATTCTTCCAGATAAAGCAGGCTTTTCGAAGATATACTTGATCGGATCCATCTTAGATATCAGTAGAGTGGTATAAGTCAACATATACTGCCTTAGCCGGCGAGCAGCCCATACCAAAGCACAACAAGTTTTCTCGAGCAGTGAGTATCGGGTCTCACAGTCGGTAAACTTTTTGCTAAGGTAATAAATGGTATGCTCTTTTCGGCCAGACTCGTCATGTTGGCCTAATACGCACCCTATTGAATTATCCAAAACAGTCAGATACATGATTAACGGTCTTCCTTCGACGGGAGGCATCAGGATAGGAGGTTCTAGCAAATACTCCTTGATTTTATCAAAAGCAACTTGACAGTCATCATTCCATTTAACCACCCGATCTTTCTTCAACAACTTGAAGATTGGCTCACAGGTAGATGTTAGGTGAGAAATGAACCTTGCGATGTAGTTCAGGCGTTCCAAGAAACCTCTGACCTCCTTCTCAGTGCGAGGGGAAGGCATTTCTCGTATAGATTTGACTTTGGCAGGATCAACCTCGATGCCTTTGTTGCTGACTATGAAACCCAAGAGTTTACCGGACCTGACTCCGAAAGTGCACTTGTTAGGGTTCAGTCTAAGCTTGTACTCTTTCAACCTGACAAATAGCTTTTGCAGATGGTTGAGGTGTTCTTCTTCTGTCTGTGAACGGGATATCATGTCGTCTACATAGACTTCAATTTTATGATGTATCATGTCATGAAACAAAGCTACCATGGCGCGCTGATAGGTTGCCCCGGCATTATTCAGTCAGAATGGCATCACTTTATAGCAGAAGGTACCCCACTGTGTAACAAAGGTAGTTTTCTCCATGTCTCCAGGGTCCATTTTGATCTGGTTGTACTCTGAAAATCCATCCATGAAAGAAAATACCTTGTGCTGAGCTGTATTGTCGACCAAGATGTCAATGTGCGGTAGTGGAAAGTCGTCTTTAGGGCTAGCCCTATTTAAGTCTCTGTAATCAACACATATTCTCACTTTGCCGACCTTCTTAGGAACGGGCACAATGTTAGCAACCCATTATGGATAGGAAGTAACAGCAAGAAACCCAACATTGAACTGCTTCATCACTTCAGCTTTGATCTTTTCAGACATATCGGGCCTCATTCGATGGACTTTCTGTTTAATTGGTGGACAGTCTTCTCTAGTAGGGAGACGGTGAACCACAATATCTGTATCGAGTCCCGGCATGTCTTCATAAGACCAGGCGAAGATCTCAACATATTCATTCAACAGCTGAACTAAGCGCTCTTTGACACTTGGCTCAAGGTTGGCACCCACTCTGACTTCTTTTCTATCTTCAGCAGTACCCAAGTTGATAGTCTCTAACAGCTCTTCATGGGGCAGAATAGCCATTTCTTCCTGTTGTAGAAGTCTAGCCAATTCTCCCGGCACCTCACAGTCTTCATCACCTTCGTATTCGGCATGATTGACCAGATCTTCAGAGTCACTGAAGGCCATAAAAGAATTGTTACCCATGGAATCCGGAATGGAAGGGTACCTGCATTTTGTGAGTGTGGGTGTGTGTAAGGGATAGGAACCTTTAAACAAATAAATGTAAAAGGAAATAAAATGAACACAAAAGTTTAAATGTGAAAACGTCCATGATTCATTAAAATGGCTTATGAAGATGAAATATCAAACCCTTACAAATGGACCTATGTGCCTCGGGTAAGGCACAAGACAAAAAGTGTACGAATTGTTTAAGAATTATTACAGACCAACAGAAATGTTTGAAAGATAAATTACTGATTTATGACAGTAATGGGAACAAAATCCTTTGCCTCCCAGTTGTTCAGTCCTCCGTCCACAGTAGAGAAAATCTAGTCTTCAAAGTTGCTCTCCTCTTCACCATCCTCCAAAGCATGAACTCCATGATGAGTGATCTTTACTGGTGGCCCTCCAGCCCAGGAGCGGCATACAGCCTTTTGAGAAGAAGCAGTGAAACCCAAGCCGAACTTATTTGTCTTGTAAGGAAAATATGGCAGCTGACCCCATACTGTGCTTCCTCCTTCTTCAATCACAGCCTTCGCATCTTTAAGGGATGACATCCGAGACACAGGTTTTGTAATGATGGGCATAGAAGACACCGTCTTGGTTGCCGCAATCTCTTGAGCTACCTCCTCAAAGTGTTGGAAAGGGGTCTCGATGAATTCACCATCCAATTCCACGTAGCGGAAAGAATTTAGATGGCTTATCAAATTTTCCCCTGGACTGGGTACTTGAGCATTTGGTGCAGAGAAGAAGTGATGGCCCCAACACTGTGGATCCATGGTCTTCCCAACAAGCAAGAATAGGAGGGACGGGTGTCCATCACATAAAATGTGGATTTGAAAGTTTCTGTTCCCACTTTAATTGGGATGTCCACTTCCCAATGGACCATCCTTTTAGAACCGTCAAAGGCTCTGACAATGATATTGCTGGGCTTTAGGGTCAAACCTTCACAATCTAATATGTCCAACGCTTTCTTCGGCAAGACATTTAAAGACGAACTAGTATCAACCAGAACGTGAGCTAGAGTAGTCCCTCTGCATTCCACCGAGACATGCAGCGCGTCATTATGCTTTCTCCCTTTAGATGTTAAATTGGCATCGGAGAAGCCAAGGCCATTGTCAGTTGTTAGGCTAGCTACACAATCTTGGAACTGGTCCACGAAGGTTTCCTGAGGCACGTGGGCTGTCTTCAAGAATCTGATCAGGGCTTTAGCATGAGCTTCGGAATAGAGCAACAGGGCCAACATAGAGATCTTTGAGGGGGTTTGGCCCAGTTGCTCCACAACATCATAGTCACTTTTCTTAATTATTTTCAAAATCTCTTCCATTTCTTTTTGAGTGGTCTCGGGGATGACCAAAGGCTGAGACCTCGTCCTGACGGGCGCTTCTTGGATCCCCTTCCCTCTATCATCAGCAACAACAGAGGATACAACCACAGGAGTCATAATTTCTTCAATAACTGGAGTTCTCGCATATATGTTGACCGACACAGGAGTAACCTTAGGAGCAATTGAGGGTCTGAAGACTTCCATTGGAGGAGCAATCTCTGGAGAGAAAATTCTTCCGCTGCGGGTGATTTTACTCATTCCAGCAATATTTCCAACGTCAGGAGTCTCTTCATCAAAACTTTCTTCAACATATTCAATCTGTTTAATATCGTGGTAGAAGATCTCTCCCCCATAGTTCCACGGTATTGATTTGTTGTACTTGTATGGGATAGGCCCCGACATAGTTATCTTCAGAGCTACAATCTTTGGATCGGATGTAATCTTAACAGGTCTTTTGGAGACCTTGGAAAGATTGGCGGATATGGTAATTATAGCAACATCATTGACAGGATTCAGTGTAACAAGAGTCTTCTCAAAAAGTATTTCTTGATTATCCATTAGGCGTTGGATGCCTAACTTCAACAACAGACAGTCGGTTGGTAAGGATGAACAAAGGCAGCAATCTTTTTCACATCCTGGGAAAATCCCAGCCTTCAACAAATTTAGCTTGATTATCGGTAACCGAGTCATCAAATCATCAACAATAGAAACATATAGATCTTCTTCAATAGCATGAGCATTGTGGCCATGCTTTGGCATTGGAGCAGAGATCACATTCGGCTTTTCAGGGGTGTCGAATTCCACTTCCTTAGCGTCTATTAAATCCTGAATCTTATTCTTGAGGGCCCAACAATTATTGGTGCCGTGCCCCAGGCTGTCCGAATGATAAGCACACTTGGCGTTGGGATGGTAATATGGTGATGAAGTGTTAGGGTTTTTAGGTGCCTCCCTTAAACTGGAAAGGTTTAACTTCAAGATATGGGGTAGAACCTGAGCGGGAGTCATGTTTATCCGGGTATATTGCCGTGCAGGCCTTTCCATCCTTTGCTGGTTGGTTTTGGGTTGATTATTTTTGGGCTGATCAGCAGCAGACTTATGAATCATTACGGCCCCCACCGCTGGCCGACGCTCAACTCTTCCTTGACCTCTTTGAGAGTAGACAGCTGAGACTTCTTTCTTTGCTGGAAAAGTGTTTTTGATGGCAGCGGAAGCAAATGCATCCTTTTGAATTTTACCGCTCTTGATTCCGGCTTCAACTCTTTCACCAGTTATAATCAACTCGGTGAACCCTACAGACAAACTTCCTATCAGGTGATTAAAGAATGGACCTGACAGAGTCCCCAAAAACATATCTATAAGCTCTCTCTCAGATAGAGGTGGTTGAACTCGTCCCGCCAAGTCTCTCCATTTCTGGGCATACTCCTTAAAGCCTTCATTGGAGACCATACCCATACTCTGTAATTGAGTACGAGTAGGTGCTAAGTCCGCATTATATTGATATTGTCTGTAGAAGGCAACAGCCAAATCCTCCCAATTGTGCACGTCAGACCTCTCAAGCTGATAGAACCAATCCAATTGCGTCCCCGACAAACTATCTTGAAAAAAATGGACCCACAGGTCCTTGTCAGAAGAATGAGGTTGAATTTTTCTGACGTAAGACCGTAGGTGTATCTTTGGGCAAGACAACCCATCGTACTTAGCAAAAAGAGGCACTTTAAACTTGGGGGGAATGACAATCCTAGAAACCAACCCTAACTCTTCGAAATCTAGCCCAGGCACCCTCTGTACCTCCATGGTTGCCATACGTTCTTCCAGGTTTTTGTATTTTTTATCTGCAGGAGGATACTGCTGTTCAGAATAGTCTTCATCCTCCTCCTCTTCTTCTTCCTCAGACTCAGATGGCACTGCAGCTCCCTTTCCTTTTCCTACCCCTTCATCAGATGTTGAGGGGAAGTCCATGACCCTTCTAGTTTGACCTTCAAATCTTCTACCCAAAGTAGCCACACCAACTCTTTTCTTTTTCTTTTTCTCCTTTTCCTTCTCTAGCAGAGCTTTAAGACCCTCCTGACCCTTTGCCAAGGTCATGAGTAGTTGTTGGAACTGTGAATTCTGCGCTTGCAAATCTTTGACCGTCTGCTCTATATCCATCTTACTGAAATAAACAGCAGAGAGATAAGGAAACCTGCTGTGAAGATCTATTTATGCATATGATGATGAAATGTATTCATGTAATGCATTCAAGGATTCAGAAAATTCAAATTTGTTGTAAACAAAAAGGAACACACGTCATATTAATAAGATAGAATTTGTTAGTACATAAATGCCCCATGGGCAAAATAATACAAAATTCTAAGGTAAAAAGACGTTGCGCATCCTCTTCGGGGAAATGTAGGTGTTGAGAGTCTGCTCTTCATGGAGTCGACGAGTAAGTTCTAAAACCTTCTTATCACTGGCGTAGAATTGGGCTTCAAAAGTATTACGTTCTCCCTTGAGATGTATCCAACTCCTTTGCAAATCTTCTAGTTATGTTGGTACATCAGGATGCAGGAGGGTGTATGGAACCTCCCCTTCCATAACAGGCTATTTGATCACAGGGAGAATGTAGGGGTAAGGCATCATAAGACTCTGGGCGCGGGTTTGTACCCACTTGAGGTAAGGCTCAAGGGGGATGGAATTCTTGTGTCCCAGGGTCTTACTTTCTACCTTGTTGCGCATCCTTCAGGCTCGGATAAACCTTTGTCGAAGTCCTTGAGCATCGTTGTCGAAGTCAAAAACCAAGTCTGCAATCAGCATGTCATGAGGGCCATCCCTTCGGGCATACCCAAAATGTCTCAGAGCCAAGTAGGGGTTATAGGTAATGCCTCCCCTAATGCCAAGTAGCGGGACATTAGGGAATTCCTCACAACGATCAATGATGATGACATTTTATCTGGACCGAGAACACCAATGAACATATGAATGTGTAAGAGTCATCAATCGTTGTGACCACTTCAAGCCTTTCTCATTCTTCAAGACTGATTGGGGAAGGTGAGAAATAAACCACCTTGATATAAGAGGAGTACATCACATAAGAACACCTCTTTTCCTCATTGTTCGTGTGTGAAATGAGTGGAAGATGTCCCCAAGCAATGTAGGCACAAGATTCCGAGATATGAAAATCTTGACAGCATTCACATCTATAAGTTGGTTAGGGTTTGGGAACAAGACCAACCCATAGATGAGGAGTGCTACAATCTCCTCAAAAGCTTGCAGGTCTAGATAATTCCAACATTCTTGAGCTTTCTCAAACAGGAACTTTGCCAAGAAACCCTTGACACCACTTCTGGTTTCCCAATGACCTATGATATTAGATGGTTGCAAGTGTAGGGCTTGAGCAACATCTTCAGGCTTTGGGTCTCTTTCCGTACCGTTGTAGGGTAGTTGATGGAGAATAGGAATCCTCAGGAGTTGAGAAAATTCCTCCAAAGTAGGCACTAATTGGTAATCAGGAAATGTGAAGCAGTGGTGTAGGGGGTCAAAGAACTGGAAGAGAACTTTCACCATGTCTTCCTCTGTACTAGAGTTGACCAAGTTGAGAAGTCGACCATGTCTTTCAGTGAAGGGAGAATTCTCTGCAATCTTGGAAGCATGCTCCTTGAGTTGAGGAGGGATTCTCACAAGGTTGACCAGGATTGTTTTCCTGCGGAGTGATTCCATAACCTATAAAACAGGAACAAAGATGAACATCCAAACCCTTGAAATGGTTAGTGAATGCATATGATGCTTCATGATGTTCATGATGTATGCACAAGTATATGTACAAGAAAGTCACACAAGTTCCTAGTTTCAGGCTTGCATGGGGTCTCATAGGTAAATATCCTCTTGAAGTTTAGTTGGCTCAACCTATCCTATAAATAGTAACCGGGTTCTAAGGAGCTCAATATCACTGGATTATTTTCTGTGTTCATTGTTTCAGTTTAGCCACTTTACTGGCGACCAAAATATTCCAAGAAAACAACCCTCAATGAGTGTAGTATCGAGTATCTACCAACTTTGGACTGCACCAAAGTCAGTCATCTCACTACTCCTAAAAAGGCCAAGATGGTCAAGTAAAGGTTCTAAAAGTCCATTAGTGCTTCATGACATCACTCAGCGGCCCCGTATTCTCTTTGATTGACTCAAAGGCTACCGGTACCCACAAATATGTCGCACTAATATAGCTATTACTTCAACCATGTCGGTATACCCCGCACAGTTTCCACAACATATTGCTATTTACTTATGAATGTTTCCCAAATCCGGGTAGAGGATTTCAAACCCAAACAATAAAACCAAATGTAAAGCAATTAAGGCAAACAAGATAAGCATGTAAAGGTGATCTAAACCCTAAGTTAACCCCACTTTTAGATCATTCCCCAGCAGAGTCGCCAGTTATGTGATACGGTGGGAGAACTGACTTGAGGTTTCACGTTTGTGTTCGCAAATGTTTCGATTTAGCAAGAGTCGCCACCGAATTTTTATTTTATCCAAAGGAAAGGTCAAAAAGCACAGGAAAGACCTTTGAGATGTTTTCTTGGGTTCGGGGGGTAGATTATGAAAAGGGAAGGTGCTAGCACCCTTTTCATCCATGGCTTTCCATGGGATCTTAGTTACTTGTTTAGATCACTTGCTTTTGCTTATCCAATTGTTTGAAATGGTGCTTTTGTGTGTGGTTTTGAAAATATTTTGAAAAGAGGCCTTTGTTTAGGCAACCTTTGTAATGATTCTTGTTTGAATGTTTTACAAAGGTGTTTGTATTTTGAAAAATGTTTCAATGTTTGAAAGTTTTGTTTTGGGAAATGTTTTGAAATTGTGTTGTGTGTTTTGAAATTAGCAAGGATGGTTGCAAGTTTGATCAAGTAACTAGGAGTTGTCTACCCTAACTCAAAGATCTTTCCTACACATTTTTAACCCTTTGACATTGTTGTTTTACCATTGTATTTGGTAAACAACCTTGTGTTTGAATGTTAAACGGGACAGGCGTGGGTCATTGTATGGCCATGATAACAATGTTGCCAAGTATCTTAGCAAGTTTTGTTTGAGGGACTAGATGATTTTTTGTATAGGCAACCAAGATAGCGTCATCGAGGGACTATGATCTTTTTGTTTTGATTTTGTTTTTCCAAGACACCTAGCATGCATACCATGGCCATGTTTTTAAGGCAACAAGTGGATGAAACCCTAGGGGTGCTTGTGTGCATTGTGTTGTCATTTTCATGCATTTTTGTCTTGTGTTAGTCAAGCTATTTGTTTGATTTTGGTTATTTGCATACAAACCCTAATCTTTCTATCATGGCATATTTGAAAGAAATAAATGCGTAAAAGTAAATCTACGACTATTACAACATTGATATAGGGAGGGGGATACAAGTTTGAATAGGGGGGTATTTGCAAGAAAATAAAATCCTAATTCAACTATTACAACCAAATTGAATTTATTGTTCAAATAATAAATTGACAATATTTAAATATGCAATAAAAATAAATATGCAAAATGTTTTTTTGGGTTTATTTTATGTATGTAAAAAAATAAATTATTTTTGTCTAAAAATAATAAGAAAAATAAAAATGATTATTTTTATTAAAGGGGGAAACCCTAGTTTTTGTTTTAAGAAAATATATGTATATTATATTGTTTATTCATTTTATTTATGTACAAAAATATAAAATAAAAATATATACAAGAGTGTTAAAAAATTAAATGTGTGAGAAAAATATTATTTAAGTGTATAAATAATAAAAATAAAAATATATAATATTCTTTGTATTATTTATGAATTTATTTTAAGAAAATAAAAGTATATATTATTTAATAACTATTTCTATGTCCAAAAAATAATAAAAATAATAAAATAAAATGTGAAAATTTAATAAAATATTTTTGGTAATTTTTAATATTTGGAAAAAATAAATAAAAGTCAGAAATGAAAATAGAAATAGAAAAATATATAAAAATAATCAAATGGACCAAGGGGGTGTAAACAGCAAGCTAAGGGGTGCAAATAGCAAGCAAACCAAAGCCCAGCCCAATATCACTTCATCTCTAACCTCTGATCAAACAAAAACACGCGCCTTGTTCAAACTTGGAAATCCTGCATACGTGCTCAAAAACAAAAACTTGTAACATGAAAGTTATAGAGCATGATCACGCGATTCTAACCATGTAAAAAACTTAATCTAACTCTCAAAGACCAGAGAAAATTTCTCTGGCCCTAATTTCTAACTTAGTTTTTTCAGAAAGTTCATCATTCAAATTCTCCCAGCCAGTTAACTTAAATGAATTCTATGCATATGTACAGCTCAAGGGCAACGAGGACAACATTTTTTATTCACAAACCTAAGCCTAATGATTCCTAAATAGAGAGATATAAGTTTGAACTTTAACTGTTTCAGTCAAGCTCGAGTATGGAAATGTAGGGGTTGTGAGTGAGGCCTGAGATACTTGTGAGCTTGCTTGAAGTTCCTTTGAGCTTTCCCAATGCTTAGCTAGCTTTAAACTTGCTTGAATCTCTCTATAGAACTCAACCTGCAAACTCAGAATTCAAAAATGGTGAAGTGTGTAAATGGAGTTACAGTGACTTGGGAATGATTGGGATAGCTTAGGTGAGTTGTATGGAGTGTGTTGGAACTGGTTGCAAGCAAAACGCACGAGTGGATTGTGATTTGGAAATCAAAATGGAGAACCTGCCCTGTTTTGACAAGAACTTGTGTTTTGGTGTTTTGGAAGGTTTGAGGAATTTCTAGCTCGTGTTTCTGCCTTAGTGTGATATGTAAAACTTGTTTGAAATATTTACAAACTTTGGTTTTATCAGATTGCAAAGTTGTGGTGATTTTGCAAGTTGACTTGCTTTTGAAGAAAATGTGATTTTGACAGTGCTATGGCCTGTACAAGCAAGCTCCAAGCAGGCTGATAGTTGGTGTACCTTTGCCTAAGTTTATGGAGTTTGTTTGCTGCAAAGGATTGGGTTCACATCTCAAGAGAAACAAAATTGCATAAAGCAACCTCTATCAAAATGGCATTGTTATCTTTTTGCCAAAAATGGATTAATCCTTTCTGTAATCTTCTAAAGCTCAGAAAAATGCCTCTAACCAATGTGTTTGCATTCAATTTTTGATTGTGGAAGGGTTTAAGGACCTGTAAACAAGTACAAACATGTTTGGGTAGAATTTGCAACTTGTAGCAACATGAAAAATGCCATGGACAAAAGTGAGAAATGGAAATTTTCTTTTCTTCGATTCTCCCTAACCATAAATGATTTTAGAGAGTTCTTGGACATTTTGGAAAGCTTGTAACATGCTTTACAATCCATCTTTGAAATGCATTTTGAGATTCCAATTGGAGATATGTGAAAAATTTCCATGAAGATAGGTCAAAATCCTGCCTAAACTAGGGCAAAATTTCACTAAGTTAAAAGTTTCATGGACCCTTGTTCCAAAAATCATAACTTGAAATCCAAGCATCTTTTGGGAAAACTTTGTGAATAAAAGTTGTAGATTTTGTGGAGGACTACAACTTTCATGTTGGAAGTTTTTTTTAATCCAATTTAATCATGGTGAAAAAGTTGGGAAAAGTTGGGAAAAAATAAGAAATTTTCATAACTTAGAAAAATTCTAAGTTATGAAAAATTTTCCATTTTAAACCCTAATTTTCAAAATTTGGTTTCTTGGTGAAAAAGTTTCATTTTTTGACACAACTTGATGAAAAATGACACTTGGCACTTGATTTTGACCAAAAAGTCAAAGTTTGACTTTTCAGTGTACAGTTGATTTTTGATTAGTTGACTGGAAAATTCATCTATCAATCCAATGCAATTGAGATCTTTTGAACCTTGTTATTAGGTCAAGATGGTGCCATTTAGTCCTTGAATCCATGCTTGAACCCAATTTGCCATTGGCTAGGTTAAAAATCAGAAATTGCCCTTCTGCAGTCAAAACCCTAAAAATGACCATTTTACCCTTTTGATGATCTGATCAAGTTTCTTGAGGAGTTGTGGTCCAAACTTAATAAAATGGTTCATATGAGTCTATAATGTTGACGTGGATAAAAAATTATGAGGTTTGACTGTAAATTGGCCACAGTTGACTTTTTCCCCAATACAACTGATTTTTAGGTCAACTGTCCAATTGACTGGGCAAAAATGTGATTCAAGGCTTGAAACTTGGTATGAGAAATCTTAGGAGTCCAACATGAAGTATGAAAGTCACATGAGGCATTGGAAGTCCAAAAATCCTTGTGCAAACTCAAACCCTAATTTCAGGTCAACAGTGCAAGGAGATGTCGTGAGCAGAGCAAACCTTAATCCTGTCTGGAGTCCAAAGAGTCTTGTGAGGGGAAATCTTGATAAAATGAGAGGGAAAATTTTGGGGTACAACAGTGGGTAGTAAGTTTTTTTTTCCATACAGACAATGACAATGATGTCTTATCTCATAAAATTAACCAACACACTTGTGTTCAAAAATTTTCAAAAGAGGAACTACGTGTACCCTGATCCCCTATTGCACGAAAGGTGGTATGTATGCACTAAAGGTTTGCAACCGCGGTGGGTGAAAAAACCATAAGAATATATTTATTTCCTCACCTCCACCGTCCATTTTTTATACAACATTTTATAGACAAAATATACAAATTTTACAAAGAGGTTCTTGCAGAGTACCGTGGATGTTTAGGGTGTTAATACCTTCCCTTTGCATAACCAACCCCCTTACCTTGAATATTTCCCCCCTCTTTTGAGTTACTCGCTATTTTCCCATTCCTTTGGAAACAATAAAGCGCGGTGGCGATTTTTATTTTTGATATGTATAAGTATAGTCAATCCAATGGCTTAGTCTTAAATATTTCTACCGCTACATAAAAAATGGCAACGTCACTGGGGAAAGATTGACCTTTTGCTGGTCCATCCCTAAGTGGGTTGAGCCTATCTTTGTTTATATCTGTATATGTGCTATTGTTGTTTATGTGTTATATTTTGTATATATGTTTGTCTTGATTTTCCTGGTATTTAGGGTGCTTGGTGATTACTTATAAGTCATATACCCGGACTTGGGCAAACTTTAAGATAGGACGGGCGGTATAGTCATGCTAACTTTGAGGGACTAATCCCAAAAAAGGAGGCATGAGATCCCTCACTCAGTGGAGGCCTCTTTGACTAGTGTGGTTTACCGAGTAATCGGGAAGACGTACTACTTTCGACATGGGAGCCTGCTGAAGCTGAGGACCGTAGAATACCCAAACCCATCTTTTCCTTTTAGGTGTAGTGCGGTAGCTATGATGGAGTAATCCGGAAATAGTTGTCACGCGATACTATGCTCAGACAATTTTTTCTTGAGAATATTACTAATTATCGAGTTAATCGGGAAGTTGCTAATATTCGAAGGAAGGATGTAGACTCTGGGAACCTCTAGAACCTTGTTCGGCAGGTGATAACTTTTAGACCAATACCTTATGGGTAGTACCTTAGACCTCATGCTCGTGACGTTGAACCTATGAACCCTATATGTGTGATCTTGTGTGTGATTGTTGCATCATGCATCCATGCACTCATTAGAATCTTTTGAAGAAATTTTATTTCAAGGGACTTTAAAGTTGACCATTGGTGAATATCTCAGGTACTTTTTAACCATGGATTATGGAAAAAGAAAGACTGGGAAGTACAGTTTCAAGGATCCCAAGATAGATGAGTTGATTAGTCTAATTCCCGAGATCGAGTGTTCTGCAGATTTTCAGAAGAAGTATGGATCCATCATTCCTCTTATGAAGCTTAGGATGAAGTAGGGTGATCTCTCGACCTTGGTCCAGTTCTATGATCTGATGTATCATTGCTTTACTTTTCCCGACTATCAGTTGATGCCTACACTGGAGGAGTATTCTTATTTGCTGGATTTACCCATTACCAGTCGTGTTCCTTTTACTGGTTTGGAGGGTGAGCCAAAATCGCATGAGATTGCTGCTTTGATCCACCTGGGGAAGTCTGAGATGGAAGCCCATATGACTACTAAAGGAGGGATTAGAGGATTACCGACCCAGTTCTTATTGGAGAAAGCTCGTTACTTTGCCAGGATGAAGAGTACAGTCGCTTTTGAAGCCATATTTGCTCTACTTGCTTACGAGTTGTTCTTATTTACTATTGTGGACAAGTTTGTTGACGTTAATGCTATCAGGATCTTCATAATTGGAAACCCAGTTCCTACATTATTGGGTGATGCTTATTACTCTATTCATCTTCGGAATTATTATCATGGGGGGATGATTATATGTTGCACACCTTTGTTGTACCAGTAGTTTATTTCTCATATGCCTCAGTCTGATGCTTTTTGGGATGTCAGGAAGGAACCCCGATGGGCTCCTAATATCATGGCACTTAATCACTCGGATATTGATTGGTATCATTGAGCTTACCAGGATGTAGAGATTGTCGACAGTTGTGGTAGTTTCCCTAATGTACCTCTTCTTGGTAGAAAGGGAGGAATTAACTATAACCATGTTCTTGCACAATGACAAATTGGTTATCCGATAAGGGATAAACCAAATAGTATTCATTTGAGTAGTTTCTTTATGAAGGAGGGAGAATACCATAAGGAAGCTAGGGAGCAGATTGCAAAGGCCTGGCGTCACATTCATAAGAAGAGTAAGAAAGACTTAGGACCTAAGGGGGCTGTTTCTTTGGAGCCATATCTTCAGTGGGTTCAAGCGAGAGCTATTCAGTTGAAGATGTCGTATTCCCGGGAAACACCTATGCCTGATTTGTTTTTAAAAACCACTCATCCCTTATTCGATGATCTAGAAGAGTTGCAGCTTTCTTTGGTCAGGATGCAACAGGAAAAAGGATGCTTGGAAGAATAAGTGCCAGACTTTAGATATTTCCTATAGAGCATACTTGAAGGAGAAAGACGACTTGATTGAGATCCTTGAGAGTCGAGGGGTAGAGACTATGGAGAGGCAAGGGGATTTATTTTCTCCTAAGCCTCAGTCAGATGTTGATTACTCACTTCCTGATTCAGTTGATTGGAAGGAGGTTACCACTAGGTATGCGGAAGAAAACCAGAGGTTGAAGGCTTAGATTTCCAGGCTTACAGGGAAGTTCCAGCGTATAGAGTGATCTCCGACAGTTTTACTTCTCAGGGTTTTAGACTTTATTTTCATCTTGTACTTGGGATTATTGAGACTTGTAACCTATTTTGAAGTTATTATAATAAATCTTTTCAATATTTCAAATGCGTTATAACTTTGATATTTGCAATGTGTCTATAAATCTTTAAATCCCTTGAAATATTAAATAACAAAATAAAATCACGTGCATTGCATATCATGCATCATATTGCACATATCTCTTGCATTTGTTATGCATATCCAGGTGTCTTACCAAGCTTCTTTACTTCGTCCAGCAAGCTGACTCACCACTACAACACTCGGGCTAATTTCATAAGGAAGATGGACAACTTAGAACAAGAGAATTGCGAGCTGCACAAGGAAGTTTCTGCTTTGAAGGCCGGCATGGCCAATCTTACTGCTCTGATGGAATCTCTGGTGGCTGCTCAAAATCAACCACCGAGTGTTCAACCTCAACCAACAAGGGCTACTACTGAAGCTCCGACTATTCCTGTATCTGCTACTCCTGTTGTTGTTAGGAATCGCATGCCTCAAGGTTATCCACGGGGAATTCCAAAGAACTTTGCGCCTAAAGGTTTCAATCTTGGTCCTCAAGATACTTTAGTTGTTCAGACTATTGTTACTCCTGTACCCCCTGTGGTGCATGTTGCTCCTGCTGCACCTCCTTCGGTGAATATGGTTCCAGTTGTTAATGATGATATGTGTCATCCTTTTCCTACACCAAGTGAAGACTTGGGTCTCATGACAGAATGGATGATTTTCAAGAGCAGTTTGACAAAATGCAAAGGGAGATGAAGGCCCTCAGGGGAAAAGAGTTATTCGGGTAGAATGTGAATGAATTATGCTTGGTCCCAAATGTTAAGATACCTGCAAAGTTTAAGGTCCTGGAGTTTGAGAAGTACAAGGGAAACACTTGCCCTCGTGCTCATCTGGTAATGTATGTAAGGAGAATGTCTACCCATACTGATGATGAGCGTCTGCTGATTCACTTTTTTCAGGATAGTTTGACTGGTGTTGCGCTGAAGTGGTATATGAGCTTGGACAGCGTCAATATCCATACTTTTAATGACTTGGGGAAAGCATTTATCAGACAATACAAATACAACGTGGACATGGCGCCTGACCGTGATCAACTCAGGGCCATGGTTCAGAAAGACAAGGAATCATTCAAAGAATATGCACAAAGATGGTGTGAGGTAGCCGCCCAAGTGATTCCTCCCATAGAAGAGAAGGAGATGACTAAGATTTTCTTGAATACTTTGGGTGCTTTCTACTATGAAAGGATGGTAGCAAGTGCGCCAAGTGACTTTACTTAAATGGTAGGCATGGGTATCCGTTTAGAAGACGCTGTAAGAGAGAGCCATTTAACAAAGAGTGAAGGATCTGGAGGTGAGAAGAAGCCATCTTATGGGTTTACCAAGAAGAAGGAAGGGGATACAAATGCTGTTATGCAAGAGAGGAGGGTCAATCCTCCTAGAATAAATTATCAGCTTCATCAGCAAGTTGCCTCAGTTACTCTAGTTGTTGGTATAGCTCCAACCACCGTTGCTTATTAGAGACCGTCCCACCAGGGGAATCAAGAGTATAATTAGAGAAGGGAGAGTTATGACCATATTCCTATGAGTTATACAGATTTTCTATCAGAATTGATTCAGAAGAAGTTAGTTCAGACCTGACCACCTCCTACTGTACCATCATCATTACCTTGGTATTACAAAGCAGACCAAACATGTGCTTTTCATCAGGGAGCACCAGGGCATAATGTTGAGAATTGCTATCCTTTAAAGATTGAGGTACAAAAATTGGTAAAGTCTGGTATTCTATCTTTCAAGGATGTGGGCCCTAATGTGAAAGACAATCCTCTACCCAAGCATGGAGGAGAAAATGATGTGAATATGGTGGCCGGTTGTCCAGGCGACTTCTGGATTTTTGATATTCATATGGTTAGAGGAGACTTGGTGAAAATGCATGCAGATATCTGTGAATTTAGCTACTATATGCATGACCATTCTGGTTATGCTATCTATAGTACAGACATACAGGGTTGCGATAAGATAAAGGCTAGTTTGTAGGAGATGATCGATGAGGGCCTCATCCATATAATCAGGCCTAGGGAAGAGTATGAAGAGGAGGTGAATATGGTTTTTGGATGTCCTGGAGAGTTCAGAATTTTTGATGTGGAGTATATGAATAAAGACCTTGTGCAATTGCATGCTACTTTCTGCCACATGGCTGGTCAGGTGGAACATCAGTATGGATCTTGCCAAATTTTCTGTCGAGACTCCCGAGGATGTTCAATCATGAAGAAAGGTGTCCAGTTGTTGTTGGACAATGGAACTATCAAGGTTACAGGTCAGAGGGATGATTACCATGAAGTTGATATGATTGAGGTTTGTTTGGATGAAGAAGAGTCGGATGATGAGTATACCTCTGCAGATGAGTATTTTTGCTCAGATGAGGATTTGTTTTATGGAGATGACTCAATAATGACTTATTATGTTGAAGAGGGAGTAAACATTATTGTGCCTTGTTTTGGTGCACCTGTCCATTTTGAAGTCGAGTATCATAGCAAGTCGGCTATTACTCCATTGGTGATTAGTTTGCCGGGTCCTGTCCCCTACAAGTCAGATAAGGTTGTACCCTACAAATATAAAGCTACAATCTTAGAGGATGGCGTGGAAGTTCCCATCCAGCCAATGCCTGATGTTGGAAATATTGCTTAAACTAGCAGAGTGACCCGCAGTGGTCGTGTATTTACACCAGTTGTTCGAGGAGATGTTAGCGCTGGAAAGAAAATTACTGAGAATGTTGAACCCAAGAAGATTACGGGTGAAACTAGTGGAGCTACGTTAGAGAAAGAAGTGGGTGATATTTTAAAGGTAATCAAGATGAGCGACTACAGAAATATAGATCAGCTACTGCAGACTCCTTTGAAAATATATATCTTGGCTTTATTGATGAACTCCTCTGCTCACAGAGAATCTTTGATGAAGGTATTGGACCCGGCTTTCATGGAGAGTGACATGCCTGTAGACCAATTTAGCAGTATAGTAGGGAACATTACATCATGTAATAACCTGAGTTTCTGCGACAATGAATTTCAAGATGAAGGAAGGAATCACAACTTGGCCCTCCACATCTCTATGAACTGCAAGAATGATTTACTATCCAACGTGTTGATTGATAATGGATCCACTTTGAACGTTATACCGAGGAGCATGCTTATGAAATTGAAATATCGGGGAACGCCCATGCTCCCAAGTGGCATTATTGTGAAAGCGTTTGATGGATCAAGGAAATCTGTTATTGGTGAAGTGGACTTGCCTATTCATATAGACCCACATTTGTTTCAGATTACTTTCCAGGTCATGGATATTGTACCCGTTTATAGCTGTTTTCTAGGAAGTCCGTGGATACATGAGGAAGGGGTTGTCACTTCAACTTTACACCAAAAGCTGAAGTTTGTACGTGAAGGAAAAATAGTAATCATAAATGGAGAACAGGCATTATTGATATCTCATTTTTCCTCTTTCAGCATTATGGAGGTGGATGAAGCTGCTGTTGGGACCCAATTCCAAGCCTTATCCATTGATAATGTAAGAGGAAATGATAATTCTATGGTTTCGCTTAAGGATGCGCAGCAAGTTGTGCGTAAGGGTCATAATGAAGTATGGGCACAGATTGTGGATCCACCTGTAAACAAGAACAAAGTTGGCTTGGGGTTCTCTCTGAAGAATGACAAAGGTAAGAGCATGAAGCCGAAGTCTGCTGCAGGTAGGTATCAAGACATCTTCCGTGGCGGGGGTTATCTTCATCCAAATGTCTCCGGGATTAATGCCATTGTGGAAGATGAAGCAGAGCAGGAAATTCCAAATTATGTGACGCACGGAGTTAGGGTTCAGAACTGGATCACCATTGATGTCCCCTCTTGCATTCATGTTTCAAAGTAATTTGTTTTGTTAATCTTTTTGAAAAGATTTCGCTCTGCCCAAGTTGAAGGTATTAATATTGTACGGGCTTATCTGTTTGCTATGACTTTTAAAATCAATAATAAAAGTTGTCTTTGTTTCCCAAATTGTGTTTTTATTTTTTGCTTTTTTTTGGAAAATGGTAATCAGAAAAAAAAACTTCCAAATTAATAACTGAAATTCAATCTGCATGATCACTTGTTATATGTGTCAGTTTCTAAAAGCAATCATAAATCATATGTGCAGATTAATTAAAAAACCCGTTGAATACAATGAACCTGCACCCTCTCCCAACTTTGAATGTCCTATGTATGGGGCCGAAGAAGAAGACTGTGATGAGATCCCAAAAGAGGTCTCACGGTTGCTTGAGCGTGAGGAACATGTCATTCAGCCATATAAAGAGCCATTAGAAGTAATCAATTTGGGTTCAGAAGAAGATCCGAAAGAAGTCAAGATCGGAGCGTTGTTGTATCCTGATGTGAAGAGCAGGTTAATTTAATTGTTGAAAGAGCATGTGGATATTTTTGCTTGGTCTTATCAAGATATGTCTGGTCTAGATACAGATATTGTAGAGCACCATTTGCCGTTGAAGCCAGAGTGTCCGCCAATCAAACAGAAGTTGAGAAGAACTCACCCAAATATGGCAGTAAAGACTAAAGAGGAAATTCTGAAGCAGATTAATGCCGGTTTTCTTGTGACGTCAGTGTACCCTCAATGGATTTCCAATATTGTCCCAATACTGAAGAAAGACGGAAAAGATCGCATGTGCATAGATTACAGAGATCTCAATAAAGCTAGTCCAAAAGATGATTTTCCATTGCCACACATTGATATGTTAGTGTATAGCACAACAAAATTCAAAGTTTTCTCGTTCATGGACGGATTTTCTGGATATAATCAAATAAGAATGGCTCTAGAGGACATGGAAAAAACAACATTTATCACACCCTAGGGAACATTCTATTACAGAGTGATGCCCTCCGGGTTGAAGAAAACTGGTGCAACGTACCATAGGGCTATGACAACCCTATTCCATGATCTGATGCACAAGGAAATTGAGGTATATGTTGATGATATGATTTCTAAATCCCAGACTGAAGAAGGGCATGTAGAAGATTTGTTGAAGTTGTTTCAGCGTTTGAGTAAGTATCGTCTCCGCTTGAATCCAAATAAATGTTCCTTCGGTGTTCGATCAGGGAAATGGTTGGGTTTCATTGTTAGCCAGAAAGGAATTGAAGTTGACCCTGATAAAGTCAAGGAAATTGAAGAGATTCCAACGCCAAGAACTGAAAAGCAAGTCAGAGGATACCTCAGGCGTTTGAATTATATTTCCAGATTCATTTCCCACATGACTGCAACATGTGAACTGATCTTTAAGTTGTTAAATAAAGATCAAGGTTGTGTGTGGACGGAGGACTTCCAAAGGGAATTTGAAAGTATTAAAGAATATCTGCTTAAACCTCCTATCTTGATCCCTCATGTTGAAGGAAGACTGTTGATTATGTATCTGACAGTGTTAGATAATTTCATGGGTTGTATTCTGGGACAACAAGATGAAACAGGGAAGAAAGAGTACGCCATTTATTATCTCAGTAAAAAATTTACTGATTGTGAGTCGTGGTATTCCATGCTGGAAAAGACATGTTGTGCTCTAGCCAGGGCGGCAAAACATTTGCGGCAGTATATGTTGAATCACACCACTTGGTTGATCTCCAAAATGGATCCAATCAAGTACATTTTTGAAATGCCTGCTCTTACTGGGAGAATTTCCCGCTGGAAGATGTTGTTATCTGAATATGACATCGAATACCGCACTCAAAAGGCTATTAAGAGCAGCATCTTGGCAGATTATCTTGCTGAACAACCAGTTGATGATCATCAGTCTATGAAGTATGACTTTCCCGATGAAGATGTGATGTTTCTGAAAGTGAAAGATTGTGATGAGCCATTGCCTGAGGAAGGTCCTGATCCTGAATCTCGTTGGAGTATGATATTTGATGGAGCTGTGAATGCTTATGGTAAAGGAATTGGTGTTGCGATTGTCACTCCACATGGATCGCACATTCCTTTTACTGCAAGGTTGATATTTGATTGTACTAATAATATGGCAGAATATGAGGCTTGCATCATGGGTCTCGAGGAAGCTATTGATCGCAAAATTAAAATTCTTGATGTGTATGGCGATTCAGCTTTGATAATAAATCAGATTAAAGGAGAGTGGGTTACTCGTCACCCCGGCTTGATCCCTTAAAGTTGTACCCTAAAATTTGCCCTCTCATTTTATCAATATTTCCCCTCACAAGACTCTTTGGACTCCAGACAGGACTAGGGTTTGCTCAGCTCAAGACATCTCCTTGCACTGATGACCTGAAATTAGGGTTTGAGTTTGCACAAGGATTTTTGGACTTCCCATGCTTTATATGTCTTTCATGCTTCATGTTGTACTCCTAAGATTGCTCATACCAAGTTTCAAGCCTTGAATCAAATTTTTGCCCATTCAATTGGACAGTTGACCTAAAAATCAGCTGTATTGGGGGGAAAAAAGTCAATTGTGGCCAATTTATAGTTAAACCTCATAATTTTTTATCCACGTCAACATTATAGACTCATATAAACCATTTGATCAAGTTTGGACCACAACTCCTCAAGAAATTTGATCAGATCAACAAAAGGGCAAAATGGTCATTTTTAGGGTTTTGACTACAGAAGGGCAATTTCTGATTTTTAACCTAGCCAATGGAAAATTGGGTTCAATCATGGTTTCAAGGACTCAATGGCATCATCTTGACCTAATCACAAGGTTCAAAAGATCTCAAAAGCATTGGATTGACAGATGAATTTTCCAGTCAACTGATCAAAAATCAACTATACACTGAAAAGTCAAACTTTGACTTTTTGGTCCAAATCAACTGCCAAGGGTAATTTTTCGTCAAGATGTGTCAAAACATGAAACTTGTTCATCAAGAAACCTAATTTTGAAAATTAGGGTTTAAGATTGAAAATTTTCATAACTTAGAAATTTTCTAAGTTATGAAAATTTCTCATTTTTTCCCAACTTTTCCCAACTTTTTCACCATGGTGTAATTGGATTCAAAGAAAACTTCCAACATGAAAGTTGTAGTCCTCCACAAAATCTACAACTTTGATCACAAAGTTTTCCCAAAATATGCTTGGATCTCAAGTTATGATTTTGTGAATAAGGGTCCATAAAACTTTTAACTTAGTGAAATTTTACCCTAGTTTAGGCAGGATTTTGACCTATCTTCATGGCAACTTTTCACATAGTTCCAAGTGGAATCTCAAAATTCTTTTCAAAGATGGATTGTAGATCATGTTACAATATTTCCAAAATGTCCAAGAACTCTACAAGATCAATTATCATTAGGGAGAATTGAAAGTTTGAAAATGGCCATTACTCACTTTTGTCCATGGCATTTTTCACATTGGCACAAGTTGCAAATCAGTTTGGATTGTGTTTGTACTTGGTTTACAGGTTCTAATCCTTTCTACACTCATAAATTAAATGCAAATACATTGGAAAAAGGCATTGTTCTGAGTTATGGAGCATTACACAAAGAGTTAATCCAAAAATGGCAAAAAGGCAACATTACTACTTTGATAAAGCATGCTTTATGTCCTTTTGTTTATCTTGAGCATTGAACTTAATCTTTTGCAGCAAACCACATCCACAAACATCAGAAAAGGTTTACCAACTCTCCTCAGGCCTTGAGCTAGCCTGTACAGGCTGTGCCTTTGTAAACTCACCATTTACTTCAAAAACAAGAAAGCTTGCAAAAACTCCACAACTTGTGCATTTGATAAAAACCAAGTCTTGTGAACATTTCAAAAACCCTCAGCACATTATACCAAGCCAGAAACACGAGCTCATAGCATTGCAAACACCCTCAAACACAAAAAAACACCAAGTTCTTGTCAAAACAGGGCCATACCTGCAGAACTCAAGCCAAAACAAATTTGCCTCGTGCGTTTTGTCTTAAACCACTTCAGACACATTCCATGCATTCCATATGAACTATCCAAACCCTTCTCAAGTAACTGTAACTCCATTTTCAAGCTTCACCATTTTCAATTTATGAGTTTACAGGTTGAGTTCTATAGGGGGATTCAAGCCATTTCAACAAGCTAAGCATTGGGAAAGGTCAACGGAACATCAAGCAAGCTCAAAAGTCCTTCAGGCCTCACTCACAACTCCTACATTGCCATATTCGAACTTGACTGAAACAGGTATTTCTCAAGATTCTAACTCCTTATTTAGGCATCATTAAGCTTAGGTTTGTGAAGCAAAAATGTAGTCTCTAAGTTGCTTGAGTTGTACATATGCATAGCTTCCATTTATATTATCTGAGCTAGGAGAATTTAGATGATGAACATGCTGAAAAAACTAGGTTAAAATTTAGGGCTAATGAAATTCTCTCTGGTCTTTGAGAGTTAGATCAAGTTTCTTATATCATTAGAATTGTATGATGATGAGCTATAACTTTCATGTTGCAAGATTTTGTTTTTAAGCACGTATGCAGGAGATACGGTTTGAAGTACAGGACGCGCGCGTTTCTGTTCCAAGGACAGGGACGAAGTGGAAATGGGCTGGGCCTGGCTTGTTTGACTTTTTGCACCACCTTCTTTTCTTTCTGCACCCCCTTGGCCCATTTCTTTTATTTTTTATATTTTCTTGAATATTTCACATTTCTGACTTTTATTTATTTTTCTTGAACATTAAAAATCATCAAAAATATTTTCTTAATTTTTACATTTTTATTTTATTATTTTTATTATTTTTTATGACAAAAAATAGTTTATTAGATAATATATACTTTATTTTCTTAAAATAAAACTTGCAAATAATATAAAAATATTATACATTTTTATTTTTATTATTTATATACTTAAAAAATTATTTTCTCACATATTCTATTTTTTTTAAATATTTTTGTATATATTTTATTTATTTTCTTGTACATAAAAATAAATAAATAAATAAATAATATAGAATATTTTCTTTTAAATAAAAAATTAAGGTTTTCACCCTTTCAAAAATAATCATCTTTTATTTTCTTTTTTAAGACATTAAATAAATTTATTTTACATACATAAAATAAATACAAAAACATTTCTTTGCATATTTACATATTTTTTGTACGTTTAAATATTTGCTTGTTTATTTATTTGTACAAATAAATTCAATATGGTTGTAATAGTTTTAGGGATTTATTTTGAGCAATATCCCCTTATTCAAACTTGTATCCCCCCTCCCCATAATATTGTTGTAATAGTCTTAGATTTACTTTTCACATTTTATTGCTTTTATATGCATGTTTAGTAAATTAGGGTTTGTATGATAACCAAAAATCAAAATAAATAGCATGACCTAAATACAAGACAAAAGTGCATAAAAAATGACAACACCTTGCACACAAGCACCCCTAGGATTTCATCCACTTTGTTGCCTTAAAATGACCATGGTATGCATGCTAGGTATCTTGGCAAAACAAAAACAAAACAAAAAGATCATAGTCCCTCGATGACGCTATCTTGGTTGCCTAAACAAAAATGATCTAGTCCCTCAAAAAACTTGCTAAAGATACTTGGCAATATTGTTATCATGGTCATACGATGACCCACGCCCGTCCCGTTTAACATCCAAAGACAAGGTTGTTTACCAAATACAATGGTAAAACAACAATGTCAAAAGGGTTAAAAATGTGTAGGAAAGATCTTTCAGTAGGGTAGACAACTCCTAGTTACTTGATCAATTTGCAAACATCCTTGCTATTTTCAAACACACACAATTTCAAAACCATTTCCAAAATAAACTTTCAAACATTGAAACATTTTTCAAAAGACATACATCTTTGTATACATTCTTCAAACAAGAATCATTACAAAGATTACCACAACGATGGCCTCTTTTCAAAATACTTTCAAAACCACACAAAGCACCATTTCAAACAATTGAGAAAGCAAAGCAAGTGATCTAAACAAGTAACTAAGAGCCCATGGAAAACCATGGATGAAAAGGGTGCTAGCACCTTCCCTTTTCATAATCTACCCCCCGAACCCAAGAAAACATCTCAAAGGTCTTTCCTGTGCTTTTTGACCTTTCCTTTGGATAAAATAAAAAGTCAGTGGCGACTCTTGCTAAACCGAAACATTTGCAAACACAAACGCAAAACCTCAAGTCAGTTCTCCCACCGTATCACAGAACTGGCAACTCTGTTGGGGACTGGTAAAAGTGAGGTTACTTTAGGGTTTAGATCACCTTTACATGCTTACCTTGTTTGCTTTGATTGCTTTACATTTGGTTCTATTGTTTGGGTTTGAATCCTCTACCCGGATTTGGGAAACATTCATAGGTAAATAGCAATACATTGTGGAAACTATGCAGGGTATACCGACACGGTCTAAGCAATAGCTATATTAGTGCGACATATTTGTGGGTACCGGTAGCCTTTGAGTCAATCAAAGAGAATACGGGGCCGCTGAGTGATTTCATGAAGCACTAATGGACTTTTAGAACTTTACTTGACCATCTTGGCCTTTTAGGATGTAGTGAGATGACCGGCTTTGGTGCAGTCTGAAGTTGGTAGATACTCGATACTACACTCATTGAGGGTTGTTTTCTTGGAATATTTCGGTCGCCAGTAAAGTGGCTAAACTGAAACAATGAACACAGAAAATAATCAAGTGATATTGAGCTCCTTAGAACCCGGTTACTATTTATAGGACAGGTTGAGCCAACTAAACTTCAAGAGGGTACTTACCTATGAAACCTCATGCAAGCCTAAACTAGGAACTTGTGTGATTTTCTTGTACATATATACTTGTGCATAACATCATGGACATCATGAAGCATCATATGCATCCACTAACCATTTCAAGGATTTTGGATCTGCATCTTTGTTCCTGTTTTGTAGGTTATGGAATCTCTTCGCAGGAAAAAAATCCAAGTCAACCTTGTGAGAATTCCTCCTCAACTCAAGGAGCTTGCTTCCAAGATTCCAGAGTATTCTCCATTCACTGAGAGACATGTTCGACTTCTCAACTTGGTCAACTCCAAAACAGAGGAAGACATGGTGAAAGTTCTCTTCCAGTTCTTTGACCCCCTACACCACTGCTTCACATTTCCTGACTACCAGTTAGTGTCTACTTTGGAGGAATTTTCTCAACTCTTAGGGATTCCTATTCTCCATCAACTACCTTTCAATGGTCCGTTAAGAGATCCAAATCCTGAAGATGTTGCTCAAGCCCTACACTTGCAACCATCTGATGTCATAGGCCATTGGGAAACCAGAAGTGGTGTCAAGGGTTTCTTGGCAAAGTTCCTGTTTGAGAAAGCTCAAGAATGCTGGAATTCTCTAGATCTCCAAGCTTTTGAGGAGATTGTAGCACTTCTCATCTATGGGTTGGTCTTGTTCCCAAACCCTGATCAGCTTATAGATGTGAATGCTGTCAAGATTTTCATATCTCGGAATCCTATGCATACTTTACTTGGGGACATCCTACACTCATTTCACACTCGAACAATGAGGAAAAGAGGTGTTCTCATGTGATATACTCCTCTTCTAGCAAGATGGTTTATTTCTCACCTTCCCCAATCAGTCTTGAAGAATGAGCAAGGTTTGAGGTGGTCACAATGATTGATGACCCTTACACATTCAGATGTTCATTGGTGTTCTCGATCCAGAGAAAATGTTATCATCATTGATCGTTGTGGGGAATTCCCTAATGTCCCTCTACTTGGCATTAAGGGAGGCATTACCTATAACCCTTGCTTGGCTCTGAGACAGTTTGGGTATGCCCTAAGGGATGGCCCACATGACATGCTGATTCCAGACTTGGTTTTTGACTTCGACAACGACGATCAAGGACTTTGACAAAGGTTTATCCCAGCTTAGAGGATGCCCAACAAGGTAGACAGTAAGACCTTGGGACACAAGAATTCCATCCCCCTTGAGCCTTACCTCAAGTGGGTATGAACACGCACCCAAAGTCTTATGATGCCTTACCCCTACATTCTCCCTGTGATTAAAGAGCCTATTATGGAAGGAGAGGTTCCATGCACCCTCCTACATCCTGACATGCCAACATCACTAGAAGATTTACAAAGGAGTTGGATACAGCTCAACGGAGAGCGCGATACTTTTGAAGCCCAATTCTACGCCAGTGAGAAGAAGGTTTTAGAACTTACTCGCCAACTTCACGAAGAGCAGACTCTTAACACCTACATTTCACCAAAGAGGATGCGCAACGTCTTTTTACCTTAGAATTTTGTATTATTTTTCCCATGGGGCATTGATGTACTAACAATTATATCTTATTAATATGACGTGTGTTTCTTTTTTGTTTAAAACAAATTTGAATTTCTAAATCCTTGAATGCATTACATGAATACATATCATTCATCATATGCATAAACAGGTCTTCACACTAAGTTTCCTCATCTCTCTGCTGTTTATTTCAGCAAGATGGATATCGAACAAACGGTCAAAGATTTGCAAGCGCAGAATTCACAATTCCAACAGCTACTCATGACTCTGGATAAGGGTCAGGAGGAGCTCAAAACTTTGCTAGAGAAGGAAAAAGAGAAAAAGAAGAAGAAGAGGGTTGGTGTGGCTACTTTGGGCAGAAGATTTGAAGGTCACTCCAGAAGGGTCCTAGATTTCCCATCAACATCTGAAGAGGGTGAAGGAAAGGGAAAAGGAGTTGCAGTGCCTTCTGATTTTGAAGCTGAAGAAGAAGAGGATGAGGACTATTCAGAACAACAGTATCCTCCTACAGATGGGAAATAAAAAATTTTGGAAGAACGTCTGGCAGCCATGGAGATTCAGAGAGTGCCTGGGCTGGACTTTGAAGAGTTGGGTTTGGTTTCTGGAATTGTCATTCCTCCCAAGTTTAAAGTACCTCTATTTGCTAAGTACGATGGGGTGTCTTGCCCAAAGATGCACCTACGGTCCTATGTCAGGAAAATTCAACCACATTCTTCTGACAAAGATCTGTGGGTTCACTTCTTCCAAGACAGCTTGTCGGGGACGCAGTTAGATTGGTTCTACCAGCTTGAGAGGTCTGATGTGCACAATTGGGAAGATTTGGCTGCTGCCTTCTATAAGAAGTATCAATATAATGCGGATTTAGCACCAACCCGTACTCAATTACAGAGTATGGGCATGGTCTCCAATGAAGGCTTCAAGGAGTATGACCAGAAATGGAGAGACTTGGCGGGACAAGTACAACCACCTCTATCTGAGAGAGAGCTTGTAGATATGTTCTTGGGTACACTGTCAGGCCCCTTTTTCAATCACCTAATTGGAAGTTCGTTTGCGGAGTTCACCGAGTTGATTCTTACTGGTGAAAGAGTTGAAGCCGGAATCAAGAGCGGTAAAATTCAAAAAGATGCATCTGCTTCCGTTGCCATCAAAAAGCCTTTTCTAGCCAAGAAAGAAGTCTCAACTGCCTACTCCCAAAGAGGACAAGGAAGAGTTGAGCGTCAGCCAGCGGTGGGGGCCATAATGATTCAGAAGTCTACAGCTGATCAGCCCAGAAACAATCAACTCAGAACCAACCAAGCAAGGGTGGAAAGGCCTACATGAAAATACACCCGGATAAACATGACTCCTGCTCAGGTTCTACCCCATCTCTTGAAGTTAAACCTTACAACCTTGAAAGAGGCTCCGAAGAATCCGAATACTTCTTCTCCATTCTACCATGCAAATGCCAAGTGTGCTTATCATTCAGATAGCCTGGGGTACGACACCAACAGTTGTTGGGCCCTCAAAAATAAGATTCAGGATTTAATAGACGCTAAAGAAGTGGAATTCGATGCCCCTGAAAAGCCGAATGTAATCTCTGCTCCAATGCCAAAGCATGGCCACAATGCCCATGCTGTTGAAGAGGATATGTTGCTACTGTTGATGATTTGATGACCCTGTTACCGATAATCAAGCTGAATTTGCTGAAGGCTGGGATTTTCCCAGGTTGTGAAGAAGATTGCTACCTTTGTTCATCCTTGTCCACCGACTGTCCATTGTTGAAGTTAGGCATCCAGCGCCTAATGGATAACCAAGAAATCCTTTTTGAAAAGACTCCTGTTACACCGACTCCTGTCAATGATATTTCAATAATTACCATATCCGCCAATCTTTCCAAGGTCTCCAAAAGACCTGTTAAGATTACATCCGATCCAAAGATTACACCTTTGAAGATAACCATGTCGGGGCCTATCCCGTACAAGTCCAACAAATCAATATCGTGGAACTATGGGGGAGAGATCTTCTACCACGGTATTAAAAAAATTGAATCTACTGAAGAAAGTTCTGATGAAGAGACTTATGACATTGGAAATATTGCTGGAATGAGCAAAATCACCCGCAGCGGAAGGATTTTCTCTCCAGAGATTGTGCCACCAAAGGCAATCTTTGGACCCTCAAATGTTCCTAAGGTTACCCCTGAGTCGGTCAACATATCTGCGAGAACTCCAATTATTGAAGAAGTTGTGACTCCTGTAGTTGTCCCCTCTGCTACTGCTGCTGATAGAGGGAAAGGGATCCAAGAAGCGCCCATCAGGACGAGGGCTCAGCCATTGGTCATCCCTGAGACCTCTCAAAAAGAAATGGAAGAGATTTTGAAAATAATCAAGAAAAGCGATTATGATGTTATGGAACAACTGGGGCAAACCCCCTCAAAGATCTCTATGCTGGCCCTATTGCTTTGTTCCGAAGCTCATGCTAAATCCTTGATAAGATTCTTGAAGACGGCCCACGTGCCACAGGAAACCTCCGCGGATCAGTTCCAGGAATGTGTAGCTAGCCTAACAGCTGACAATGGCCTAGGATTCTCTGATGCCGATTTAACATCTAAAGGGAGAAAGCATAATGACGCTTTGCATGTCTCGGTGGAATGCAGAGGGACTACCCTAGCACACGTTCTGGTAGACACGGGGTCGTCTTTAAATGTCTTGCCGAAGAAATCCTTGGATATATTGGACTATGAAGGCCTAACCCTGAAGCCCAGCAATATCATTGTCAGAGCCTTTGATGGTTCTAAAAGGATGGTCCACGGGGAGGTGGACATCCTGATTAAAGTGGGAACTGAAACCTTCAACTCCACATTCTATGTGATGGACATCCGTCCTTCCTACTCTTGCTTGTTGGGAAGACCCTGGATTCACAATGCTAGAGCCGTCACTTCTTCTCTGCATCAAATGCTCAAGTACCCTGTCCAGGGGAAAATTATAAATGTTCATGGCGAGGAGGAGTACATGATAAGCCATCTAAATTCTTTCCACTATGTTGAATTGGATGGTGAATTCATCGAGACCCCCTTTCAGCATTTTGAAGAGGTAGCTCAATAGATTGCAGCAACCAAGACAATGTCTTATGTACCCATGATTACCAAACCTGTGCCTCGGATGTCATCCCTCAAAGATGCAAAGGCTGTAATTGAAGAAGGAGGAAGCATAATCTGGGGTCAGCTACCAGACTTTCCTTTCAAATCAGATAAATTTGGCTTAGGGTTCACTGCTTTTGCTCAAAAGGCTGTCTGTCGCGCCCGTGCTGGGGGGCCACCATGAAGATCACCCATCATGGAGTCAATGCTTTATGGGATAGTGAAGAGGAGAGCAACTTGGAAGAATGGATTTTCCCTACTGTTGACGGAGGACTGTGCAACTAGGAAGCAAAAGACTTTATTTTGATTACTTTCATAAATCAGTAATTTATCTTTCAAACATTTTTGTTGGTTTGTAATAATTCTTAAACAATTTGTACACTTTTTGCCTTGTGCCTTACCCTAGGCGCATAGGTCCATTTGTAAGGGTTTGATTTTTCATCTTCATATGCCATTTTAATGAATCATGGACGTTTTCACATATAAACTTTTGTGCTCATTTTCTTTCTTTTTACATTTTTATTTGTTTAAAGGTGGCTATCCCTTACACACACCCACACTCATAAATGCAGGTACCCTTCCATTCCGGATTCCATGGGTAACAATTCTGTTATGGCCTTCAGTAACTCTGAAGATCTGGTCTACCATGCCGAATACGAAGGTGATGAAGACTGTGAGGTGCCGGGAGAATTGGCTAGACTGCTACAACAGGAAGAAAGGGCTATTCTACCTCACGAGGAGCTGTTAGAGACAATCAACTTGGGTACTGTTGAAGACAGAAAAGAAGTCAGAGTGGGTGCCAACCTAGAGCCAAGTGTCAAAGAGCGCTTAATTCAGCTGTTGAATGAATATGTTGAGATCTTCGCCTGGTCATATGAAGACATGCCGGGACTCGATACAGATATTGTGGTTCACCGTCTCCCTACGAGAGAAGATTGTCCACCAATTAAACAGAAAGTTTGCCGCATGAGGCCCGACATGTCAGAAAAGATCAAAGCAGAAGTTATGAAGCAGTTCAATGTTGGATTTCTTGCTGTTACTTCCTATCCACAATGGGTTGCTAACATTGTGCCCGTGCCTAAGAAGGACGGCAAAGTGAGAATGTGCGTGGATTACAGAGACTTAAACAGGGCTATCCCTAAAGATGACTTTCCACTACCGCGCATTGACATCTTGGTTGACAATACAGCTCAGCACAAGGTATTTTCTTTCATGGACGGATTTTCAGGGTACAACCAGATTAAAATGGCCCCTGAAGACATGGAGAAAACTACTTTTGTTACACAGTGGGGTACGTTCTGCTATAAAGTGATGCCATTCGGATTGAAGAATGTTGGGGCAACCTATCAGCGCACCATGGTAGCTTTGTTTCATGACATGATACATCATGAGATTGAAGTCTACGTAGATGACATGATAGCCCGTTCACAGACAGAAGAAGAACACCTCAACCATTTGCAAAAGCTATTTGTCAGGTTGAAGGAGTACAAGCTCAGACTGAACCCCAACAAGTTCACTTTCAGAGTCAGGTCCGGTAAACTCTTGGGTTTCATTGTCAGCAACAAAGGCATCGAGGTTGATCCTGCCAAAGTCAAAGCTATACAAGAAATGCCTGCTCCTCGCACTGAGAAGGAGGTCAGAGGTTTCTTAGGACGCTTAAACTACATTGCTAGGTTCATTTCTCACCTAACATCTACCTGTGAGACAATCTTCAAGCTGTTGAAGAAAGATCAGGTGGTTAAATGGAATGATGACTGTCAAGTTTCTTTCGATAAAATCAAGGAGTATTTGCTAGAACCTCCTATCTTGATGCCTCCCGTCGAAGGAAGACCGCTAATCATGTATCTGACTGTTTTGGATGACTCAATGGGGTGTGTACTAGGCCAACATGACGAGTCTGGCCGAAAAGAGCATGTCATTTATTACCTTAGCAAAAAGTTTACCGACTGTGAGACCCGATACTCACTGCTCGAGAAAACTTGTTGCGCTTTGGTATGGGCTGCTCGCTGGCTAAGGCAGTATATGTTGACTCACACCACTCTGCTGATATCTAAGATGGATCCGATCAAGTATATCTTCGAAAAGCCTGCTTTATCTGGAAGGATAGCTAGATGGCAAATGATCTTGATTGAGTATGATATACAGTACACGACCCAAAAAGCTATAAAGGGAAGTGTACTAGCTGACCATCTGGCTCATCAAGCTGTCGAAGATTACCAATCCATGAAATTCGACTTCCCCGACGAGGACATTATGACATTGGACAACATTGAAGACTTCAGACCGTATGACGGACCTGAACAAGGATCCTGATGGAATCTGTACTTTGATGGTGCCTCTAATGCACTTGGCAAAGGTATCGGCGCGGTACTCATTTCTCCAGAAGGTTGCCATACACCTTTCACTGCTAGACTTTGCTTTAACTGCACCAACAACATGGCCGAATACGAAGCTTGTATCTTTGGTCTCAAGGCTGCAATAGACCTGGGAATCAAGTCTTTGGTTGTATTTGGAGACTCAGCTTTGGTCATTAGTCAGATCAAAGGAGAGTGGGACACTAAACATCCCAATCTCATCCCTTACAAAGAACATGTCTTGACATTATTGCCTCATTTCGAGCAGATTACCTTCGAGCACTTCCCGCGAGAAGAGAATCAGTTAGAAGATGCTCTAGCTACAATGTCATCCATTTTTAAACTTAGCTGGGATAATGAGGCTCCCCAAATCACCATTGAGCGGATGGATGAACCTGCCCATTGTCACGAGATTAATACCGAAGAAGTAGTGGACCGACCCTGGTTTCATGAAGTCAAAAGGTATCTCAAGAATCAAGAATATCCTGAAGGAGCTTCAGTCAACGAAAAAAAGTTCTTGAGGAGATTCTCTACCAAGTTCTTCCTGAGCAATGGTATCCTATACAAGCACAATCATGATTGCATTCTGCTCTGTTGTGTGGACAAGGTTGAAGCTGAGCAGATCATGGCTGAACTGCACAATGGTACCTTTGGCACCCACTCAAGCAGGCATATGATGGCTAAGAAGATTCTACGGGCAGGCTATTACTGGTCTACCATGGAAGCTGACTGCCATCAACATTCCAGGACTTGTCACAAATGTCAAATCTATACGGACAAGGTACATATACCTCCAGTTCCTCTCAATTTCTTAACAGCTCCTTGGCCATTCGCTATGTGGGGAATCGACATGACTGGAGAGATCAAGCCTACAGCATCCAATGGACACCGCTTCATCCTGGTGGCCATTGATTACTTTACCAAATGGGTTTACGCAGCTTCCTTCGCATCTGTCACAAAGAATGTGGTTGCCCGCTTCATCAAGAAGAACCTCATTTGCCGGTACGGCATCCCCGAAAGGATCATCATCGACAATGGTACAAACCTTAACAACACTATGATCACCGCCTTATGCGAGCAGTTCCGGATTCAACATCACAATTCATCTCCCTATCGGCCAAAGATGAACGGTGATGTCGAAGCTGCGAACAAAAATATCAAGAAGATCATACAAAAGATGACAGTCACCTACAAGGACTGGCATGAGATGTTACCGTTTGCTTTTCATGGGTACCGTACCACGGCGCGTACATTAAATGGGGCAACACCCTATTATTTGGTATACGGCATGGAAGCTGTTTTGCCTATCGAGGTTCAGATTCCCTCCTTGAGAATCATGAAAGATGCTGGTTTGAGTGAAGACGATTGGATTCAGACCCGGCTTGATCAACTTAACTTGATTTACGAAAAGAGGCTTACTGCTGTTTTCCATGGTCAGACGTATCAAAAGCGGATGATCAAAGCTTTCAACAAGAAAGTCAGGCGCCAGGTATATCAAGTCGGGGATCTTGTAATCAAGCAGATCATCTTTCCGCAAAGTGATCCCAGGGGCAAATGGACTCCTACCTACGAAGGACCATTTGTGATCAAAAACATATTTTCTGGTGGGGCAATGATATTAACCACCATGGACGGCGATGACCTGCTGCACCCTGCGAACGCAGACATAGTCAAAAGATACTACGCGTAAATAACCCGCTAGGTCGACAAACCTAGGCAAAAAAAGGGCATCTCGGTGAACCGAAAACCCGAAAGGGCGGTTCAGGCAAAAGTTAGGGATAAAGAGAAAAAAATCTATACACCCAGCAAGTTGAAAACCCGAAAGGGCGACTTGGGAAAAAAAGGTTTTCCCGGTGGATTGAAAACCCGAAAGGGCGGTCCAGGAAAAAGTTAGGGAACGAAAGCGTATGACTATGTCTCGTCGGATCACTTTAAGGACAATCTCTTCACAGACAAACTTCGGGCTTTTGATCAATTCAATCATCTTTGTACGAAGCAACAGATGGACAAGATATTCAGAGTTACGAAGGCTATAGCAGAATGGGAACCCCATGGAATTTTTACACATAGCCATCTTTTCTTTGTATAAATTTATCTCAATTTTTATGACGACATTCTCTTACTATGATGTCTGTTTCCTTTGTACAAGATACTTACACAAAGTTAATACAAAGATACTTCAAAGTGCAGAAAAATATTTGTCTTTTCTTTTTACACTTGTGTTTTATTTGAAAACGTCCAATGATTTATTAATGAGCATATGCATTTGAATATAATCAATGTTTACAAATAAACGAAATGGGAAAGAATAATTACTGACAGGTTGAAAGTCTAGGAAACCATCTTTAGGCTATTCCAAGAGAAATCCCGTGCAGCACATCATCTAGATCCTCGGTGGAGCAAAAACCTTGAAATACATATCCCCAGCGGAGTTAAATTTCAAAATCCCCATCAGAGTTAAAACTTCAAACTCCCAATCCTCAGCGGAGCCAAAACTTCGAACTACAGACCCTCAGCCAAGATGAAACCTTCTTCCCCAACGGAGTCAAAATTCCAACTATCGGTCACCAGCGGAAACCATTCAGTTTTCCCCAGATTCCCCAACAAGTTGTCTTAAAATCTGAGAATCAACCAGATAACAGTTAACTTTTGTTTTATCCCCAACCTAGGATAACTCCCCAGTAGATTGGCATACAACCCAAACTCCTGATATCCCCAACCTAGGATAATTCCCCAGTAGAATGGCATACAACCCAAACTCCTGAACTTTTTCCAAAACAGGAATAAGCTTTTTTCCCCAGAGTCCTGAACTTACTCTCCAGCAGGATAGCTACTCCCCAGCAGTATAGCTACTCCCCACAAAGTTCTTACTCCCCAACAGAATGAAGATTCTCATTCTTGATTCCCCAGTGAAGTTGCCAGAGTCTTCATTACTCGCCAGCATGAATTTGTCAAAAATTTTAATCCCCTGTAGATCAAAGATTCTCATTTTTGACTTCCCAGCATGAAGCCCCCAAGGATTCAAATTCCCCTTGCAGAATGAAGATTCTCATTCTCAGTTCCCCGCAGAAGCCATCAGAGCCTTCCTTATTCTTCAGCAGATCAAGTTTTTCCTTTGCTTGATCCCCGGTAGAGATCGCCAGAGTTTTCCCTGTTCCCCAGCCGAGTGAGGATTCCTATTATTTAACCCCCAGTATGGTCGTCAAAGTTCTCTGGATTTCCCAAGCAGATTTCTCAAGCAGTTTGACATTACTCTCACAACAGAATGTTTATCATCCTCCAACTCCAAAGACTTGAAGGATCCCTATATCCCCAGGAAAGTCGTGAAGGATTCTCACATCCCCACAGAAGTTGTCAAGGATCTTTAATCCCCAAGCAGTCAGCAAGGATTTCTCATCCTCAGCAATCAAAGATTTTGAATCTCCAGCAGCGGTCAAGGATTTATTTTCCCCGGCAGCAGTCAAATATTTCATTATTCCCAGCTACCAAGGATTTATTTTCCTCAGCATTACAGTGAATCAGCTTACATGCGCATGCATTACATTCATATGTCATAAACATTGATAAAACACATTTTATTGCATCATACATTACATGCAACATAACCTTTGTGTTTCAGCTAACATTTTACCCTTTTTCAGGATAAGATTAACAGTTATCTTTAACAAATGTTCAAAGATTTCAGATACAGTACGAATACACTCCAGACACGAAAGTCATTCTGCTACTCGTTCAAATCTCTTATTCAGATACAGTACGGATACGCTCCAGACATGGATGCCATTCTATTACTCATTCAGAATTCAAAGTCAAGATACAGTACGGATACACTCCAGACACATAAGTCATTTTGTTACTCATTCAGATTCTATTTCAGATACGCTCCAAACACGGATGCCATTCTGGCCCTTACACCAGAATTTCGATTCTCCCCAGTGCAGTCGCCACAAAAGTTATTTTGTCACTTATTCATATCCCAGTTACAGTTTCAGATACACTCCAGACACGGAAGTCATTCTGCTAATCATACAGATCTCAACTTCAGATACAATCCAGATACGCTCCAGACACGGTTGCCATTCTGTCACTTATTCTGACTTTCTCCCCAGCTCAGAGATGCTCCAGACACGGATGCCCTTCTATCGCTTATTCAGATTTCAGATTCAGATACAATACAGATACACTCCAGACGCGGAAGCCATTCTGTTATTCATTCAAGATTGAATCATAGTTACAGCTTGGATACGCTCCAAACGCGGACGCCATTCCATTGCTCATACAGACTCAGTCTCCAGATAACAGTTCAGATACGTTCCAAACGCGGATACCATTCTGATACTCATTCTTCCGACTTACAACATGAAGTTCAACAAAAATTCTTGGATGGAATCTTTAAGCCCATCTCCGACAAGATTTTGTCACCTCTCCAAATGGCATCTTTAAGCTCATTCCCTCATTCCCTCAAATGGCATCTTTTACCTTTGAGTCACGAACGGCAAAACTCGCCAATTTAACTCTTCAGGTTCAAGAAGATTGAACAGGGGCAAGTGTTGTACCCCAAAATTTGCCCTCTCATTTTATCAAGATTTCCCCTCACAAGACTCTTTGGACTCCAAACAGGACTAAGGTTTGCTCAGCTCAAGACATCTCCTTGCACTGATGACCTGAAATTAGGGTTTGAGTTTGCACAAGGATTTTTGGACTTCCCATGCTTCATATGACTTTCATGCTTCATGTTGGACTCCTAAGATTTCTCATACCAAGTTTCAAGCCTTAAATCAAATTTTTGCCCATTCAATTGGACAGTTGACCTAAAAATCAGTTGTATTGGGGGAAAAAGTCAATTGTGGCCAATTTACAGTCAAACCTCATAATTTTTTATCCAAATAAACATTATAGACTCATATGAACCATTTCATCAAGTTTGGACCATAACTCCTCAAGAAATTTGATCAGATCATCAAAAGGGCAAAATGGTCAATTTTTAGGGTTTTGACTGCAGAAGGGCAATTTCTGATTTTTAACCTAACCAATGGAAAATTGGATTCAAGCATGGTTTCAATGACTCAATGGCATCATCTTGACCTAATCACAAGGTTCAAAAGATCTCAAAAGCATTGGATTGACAGATGAATTTTCCAGTCAACTGATTAAAAATCAACTGTACACTGAAAAGTCAAACTTTGAATTTTTGGTCAAAATCAAGTGCCAAGGGTCATTTTTCATCAAGATGTGTCAAAACATGAAACTTGTTCATCAAGAAACCTAATTTTGAAAATTTTCATAACTTAGAAATTTTCTAAGTTATGAAAATTTCTCATTTTTTCCCATCTTTCCCAAATTTTTCACCATGATGCAATTGGATTCAAAGAAAACTTACCACATGAAAGTTGTAGTCCTCCACAAAATCTACAACTTTGATTCACAAAGTTTTCCCAAAAGATGCTTGGATCTCAAGTTCTGATTTAATGAATAAGGGTCCATAAAACTTTTAACTTAGTAAAATTTTGCCCTAGTTTAGACAGGATTTTGACCTATCTTCATGGCAACTTTTCACATAGTTCCAAGTGGAATCTCAAAATGCTTTTCAAATATGGATTGTAGAGCATGTTACAAGATTTCCAAAATTTCCAAAAACTCTCCAAGATCATTTATGGTTAGGTAGAATCGAAAGTTTGAAAATGGTCATTTCTCACTTTTGTTCATGGCATTTTTCACATTGGCACAAGTTGCAAATCAGTTTGGATCATGCTTGTACTTGGTTTACAGGTTATAATCCTTTCTACACTCATAAATTAAATGCAAATACATTGGACAAAGGCATTGTTCTAAGTTATAGAGCATTACACAAAGAGTTAATCCAAAAATGGCAAAAAGGCAACATTGCTACTTTGATAAAGCATGCTTTATGTCCTTTTGTTTATCTTGAGCATTGAACTTAATCTTTTGCAGCAAACCACATCCACAAACATCAGAAAAGGTTTACCAACTATCCTCAGGCCATGAGCTAGCCTGTATAGGCTGTGCCTTTGTCAACTCACTTTTTACTTTAAAAACAAGAAAGCTTGCAAAAACTCCACAACTTGTGCATTTGATAAAAACCAAGTCTTGTGAACATTTCAAAAACCCTCAGCACATTATACCAAGCCAGAAACACGAGCTCATAGCATTGCAAACACCCTCAAACATAAAAAACACCAAGTTCTTGTCAAAACAGGGCCATACCTGCAGAACTCAAGCCAAAACAAATTTGCCTCGTGCGTTTTGTCTTGAACCACTTCAGACACATTCCATACATTCCATTTAAACTATCCAAACCCTTCTCAAGCAACTGTAACTCCATTTTCAAGCTTCACCATTTTCAATTTCTGGGTTTGCAGGTTGAGTTCTATAGGGGGATTCAAGCCATTTCAAAGCAAGCAAAGCATTGGGAAAGGTCAACGGAACATCAAGCAAGCTCAAAAGTCCTTCAGGCCTCACTCACAACTCCTACATTGCCATATTCGAACTTAACTGAAACAGGTATTTCTAAATATTCTAACTCCTTATTTAGGCATCATTAAGCTTAGGTTTGTGAAGCAAAAATGTAGTCTCTAAGTTGCTTGAGTTGTACATCTGCATAGCTTCCATTTATATTATCTGAGCTAGAAGAATTTAGATGATGAACATGCTGAAAAAACTAGGTTAGAATTTAGGGCTAATGAAATTCTCTCTGGTCTTTGAGAGTTAGATCAAGTTTCTTATTTCATTAGAATCGTATGATGATGAGCTATAACTTTCATGTTGCAAGATTTTGTTTTTAAGCACGTATGCAGGAGATACGGTTTGAAGTACAGGACGCGCGCATTTCTGTTCCAAGGACAGGGACAAAGTGGAAATGGGTTGGGCCTGGCTTGTTTGACTTTTTGCATCACCTTCTTTTCTTTCTACACCCCCTTGGCCCATTTCTTTTATTTTTTATATTTTCTTGAATATTTCACATTTCTGACTTTTATTTAATTTTCTTGAACATTAAAAATCATCAAAAATATTTTCTTAATTTTTAGATTTTTATTTTATTATTTTTATTATTTTTTATGACAAAAAATAGTTTATTATATAATATATACTTTATTTTCTTAAAATAAAACTTGCAAATAATATAAAAATATTATACATTTTTATTTTTATTATTTATATACTTATAAAATTATTTTATCACATATTCTATTTTTTAAAATATTTTTGTATATATTTTTATTTATTTTCTTGTACATAAAAATAAATAAATAAATAAATAATATTGAATATTTTATTTTAAATAAAAAATTAGGGTTTTCACCCTTTCAAAAATAATCATCTTTTATTTTCTTTTTTAAGACATTAAATAAATTTATTTTACATACATAAAATAAATACAAAAACATTTCTTTGCATATTTACATTTTTTTTGTACGTTTAAATATTTGCTTGTTTATTTATTTGTACAAATAAATTCAATATGGTTGTAATAATTTTAGGGCTTTATTTTGAGCAATATCCCCTTATTCAAACTTGTATCCCCCCTCCCCATAATATTGTTGTAATAGTCTTAGATTTACTTTTCGCATTTTATTGCTTTTATATGCATGTTTAGTAAATTAGGGTTTGTATGATAACCAAAAATCAAAACAAATAGCATGATCTAAATACAAGACAAAAGTGCATAAAAAATGTCAACACCTTGAACACAAGCACCCCTAGGGTTTCATCCACTTTGTTGCCTTAAAATGACCATGGTATGCATGCTAGGTATCTTGGCAAAACAAAAACAAAATAAAAAGATCATAGTCCCTCGATGACGCTATCTTGGTTGCCTAAACAAAAATGATCTAGTCCCTCAAAAAACTTGCTAAAGATACTTGGCAATATTGTTATCATGGTAATACGATGACCCACGCCCGTCCCGTTTAACATCCAAAGACAAGGTTGTTTACCAAATACAATGGTAAAACAACAATGTCAAAAGGGTTAAAAATGTGTAGGAAAGATCTTTCAGTAGGGTAGACAACTCCTAGTTACTTGATAAATTTGAAAACATCCTTGCTATTTTCAAACACACACAATTTCAAAACCATTTCCAAAATAAACTTTCAAACATTGAAACATTTTTCAAAAGACATACATCTTTGTATACATTCTTCAAACAAGAATCATTACAAAGATTGCCACAACGATGGCCTCTTTTCAAAATACTTTTAAAACCACACAAAGCACCATTTCAAACAATTGAAAAAGAAAAGCAAGTGATGTAAACAAGTAACTAAGAGCCCATGGAAAACCATGGATTAAAAGGGTGCTAGCACCTTCCCTTTTCATAATCTACCCCCCGAACCCAAGAAAACATCTCAAAGGTTTTTCCTGTGCTTTTTGACCTTTCCTTTGGATAAAATAAAAATTCGGTGGTGATTCTTGCTAAACCTAAACATTTGTGAACACAAACGCAAAACCTCAAGTCAGTTCTCCCACCGTATCACACTTACAAATATTATGCTAGAAGATTGTTACCCTTCTTTAATAAAGTTAAATTCCATCACATTCCTAGATATGAAAATCAAACGGTGGATGCTTTGGAAACTCTGGCTTCTATGTATCAAGTAAATGCTTGGAATTATATACCTCGAATCATGGTTTAGCGAATGGATAGGCCCGCTCATGTGTTTACAACGAAAGAGGTATCAGATGAGAAACCTTGGTATTATGATATCAAGCATTTTCTCTAAACTCAGGAATACCCGATTGGTGCTTCGAATAAAGATAGAAAGACATTGAGAAGATTGGCTGGTTGTTTCTTCCTCAGTAAAAATGTATTGTACAAGAGAAATTATGACATGGTCTTGCTCAGATGCATGGATAGACACGAAGAAGACATGTTGATGCATGAGATTCATGAAGGTTCATTTGGCACTCATGCCAATGGACATTCGATGGCTAAAAAGATGCTAAGGGAATGTTACTATTGGCTGACAATGGAATATGATTGTTACAAATTTGCAAAGAAGTGTCATAAATGCCAGATTTATGCGGACAAGGTTCATGTGCCTCTGACACTTCTCAATGTGATATCTTCCCCATGGCCTTTCTCTATGTAGGGTATTGACATGATTGGGATGATAGAACCCAAAGCTTCAAATGGACATCGTTTTATCTTGGTAGCAATTGATTACTTCACCAAATGGGTGGAAGTTGCTTCATATGTTAATGTTACTAAGCAAGTGGTTGTGCGCTTCATTAAGAATAATCTTATATGTCGGTATGGTGTGCATAGAAGAATTATCACTGACAATGGCTCGAATCTGAACAACAAGATGATGACAGAACTTTGTGAGGAATTCAAGATTGTCCATCATAATTCATCTCCGTACAGACCAAAGATGAATGGTGTTGTTGAAGCTGCTAATAAGAATATCAAGAAGATTATCCAGAAAATGGTTGTTACTTATAAGGATTGGCATGAAATGCTCCCTTTTGCTTTGCATGGATATCGAACATCTATCCGAACATCAACAAGAGAAACCCCATTCTCCCTTGAGTATGGACTGGAAGCGGTACTCCCAATTGAGGTTGAGATTCCCTCTTTGTGTGTGATAATGGAAACCGAGCTGTCAGAGGCTGAATGGGTCCATAACCGGTTTAACCGATTGAACTTGATTGAAGAGAAGAGAATGAGGACTTTGTGTCATGGCCAGTTATATCAGAAGAGAGTGAAGAAAGCTTTTGATAAGAAGGTCAAACCTCGTGAATTCAGAGAAGGCGACCTCGTGCTCAGGAAGATCATGTCTTTTAACGCTGATTCTAGGGGAAAGTGGAATCCCAATTTTGAAGGCCCATATGTTGTCAAGAAAGCCTTCTCTGACGGTGCATTAATTCTTGAAACTATGGATAACGAGGAGTTCCCATGTCCCGTGAATGCTGATGCAGTCAAGAAATACTTCGCCTAAAGAAATAAAAGAACGACTCGCTAAGTTGAAAACCCAAAAGGGCGGCTTAGGCAAAAAAAGAGCGTCTCAGTAGGCCGAAAACCTGAAAGGGCGGTCTAGGAAAAAATTAGAGACATAAACAGAATAAAATTTCCTGCTAAGTTGAAAACCCGCAAGGGCAGCTTAGGCAAAAGTTAGGGACTTTCTTGGCAAGTAACTACATCAGACAAGACTTGATCGTTGGAGCAACAATCTTCTCGAATCCTCATACTTCAATAGAAGCTTCTACTTGGGATTTCAAAAGTTGTTAGAGGGGATAGTGGTCATTGTATCTCAATGTATCTTTTCCATTATATATTACCATTTTCTGAACTTTGTAATCATCCATGGAGTCTCGCCATTCGTAGATTACCATTCTATAAATGAAATTTGAGCTTTTACCGAATTCTTTGTATTTCTTATTTTATTTAGATTGCAAAGACTCCATTTATTAATGATAATAACTTTCAAAGCGAAAAGATTAAATAACAAAATTGATTTTCAAAAAGAATTTACAATTTTCTTTTACTTAAAAATTTGTGACGCAAGAAAAATAAATAAAAGTGGTGATCCCAGGAATGGATGAACTCCATCTATTTTAAGAAGTTATGTTTCCCGGGGAAGTTTTTCTCAAGATGTTTTCGCTATATTAGGTTTGTGACTCCAGTATCCCCGGTCAAGTTTTGGTTCATTTCTCCTCTTTTCTGAGTTTGCATGATATGAAGATTCAATCCAAGATTTCTCCAGTGAAGGTTTCATTTGTTTAATAGAAGTCATTTCTTCCCAGAGAAGTTGGTACAATAATTACTCTTGAAGAGCAAGGGCCTCAGTTTTCTCCAGTGAAGAACGTATACTGGTTTTCCCTTTTGTGAATATGGTGTTGACCTCCCCAATAAAGTCGGAACGAATCCCCCAGTAAATGTTTTGATGATTAGATGTTTGTCTGCTCTACTTGAAATTGATTTT
Source organism: Vicia faba (assembly GCA_948472305.1). NCBI lineage: Eukaryota > Viridiplantae > Streptophyta > Magnoliopsida > Fabales > Fabaceae > Vicia > Vicia faba. The sequence goes on from OX451737.1 coordinate 629,167,771, forward strand.
GCAATCCCCAGTAGAAGCGTTACTTTTGAAAATATTTGATTCCCCATTAAAGTATGAGTGTTATTTCCTAGTAAAGCATGGGAGAAGATGTTGTATCTCTGTATCTGTATTGTTTGGTCGCTATGTTTTGTTTACTTCCGAATTGCATTTCTCCCCAGTAAAGTTAAACCAGGAAGTAGGTTTTGTTTCCTCAGTTGGCGCCTACTTTTTCCTACGGAATGTTCATCTGGGATGTGATTTAGCTGAGTGTTGATTATGCCCGATTTGGTTTTTCCTGGTTACTCCCAGTGTTATATATCTATTTTGTCAGTATATGCACGATAACACTCGTACATTCATACATACATCATGCATAGTTAAAATTGGCAAATCATTGCTCATTCACATTCGTTAGTATTGTGTTGACGTATTACCCTATTTTACAGAGTTGTGTTGTCCTCTCTACAATAGAGTGTCGGCCTTAAGCAGAAAGCGTATATTCTTTCAATTTCCCCACTGAGTTATCCCTTGTGGAAGATTTTTTCTTTAGCCTTCCTGTACAGTTCTTTGTCTGGATAGATCGGGTTTCTCTCTTGAGTTTGATTCTCAAAGAATGTATTTTGGTAGACTGTTTTACGCCAGTTTATTTCTTTCCCAGCAATATTATTACTTTGGATTTCCGCAAGCTTCGAGTTTTGGTTTGAGAATGTGTATTTATTTTGCACGAGAAGACCTTTATCTCCTCGGTAGGAATATATTGGCATTTCCCCAGGAAGTCATGATTCATTCTCCAGGAGGTAATATTGCTTTCCCCGAAAATTATTTTTTACAATCCTTCCTATAACAACAAGTAGCATGTCTCTTTATTTGAGCAACTTGTACTTTCCTGTAAAAGTTGACGTAACTTTTTTGCTATATTCTCTATGAGTGGATAGTTTACAATTTGTTGCCAAATTACTCCAGTGGATGGTAATACTTTCAATATCACAGAGACAGTTCATTGAGAAATCATTACAAGTGATAGTCTCTTTATTTGAGATAGCTTATATATTACCCTTTCTAGGAGGAGTGCCTTGGTTAAAGAAGAAGTTGAGACCCGTTCTAGGTGAAATGCCAGAATTTTAGGGAAACTTATATTTTCTCTCTACCTTCAGTGAAAGGTTGTAGGTCTTCGGCAGTGAACGTCGATGATTGTTATCTTTTTGCTACCCTCAGTGAATGTTGGTAGTTCAACGTTAGTGAACAGAGGTACTATGATATATTATCTCTCTACCTTCAGTGAAAGTTGGTAGGTTATCGGCAGTGAACATCGATGATTGTTATCTTTTTGCTACCTTCTTTGAACGTTGGTAGTTCATCGCCAGTGAACGGAGATGATATGATATATTTTCTCTCTACCTTCAGTGAAAGTTGGTAGGTCTTCGGTAGTGAACGTCGATGATTGTTATCTTTTTGCTACCTTCAGTGAATTTTAGTAGCTCATCGTCAGTGAATGGAGGTGCTATGATATATTATCTCTCTACCTTCAGTGAAAGTTGGTAGGTCATCGGTAGTGAATGTCGATGGTTGTTATCTTTTTGCTACCCTCAGTGAATGTTGGTAGTTCATCGTTAGTGAACAGCGGTGCTATGATATATTTTCTCTCTACCTTCAGTGAAAGTTGGTAGGTCTTCGGAAGTGAACACCGATGATTGTTATCTTTTTGCTACCTTCAGTGAACGTTGGTAGTTCATCATCAGTGAACATCGGTGCTATGATATATTTTCTCTCTACCTTTAGTGAAAGTTGGTAGGTCTTCGGCAGTGAACGTCGATGATTGTTATCTTTTTGCTACCTTCAGTGAATGTTGGTAGTTCATCGTCAGTGAACAGTGGTGCTATGATATATTTTCTCTCTACCTTCAGTGAAAGTTTGTAGGTCTTTGACATTGAACACCGATGATTGTTATATTTTTTCTACCTCCAGTGAATGTTGGTAGTTCATCGTCAGTGAACGGTGGTGCTATGATATATTTTATCTCTACCTTCAGTGAAAGTTGATAGGTCTTCGGCAGTGAACATTGATGATTGTTATCTTTTTTCTACCTTCAGTGAATGTTGGTAGTTCATCGTCAGTGAACGGAGGTGCTATGATATATTCTCTTTCTACCTTCAGTGAAAGTTGGTAGGTCACCTTCAGTGAAAGTTGGTGGTTCATCATCAGTGAACATCGATGATTTTTCTTTTCTCTACCTTCAGTGAACGTTGGTAGCTCACTGTCAGTAAATGTCGGTGTCGTTATTTCTTTCCTCTTTCTACCTTAAGCGAACGTTGGTAGCTTCGCCTTCAATAGAAGTTGGTGTATCCTTTGGCTTTTTATCATGCTCCATAAGTCGGGTCTTTTGATCCACCAGTGATTTAATTTTCCTGGTCGGGTTTCTCTCTTGTTTCTTTATTTTGTTACATCCCCAGTGGTGTTCTGCATCCCTTTGGTTTTGTCCATGTGCACTCATATTCATAAGCATTGCATGGCATCTTAGGGCCAAAAATAGGGTTTGTTTTTATATTTAAGTATCTTTGATCGCGTCGACACAAATATTTTTAACCTTCGTATCTCCGGATAGAAAAAACTTTAATAAGGGCAACTGTTGTACCCCAATTTTTGCCCCTAATATCCCTTCATCATACCATATTGATTCAATCACAACAAGATCACATTAGGGTTGTTGGTTTTCCTCCCTACCTTTAGCTTTGCTCTTTGAGGAATCACCAAGCACCTTGACTTGTTTTTTTTGTGATCATGAATATTTTGTCTTGATTTTTCCTTTTAATTAATAAAATTCAATGTTGGTTTGTCTTGCTTGTTACTAATGTAGGTAAAGGCAATGAGATTTAGCAAGTTGCTCTATGGGTTCATGAGTTTATTTCCATGCCTTAGGCAATAAAGCTTGAGAAGTCCAAACCTCACCATTGAAGTTGTTTTGGAATATATGGCATGGCAAGGTTTACTTTGGTTCACTACATTCCTAAGATATCAAGATTAATTCAAAAGTGTAAGGGATTGATTGAAGAAGTTGTCATGGTTGGACAAGGCCTTGTTCCCAATGATCACAAGTGCATATTTCTCTCAATTATCAAGATATGGAAGTGTTTTTGGTGGCTATGAGTTCTAATTATCATCCTCAACAACTTTTATTTACAAAGAAAGGGTGTTGGTACAAGAAGTTTGTTCAAAATTGTCAAAGTTCCTCAAAGCATTTTCTTGATCTAAGAGCTAGGGTTTTGAACTTCAAAGAAGTATATCTTGCTCATATTTTGGTATTTTTTAGTTATTTCAAAGACATCCTTCTCTTCAAAGGGTTACCAATAAATCACTTTAAAAGTTTCAAGGAGTTTTCATGCGGAAGAAACTTGATGATGAAGAAAGATTACAAGTCCTCCAGATGAACCCCCATTTCCCCATGTGTGACTTCAAATGATCATAACTTGGTCAATTTTTATCACCTTGAACCCACTCTTTTTCCACAATGATCTTGAGAGTATGAACTTTATGCTTTCTTTATGTGAAAAGTGATAAAATGGATGGAAGATTCCTTAAGGATACAAAAGATTATAGGTCATTTCATGATTATTTGCCAACTTCAAAAATTCATAACTCTCTCAATTTTTGGAGATTGTGAATGGTTCAAGTTTCAAAATGTCATTCAAGAGGTCTATTTCATGTCATATTTTTTTTCAAGATCAAATTCCAAGTGGAAGGCCATGTTTGGATGCAAAACATTATAGGTCACTTTTGAAGAAAAATTAGAAATATTTCTAAGTATGGAAAGTCAACCTTTTCCCCATCTTTGATTCACTTCAACTTTCACCTTAAGCATCCAGAATCGTGCCTTATGACCCCTTGAGCTGAGAATGCCATTGGATTGAACTTGGTAACTTGGAACTGAAGTTTCTTCATAAGTCCGAATTTGAAATTCATGTTTTGGCCTCTAAACATCAAATTAGCACGCGTTTATGATCTAAACATGTTTAACCAAGTTGCCAAAGTTGATTAGAGCCTTAAAACATAAGGATTGGATGAGTTTTGATGGAAATCAGATCACACTTTGCTCGTGCATCAGGTTCACACGATTTACCTCCAAACTTCATCATTTCACACGCTTGAACATTCATTTGATTCCCTATAAATACAGGGTCATTCCCCATTCATTTCCTCAAGATTTGAGATCCAAAAACACTTTATCAAAACCCCACACGAACTTCAATTTTTTGAAATCAGTTTCTGAGATTCTAGCCTTTTCTTCCAAAATTCTTTGCACATTCATCTTCCTTAAGCATCATAGAAACTCTCCAGCACTTAAACCAAGCAAAACAAGCTATAATCCAAGCTACAGAAGTCAAGTTTCGGAGCTTCTTTCTTGAACTTCGAAAAGGTAGAATTCTCCACCATTTGGATCCAAATAAAGCACTAACCTGTTCTACTCCTTCTCCTGATTCTAGTGCTTCTTACAATTTTTAAATCCATTGAGAATTGAGAGAGAAATCTCAAATTGAAGGTGCTCGCTATTTTCTGGCTTTTTGATTCATATCTCTTTGTATACTTTATAAAAATTTGGCGCGATGGTGGTGTTAGGATCGTCTTGAAGAGACGAATCTAATGATACTGGACTGGGATCCTAATTTTACTGTTTGAAAGATCTCACAAAATCTCCATTGCAGGGTGGCTGGAGGTTGAAAATGATGACATGTCTCGTCTCAGCCAATGATAGTGTGTCAAATGTTTTAATTTCATCGGTTGCATTTTTTATGATTCCCTGTGTGTTGTACCCCAAAATTTGCCCTCTCTTTCTTCAGGAAATCATCTTGGATTTTCAGAGTCCCTCTGAAACAAATCCAAGTCCTGAACTGTCATTTTTGCCCAAGCAAACCACTTACAAGAGCAAGATGATCACACAAGCTCTAAAGACAACACTTTTATCTTGAGAAAAATTAAATTCTAAGTACTTGGAATTTTTCTCTAAAAATGAGTGTTTAAGAAGAAATCAGCGCTTCAGAACTTCTGGACCCAACTCCAGATAGAAACGGTCAGAAGTTGCAATTTTGGCGCAGTCAGAAGTTGGCTCTTCAGCAGCTACATCAGCTCAATCAGAAGTTGTAAACGTGGTTCAATGCGTAAGTCTCAGACAGAACATGACTCTTTCAGCAGTTACGCAAGCTCAGCCAGAATTTGCTAAAGGAATGCAAAAGAAGCAAGGAAGTCTGAAGGCTCTTTCAGAACATGCTGAAATCAGAAGATGAAAAGGTCAGAAGAATGGGTGTTACACTGATACAGAATCTCTAAGCCCAGGAGTTCCAGAAGAAAATGCAAGGAACGTGTCAGAAAATCAGGAGAATCCCCAGAACTTGCTAAGACAACAGGAAGCCAAGGCCAGAGCATGGTTTACGTTGTTCTTGTTGAAACAGAACTGCTGGTTCAAAGTTTGGTTTCCATTACCAGAATATTGATGTTGATAAGTCTTATCACCATTTAATGCTCATTAATGCTTCCAACCACTCCTGAACATTCATCCAAGTAACCCCTTCACGTGTGGCTTGCTAAATGCCTTTATGCATATTCTGGCATGGGTCTACGCGCCACCGCCCACCTAAGAGGTCACTTCTCCCCAATCCACGCCTGCTGTTCCAGCCTAGGCTGAAAGGCTATCTGTTATCACAACTTCCCAGGAATTTCTGTCAAAGAACAATTCAAACTCTGTTGGCGCCTTTAATAACCAAGAAATCCACAACAGCTTTGCCTATAAATAGAGAACCATTGTCCATTGAAAAAGGGCGTTCAAGAAACAGAAAAATTGCTAAGAGAGAAACAGAAATCTTTAGCAAGAAAGTGTTGTGAAACTCTGCCAAAATCTCCAGTGTTTCATAACTTTGAAGTTCTTACCTTCAAACTTCATCAAATACCCAGTTTTCTTTGTGAACCAAAGACACCCTTTTCAAACTTCTGACCCTATATACGCATACACCTTCATCTATCCTTTTCAAAAAGAATCTGTCCAGAATACCATCAGAGCCAAAAGCTAGCTTTCATCCACAAACTTTTCCAACAGCCAGGTAAGCACCTGTTGACCTTCATCATGCTGCTAAGCATCATCAGCTGTGCATGCTCAAATAATCATAATGTAAATATCATGTTGTTGTTATTTGTGTTCTGAGGATTTTCACCTCAGAATGTTTTGAGCCAGCGTAGAACCTGCCTGTGACCCTGTTGATTCTGCCCTCTGAAACACTTTGACATTTGCTGGAGCTACTCCAAATATGTTTTCTGTTTTGTGGAAAAATAACAAAATTGCAGATGTTCTGATTAGCACAGGGAGGAGCAGAGTGCTGACTTTGACGTTAGCACATCTGAAGCCTGTTTTGCCGACAATGATATCAGAACTTCTGAGAGTTATTGTATTTCCAGCAGAATCAGAACTTCTGGTCTCCCCACTAATAAACTTTTGTCTTGCAGCGCAGGGGGGTCAGAACTTCTGATTTCCCCACTAACAGGTTTATGTTTTGCAGGTGCCAGGGTCAGAAGTTCTGACTCATACAGTTTAACCAAGAGGTTGATCATTTGGCAGCGGATCTGAGTCAGAACTTCTGATGACCTCTCAGCAGCGCGCTGGCTCCCTCTCTCTTTCTCTCTATCTTGTTTTTTGTTATTTTCTTTTTTGTCTATTTTTCTCGTTGAACCCCCCATGTACAAATGTGTACCCCCACCCCCTAATTGTTGTAATAGCGTAGGATTTTTTATTTTCCGCTTCTTATTGCTAGTAATTAGGATATGTATGGCAAGATAAAATCAATGAAATAGAAAATCCTAATTAAAAGATAAACTCTTGAATGCAATAAAACACACTTGCACACTAACACCCCTAGGGTTACATCCACTTGTTGCCTTAAAAATTGGGCCATGTTACGCATGCAAAGTATCTTAGTAAAACAAACAAAATCAAAAGATCATAGTCCCTCGATGACGCTTTCGAAAGTTGCCTTACAAAAATGATCTTAGTCCCTCAAAAGAAAAATTAAGATACTTTGCAACATTGCTATCATGGTCTATACGATGACCCATGCCCGTCCCGTTCACATCCTAACACAAGATTGTCCACCAAATACAATGGTGGAACAAAATTGTTAAAAGGGTTAAAACATAGCAAAAAAAAAAATCTTTGAGAAAATTAGGGTAGATAGCTCTTGGTTACTTGCCAACTTGCAAACAAAAAAACACTTGCCTACTTTTCAAAACACACATCACAACACACTTTCAAAACAACTTTCAAAAACATTGAAAACTTTTCAAAAGACATATACCTTTGTATACATCCCAACATGGATCATTACAAAGGTTTCCACCACATTGGCCTCTTTTCAAAACATTTTCAAACCCACACACAAAGCACCATTTCAAACAATTGAAAATCAAGGCAAGTTGATCTAAGCAAGTAACTAAGAGCCCATGGATAACCATGGATAGAAAGGGTGCTAATACCTTCCCTTTCTATAATCTACTCCCCGAACCCAAGAAAACATCTCAAAGGTTTTTGCTGTGCTTTTTTAACCTTTCCTTAGGATAAAATAAAAAGTCGGTGGTGACTCTTGCTCAACCGAAACATTTGCGAAAACAAACGCAAAACTCAAGTCAGTTCTCCCACCGTATCACAGAACTGGCGACTCTGATGGGGAAAATTTTAAAGTGGAGTAACCTTAGGGCTTAGATCACCCTCTTGCATGACTAATTATTTGATTTGTTTGCTTTATATCTTGGCTCTCTTGTTTGGGCTTGAAATCCTACACCCGGATTTGGGGAAACATTCATAGATAGCAATACGTTGTGGAAACTGTGCGGGGTATACCGACACGGTTGAAGCAATAGCTATATTAGTGCGACATATTTGTGAGTACCGGTAACCCTTGAGTTCAATCAAGGAGAGTACGGGGCCGCTGAGTGATGTCACTAAGCACTAATGACCTAGAACCTTACTTGACCATCTTGGCCTTTCATTAGGGGTAGTGAGATGACCGGCTTTGGTGCAGTCCGAAGTTGGTAGATACTCGATACTACACTCATTGAGGGTTGTTTTCTTGGAATATTTTGGTCTCTAGTTAAGTGGCTAAACCAAAACAATGAACATGGAAAATAGTCCAGTGATATTGAGCTCCTTAGAACCCGATTACTATTTATAGGACAGGTTTTTAAGCCAACTACACTCAAGAGGGTACTTACCTATGAAACCCCATGCAAGCCTGAAACTAGGGTTTTGTGTGATTTGCTTGTACATATGTTTGTGCATACATCATGAACATCATAAAGCATCATATGCATACACTAACCACTTCAAGGGTTTAGATTTTCATCTTTGTTCTTGTTTTGTAGGTCATGGAAATTTCTCGCAGGAAAACTATCCAGGTCAACCTTGTGAGAATCCTTCCTCCACTCAAAGAGCTCACATCCAGAATTCCGGAAAGCTCTCCCTTCAGTGAAAGACATGGTAGACTACTCAGCCTAGTCAACACCAACATTGAAGAGGACATGATGAAGGTGTTGTTCCAGTTCTTTGACCCTCTTCACCACTGTTTCACTTTCCCCGACTACCAGTTGGTGCCCACTTTGGAGGAATTTTCTCAACTCCTGAGGATTCCTATCCTTAATCAACTACCTTACAACGGTACGGAAAAGGAACCAAAGCCTGAAGATGTTGCCCGAGCACTACATCTACAGCCATCTGACATCAAGGGGCATTGGGAAACTAGAAGCGGTGTCAAAGGCTTCTTAGAAAAATTCTTGTTTGAGAAGGCACAAGAGTGTTGGAATTCATTGGACCTACAAGCCTTTGAAGAAATTGTGGCCCTCCTTATCTATGGGCTGGTCTTATTCCCAAATCCTGACCAGCTTGTAGACGTCAATGCCGTCAAGATCTTCTTATCCAGAAATCCAGTACCAACATTGCTTGGGGACATTCTTCACTCATTTTACACTCGAACAATGAGAAAGAGGGGTGTTCTCATGTGCTGTACTCCTCTCCTTGCAAGGTGGTTTATTTCGCACCTTCCACAATCTGTCTTGAAAAATGACCAAGGCCTAAGGTGGTCACAACGGTTGATGACCCTCACTCACTCTGATGTACATTGGTGTCCTCGATCCAGAGAAAATGTCATCATCATTGATCGTTGTGGAGAGTTCCCTAATGTTCCACTACTTGGCATTAGAGGAGGCATTACCTACAACCCTTGTCTAGCTTTGAGACAATTTGGATATGCTCGAAGGGATGGCCCTCATGATATGCTGATTCCTGACCTAGTTTTTGACTTCGACAACGATGCGCAAGGACTTCGCCAAAGATTCATCAGAGCTTGGAGGATGCCTAACAAGGTTGACAGCAAGACACTGGGGCACAAGAACTCCATCCCTCTTGAGCCTTACCTAAAATGGGTACGAGCCCGAGCCCAGAGTCTAATGATGCCTTATCCTCATGTTCTCCCTGTGATTAAAGAGCCTGTTGCGGAAGGAGAGGTTCCCTACACCATCCTATATCCTGACATGCCTACATCGTGGGAGGAGATGCAGAAGAGTTAGATCCAACTCAAGGAGGAAAATACTTTTGAAGCCAGCTTCTACGCCAGTGAGAAGAAGGTTTTGGAGCTTACCCGCCGACTCCATGAGGAAGAGACCCTCAATACCTACATCTCACCAAAGATGATGCGCAATGTCTTTTTACCTTGAGAAGTTTTTGTAATATTTGGCCCATGGGGCATCTATATACTGACAAATTTCTTCTTATTAATATGACGTGCGTTCTTTTTTTTGTTTGCAACAATTTTGAATGTTCTAAATCCTTGAATGCATTGCATACATAAGCATACCATTCATCATGTGCATAAGCAGGTCTCCACACCAGGTTTCCTTATCTTTCTTCTGTTTATTTCAGCAGGATGGATCTCGAACAAACAGTCAAGGACTTGCAGTCTCAAAACGCACAGTTTCAACAACTCCTGATGACCTTGGCTAAGGGTCAGGAAGATCTGAAAGCCCTGCTGGGGAACAAAGACCAAGTGAAAAATAAGAAGAAGAGAATCGGGGTGGCTACCCTAGGGAGAAGGTTTGAGGGTGAAGCCAGAAGAGTGCTTGAATTTCCCCCTACGTCTGAAGAAGGAACCAGTAAAGGGAATGCGGTTGCGGTACCTTCTGAATCCGAGGTTGAGGAAGAGGAGGCTGAAGAGGACGAAGACTACTCTGATCAACAATACCCGCCCGCTGATGATAAGTACAAGGGTTTAGAAGACAGGTTGGCAGCTATGGAGCTGCAGAGAGTTCCCGGCTTAGATTTCGAAGACTTGGGATTTGTTGCTGGAATTGTGATCCCCCCGAAGTTCAAAGTTCCAGCTTTTGCAAGATATGACGGGCTATCCTGCCCAAAGATGCATCTCAAATCATATGTAAGGAAAATCCAACCTTACACTGCAGACAAGAACCTTTGGATCCATTTCTTTCAGGATAGCCTTTCTGGGGCTCAACTCGAGTGGTTCTATCAGCTGGATGGAGCCAGTATCCGAAACTGGGAAGACTTGGCCACCGCATTTTATAAACAATATCAGTACAATTCTGACCTTGCTCCTACGCGTACCCAACTTCAGGGTATGTCACTGGGAACGGGCGAAGGATTCAAAGAGTATGCGCAAAAGTGGAGGGATCTGGCTGGCAGGGTGCAGCCACCTTTGACTGACCGTGAACTTGTTGACATGTTCTTAGGGACCTTGTCTGGTCCGTTCTTTAACCATCTGATTGGTAATTCTTCTGCTGGGTTTACAGATTTGATTTTGACTGGTGAGAGGATAGAAGCTGGTATCAAGTCGGGAAAGATACAGAAAGGTGCCGCTGCGAGTACTGAGAAGAGGCCTTTCAAGAAGGAAGCTAGTGCTGTTTATGGTCCTAGAAGACAAGTTAAGCCGGAACGCCACCAAGCTGTCAATGTATTGGTAATTTCAAAGCCTGCTGCTGCTCCTCAGCAGTATAATCAACAAAGGGGTGAGAGGCCCAAAAGGCAGTATACTCGGCTCAATATGACCCTGTCTCAGATTTTGCCACAACTACTATCAACCAATTTGGTAACTGTCAAAGAAGCTCCGAAGGTGGTAAACACAGCTTCTCCAAAGTACAACCCCAACGCCCGTTGCGCCTATCACTCTGATAGCCCCGGGCATACTACGGACGATTGCTGGGCTCTGAGGAATAAGGTTCAAGACCTTATTGATGTTAAGGAAATACAGTTTGAGGCGCCCGAAAGACCCAATGTTGTAACTGCTCCCATGCCCCAGCATGGAGTGAACGCTATGGAAGAAGACCGATATATAGCCTCCGTGGAAGAGATTGTTACCCCATTTCGACTGTTAAAAGAAATATGTTACTAGTCGGTTTATTTCCGGGATGTGGTGAAGATTTCCTTCTATGTGCTGCTTCGCCTTTTGGTTGTCCTTTGCTGAAATCAGGTATCCAAAGCCTGATGGATAGCAAAGAAATCTTGTTCGAGAAGATTGTCGTTCCTGCTGTCCCTGCCGAAGAAGTTTCTATTGTCACTATTTTCAACAAACCTCCCAAGGCTCCTTCAAAGAAGCCTGTCAAAATTATGTCCACTCAGAAGTTGGCTCCCGTCATCATCACTATTCCAGGACCTCTCCCTTATACATCTGACAAAGCTGTCCCATGGCACTATGGGGCATATGTTTATGTGCTTGGAGTGAAGCAAAAGTTTGATACAAGTACCGACGTCAGCAACATCACCGAGCCTGCCAAGATTACTCGCAGTGGTAGGCTGTTTTCACCAGATATTTCGCCACCAGTCATTCAGAAACCTCTTATCATCACACCCGCAAGTGTGCATGTTTCCCTTCCAAATCAAGTTCCTATTTCTACCCCTGCCGCCGAGTCCTCTAATGCTCGGGGCAAAGGGGTTGCTGCTAATTTGCCTGCCATGACGGAGGCGCCAAAGACAACCGCTGTTGAAGCCTCCCAGCAAGAGATGGAGGAGATCCTCAAGATTATCAAGAAAAGTGATTTCAATGTTGTTGAGCAGCTGGGGCACACCCCATCAAAGATTTCTATGTTATCACTGTTATTATGCTCAGAGGCCCATGCCAAGGCCCTGATCTCCTTCCTAAAAACAACCCATGTGCCACAAGAAACGTCTGCTGATCAATTTACTGATTGTGTGGCCAACTTGACTGCCGATAATGGTCTGGGCTTTTCTGACGCCGATCTGACTGCAAAAGGAAAGAACCATAATGACGCCCTGCATGTCTCTATTGAATGCAGGGGCACTACTCTTGCCCATGTGTTGGTAGACACCGGTTCTTCATTGAATGTATTTCCCAAGAAGGCCCTAGACAGGCTAGATTGTGAGGGTCTGGAGCTCAAGCCCGGTAATATTGTTGTCCGAGCCTTTGACGGTTCGAAAAGGATGGTACATGGCGAAGTTGACATCCCAATCAGGGTTGGTTCTCAGGTGTTTAATTCTACTTTCTATGTGATGGATATCCGTCCATCCTACTCTTGTTTGCTGGGTCGCCCATGGATTCACAAGGCCGAAGCTGTGACATCCACACTACATCAAAAGCTTAAGTACCCGGTCAGAGGAAAGATTGTCACAGTGCAGGGGGAAGAAGAGTATATGGTCAGCCACCTAAACTCGTTTCGGTACATAGAAATGGATGGGGAATTCATTGAAACCCCCTTTCAACACTTTGAAGAGGTGCCTCAGACGTTGGCGTCAGCGGAAACTGTAATTGAAGACCCTCCTTTGAAGATGGCTTCCTTAAAGGATGCCCGGGCTGTGATTAAGAAGGGTGAATGTGCAAATTGGGGCCGACTCCCTGACTTTACTCCGAAGTCCGACAAGTTTGGTTTGGGCTTCACTGCAGAGGCTCAGAGGGTTGTTCGTAAAGCAAGAGTTGGAAGACCTCTTGTGTTCATTACCAACCCGGGAGTGAATGCTATTGAAGATGGTGCGGAGGAATCGGAATTTGACAGCTGGATCTACCCAACAACTGACAATGGACCAAGCAACTGGACTTCCAAAGACTTCACGCCTATTACTTTTGTCACTTAGTAATGAACTCTTTTGTTTTCAATTTGTAACAAACAATATGTTGAAACTTTTATGGCTCGGTGTCCTACCCGGGGCACCGCGGCTCCATTTGTGAGGTCTTTTGTATGACATTTTCATATATCATTAATCAAAACATTAGACGTTTGTTGAATTTCAAATCTTGTGCTCCTTTTCTTTCTTTATCATATATTGCAAAACAGCTATATTTACACACACTCACTTATACAGGTTCAAATCCACTCTGGATCTCACTAGTAACGACTCTGCTATTGCCAGTTATGACTTCGAAAATCCGATCAACTTAGCCGAAGACGAAGGTGAAGACGATTGCGAAGTGCCTGGTGAGCTTGCAAGACTGTTACTCCGGGAAGAGAGGGCCATTCAGCCACATGAAGAGCCTGTGGAAATGGTAAATCTGGGTACGGAGACAGATATAAAGGAAGTCAAGATCGGCGCCAATCTAGAGCTCAGTGTGAAACAACGGTTGATTCAGATGCTGCATGATTACATGGAAATCTTTGCTTGGTCTTACGAAGACATGCCTGGTTTGGATGCCGACATTGTGGTTCATCACCTGCCTACCAAGGAAGACTGCCCTCCGGTAAAACAAAAGGTCCGCCGTATGCGTCCAGAGATGTCCGAGAAAATCAAAGCTGAGGTTATGAAACAATTTGATGCCGGATTTCTAGCAGTGACTTCTTACCCTCAGTGGGTTGCCAATGTGGTTCCAGTACCGAAGAAAGATGGCAAGGTCCGAATGTGTGTTGATTACAGGGATTTGAACAGGGCCAGCCCCATGGATGATTTCCCTCTACCTCATATCGACGTCCTGGTTGACAACACTGCTTAGCATAAGGTATTCTCCTTCATGGACGGCTTCTCCGGTTATAATCAGATCAAGATGGCTCCTGAAGACATGGAGAAGACCACTTTTGTTACTCAGTGGGGCCCCTTTTGCTACAAGGTCATGCCATTTGGGTTGAAAAATGCTGGGGCAACTTACCAACGTGCCATGGTTGCTTTATTTCATGATATGATCCATCACGAGATAGAAGTGTATGTCGATGATATGATTGCAAGGTCCCAAACTGAGGAGGAACACCTCGACCATCTACGGAAGCTGTATGACCTTCTGAAGTTGTACAGGCTGAGGTTGAACCCAAAAAAGTGCACCTTTGGGGTGAGATCTGGAAAATTGCTAGGTTTCATTGTAAGCGACAAAGGTATTCAGGTGGATCCTGCCAAAGTGAAAGCCATACAAGAAATGCCAGCTCCCAAGACAGAAAAAGAAGTCAGAGGCTTTCTAGGACGTTTGAACTACATTGCCCGATTCATCTCGCATCTAACTGCTACCTGTGAACCAATCTTCAAGCTGCTGAAGAGAGATCAAGTAGTACGTTAGAATGACGAATGTCAGGCTGCTTTCGAAAAGATCAAAGGGTATCTCCAAGAACCACCCATTCTTATGCCACCGGTTGAAGGGAGACCTCTAATACTATACTTGACAGTACATGACAACTCAATGGGGTGTGTGCTGGGGCAGCATGACGAGTCTGGCCGAAAAGAGTATGCTATTTATTACCTGAGCAAAAAGTTTACCGGCTGTGAGACCCGGTACTCACTGCTCGAGAAAACTTGCTGCGCTCTGGTATGGGCTGCTCGTCGGCTGAGACAGTATATGTTGACTCACACTACTCTGTTGATTTCAAAAATGGATCCAATCAAATACATATTCGAAAAACCTGCTCTGTCCGGAAGAATAGCAAGATGGCAAATGATCTTGACGGAATATGACATCCAGTACACGACTCAAAAAGCAATCAAAGGAAGTGTATTGGCAGACCATTTGGCACACCAATCGGTGGATGATTACCAGTCGTTGAACTTTGAATTTCCAGACGAGGATATCATGGTAGTGACTGATTGTGAAGTACCTGGACCGGATGAAGGACCTGAGGAGGGATCCCGATGGTCCATGCACTTTGATGGAGCCTCAAACGCTTTGGGTAATGGTATCGGCGCTGTGATCATATCCCCCAAAGGCACTCATACTCCACTCACTGCTCGGTTGTGTTTCAACTGCACCAACAACATGGCGGAGTATGAGGCATGTATCATGGGTATTCAGGATGCAATTGACTTAAGGATCAAGTTTCTGAGTGTCTTCGGAGATTCCGCTCTCGTGGTCAATTAGATCAAAGGCGAGTGGGATACGAAACACCCAAATCTTATTCCTTACAAGGAGTATGTGTTGACATTGCTTCCCCACTTCGAGGAGATAACTTTTGAACACTTCCCAAGGGAGGAGAATCAGTTAGCGGACGCGTTGGCTACGATGTCTTCTATGTTCAAATTCAAATGGGACAACGAGGCGCCCCGGGTCATTATTGGGAAGTTGGATGAACCTGCACATTGCTGCGATCTCGAGACCGAAGAGGTAACTGAAATACCCTGGTATCATGAAGTGAAGAGGTACCTTGAAGCTCATAAATACCCCGAAGGCGCATCGGTTAATGACAAGAAGTTTCTGAGAAGGTTCGCGGCAAAATTCTTACTCAGCAACGACATTCTCTACAAGCGAAACCATGATTCAACCTTACTGCGTTGTGTGGATAAGACTGAAGCAGAAAAGATCATGGCAGAGCTTCATGAAGGTACATTCGGAACGCATTCCAGTGGACATACCATGGCAAAGAAAATCCTTCGGGCAGGATATTTCTGGTCCACAATGGAAGCCGACTGTTATCAGCACTCGCGAACTTGTCATAAATGCCAGATCTATGCTGATAAGGTGCACATTCCTCCGGTTCCTCTAAATGTCTTAACAGCACCTTGGCCTTTTGCAATGTGGGGCATTGATATGATCGGCGAGATCTGACCTACGGCGTCTAACGGGCACCGCTTCATCTTGGTAGCAATTGATTACTTCACAAAATGGGTTGAGGCAGCCTCCTATGCTACTGTAACCAAGAGTGTCGTGGCACGATTCATTCGGCACAACCTGATATGTCGATACAGTGTACCTGAGAGGATCATTACAGACAATGGTACCAATCTTAACAACAAGATGATCACTGAACTCTGCGAGCAATTCAAAATACAGCACCACAACTCTTCTCCCTACCGTCCGAAGATGAACGGGGCTGTAGAAGCAGCAAATAAGAATATCAAGAAGATTGTGCAGAAGATGACAGTGACCTACAAAGATTGGCACGAAATGTTACCGTTTGCTCTTCATGGTTACCGCACTTCAGCACGGACGTCGACAGGGGCAACTCCCTTTTCCTTGGTCTATGGCATGGAGGCAGTCTTGCCTATTGAAGTCCAGATACCCTCTCTCCGAATAATGAAAGATGCGGACTTGAGTGAAGATGACTGGATCCAGACTCGGCTTGATCAGTTAAACCTAATTGACGAAAAGAGACTCACTGCTATTTGTCATGGTCATACGTACCAAAAACGGATGATCAAGGCATTTAACAAGAAGGTCAGACAACAAAAGTATCAAGTCGGAGACCTGGTAATCAAGCGCATTATTCTTCCTCAAAGTGATCCCAGGGGCAAATGGACCCCTACATACGAAGGGCCATTTGTGGTTAAACATATCTTCTCAGGAGGAGCTATGATTCTAACCACCATGGATGGTGACGACCTTCCTCACCCTGCCAATGCAGACATAGTAAAAAGATACTACGCATGATAAAAGACCCGCTAGGTTGACACGCCTAGGCAAAATTAGGGCTTCTCGGTGAACCAAAAGGGTTCGGGCAAAAATAAGGGATGAAAATAAAAAAAAATTGTACACTCGGCAAGTCGAAAACCTGAAAAGGCGGCTTGGGCAAAAATGGGTATCCCGGTGGACTGAAAACCCGAAAGGGCGGTCCAGGCAAAAGTTAGGATAAAGCGTAATACTATGTCTCATTGGATCACCTTGCATCCAGAATTCGACATCAACTATCGGGCTCAGACTTCGGCATCGATCAATCAGCTTCATCTTCAGCTAAGCAGCAAAGTGATGAGACGCTCGAAGACATAAAGGCGATAGCAGAGTCGGAACCCAGTGGGATCATTTTTCACATAGCTGTTTTGTTTCCTTTTCAAAATTGTATAAACTCTGTTTTGCTCGGAAGCATTCTCTTACTAGGACGTCAGCCTCTTGTACATGAAACGCCTATTTACAGGCAAATTTCAAAATCAATACAAGTTCAATTTTTCAGACAAATTATCCATCATTTTTCCTTTTTCTGTTTTTGTTTTGCGAAGAGCGTCCAATGTTCATTTTTGATATATGCATTTGGCATTAATTGCTCATCATGAATATTTGCATGTGAAACAAAGGACTGATTACAGGTGACATCGGAAACAGGGGGCAATGTAGAATTGTCCAAGCAGTCTAGTTACTCTGTCCGCCAAGGTACCAAGGTAGGTTTGGCTGAAGAATGTAACCAAGTTACCTCAACTCCCCATAGAGTAAGACAAGATTCAGCAATACTTTCCCCAAGCAGAGTTGGTTTCCTATCAGCCCTGGAAAGGCACAATATTCCCCTAGCGAGTTAGCAATACTCTCCAAGCAGGATCAGTCTACTGTCAGCCTTAAGGAAGTTGAATATCTCAACATTCCCCAGCGGAGTACAGACATTCCTCAACAAGCATCCCCGGCAGTCTTAATCTGAGATTGTTCCCCGGCGGAATACCAACACCCCAGTACAGTCTGAAAGTTTCCCCAGGAAAGTAGAATCCATATCCCCAGCAGGTCTTGAAGCTTATCC
Organism: Vicia faba; assembly: GCA_948472305.1. Classification (NCBI taxonomy): domain Eukaryota; kingdom Viridiplantae; phylum Streptophyta; class Magnoliopsida; order Fabales; family Fabaceae; genus Vicia; species Vicia faba. The sequence continues at coordinate 629,185,639 of OX451737.1, forward strand.
CCTACCGAGTACGAACGTCTCTCCCTGACTTGGGTCAAAGATTATTTTCCTCACCAGGATATAACTGGGTTATCCTCAGCTAATTACCACAGAAAGTCCGTCCTCGGCGAAATTCTTCCTATCCCCAGCGGAGTTCATCAAAAGTTCCCCAACATAACTTATCAGCGGAATCCCCAGCGAAGTTTATCGTTGAAATCCCCAGCGGAGTTTATCATTGAAATCCCCAGCGGAGTTTATCGTTGAAATCCCCGGTGGAGTCTATCGTTGAAATCCTCAGCGGAGCTCTCATCAAAACCTCAGCGAAGTATCTCTTCCCACAGAGTAATTCCCCTCAGAGTAATCTCTCCAAAAAATTTGTTCCCCAACGGAGTCATCTTCTCCTGCCAGTTTATTCTTGCAACCATAATCCCCAGTGGAAGCGAAGAACTCTACTCTTCAGCATCAGCCCAGGATTTGATTCCCCAGCCAGTCGTCAAGGATTTATTTTGCTAGACGAAAATACATTCATAAACATTTCACATTCCATACATCCTGCTTACATACATGATAAAGTGCACACAACACTATCTCATTTTGAGCATCATGACATCATGCATCTCATACATCATGACGTTGCATACAACTAACGTTTTTCCTTTTCAGGATAAAGGACAATCCAAAGTTGATTACTATCAACTATCGCAATTCCAGATTCGATTCCTGTATCTAGCCAGGGCATATCTATGAGTGATTGATTGTAGATTCGATACCTGTATCTAGCCAGGGCATATCTGCATGAAGAGTTTGAAGATCAACCCCTGTAACAGGCCAGGAAATTATCTTTCATTCTCAGGTCAGAGGTTTACACCTGTATCCAGCCAGGAAAGCCATCTCTACCAATCTTTTACAGTTCCAGATTCGATTCATGTATCTAGCCAGGGCACATCTGTGAGCAACCAGTTCCAGATTCGATTCCTGTATCTAGCCAGGGCACATCTGTGAGCGACCAATCCCAGATTCGATACCTGTATCCAGCCAAGGCATATCTATAGACAACATTTTCCAGATTCGATACCTGTATCCAGCCAGGGCATATCTGTAGACAACATTTTCCAGATTCGATACCTGTATCCAGCCAGGGCATATATGTAGACAACAGTTCCAGATTCGATTCCTGTATCTAGCCAGGGCACATCTGTGAGCAACCAATTGTAGATTCAATACCTGTATCTAGCCAGGGCATATCTGCATGAAGATACTGAAGATCAACACCTGTAACAGGCCAGGAAACCATCTTCCTTTCTCAAAATACACAAGTTCTCGCTAAGGAATCTCTTACGCAATCAACACTTCCAAATGGCATCTATAAGCCCATTCCCGACAAGGTTCTGTCACGTCCCCAGATGGCATCTATAAGCCCATCTCCCTATCCACCATCTCTCCAAATGGCATCTATAAGCCCATTCCCGCCATCGCATTGCTGATACTCTACTATGCGAGTGCAAATTTCCGGGCACTCTGGTGTTCAATCATCTTCCACCTTCGGATCACGAAAGGCACGCAAGCCAATCTACATCCTCAGGTCTAAGAAGATTGAATAGGGGCAACTGTTGTACCCCAAAATTTTCCCTCTCTTTCTTCAGGAAATCATCTTGGATTTTCAGAGTCCCTCTGAAACAAATCCAAGTCCTGAACTGTCATTTTTGCCCAAGCAAACCACTTACAAGAGCAAGATGATCACACAAGCTCTAAAGACAATGCTTTTAGATTGAGAAAAATTAAATTCTAAGTACTTGGAATTTTTCTCTAAAAATGAGTGTTTAAGAAGAAATCAGCGCTTCAGAACTTATGGACCCAACTCCAGATAGAAACGGTCAGAAGTTGTAAGTTTGGCGCAGTCAGAAGTTGGCTCTTCAGCAGCTATATCAGCTCAATCAGAAGTTGTAAACGTGGTTCAATACGTAAGTCTCAGACAGAACATGACTCTTTCAGCAGTTACGCAAGCTCAGCCAGAATTTGCTAAAGGAATGCAAAAGAAGCAAGGAAGTCTAAAGGCTCTTTGAGAACATGCTGAAATCAGAAGATGAAAAGGTCAGAAGAATGGGTGTTACACTGATACAGAATCTCTAAGCCCAGGAGTTCCAGAAGCAAATCCAAGGAACGTGTCAGAAAATCAGGAGAATCCTCAGAACTTGCTAAGACAACAGGAAGCCAAGGCCAGAGCATGGTTTACGTTGTTCTTGTTGAAACAGAACTGCTGGTTCAAAGTTTGGTTTCCATTACCAGAATATTGATGTTGATAAGTCTTATCACCATTTAATGCTCATTAATGCTTCCAACCACTCCTGAACATTCATCCAAGTAACCCCTTCACGTGTGGCTTGGTAAATGCCTTTATGCAGATTCTGGCATGGGTCTACGCGCCACCGCCCACCTAAGAGGTCACTTCTCCCCAATCCACGCCTGCTGTTCCAGCCTAGGCTGAAAGGCTATCTATTATCACAACTTCCCACGAATTTCTGTCAAAGAACAATTCAAACTCTGTTGGCGCCTTTAATAACCAAGAAATCCACAACAGCTTTGCCTATAAATAGAGAACCATTGTCCACTGAAAAAGGGCGTTCAAGAAACAGAAAAATTGCTAAGAGAGAAACAGAAATCTTTAGCAAGAAAGTGTTGTGAAACTCTGCCAAAATCTCCAGTGTTTCATAACTTTGAAGTTCTTACCTTCAAACTTCATCAAATACCCAGTTTTCTTTGTGAACCAAAGACACCCTTTTCAAATTTCTGACCCTATATACGCATACACCTTCATCTATCCTTTTCAAAAAGAATCTGTCCAGAATACCATCAGAGCCAAAAGCTAGCTTTCATCCACAAACTTTTCCAATAGCCAGGTAAGCACCTGCTGACCTTCATCACGCTGCTAAGCATCATCATCGGCGCATGCTCAAATAATCATAATGTAAATATCATGTTGTTGTTGTTTGTGTTCTGAGGATTTTCACCTTAGAACATTTTGAGCCAGCGTAGAACCTGCCTGTGACCCTGTTGATTCTGCCCTCTGAAACACTTTGACATTTGCTGGAGCTACTCCAAATATGTTTTCTGTTTTGTGGAAAAATAACAAAATTGCAGATGTTCTGATTAGCACAGGGAGGAGCCAAGTGCTGACTTTGATGTTAGCACATCTGAAGTCTGTTTTGCCGACAACGATATCAGAACTTCTGAGAGTTATTGTATTTCCAGCAGAATCAGAACTTCTGGTCTCCCCACTAATAAACTTTTGTCTTGCAGCGCAGGGGGGTCAGAACTTTTGATTTCCCCACTAACAGGTTTATGTTTTGCAGGTGCCAGGTTCAGAAGTTCTGACTCATACAGTTTAACCAAGAGGTTGATCATCTGGCAGCGGATCTGAGTCAGAACTTCTGATGACCTCTCAGCAGCGCGTTGGCTCCCTCTCTCTTTCTCTCTATCTTGTTTTTTGCTATTTTCTTTTTTGTCTATTTTTCTCGTTGAACCCCCCATGTACAAATGTGTACCCCCACCCCCTAATTGTTGTAATAGCGTAGGATTTTTTATTTTCTGCTTCTTATTGCTAGTAATTAGGATGTGTATGGAAAGATAAAATCAATGAAATAGAAAATCCTAATTCAAAGATAAACTCTTGTATGCAATAAAACACACTTGCACACTAACACCCCTAGGGTTACATCCACTTGTTGCCTTAAAAATTGGGCCATGTTACGCATGCAAAGTATCTTAGTAAAACAAACAAAATCAAAAGATCATAGTCCCTCGATGACGCTTTCGAAAGTTGCCTTACAAAAATGATCTTAGTCCCTCAAAAGAAAAATTAAGATACTTTGCAACATTACTATCATGGTCTATACGATGACCCGTGCCCGTCCCGTTCACATCCTAACACAAGATTGTTCACCAAATACAATGGTGGAACAAAATTGTTAGAAGGGTTAAAACATAGCAAAAAAAAATCTTTGAGAAAATTAGGGTAGATAGCTCTTGGTTACTTGCCAACTTGCAAACAAAAAAACACTTGCCTACTTTTCAAAACACACATCACAACACACTTTCAAAACAACTTTCAAAAACATTGAAAACTTTCAAAAGACATACACCTTTGTATACATCCCAACATGGATCATTACAAAGGTTGCCACCACATTGGCCTCTTTTCAAAACATTTTCAAACCCACATACAAAGCACCATTTCAAACAATTGAAAATCAAGGCAAGTTGATCTAAGAAAGTAACTAAGAGCCCATGGATAACCATGGATAGAAAGGGTGCTAATACCTTCCCTTTCTATAATCTACTCCCCGAACCCAAGAAAACATCTTAAAGGTTTTTGATGTGCTTTTTTAACCTTTCCTTAGGATAAAATAAAAAGTCGGTGGCGACTCTTGCTCAACCGAAACATTTGCGAAAACAAACGCAAAACTCAAGTCAGTTCTCCCACCGTATCACACTGTGCATCTCACTGTTGTACCCCAAAATTTTCCCTCTCATTTACCAAGAATTTGCTCACAAGATCTCCTTGACTCAAGACTACATTAGGGTTTGGTCAGCTCAAGACACCTCCTTATGCACTGATGACCAAAATTAGGGTTTGAGTTTGCACAAGTACATTTTAACTTTCAATTCCTCATATGACTTTCATGGGTCATTATGGGCTCCCAAGATTACTCATGCCATGTTTCAAGCCTTGGATCACATTTTTGCTCAGTCAATTGAACAGTTAACCTAAAAATCAGTTGTGTTGGGGAAAAAGTCAACCATGACCAATTTACAGTCAAACCTCATAATTTTTTATCCACATCAACATTTTAAACCCATATTTATCATTTTATCAAGTTTGGACCACAATTCCTCAAGAGATTTGATCAAATCCCCAAAAGGGCAAAATGGTCAAAATTAGGGTTTTGACTGGGAAAGGGAAATTTCTGATTTTTAAACTAGAAAATGGTCAATTGGTTTAAATAATGATCTAAAGAGTCCATTTGCATCATTTTGATCTAATGATATGGTTCAAAACATTGCAAGTCCATTGGATTGACAGATGAATTTTGCAGTCAACTGATCAAAAGTCAACTATATACTGAAAAGTCAAACTTTGACTTCTTAGTCAAATTCAAGTGCCAAAGATCAAAATTCATCAAAATATGAAACTTATTCATCAAGAAATCAAAAAGTCAAGATTTCATTTTGAAAAGTCAAAATTTCTAAACTTGGAAAATTTTCTAAGTGTTGAAAACTCATGTTTTTTTCATAACTTTGAGCCAAATTTTCACCATGATGCAAGATGATTCAAGAGAAACTTCCAACATGAAAGTTGTATATCTCCATGAAATCTACAACATTTATTCACACAACTTCTTCCAAAAATGCTTGGATCTCAAGTTATATTTTTATGAACATAGGGTCATGAAACTAAACACTTAGTGAAATTTTGCCCTAATTTGGTCAGGATTTTGACCCAACTTCATGGCACTTTTTCATATAGTTACAAGGGGAATATTCAAAATAAATTCAAAGAGGTTGTAGAGAACATTTCAAGATTTCCAAAATGTCCAAGAACTCCTTGAGATCATTCTTGAGTAGGGAGAATCGAAGAGATGAAGTTGGTGTTTTGTCACTTGAATTGCAAGGCATTTTGTGATGAACAAGAATCCAACTTCAAACCTATGCTTCACAATCTTGTTTTGAAGGCTTCTAAACCTCAAGATATCTCCATAATCAGAAGATTACACTTGCTTTTGAGCTATTATCCAAGTGTTCCAAGCATTGTCCAAGCCAATTTGCCATTTTAGGAAGAAAGTTACCATTCCATTCTTGAAAAGTTGCTTTAATCACAAAGTCAACTTGTCTTGAGCTTCTAACTTGTTTTTTATGCACACATAACTCCTATAAACCAAAAGCAATGTGTCTAAGACCTAAGAAAGCTCATAACATGCTTGTACAATACTTGAGATTTGTCATTTCACTTTTCTTAAAAAGCAAGTTATAGAGCCATAACCCTATAACTCAGAATCCTGGAGTGATTTTGTGCTCTAATCTTTTCCATACATATTAACAAGGTTATTGCAAGCTAAGGGACGATTGGAAGCATCCTAAAACTCTCCCAAACACCCTTGCTGCACAAGACTGCTCAACTTGACAGTTTTGAGCCAAAACTCTCCATCTCCATTTCCACTCGTGCGTTTTGATTCTTAATCATTCAAACACCTTACATACATCATACACAAGTGATCCAAGCCCCTGTTTCAAGAATGTAGCCCCTCCATCGCTATTCACCATTTTCAAACATCAAGCTTGCAGGTTGACTTGAGTAGGGAGATTCAGGGACTTTCAAAGCAAAGTAGGAGTTGGAATACACTCAAGGAGGTCCAGGCAAGCTAAACAGATTCTTAGGGCACCTCAAAGCTTGCTCAAACTCCATAAACGAATCCATCTGCAAGAGGTAAGTTTTCTAACTTCAATATCTTGATACAAGCATCCTCTACGCATAAATTCTGAAGTAAAAATGTAGATATCATTGCTCTAAAGCTAACCATGTCCATAGTTTTTATTTATATTGACAGTGTGTAGAGAATTTTAGATTTGAACTTTCTGAAAAAATTAGGTTTCAATTTAGGGCCAGCAAAATTAATCTTCATCTTTGACTTTTAGCTTACATAAGTTATATGGTTGGATTCGTGAGGAAAAATAGCACAACTTTCATGTTTGCATTTTCCATTTTTATTGAGAAATGAATGACATACAGGTGGTCCGACTGGCTGAAGGTTGAAGACGAAGTACAGGTCATGGAGATGTTTTACCTTATGTATTTATTCTTTCATTTAAGTTAACGGGTGTACAACCACCCCAGTGGTAAGGCAATGCGTGTTAATGGTAGAGGTCATGGGTTCGAACCTCAGCGCTGCCTTTTTGCAATTTTTTACATTTTTGTCTTTTTTTTGTTCCAGCAAACAAAAGCATGGGCCTTCCACTCCTGGGCCTGACTTTTTTTCTAACCTTCCTCCCCCTGTTTCATATTAGCGCCCTGGCCCAACTTTATTTTTATTTCTTCATTTTTTATTTATTTATTTTCTCAAATATATTTTCTAAATATTAAAAAGATGATAAAAATGCAAAAATGATATTTTTATAGTTTGACTTATTTTATTTTATTTTTTCCATAAATAAAAATATTTTTTTATTCTTTATACTTTACTTATTTATTAAGTAAATCTTATAAATATTGCATTATTTATTTATTTTTCTTCACACCATTTAGAATATATTATTTTAATAAAAAAAAGACTAAAAATATTTTATAATGCTATAAATATTTTCAAGATAAAAAATGCCAAAAAAATACTTTCCTTAAATTATTTTCTTTTGATTAATTAATAGAACTAGGCTTTCTTTTAAAATATTTTTCTTAATAAATTCAAACTTAATTAACCATTTTCTTTATTTAAATTAGGTTAAGACAAAAAGTCTTTTTTTTAATAAAAAATCAAACAAAATTCATTTTGTTTACATTTTTGCATCCTTATACATTTATTCATTTTTATACTTTGTATTTATTTGAATTCCTCGTATATTTCATACCAATTCAATATGATTGTAATAGACTAATTAGGTTTAAATTCTCGCAATCCCCATTTACAAATTGTATACCCCCCTTCCCACAAATGTTGTAATAGCGTAGTAACTTTAAAATTCCTCGATTTATCAATTTATGTACAATTGCTAGTAATTAAGGTTTGTATGGAAAGACTAAAATCAATACTTAGCAAAACCTTAATTCAAGACAAAAATAAGCATGAAAACAACACACTTTCACACAAGCACCCCTAGAGTTATTCCACTTGGTTGCCTTATACAAAATGGCCATATTACGCATGTAGGGTATCTTAGCAAAAACAAGCAAATACAAGATCATAGTCCCTCGATGACGCTATCTAAGTTTCCTTACAAATGATCTTAGTCCCTAAAAAAGAATGCTAAGATACCTTGCAATATTTCTAATTATGGTTATACGATGACCCACGCATGTCCCGTTTACATCCAAAGATGGGGTTGCTTACCAAATCAATGGTAATACAACAATGTCAAAGGAAAAGAAAATGAACAAGAAAGACATTTGAGTAGGTAGATTGCTCCTAATTACTTGCTCCACTTCAAAACAAACATCCTTGATATTTTCAAAACAATCACATACACTTTCAAACATCTTACAAAATTGAAAACATGTTCAAAAGATCAAACATCTTTGTATACATTCTTACGAACGAGAATCATTACAAAGATTGCCTAAACAATTGCCTCTTTACAAAATACTTTTAAAAACCACACAAAGCATAATTTCAAACAAAAAGCAAGTGATCTAACAAGTAACTAAGAGCCCATGGAAAACCATGGATGAAAAGGGTGTTAATACCTTCCCTTTTTATAATCTACCCCCTGAACTCAAGAAACAATCTCAAAGGTCTTTCTTGTGCTTTTTCACCTTTCCTTTTGGATAAAAGAAAAGTCGGTGGTGACTCTTGCTAACCACAACGTTTGCGATAAAACGCAAAACCCTCAAGTCAGTTCTCCCACTGTATCACAGAACTGGCGACTCTGCTGGGGAAATTCTAAAAGTGGGGTTACCTTAGGGATAGATCACATTTACTTGCTTACATTGTTTGACTTGTATGCTTTACATTATAGTTCTTTGTTTGGTCTTGAATCCTCTACCCGAATTTGGGATACATTATAGGTAAGTAGCAATACATTGCGGAAATTGTGCGGGGTATACTGACATGGTCTAAGAAATAGCTATGTTAGTGCGACATATTTGTGAGTACCGGTAGCCTTTGATTTAATCAAAGAGAATATGGAGCCGCTGAGTGATGTCATGAAGCACTAATGAACTTTTAGAACCTTTACTTGACCAACTTGGCCATTTAGGATGTAGTGAGATGACCGGATTTGGTGCAGTCTGAAGTTGGTAGATACTCGATACTACACTCATTGAGGTTTGATTTCTTGGGATATTTCGGTCGCCATTAAAGAGGATTATGCTGAAACAATGACCAAGGAAACAAACCAGTGATATTGAGCTCCTTAGAACCCGATTACTATTACTAGGACAAGTTTGAGCCAACTAAACTTCAAGAGGGTACTTACCTATAAAACTCAATGCAAGCCTAAACCTAAGGAATTGTTTGTTTTGTTTGTATATACATACTTGTACATAACATCATGAACATTATATACATTCACTAACCATTTCAAGGATTTGTGGGATTCATATTTGTTCTTGTTTTGTAGGATATGGATTCACTTCGCAGGAAAACTATTCAAGTCAATCTTGTAAGGATCCCTGCACAACTTAAGGAGCTAGCTTCAAGGATTCCTGAAAACTCTCCATTCACCGAGAGACATGGTCACCTACTCAACTTGGTCACCTCCAACATAGATGAGGACATGATGAAAGTGCTCTTTCAATTCTTTGATTCTTTACACCATTGCTTCACATTTCCTGACTATCAGCTTGTACCTACTTTGGAAGAATTCTCCCGACTCTTGAGGATTCCCATTCTTAATCAACTACCTTTCAACGGTACGGAAAGAGACCCAAATCTAGAAGAGATTTCTCAAGCTCTACACTTGCACTCATCTGATGTCACAACTCATTGGGAAGCAAGGAGTGGTGTCAAAGGTTTCCTAGCAAAGTTCTTGTTCGAGAAAGCCCAAAATTATTGGAATTCCTTGGATCTACAAGCCTTTGAGGAAATTGTGGCTCTCCTAATCTATGGGATGGTTTTGTTTCCAAATCCTGACCAACTCATAGATGTGGACGCCGTCAAAATCTTCATATCTCGTAATCCGGTGCCTACTTTGCTAGGAGACATCCTACACTCTTTTCACACTCGCACAATGAGGAAAAGAGGTGTTATTATGTGTTGCACTCCTCTCTTGGAAAGATGGTTTGTTTCTCATCTTCCCCAATCTGTATTAAAGAATGAGCAAGGTTCAAGGTGGCCACAAAGGTTGATGACGCTCAAACATTCAGACATTCATTGGTGCTCCTGATCCATAGAGAATGTTACTATTATCGACCGTTGTGGAGAATTTCCTAATGTCCCTTTACTTGGCATTAGGGGAGGTATCACCTACAACCCCTGCTTAGCCTTAAGACAGTTTGGTTATGCCCGAAGGGATGGCCCACATGAGATGCTGATTCAAGGTTTGGTATTTGATTACGACAACAATGATCACGGTCTTCGCCAGAGATTTATCCGAGCTTGGAGGATGTTAAACAAGGTAGATAGCAAGACTTTGGGGCATAAAAATTCCATCCATCTTGAGCCTTACCTCAAATGGGTATGAGCTCGTGCTCAAAGTCTTATAATGCCTTACCCCTCCATTCTCCCGGTAATTGTTGAGCCTGTCATGGAAGGAGATGTTTCATACATTGTCCTACATCCTGACATGCCCACCTCTCTTGAAGACCTACAAAGGGATTGGATACAACCTAAGGGGGAGAGAGATACTTTCGAAGCCCAATTCTACGCAAGCGAGAAGAAGGTTTTGGAACTCACTAGGCTACTTCATGAGGAGCAGACTCTGAAGGCCCATATTGCACCAAAGAGGATGCACACTACCTTTTTATCTTAGATTTTCTTGTATTTGTTTTGCCCAAGAAGGAATTATTGTACTCGAGCTTTAATCTATTAATATAACGGGTGTTTCCTTTTTGTCCAAAACAAATTTGAATCTTAAAGCCCTTGAAATCATTGCATACGCATTTACCATTCATCATAACATAAGCAGGTTTCTTGCAACAAGTCTCCTCATCTCTCTACTGTTTATTTCAGTAAGATGGATCTCGAGCAAACGGTGAAGGATCTCCAAGCTCAGAATGCACAGTTTCAACAGTTGTTCTTAACTCTGGCCAAAGGACAAGAAGAGTTGAATACTTTGTTGGCTGAGGAAAAAAAAAGAAGACAAAGAAGGTAACCAGAGTCCTAAATATGGGAAGAAGATTTCAAGGGAAGACAAGAAGGACCCTAGACTTTGCAACGACATCCAGTGAGAGAGACAATCAAGATGGGAAAGGCAAGGAAACAGTTGTCCTGTCAAAATCAGAAGAGGAAGAGGAAGAAGAATACTATTCTGAACAACAATACCCTCCAGCTGATGACAAGTATAAACATCTCGAAGAGCGGTTGAGCGCAATGGAGATCCAAAAAGTGTCTGGCTTGGACTTTGAGGAATTGGGTTTAGTGTCGGGGATTTTCATTCCTCCCAAATTCAAAGCACCTGTGTTTGCCAAATACAACGGAGTCTCATGCCCTAAAATGCATCTCCGGTCCTATGTGAGGAAGATCCAGCCCCATACTGCTGATAAAGATTTATGGGTACACTTCTTCCAAATCAGTCTGTTTGGAACTCAACTTGATTGGTTTTATCAGTTAGAAAGAGCCAATGTTCATAACTGGGAAGATCTTGCTGCAGCTTTTTACAAACAATACTAATACAATGTTGATCTTGTGCCTACTCGTATTCAACTCCAGAGTATGGCCATGGTTTCAAGTGAAGGTTTCAAGGACTATGCGCAAAAATGGAGAGACTTGGCTGGAAGAGTTCAACCTCCCCTATCTAAAAGAGAGTTGGTAGACATGTTTTTGGGAACCTTGTTTGGTCCCTTCTTCAATCACCTAATTGGGAGTTCATCGGCAGGTTTTACTGAATTGATATTGGCGGGAGAAAGGGTAGAAGTCGGGATAAAGAATGGAAAGATTCAAAAAGATGCATCCTCTGCTACTGTAAGGAAGCCATTCATCGGAAAGAAAGAAGTGGTTGTTGTATATCCTCAGAGAAATCAAGATAGGGTCGAACGCTATCCAATGGTGGGGGCTGTTATGATTCCTAAACATGTGCTTGATCAATAAAGAAACAACCAATCAAGAATGGAAAGGCCAGTCAGACAATTCACCAGAATTAAAATGGCCCTATCTCAGGTATTTCCACATCTGTTAAAATCCAACCTAGTGACCTTGAAAGAAGCTCCAAAGAATCCTAATACAACATCTCCTCACTATGATCCTAACGCCCGCTGTGCATACCACGTGCATACCACTCTGAGAGTCCCGGTCATGACACTAACAATTGTTGGGCTTTAAAGAACAAAATACAAGACCTCATTGAATCCAAAGAGATTGAATTCGATGCGCCCGAAAAGATAAATGTCATTTCTACCCCTATGCCCAAACATGGCCATAATACCAATGCCATTAAAGAAGAAATGTTTGTTACTTCAGTTGATGAACTTATGACCCCACTCCTGACTATTAAAGTGAACTTGTTGAATGCCGGTGTGTTTTCGGGCTGCGATGAAGGCTGTCATTTATGTTTGTCCTCACCAACCAGTTGTCCTTTGTTGAAAACGGGCATTTAGTGCCTAATAGATAACAAAGAAATTTTGTTTGAAAAGACTTCTGTTCCACCTGTTCCTTTTAAAGATGTTTCTATCGTTACCATTTCCGCCAATTCTTCCAGGGTCTCTACCAAAAGACCCGTTAGAATTACTTCAGTTCCAAAAGCAGCTCCTTTGATAATTACAATGCCTGGACCAGTCCCGTATTCGTCAGACAAAACCATACCATAAAATTATGGAGGGGATGTCTACTACCACGGTGTCAAGCAAGATTGGCCAGCCGCCAAAGATTCAAGTTCTGAGAAGGTTGACTCCGATATTAGTAATATCACTGGAACAAGCAAGATCACTCGAAGCATAAGGGTTTTCTCTCCAGAGATAGCTCCTCCAAAAGTTATTTCTGGACCCGTGATCATTCCTATTGTTGTTGATCCCCCGAAGGCTATTCCCAGTCCTACAATCATCCCCAATAATACTCCAACTGAAAAAGTTGTTACAATCCCTGTTATCATTCCTACTGACACTCCTGCTGCCGAGTTAACCGAGACTCGAGGAAAAGGTATTCTGGTTGAGTCTGTCAAGGCGAAGACACGATCATTGGATATCCCTGAGACCTCCCGGAAAGAGTTGGAGGAAATTCTAAAAATCATAAAAAGAAGCGATTACGATGTAGTTGAGCAACTGGGGAAAACTCCATCTAAAATTTCCATGCTGGCTTTACTACTATGTTCCAAGGCGCATGCAAAAGCCTTGGTAAAATTCCTGAAAACTGCCCATGTACCCCAAGAGACATCTATCGATCAGTTCCAAGACTGCGTAGCCAGATTGACTGCAAATAATGGCCTAGGTTTTTCGGATGCTGATTTAACACCAAGATGAAGGAAGCATAATAAGGCATTGCATGTATCAGTTGAATGTAGGGGCACAACCTTGGCTCATGTTTTGGTGGACACTGGCTCATCTCTAAATGTATTACCTAAAAAAGCTCTTGATAGGCTTGATTGTGAGGGATTGACATTGAAGCCAAGCAATATAGTAGTGAGGGCTTTTGACGGCTCGAAAATGATGGTGCATGGGGAAGTGGATATCCCCATAAAGGTTGGAACCCAAACGTTTGATTCAACTTTTTATGTAATGGATATCCGTCCCTCATATTCCTGCTTGCTAGGTCGACCATGGATTCACAATACTGGCGATGTTACTTCTACGTTGCACCAAATGCTGAAGTATCTGATTCAAGGGAAGATTATCACCGTTCATGGAGAAGAAGAGTATATGATCAGCCATCTCAATTCTTTCAGATATGTGGAATTAGATGGTGAATTTATTGAAACTCCATTCAAACACTTTGAAGAGGTCCCGCAGGATGTTGCAGTGACTAAGGTTGTTCCCAAGATCACAAGGCCTCCACTCAGGATGTCATCTTTGAAGGATGCAAAGGCAGTGATCAAACAAGGAGGATGCACTATCTAGCGACAACTCCCAGATATCCCATACAGGTTTGACAAGTTTGGCCTAGGTTTCACTTCAAGTGCTCAGAAGGCTGTACACCACGCTCGTGCTGGAGGACCACCCCTGAAGATCAGCAACCGTGAAGTCAACGCGGTAGAGGATGATGATGATGGTTGCAACCTGGAGAATTGGATCTTCCCAACTGTCAATGGAGGGCTCAGCAATTGGGAGGCTAGAGATTTTGTCCCGATCACTTTTATCCCACAGTAATTTGTCTTTACATTTTGTTGGATCTGTAATATTAAAATAATTCAAACTCTTAAAAACCTTGTGTCTTACCTGAGGCACAATGGTCCATTTGTAAGGGTTATCATCTCATTTCCATATGACATCAATGAATCATGGACATTTTGCATACAAACTTTGCGCTCATTGTTTTTGCTTTTTACATTTTCATTTCTTTCAAAGCTAGTTATACCCTTACACACACTCACACTCACAATGCAGGTCTATATCCATTCGGGATCCCATGGGTAACAGTTCTGCTATGGCTTTTTGTGACTCTGAAAATATAATCTACCAAGCCGAAGACGAAGGTGAGGAAGATTGAGAAGTACCAGGGGAACTTTCCAGATTACTACTGCAAGAAGAGAAAACCATTCAGCCTCACGAGGAACCCGTGGACACAATCAACCTGGGTACCAAAGAAGACAAAAAAGAAGTCAAGGTGGGTGCCAATCTGGAACCGAGTGTCAAGGAGCATCTAATTCAGTTACTACACGAGTATGTTGAGGTCTTTGCCTGGTCGTTTGAAGACATGTCAGGACTTGATGCAGATATTGTGGTACATCGTCTGCCTACAAAAAAGGATTGTCCACCAGTAAAACAAAAGGTTCGTCGAATACGACCAGATATGTCAGAGAAGATTAAAGCAGAAGTCATGAAACAATTTAACGCTGGATTCTTGGTTGTCACCTCATATCCGCAATGGGTTACCAATGTTGTTCCCGTACCCAAGAAAGACGGCAAGGTACGAATGTGCATGGACTATAGAGATTTGAATAGGGAAAGCCCTAAGGATGATTTCCCACTTCCCCACATTGATATCCTAGTTGACAATACGGCACAACACAAAGTGTTTTCCTTCATTGACGGTTTCTCAGGCTACAACCAAATCAAAATGGAACCTGAGGACATGGAGAAAACAACATTTGTCACACAGTGGGGCACATTCTGCTACAAGGTGATACCATTCAGACTGAAGAATTCTAGGGCAACCTATCAGTGTGCCATGGCAGCTTTATTTCACGACATGATACATCACGAAATAGAGGTCTATGTGGACGACATGATAGCTAGATCTCAAACAGAAGAAGAGCATCTTGATCATTTACTTAAACAGTTTGAGAGGCTAAAGAAGTACAAGCTGAGGTTGAACCCAAATAAATGCACATTTCGAGTAAGGTCTGGTAAACTCCTAGGCTTTGTCGTCGGCAACAAGGGTATTGAAGTAGATCCTGCCAAGGTGAAAATGATACAAGAGATGCCTGCTCCTCGTACTGAGAAGGAAGTCAGAGGATTCTTGGGATGTTTAAACTACATTGCCAGATTCATTTCTCACCTGACAGCTACTTGTGAGCCAATCTTCAAACTATTGAAGAAAGATCAAGTAGTCAAATGGAATAATGAATGCCAAACTGCTTTCGACAAAATCAAAGAATACCTGCAAGAGCATCATGTTTTAATGCCACCAGTCAAGGGAAGATCTTTAATCATGTATCTAACTGTTTTAGAAAATTCAACGGGGTGTGTGCTGGGGCAGCATGACGAGTCTGGCCGAAAAGAGCACGCTATTTATTACCTGAGCAAAAAGGTTACCGACTGTGAAATAAGATATTCACTGCTGGAAAAAACTTGCTGCGCTCTGGCATAGGCTACTCGCCGGATAAGACAGTATATGCTGACTCATACTACCCTGTTGATATCTAAAATGGATTTGATAAAATACATCTTCGAGAAGCCTGCTCTCTCTAGGAGAATGGCAAGATGGAAGATGATCCTGACGGAATATAACATACAATATACTACCCAGAAAGCAATAAAGGGCAGTGTATTAGTTGATCACCTTGCTCACCAAGCTGTAGAAGACTACCAGTCCATGAAGTTCGAATTTCTGGATGAAGACATCATGACGTTAGATAACTGTAAAGAATTCAGGCCATATGACGGATCTGAACAAGGATCCCGATGGACCCTGTTCTTTGATGGAGCATCCAACGCATTTGGCAATGGTATCGGTGTTGTACTCATATCTCCATAAGGGTGTCATACTCCCTTTACAGCAAGACTTTGCTTCAATTGTACAAACAACATGGTAGAATATGAAGCATGCATCTTTGGTCTCAGAGCTGCCATAGACTTGGGGATCAAATCCTTGAATGTATTTGGAGATTCAGCTTTGGTCATCAGTCAGATCAAAGGGGAATGGGACACCAAACACCCTAACCTTATCCCTTATAAAGAACATGTTTTGACTTTGCTACTACATTTTGAGAAGATTACCTTCGAGCATTTCCCGCGAGAAGAAAATCACCTAGCAGACGCACTAGCTACAATGTCATCTATGTTTAAACTTAATTGGGATAACGAGGCTCCCCAAATCACCATTGAACGAATGGATGAACCAGCACACTATCACGAGATTAATACTGAAGAAGTGGTGGACCAGCCTTGGTTTCACGAAGTCATGAGGTATCTTGAGGCTCAAGAATATCCAGAAGGAGCTTCAGTCAATCATAAGAAGTTCTTTAGAAGATTCTATGCTAAGTTCTTCCTTAGTAATGGAATCCTTTACAAACGCAACCATGACTTTGTGTTACTTCGGTGCGTAGACAAGGTTGAAGCTGAAAGAATCATGGCTGAGTTACATGAAGGCACTTTTGGAACCCATTCCAGTGGGCATACGATGGCAAAGAAGATTCTACGGGCAAGCTATTACTGGTCTACCATGGAAGAAGATTTCTATCAACACTCTCGAACCTGTCATAAGTGTCAGATTTATGCTGACAAGGTGCACGTACCTCCGGTTCCTCTGAATGTCTTGACGGCTCCTTCGCCCTTTGCTATGTGGGGAATTGATATGATTGGGGAAATCAAGCCAACGGCCTCCAATGGACACCGCTTCATCCTAGTAGCCATTGACTATTTTACAAAGTGGGTGGAGCCAGCTTCTTTCGCTTCCGTTACCAAGAATGTTTTCGCCTGGTTCATCAAGCAGAATCTCATCTGTCGTTATGGTATCCTGGAGAGGATCATCACAGAAAATGGTACAAATATAAACAATACGATGATCACTGCCCTATGCGAGCAATTCAAGATTCGGCATCATAATTCTTCCCCTTATCGACCGAAGATGAATGTTGTTGTCGAAGCTGCAAATAAGAACATTAAAAAGATCATACAGAAAATGACAGTCACATACAAAGACTGGCATGAGATGTTACCATTCTCTCTCCACGAGTATCGTACTACAGCTCGCACATCGACCGGGGAAACACCCTATTCTTTGATATACGGCATGGAAGTCGTCTTGCCTATTGAGGTTAAGATCCCCTCTCTAAGAATTATGAAGGATGCAGGTTTGAATGAAGACGATTGGATCCAGACTCGACTTGATCAATTGAACTTTATTGATGAGAAAAGACTTACCGCTGTCTGCCATAGTCAAATGTATCAAAAACGGATGATCAAGGATTTCAACAAAAAGGTCAGACGCCAAGTGTATCAAGTTAGGGATCTAGTAATCAAACGTATCATACTACCTGTTGTACCCCAAAATTTTCCTTCCAAATTTTCATGCAAGATGCTTACCCTAGGGTTCTCGTAAACTCAATTGGCTCAAAGGTCGACCAGACAGGTTCTCTTCCTAGGCAGCAAATCATTAATTAGGGTTTGGGATTTCTCAGAGATAATTGAGTCTTCAAAATCTCAAATGTTCTTAAAGACAATTTGCTTAAGTTTGTTAATTCTACAAGACTGACGAATGTTCTTAAAACATATTTGATAGACAATGGAGTCCTGTTTGAATCAAGAGTGACATGCGAACTCATTTTGATTACCAATTATCTATTGAACAAGAATTGAAGATTAAGACTTTTGACTATAAGTCTTTGAAGTTAAGTTAATCAAGTGGAATTAAAATTCTTAAACATTTATTTTGTTTTAGAAGTTTGATTGGAGTACAAAGTGTTTTTTTTTGCTTGATCATCTTTGGTGATTTCTTGAAATACAAGTTACCCAAAACAATGTATTTTACTCAAAGCATTCAAATAAGAATTCCAAAGTTCAAAGTTGAGATTGGTACAATATTTTTATTTCACACAAAGTTTATTCAGAGGCATTGTATTCATTACATTACAAGTTTGAATTTACAAAAATTGTCTTGTCTACAAATGCAATAAATTACAAAGATCCGTTTACAAAAAAGAAGAGAGAAATTCTATTTCTTCAAAGTATTCATCCTCAAGCAACCACTCCAATCTTCGCTTTCCATCCATGCCTCATGTTTATGAAAAAGAAAGGGAGAAGTTTGTTAGTAACTTAAACATCCATAAATGAACCAAAAAAAATACAAAGTATTCTAATTCATCATTAGGGTGGTTTTTGTTGAATCAGAAAAGAAGGGTTTTGTGTTCTAAGGCCTCATACAATTCTTGTTCAATCATTGGCCTTAAAAATTTCAAATCACAAATAAATTGGTTCACAATGGATTAATTCATAAAGTGCAAAAGCAGAACAAATTCCCAGCCCAAACAGAACAGGCTACAGCAGGCTGCAATGCTACAGCACAAGCTGCCCGTCAAAGCCAACCAAAAAACCTACAACAAACTGCATAACAGGGCAGGCAAGCAAGGCCAGCAGCAGCAAGCAGCAAACAGGGCAAGCTGCAACAAACTGCATAACAAGACAGGAAAACAAGGCAAACTGTAGCAGGCAGATAGGGCACAACAGGCAACAGGCTGTAGCAGGTAGCAAGCAGCAACAAATGTTGCAAACTGCCAAGACAAAAAAACAGTACAATCAATAATCATATAGGCCTCAAAACAGTGTTCTATCATAGGCCAATACTATTTCAAAACATAATACATTGTTGGTTCACAATAGAGAAAAGATGCAAACCGAATCTCAAAGTCCAATAGAATTTAAGCCCAATAGAGTTTCAATTCATGCCCAACAGAACAAAGGCTCATACATGTTTAAAAAATATATATCAGAATTTGCATCACTGGCCTAAGAGATGTATTTCTTTTTTGTAAATCACAAAAATGGATTACTTGGTTCACAAAAAGCAAAAAGATATGGAAGAAAAATCAGATTATCATCATGTTTTCACACAAACAAAAGAAGCCTCGTGTTGTTTCAAATCAGAAAATATCAAATCAACAATCAAAAATCCTCAAATTTGCAAAGTCATGTCATAGGCCTAGAATATTTCACTACAAATCTAAAAACAAATTTGTTTGGTTCATAGCAAAAGTCCACAAGCAACTAGTACAAAAGTACAGCAAAAGCAGCCAGCAAAGTCAGAAAAGTATAACAACAAGTATAGAAAACTATAAAAGGAAAAGCAACAGTCAGCCAACCAAAGGACCACAACTTGAGTTGTTAAAATATAGCAGGTACAAAGCCATCACAGTACAACCAGCAAAAGTCAGCATCCACCATAAATTAATAGCACAGCTAACAAGCAAACAAAAAGAGGATAATACAATAAAGGCTAATTTTGTTAAAGTGACAAACAAAAAGTCTTTCTCAAAGCCAACATTATTTTATCACAGAAAAATGAACAAACCAACAAATATAAAAGGCAACAATATTGTGTAAGACAGAGAGAGAATTGTTTTGGCCAGCAAGGAGAATATACAGAAAAGATAAAAGTCCAACCACTATTTTCATCACACTCAAAGACCCTCAAAGATCATTGTCAATAAGCCACAAGATACCAAAACACAGTAACAAAGTAAAGAGGTAATTTCTCAAACTGTTTCCAGGTTCTTTTCATAGAAATATACAAAACTTGTGAAACTTTTTCTTAGTTTCTTTCACAAAACATATAGTTTAGGGTCAACTAAAAGCCAAATAGAACACATAGGGATAGGAAAACTTGTAACAAAAGTGAACACAAAGCCATCATTCATTTATCTCAAGAAAAGGGCCAAACATCATTTTTCTTTTCAGTTTTACAAAGAAAACATATAAAGATTCCAAACCCCATTGTCACCAAAGGGCCAAACATCATTTTTTTCCCAGAAAAAACATACAGAATCAAAACCCTCAATAATCATTCATCATCAAATATACAAATATACAGCAAACCAAACAGTTTCCCATTTTTCTTTTCATCATCAAGAATATAGAAAGAAAACAGAAATAAAATCACAGCAAACCAAACAGTTTCCCATATTTCTTTTCATCATCAAGAATATAGAAAGA
The DNA here is from genome assembly GCA_948472305.1 of Vicia faba. Taxonomy (NCBI): domain Eukaryota; kingdom Viridiplantae; phylum Streptophyta; class Magnoliopsida; order Fabales; family Fabaceae; genus Vicia; species Vicia faba. The sequence goes on from OX451737.1 coordinate 629,205,998, forward strand.
AAACAGAAACAAAATCATAGCAAGCCATTTCCTAAATTCCTTTCATCAAAAATATACAAGGAAATAGAAACAAAATCACATGCAAGCAACAACGAAACCCTAAATAATTTTATCATCATTTTTCTCAAAATCCAGACCCTTCAGAAACGAAAAGAGGAAAGTTAGAAAGATCTCACCCAAATAATGAGAGATCCTCACAATAAGAGTCATTAGGGTTCCGGTCATCCCCTTTTAGATCTAGGCCAAATCACGTGTTTTCTGCAAAATCAAATACCAAATTAGTGATTAGAAGGAAGAGAGGAATAGATTGATGTAAAAAATAGAGATTTGAACCCAGCCGTCGCCGTCACCGCCGTGAGGCGATTTTAGGCACAACTTCTGTTTCTTATCCGGCGAAGGAACCATAGAGAGAGAGAGTCAGAAAAGTGAGTGAGAGAGAGAGAGAGAGAGAAACGTTTTGGCCAAATGAGATTGGGTCTCATAACCTAGTTGTTTTGTTCAAAACAACCAGGCCCTTCATTAGCCAAGCCCAAAAACCTTTTTCACTACCAAGCAACCCCCCCCCCCATTTCCCATATACCACGCAGGCCCATTTGCAGTTTTTATTGTTTTTTTGTTTGCTGTGTACAAAAGACAATATGGGCCTAACCACAATTTTTGACTTCACTCACACACCATAATTTAATTCTTACACCCCCATACTTTCCTTTTTATATTTTTTCATTTTTTTCTATTATTTACTTTTTACTATTAATAATACTATTTTTATTTTTATTTTTATTAATAAGAAAAATAATAAAATATTTATTTATCATGTACTTAGTAATATATGTATTTTATTTTCATAATTTTCTAGATTAAAGAAAATAAATATATTCCTTTTTTTAAATAAATTTAGCTCTTTTTTAAACTTAGGTTTATTTTAATAAAAATTAAATTAGAATTTAGAACTTTTATTTTATTAATTTACTAATTTAATTATAAAAAAAAAACTTATTTTCTTTGATAATGTAATTCTTTTATTAATTTCATTTTCATTTTAGTTAATTATTTTCTTTTAATTAAGTCAAAATCTTTAACACAAAAATACACTCTATATTCATTCCATTGCATGTATATTCCATTTCTGGTACATAATGTTTATTTCGATTTTTGTACAAATTCAATTTGGTTGTAATAAATTAATTAGGTTTATATTATTGCAATTCCCATTCATAAATTGTATACCCCCCTCCCACAAGTGTTGTAATAGCGTAGTAACTTTAAATTTCACAATTTATCGCTTTTACATAATATGCTAGTAATTAGGGTTTGTATGGGAAGAATAAAATCAATCAAATAGAAAACCCTAATTCAAGACAAACACAAGCACGAAAATGACACACTTGCACACAAGCACCCCTAGGGTTATCCCACTTGATTGCCTTACAAAAATGGTCATATTATGCATGTAAGGTATCTTAGCAAAACAAACAAATATAACATCATAGTCCCTCGATGACGCTATTCAAAGTTGCCTTACAAAAATGATCTTAGTCCCTCAAAAATGCTAATATACTTTGCAACATTGCTAATCATGGTTATACGATGACCCACGCCCGTTCCGTTAACATCCAAAGATAGGGTTGCTTACCAAATCAATGGTAAGACAACAATATCAAAATAAAAGAAAAAATGAACAAGAAAGACATTTGAGTAGGTAGATTACTCCTAATTACTTGCTCCATTTCAAAACAAACATCCTTAATGTTTTCAAAAACAAACGCACATATTTTCAAACATCTTACAAACATTGAAAACATTTTCAAAAAGATCAACATCTTTGTATACATTCTTACGAACGAGAATCATTACAAAGATTGCCTAAACAATGGCCTCTTTACAAAATACTTTCAAAAACCACACAAAGCACAATTTCAAACAAAAGCAAGTGATCTAGCAAGTAACTAAGAGCCCATGGAAAACCATGGATGAAAAGGGTGCTAATACCTTCCCTTTTCATAATCTACCCCCCGAACTCAAGAAACAATCTCAAAGGTATTTCCTGTGCTTTTTCACCTTTCCTTTTCGATAAAAGAAAAGTCGATGGCGACTCTTGCTAACTGCAACATTTGCAATCAAACGCAAAACCTTCAAGTCAGTTCTCCCACCGTATCACAGAAATGGTGACTCTGCTGGGGAAAATTCTAAAAGTGGGGTTACCTTAGGGATAGATCACATTTATTTGCTTACATTGTTTGACTTGTATGCTTTACATTATGGTTCTTTGTTTGGGTTTGAATCCTCTACCCGGATTTGGGATACATTATAGGTAAGTAGCAATACATTGTGGAAACTGTGCGGGGTATACCGATATGGTCTAAGAAATAGATACGTTAGTGCGACATATTTGTGGGTACCAGTAGCCTTTGAGTTAATCAAAGAGAATACGGGGCCGCTGAGTAATGTCATGAAGCACTAATGAACTTCTAGAACCTTTACTTGACCAACTTGTCCTTTAGGATGTAGTGAGATGACCGGCTTTGGTGCAGTCTGAAGTTGGTAGATACTCGATACTACACTCATTGAGGTTTGGTTTCTTGGGATATTTTAGTCGCCATTAAAGAGGCTTGAGCTGAAACAATGATCAAGGAAACAATCCAGTGATATTGAGCTCCTTAGAACCCGGTTACTATTACTAGGACAGGTTTAAGCCAACTAAACTTCAAGAGGGTACTTACCTATAAAAATCCATGCAAGCCTAAACTTAGGATTTGTTTGCGTTGTTTGTATATAAATACTTGTACATAACATCATGGACATCATAACATCATATACATCCACTAAACATTTCAAGGATTTTGGGATTCATCTTTGTTCTTAATTTGTAGGATATGGATTCACTTCGCAGGAAAACTATTCAAGTCAACCTTGTGAGAATCCCTTCATAACTTAAGGAGCTAGCTTCAAGGATTCCTGAAAACTCTCCATTCATCGAGAGACATGGTCGTCTACTCAACTTGGTCACCTCCAACACAGATGAGGACATGATGAAGGTGCTTTCTCAGTTCTTTGATCCTTTGCACCATTGCTTCACATTCCCCGACTATCAACTTGTACCTACTTTGGAAGAATTCTCCCAACTCTTGAGGATTCCCATTCTCAATCAACTACCTTTCAACGGTACGGAAAGAGACCCAAAGCCAGAAGAGATAGCTCAAGCTCTACACTTTCACTCATCTGATGTCACAACTCATTGGGAAACAAGGAGTGGTGTCAAAGGTTTCCTAGCAAAGTTCCTGTTTGAGAAGGCCCAAAGCTGTTGGAATTCTTTAGACTTGTAAGTCTTTGAGGAAATTGTGGCTCTCCTCATCTATGGGATGGTTTTGTTTCCAAATCCTGACCAACTCATAGATGTCAACACTGTCAAAATCTTCATATCACGCAACCCGGTGCCTATATTACTAGGGGATATCCTACACTCTTTTCACACTCGCACAATGAGGAAAAGAGGTGTCCTTATGTGTTACACTCCTCTCTTGGCAAGATGGTTTATTTCTCATCTTCCCCAATCTGTATTAAAGAATGAGTGAGGTTCAAGGTGGTCACAAAGGTTGATGACACTCAAACATTCAGACATTCATTGGTACCCCAGATCCAAAGAGAATGTTATCATTGTTGACCGTTCTGGAGAATTACCTAATGTCCCTTTACTTGGCATTAGGGGAGGTATCACCTACAACCCATGCTTAGCCTTAAGGCAATTTGGTTACACCCGAAGGGATGGCCCTCACGAGATGCTAATTCAAGGTTTGGTATTCGACTACGACAATGACAATCAAGGTCTTCGCCAAAGATTTATCTGAGCTTGGAGGATGTTAAACAAGGTGGATAGCAAGACTTTGGGGCACAAGAATTCCATCCCTCTTGAGCCTTACCTCAACTGGGTACGAACTCGCGCTTAGAGTCTTATGATACCTTACCCCTCCATTCTCCCGATAATCATTGAGCCTGTCATGGAGGGAGATGTTACATACACTATCCTACATCCTGACATGTCCACATCTCTTGAAGACCTACAAAGGGATTGGATACAACTCAAAGGAGAGCGAGATACTTTCGAATCCCAATTCTATGCAAGTGAGAAGAAGTTTTTGGAACTCACTAGGATACTTCATGAGGAGCGGACTCTGAATGCCTACATTGCACCAAAGAGGATGCGTACTACCTTTTTATCTTAGAGTTTTTGTATTATTTTTCCCAAGGGTCATTGATGTACTCAAACTTTATCTTATTAATATGGCAAAATACCCTTTTTAGTCCTTTAAGTTTACCCCAAGGTCCATTTTGGTCCTTTATCTAAAAAAAGTGTCAAACTGGTCCTATAACTCTTTCAAAAGGACCATAGGAGTCCTTTTCGTCCATTTTGGTCCTTTTTGGTTCAGCCCATCCTTCTTTATTTCAATTTGTAACTCCATTATCTTATGTTTCAGCCCATCCCTCCTTTCCTTTAGATGATGTATCTCCATCTTTGCTTCATCAAGCTCATTTTGCAGCTTCTCCAATGAACCAAAAAGGACCAAAATGGACGAAAAGGACTCCTATGGTCCTTTTGAAAGAATTATAGAACCAGTTTGACACTTTTTTTAGATAAAGGACCAAAATGGACCTTGGGGTAAACTTAAAGGACTAAAAAGGGTATTTTGCCTATTAATATAACGTGTTTACTTTTTGTCTAAAACAAATTTGAATCTTTGAAATCCTTGAAATTATTACATATGCATATACCATTCATCATAACATAAGCAGGACTTTTGCAACAAGTCTCCTCATATCTCTACTATTTATTTCAGTAAGATGGGTCTCGAGCAAACAGTGAAGGATCTCCAAGCTCAGAATACGCAGTTTCAACAGTTGCTCATGACCCTAGCCAAGGGACAAGAAGAATTGAAAACTTTGTTGGCTGAAGAGAGGAAAAAGAAGACAAAGAAGGTAACCAGAGTCTTAAACATGGGGAGAAGATTTCATGAGCAGACAAGAAGGACCCTGAACTTTGCAACAACATTCGGTGAAGGAGACAATCGAGAGGGGAAAGGCAAGGAAACAGTTGTCCCATTAGAATCAAAAGAAGAAGAGGAAGAAGAAAACTACTCTGAGGAACAGTACCCTCTAGTTGATGACAAGTAAAGACATCTCGAAGAGCGGTTGAGCACGATAGAAATCCAAAAAGTTCCAGGCTTGGACTTTGAGGAATTGGGATTAGTGTCGGGGATTGTGATTCCTCCGAAATTCGAAGCACCTACATTTGCCAAATATGATGGAGTTTCATGCCCTAAAATGCATCTTCGGTCATATGTAAGGAGAATCCAACCCCATACCGCTGATAAAGACTTATGGGTGAACTTCTTCCAAGATAGTCTGTCTGGAACTCAACTTGACTGGTTTTACCAACTAGAAAGAGCCAACATTCACAATTGGGAAGATCTTTCCGCAGCTTTCTACAAGCAATATCAATACAATGTTGATTTGGATCCTACCCGTACTCAACTCCAGAGTATGCCCATGGCCTCCAATGAAGGTTTCAAGGACTATGTGCAAAAATGGAGAGACTTGGCTGGAAGAGTTCAACCCCCTCTATCTGAGAGAGAGTTGGTAGACATGTTCTTGGGCACCTTGTTTGGTCCCTTCTTCAACCATTTAATTGGAAGTTCGTCTGCAGGCTTTACCGAACTAATATTGACCAGGGAGAGGGTAGAAGCCGGTATAAAGAGTGGTAAGATTCAGAAAGATTCATCTTCTTCTACAGCTGTAAGAAAACCTTTCATTGGAAAGAAAGAGGTGGTTGCTGTATATCCGCAAAGAAACCAAGATAAGGCTGAACGCCGACCAATGGTGAGGGTCGTTATTATTCCTAAGCCTACATCTGATCAGCAAAGAAATAATCAACCGAGGATGGAAAGGCCAGTCAGGCAGTTCACCAGAATTAACATGACCCCGTCTCAAGTATTACCGCATCTGTTAAGATCCAATTTGGTAACCTTGAAAGAAGCTCCGAAAAACCCCAATACAAAATCTCCTCATTATCATCCCAATGCCCATTGCGCATATCACTCTGAAAGTCCCGGTCAGGATACTAATAACTGTTGGGCCTTGAAGAACAAAATACAAGACCTTATTAAAGCAAAAGAAATTGATTTTGATGCTCCCGAGAAGCCAAACGTCATTTCTGCTCCTATGCCCAGACATGGCCACAATACCAATTCCATTGAAGAATGATTGTTTGTTACTTCAGTTAATGAACTTATGACCCCACTTCTGACTGTTAAAATGAACTTGTTGAAAGCCGGTGTGTTCCCGGGCTGTAATGAAGTTTGCCATCTCTACTTGTCCTCACCAACTGGCTGTCCTTTGTTGAAAGCAGACATTCAGCGCCTGATAGATAACAAAGAGATTTTGTTTGAAAAGACTCCTGTCCCACCTGTTCCTGTTGAAGATGTTTCTATCATTACCATTTCCGCCAATTCTTCCAGGGTCTCCACCAAAAGACCCATTAGAATTACATCAGTTCCGAAAGTAACTCCTTTAATAATCATAATGTTTGGACCAGTCCCATATGCGCCAAATAAAACCATGCCATGGAATTATGGAGGGGACGTCTATTACCATGGTATCAAGCAAGACTGGTCGGCCACCGAAGATTTAATTTCTGATAAAGTGGACTTCGACATCAGTAATATTGCCGGAACTAGCAAAATTACCCAAAGTGGTAGGATCTTCTCTCCAGAAATTGCTCCCCCAAAGGCTATTTCTGGACCCGTAATCATCCATGTGGCTGCTCCAAAGGTTACTCCCATACCCATAATCATCTCTGCAAGTACTTCTATCGATGAAGCTGTTACAACCCATGTTATCATTCCTACCAACACTCCTGCTGCCGAAACTCGAGGAAAAGGTATTTTGATTGAGCCTGTCCGGATGAAGGCCCAGTCGTTGACTATCCCCGAGACTTCCAAGAAAGAAATGGATGAAATCCTAAAAATTATAAAGAGGAGCAACTACGATGTAGTTGAACAATTGGGGCAAACTCCCTCTAAAATCTCCATGCTGGCATTACTACTATGTTCTGAGGCACATGCAAAATCCTTGGTGAAGTTCTTAAAAACCGCCCATGTACCTCAAGAGATGTCTGCTGATCAATTCCAAGACTGCATATCCAGCTTGACAGCAGATAATGGCCTAGGTTTTTCGAATGTTGATCTAACACCGAGGGGAAGAAAGCATAATGAGGCATTGCATGTCTCGGTTGAATGTAGGGGCACAACCTTGGCTCATGTTTTGGTGGACACTGGCTCATCTCTGAATGTATTACCCAAAAAGGCTCTTGATAGACTTGACTGCGAGGGATTGACATTAAAGCCAAGAAACATAGTAGTAAGGGAATTTGACGGCTCGAAGAGAATGGTGCACGGGGAAGTGGATATCCCCATAAAGGTTGGAACCCAAACCTTCAATTCAACTTTTTATGTGATGGACATCCGCCCTTCATACTCTTGCTTGCTAGACGGACCATGGATCTACAATGCTGGTGTTGTTACTTCTACGTTGCACCAAATGCTGAAGTATCCAGTTCAAGGGAAGATTATCACCGTTCATGGAGAGGAAGAATACATGATCAGCCATCTCAATTCCTTCAGATATGTGGAATTAGATGGTGAATTCATTGAAACTCCATTTCAACACTTTGAAAAGGTCCCCCAAGAGGTGGCAGTGGCCAAGGTTGTTCCCAAGATTACAAGGCCTCCACTCCGAATGTCGTCTCTGAAGGATGCCAAAGCAGTGGTAGAAGAAGGAGGGTGAACTAATTGGGGACAACTCCCAGATATCCCATATAAGTCTGACAAGTTTGGTCTAGGTTTCACTTCAAGTGCTCAAAAGGTTGTACGTCGTGCCTGTGCTAGAGGGCCACCCTTGAAGATCAGAAACCGTGAAGTCAACATAGTGGAAGATTGTGAAGATGGTTGCAACCTAGAGGATTGGATCTTTCCAACTGTCAATGGAGGGCTCAGCAATTGAGAGGCTAGAGACTTCGTCCCAATCACTTTCATCCCTCAATAATTTGTCTTTACATTTTGTTGGATTTGTAATATTCAAAACAATTCGCACTCTTAAAACCTTGTGTCTTACCCGAGGCACAATGGTCCATTTGTAAGGGTTATTATCTCATTTTTCATATGACATCAATGAATCATGGACATTTTCGCATGCAAACTTTTGTGCTCATTGTTTTCCTTTTACATTTTACTTTCTTTCAAAGATAGTTATACCCTTACACACACCCACACTCACAATACAGGTATACATCCATTCAGGATCCTATGGGTAACGATACTGCTATGGCCTTTTGTGACTCTGAGAATCTAATCTACCAAGCCGAAGACGAAGGTGAGGAAGATTGTGAAGTACCAGGGGAACTTTCCAGACTGCTACAATAAGAAGAAAGAACCATTCAGCCTCACGAGGAACCCGTGGATACAATCAACCTAGGTACCAAAGAAGACTAAAAAAGAGGTCAAGGTAGGTGCCAATTTGGAACCCAGTGTCAAGGAGCGTCTGATTCAGTTGTTACACGATTATGTTGAACTCTTCGCCTGGTCATACGAAGACATGTTGGGACTTGATGCAGACATTGTGGTACATCGTCTGCCTACAAGAGAAGATTGTCCACCAATAAAGCAAAAGGTTCTCCGCATGAGGCCTGATATGTCAGAAAAGATTAAAGGAGAAGTCATGAAGCAATTCAACACTGGATTCTTGGTTGTCACCTCTTACCCCCAATGGGTTGCCAATGTTGTTCCCGTTCCCAAAAAGGACGGCACAGTGCGAATGTGTGTGAACTACAGAGATTTGAATAGGGCAGGCCCTAAGGATGATTTTCCACTCCCCCACATTAATATCCTAGTTGACAATACGGCACAACACAAAGTGTTTTCCTTCATGGATGGATTCTCAGGATACAACCAAATCAAAATGGCGCCTGAGGACATGGAGAAAACAACATTTGTTACACAGCGGGGCACATTCTGCTACAAGGTGATGCCATTCGGATTGAAGAACATTGGGGAAACCTATCAGCGTGCCATGGTAGCTTTATTTCATGACATGATACATCACGAAATAGAGGTCTACGTGGACGATATGATAGCCAGATCTCAAACAGAAGAAGAGCATCTTGATCACATAGAAAAACTGTTTGAGAGACTGAAGAAGTACAAGCTGAGGTTAAATCCAAACAAATGCACATTTGGGGTACGGTCTGATAAACTCCTAGGCTTTGTCGTGAGTAACAAAGGTATCGAGGTTGATCCTGCCAAAGTTAAAGCAATACAAGAGATGCCTGCTCCTCGTACTGAGAAGGAAGTCAGAGGATTCTTGGGACGTCTGAACTATATTTCCATATTCATTTCCCATGTGACAGCTCTTTGTGAGCCAATCTTCAAACTATTAAATAAAGATCAAGTAGTCAAATGGAATGTTGAATGCCAAATTTCTTTTGACAAAATCAAAGAATACTTACAAGAGCCTCTTGTGTTGATGCCACCAATCGAGGGAAGACCGTTGATCATGTATCTGACTGTTTTAAAAAATTCAATGGGGTGCGTGTTGGGGCAGCATGACGAGTCTGGCTGAAAAGAGCATGCTATTTACTACCTAAGAAAAAAGTTTACCGACTGTGAAACCAGATATTCACTGCTCGAGAAAACTTTATGCGCTCTGGCATGGGCTGCTCACCGGCTAAGACAGTATATGCTAACTCATACTACCTTGTTGATATCTAAAATGGATCCGATAAAATACATCTTCGAGAAGCCTGCTCTTTTCGGGAGAATAGTGAGATGGCAGATGATCCTAACAGAGTACGACATACAGTATACTACCCAGAAAGCTATAAAGGGCAGTGTATTAGCTGATCACCTTGCTCACCAAGCTGTAGAAGACTACCAGTCCATGAAGTTAGAATTCCCGGATGAAGATATCATGACATTAGACAACTGTGAAGAATTCAGGCCATATGACGGACCTGAACAAGGATCCCGATGGACCCTGTTCTTTGATGGAGCCTCCAATGCACTTGGACATGGTATCGGTGTTGTACTCATATCTCCTGAAGGGTGTCATACTCCCTTTACCGCAAGACTCTGCTTCAATTGTACAAACAACATGGCGGAATACGAAGCGTGCATCTTCGGTCTCAAAGATGCCATAGACTTAGGGATCAAATCCTTGGATGTATTCGGAGACTCGGCTTTGGTTATCAGACAGATCAAAGGGGAATGGGACACCAAACACCCTAACCTTATCCCTTATAAAGAACATGTTTTGACATTACTACCACATTTTGAGAAGATTACCTTCAACCATTTCCCGCGAGAAGAAAATCAGCTAGCAAATGCTCTAGCCACAATGTCTTCTATGTTGAAACTTAATTGGGATAACGAGGCTCCCCAGATCACCATTGAACGAATGGATGAAACAGCACACTGTCACGAGATTAATACTGAAGAGGTAGTAGGCCAGCCTTGGTTTCACGAAGTCAAGAGGTATCTTGAGGCTCAAGAATATCCGGAAGGAGCTCCAGTCAATGATAAGAAGTTCTTAAGGAGATTCTCTGCTAAATTCTTCCTTAGTAATGGCATCTTGTACAAACGCAATCATGACTCTGTGTTACTTAGGTGCGTAGATAAGGTTGAAGCTGAAAGGATCATGGTTGAATTGCACGAAGATACTTTTGGTACCCATTCCAGTGGGCATACGATGGCAAAGAAAATCCTATGGGCAGGCTATTACTGGTCTACCATGGAAGTATATTTATATCAACACTCTCGAACCTGCCATAAGTGTCAGATTTATGCTGACAAGGTGCATGTACCTCTGGTTCCTCTGAATATCTTGATAGCTCCTTGGCCCTTTGCTATGTGAGGGATTGATATGATTGGGGAAATCAAGCCGACAGCCTCCAATGGACACCGCTTCATCCTAGTGGCCATTGACTATTTTACAAAATGGGTGGAAGCCGCTTCCTTCGCTTCTGTTACCAAGAATGTTGTTGCCCGTTTCATCAAGAAAAATCTCATTTGCCGGTACGTTATCCTGGAGAGGATCATCACTGACAATGGTACAAATCTCAACAACACTATGATCAGTGCATTGTGCGAGCAATTCAAGACTCAACATCACAATTCTTCTCCCTATTGGCCAAAGATGAATGGTATTGTAGAAGCTGCAAATAAGAACATTAAAAAGATCATACAGAAAATGACTGTCACATACAAAGACTGGCATGAGATGCTACCGTTCGCTCTCCACGAGTATCGTACCACAGCTCGCACATGAACCGAGGCAACACCCTATTCTCTGGTTTACGGCATGGAGGTTGTCTTGCTTATTGAGGTTCAGATCCCCTCTCTGAGGATTATAAAGGATGCAGGGTTGAACGAAGACGATTGGATCCAGACTAGACTTGATCAACTGAATTTGATTGATGAAAAGAGACTTACTGATGTTTGACATGGTCAAATGTATCAAAAACGGATGATCAAGACTTTCAACAAGAAAGTCAGACGCCAAAACAGTACAATCAATAATCATAGAGGCCTCAAAACAGTGTTTTATCATAGGCCAATACTATTGCAAAACACAACACATTGTTGGTTCACAATAGAGAAAAGATGCAAACCGAATCTCAAAGTCCAACAGAATTTCAATTCAAGCCCAACAGAACAAAGGCTCATACATGTTTAAAAAATATATATCAGAATTTGCATCACTGGCCTAAGAGATGTATTACTTTTTTTGCAAATCAAAAAAATGGATTACTTGGTTCACAAAAAGCAAAAAGATATGGAAGAAAAATCAGATTATCATCATGTTTTCACACAAACAAAAGAAGCCTCATGTTGTTTCAAATCAGAAAATATCAAATCAACAATCAAAAAGCCTCAAATTTGCAAAGTCATGTCATAGGCCTAGAGTATTTCACTACAAATCTCAAAACAAATTTGTTTGGTTCATAGCAAAAGTCCACAAGCAACAAGTACAAAAGTACAGCAAAAGCAGCCAGCAAAGTCAGAAAAGTATAACAACAAGTACAGAAAACTGTAAAAGGAAAAGCAACAGTCAGCCAACCAAAGGACAACAACTTGAGTTGTTAAAATATAGCAGGTACAAAGCCATCACAGTACAACCAGCAAAAGTCAACATCCACCATAAATGAATAGCACAGCCAACAAGCAAAGAAAAAGAGGATAATACAATAAAGGTTGATTTTGTTAAAGTGACAAACAAAAAGTCTTTCTCAAAGCCAACATTATTTTATCACAAAAAATGAACAAACCAACCAATATAAAAGGCAACAATACTGTGCGAAACAGAGAGAGAATTTTTTTGGCCAGCAAGGAGAATATACAGAAAAGATAAAAGTCCAGCCACTATTTTCATCACACTCAAAGACCCTCAAAGATCACTGTCAACAAGCCACAGGATACCAAAACACAGTAACAAAGTAAAGAGGTAATTTCTCAAACTGTTTCCAGGTTCTTTTCATAGAAATATACAAAACTTGTGAAACTTTTTCTTAGCTTTCTTTTACAAAACATATAGTTTAGGGTCAATTAAAAGCCAAATATAACACATAGGGACAGGAAAACTTGTAACAGAAGTGAACACAAAGCCATAATTCATTTATCTCAAGAAAAGGGCCAAACATCATTTTTATTTTCAGTTTTACAAAGAAAACATATAGAGATTCCAAACCCCATTGTCACCAAAGGGCCAAACATCATTTTTTCCCAGAAAAAACATACAGAATCAAAATCCTCAACAATAATTCATCATCAAATATACAAATATACAGCAAACCAAACAATTTCCCATTTTTCTTTTCATCATCAAGAATATAGAAAGAAAACATAAACAAAATCACAGCAAACCAAACAGTTTCCCATTTTTTTCATCATCAAGAATATAGAAAGAAAACATAAACAAAATCACAGCAAGCCATTTCCTAAATTCCTTTCATAAAAAATATACAAGGAAACAGAAACAAATTCACATGCAAGCAACAACGAAACCCTAAAAAATTTTATCATCATTTTCCTCAAAATCCAGACCCTTCAGAAACGAAAAGAGGAAAGTTAGAAAGATCTCACCCAAATAATGAGAGATCCTCGCAATAAGAGTCGTTAGGGTTCCGATCATCCCCTTTTAGATCTAGGCCAAATCACGCGTTTTCTGCAAAATCAAATACCAAATTAGTGATTAGAAGGAAGAGAAGAAGAGATAGATGTAAAAAAATAGAGATTTGAACCCAGCCGCCGACGTCACCGCCGTGAGGAGATTTCCAGCGCGACTTTTGTTTCTTCTCCGGCGAAGGAACCATAGAGAGAGAGTGAGAGAGTCAGAGAAGTGAGAGAGAGAAACGTTTTGGCCAAATGAGACTGGGTCTCATAACCTGGTTGTTTTGTTCAAAACAACCAGGCCCTTCATTAGCCAGGCCCAAAAACCTTTTTCACTACCACGCACCCCCCCTCCCCATTTCCCATATACCACGCAGGGCCATTTGCTGTTTTTTTTGTTTTTTTGTTTGTTGTGTACAAAAGAAAATATGGGCCTAACCACAATTTTTTACTTCACTCACACACCATAATTTAATTCTTACACCCCATACTGTCCTTTTCATTTTTTTTTCATTTTTTTCTATTATTTACTTTTTACTAATAATAATGTTAATTTTATTTTTATTTTTATTAATAAGAAAAATAATAAAATATTTACTTATCATGTAGTTAGTAATATATGTATTTTATTTTCATTATTTTCTAGATTAAAGACAATAAATATATTCCTTTTTTTAAATAAATTTAGCTCTTTTTTAAACTTAGGTTTATTTTAATGAAATTAAATTAGAATTTAGAACTTTTATTTTATTAATTTACTAATTTAATTTTTAAAAAAAAACTTGTTTTCTTTGATAAATTAATTCTTTTATTAATTTAATTTTCATTTTAGTTAATTATTTTCTTTTAATTAAGTCAAAATATTTAACACAAAAATACACTCTATATTCATTCCATTGCTTGTATATTCCATTTCTGGTACATAATGTTTATTTCGATTTTTGTACAAATTCAATTTGGTTATAATAGATTAATTAGGTTTATATTATTGCAATCCCCATTCATAAATTGTATAACCCCCTCCCACAATTGTTGTAATAGCGTAGTAACTTTAAATTTCGTAATTTATCACTTTTACATAATATGCTAGTAATTAGGGTTTGTATGGGAAGAATAAAATCAATCAAATATAAAACCATAATTCAAGACAAACACAAGCATGAAAATGAAACACTTGCACTCAAGCACCCCTAGGGTTATCCCACTTGGTTGCCTTACAAAAATGGCCATATTATGCATGTAAGGTATCTTAGCAAAACAAACAAATATAAGATCATAGTCCCTCGATGACGCTATTCAAAGTTGCCTTACAAAAATGATCTTAGTCCCTCAAAAATGCTAATATACTTTGCAACATTGCTAATCATGGTTATACGATTACCCACGCCCGTTCCGTTAACATCCAAAGATAGGGTTGCTTACCAAATCAATGGTAAGACAACAATATCAAAAGAAAAGAAAAAATGAACAAGAAAGACATTTGAGTAGGTAGATTACTCCTAATTACTTGCTCCATTTCAAAACAAACATCCTTAATATTTTCAAAAACAAACGCATATATTTTCAAACATCTTACAAACATTGAAAACATTTTCAAAAAGATCAACATCTTTGTATACATTCTTACAAACGAGAATCATTACAAAGATTTCCTAAACAATGGCCTCTTTACAAAATACTTTCAAAAACCACACAAAGCACAATTTCAAACAAAAGAAAGTGATCTAGAAAGTAACTAAGAGCCCATGGAACACCATGGATGAAAAGGGTGCTAATACCTTCCCTTTTCATAATCTACCCCCCGAACTCAAGAAATAATCTCAAAGGTCTTTCCTGTGCTTTTTCACCTTTCCTTTTGGATAAAAGAAAATTCGGTGGCGACTCTTACTAATCACAACATTTGCGATCAAACGCAAAACCTTCAAGTCAGTTCTCCCACCGTATAACACTACTGCAAGGTGATCCCGGGACAAATGGACTCCTACATACGAAGGACCATTTGTAATCAAAAATATATTCTCTGGTGGAGCAATAATCTTGACTATCATGGATGGTGATGACCTGCCACACCCTGCGAACGCAAACATAGTCAAAAGATACTATGCATAAAGGACCCTCTAGGTTGACATGCATAGGCAAAACAAGGGCATCCCGACGAACCAAAAGAGGTTCGGGCAAAAATTAGTGATAAAAAAAATCTGTACACCCGGCAATTTAAAAACTCGAAAGGGAGACTTGGACAAAAAAGGGTATCCCGGTGTGCTGAAAACCCGAAAGGGAGATCCAGGAAAAAGTTAGGGAATTGAAAGTGTATGACTATGTCCCGTTGGATCACCTTACGGACAACTTGCAAACTCGACATTTCTGACCAATCCAATCATCTTCTAACAAGGCAACAAATAGACAATATACTCAGAGATACAAAGGCTATAGCAGAATGGGGACCCCATGGGATTGTTACACATAGATATCTTTTATTTGTATTAAAATTTTCATTTTTTACGACGTCATTCTCTTACTAGAATGTTTGTCTCACTATACAAAAATACTTACTCAAAGTCAATACAAAGATATTCCTTTGGAAGTGCAAGACTATCTGTTTTTTCTTTACTCTTGTGTTTTGTTTACAAAAACGTCCAATGATTCATTGTTGAACATAATTACTGTTTACAAATAAATAAAATAAAAGACAATTACTGATGGCTTTAAGAGATAGGGAAATCTCTCCAAGCTATTTTCCAAAAAAATCCCCCGCAGTGTACAGTTTAATCCTCAGCGGAACAAAACTTCCAGTTATCAGTCCCCGGTAGAAATCATCCAATTTTCCCAGATTCCCCAAACAGATTTTTTAAGGAGTACATGGCATTTCCTTTACAACAGAGTTTATTTCTCTAAACGGAAATTCATCAACACTTCGAATTCAAGACATGGAGACTTACATATCCTCAACAACATTCAGGGATTTATATTTTCCCCAATCCAACAAACAGCGCAGCAGACTAGCTCACATACGCATACATTGCATCCGCATATCATAAACATTGATAAAACAAATGCATTATATCATACATTTCATACAACATAACTTTGCATTTTAGCTAACATTTTACCCTTTTCAGGATAAGATTAACAGCTACCATTAACAATGTTCGAAGTTTTCAGATACAGTTCAGATACGCTCCAGACACAGATGCCATTTTGATACTCAATCAGATTCAACTTTCAGATACGCTCCAGACACGGATTCCATTATAATACTCATTCAAATTCAACTTTCAGATACAATTCATATACGCTCTAGACACGGATGTCATTCTGATACTCATTCAGATTCAACTTTCAGATACAGTTCAGATATGCTCCAGACACAGATGTCATCATGATTCTCATTCAGATTCAACTTTCAGATACAGTTCAGATACGCTCCAGACACGGATGACATTCTGATACTTATTCAGATTCAACTTTCAGATACAATTCAAATACGCTCCAGACACGGATGCCATTCTGATACTTATTCAGATTCAACTTTCAGATACAGTTCGGATACGCTCTAGACACAGATGCCATTCTGATACTCATTCAGATTTAACTTTTAGATAAAGTTTAGATACGCTCCAGACACAGACGCCATTCTAATACTCATTATTTCAGCTTATAAATTACAACACAAACAATCACTTTTAGATGGCATCTTTAAGCCCATCTCCTACAAACTTTATATCACCTCTCCAAATGGCATCTTTAAGCCCAATCTCTCAACCATCACATCACCGAGTGTAAATTTCAGGGCACTCTAGTGTCCAATCATCTTCCACCTTCGAGTCACGAATGGCAAAACTCGCCAATCTAACTCTTCATGCTTAAGAAGATTTAACAGGGGCAACTGTTGTGCCCCAAAATTTTCCCTCTCATTTACCAAGATTTTTCTCACGAGATCTCCTTGACTCAAGACTGCATTAGGGTTTGGTCAGCTCAAGACACCTCCTTATGCACTGATGACCAAAATTAGGGTTTGAGTTTGCACAAGGACATTTTAACTTTAAATGCCTCATATGACTTTCATGGGTCATTATGGGCCCCCAAGATTACTTATGCCAAGTTTCAAGCCTTGGATCACATTTTTGCTCAGTCAATTGAACAGTTGACCTAAAAATTAATTGTGTTGGAGAAAAAGTCAACCATGGCCAATTTACAGTCAAACCTCATAATTTTTATCCACATCAACATTTTAAACCCATATGTATCATTTGATCAAGTTTGTACCACAATTCCTCAAGAGATTTGATCAAATCCCTAAAAGGGCAAAATGGTCAAAATTAGGGTTTTGATTGAGAAAGGGCAATTTCTGATTTTTAACCTAGCAAATGGTCAATTGGTTTAAAGCATAATCTCAAGAGTCCATTTGCATCATTTTGATATAATGATATGGTTCAAAACATCGCAAGTACATTGGATTTACAAATGAGTTTTGCAGTCAACTGATCAAAAGTCAACTATATACTGAAAAGTCAAACTTTGACTTTTTAGTCAAATTCAAGTGCCAAAGATCATAATTCATCAAAACATGTCAAAATATGAAACTTATTCATCAAGAAATCAAAAAGTCAAGATTTCATTTTGAAAAGTCAAAATTTCTAAACTTAGAAAATTTTCTAAGTGTTGAAAATTCATGTTTTTTTCATAACTTTGAGCCAAATTTTCATCATGATGCAAGATGATTCAAGAGAAACTTCCAACTTGAAAGTTGTAGATCTCCATGAAATACACAACTTTTCTTCACACAACTTCTTCCAAAAATGCTTGGATCTCAAGTTAAAATATTCTAAACATAGGGTCATGAAACTAAACACTTAGTGAAATTTGCCATAATTTGGTCAGGATTTTGACCCAACTTCATGGAACTTTTTCATATAGTTACAAGGGGAATCTTCAAAATAAATTTAAATATTGGTTGTAGAGCAAATTTAAAGCTTTCCAAAATGTCCAAGAACTCCTTGAGATCATTCTCGAGTAGGGAGAATCGAAGAGATGAAGTTGGTGTTTTGTCACTTGAATTGCAAGGCATTTTTTGATGAACAAGAATCCAATTTCAAACCTATGTTGTATAATCTTGTTTTGAAGGCTTCTAAACCTCAAGATCTCTCCATAATCAGAATATTACACTTGCTTTTGAGCTATTATCCAAGTGTTCCAAGCATTGTCCAAGCCAATTTGCCATTTTAGGAAGAAAGTTACCATTCCATTCTTGAAAAGTTGCGTTAATCACAAAGTCAACTTGTCTTGAGCTTCTAACTTGTTCTTTCTGCACACATAACTCCTATAAACCAAAAGCAATGTGTCTAAGACCTAAGAAAGCTCATAACATGCTTGTACAATACTTGAGATTTATCATTTCACTTTTCTTAAAAAGCAAGTTATAGAGCCATAACCCTATAACTCAGAAGCCTGGAGTGATTTTATGCTCTAATATTTTCCGTACATATTAACAAGTTTATTGCAAGCTAAGGGACGATTGGAATCATCCTAAAACTCTCCCAAACACCCTTGCTGCACAAGACTGCTCAACTTGACAGTTTTGAGCCAAAACTCTCCATCTCCATTTCCACTCGTGCATTTTGATTCTTAATCATTCAAACACCTTACATACATCATACACAAATGATCCAAGCCCCTGTTTCAAGACTGTAAGCCCTCCATCGCTATTAATCATTTTCAAAAATCAAGCTTGCAGGTTGACTTGAGTAGGGAGATACAGGGACTTTCAAAGCAAAGTAGGAGTTGGAATACACTCAAGGAGGTCCAGGCAAGCTAAACAGATTCTTAGGGCAGCTCAAAGCTTGCTCAAACTCCGTACACGAATCCATCTGCAAGAGGTAAGTTTTCTAACTTCAATATCTTGATACAAGCATCCTCTGTGCATACATAAGTTATAGATTTGAACTTTAGATTTAAACTTTCTGAAAAAATTAGGTTTCAATTTAGGTCCAGCAAAATTAATCTTCATCTTTGACTTTTAGCTTACATAAGTTATATGGTTGGATTCGTGAGGAAAAATAGCACAACTTTCATGTTTGCATTTTCCCTTTTTGTTGAGAAATGAATGAGATACAGGTGGTCCGGCTGGCAGAAGGTTGAAGATGAAGTACAGGTCATGGAGACGTTTTACCTTATGTATTTATTCTTTCATTTAAGTTAACGGATGTACAGCCACCCTAGTGGTAAGGCAGCACGCGTTATTGGTAGAGGTCATGGGTTCGAACCTCGGCGCTGCCTTTTTGCAATTTTTTACATTTTTTTCTTTTTTTGTTCCAGCAAACAAACGCACGGGCCTTCCACTCCTGGGCCTGGCTTTTTTTCTAACCTTCCTCCCCCCTGTTTCATATTTGCACTCTGGCCCAACTTTATTTTTATTTCTTCATTTTTTTTATTTATTTTCTCAAATATATTTTCTAAATATTAAAAAGATGATAAAAATGCAAAAATGATATTTTATAGTTTGACTTATTTTATTTTATTTTTTCCATAAATAAAAATATTTTTTATTCTTCATACTTTATTTATTTATTAAGTAAATCTTATAAATATTGCATTATTTATTTATTTTTCTTCACACCATTTAGAATATATTATTTTAATAAATAAAAAAGACTAAAAATATTTTATAATGCTATAAATATTTTAAAGATAAAAAATGCCAAATAATACTTTCCTTAAATTATTTTCTTTTGATTAATTAATAGAACTAGGCTTTCCAAAAGTATTTTTTTTTATAAAAAATCAAACAAAATTCATTTTGTTTACATTTTTGCATCCTTATACATTTATTCATTTTTATACTTTGTATTTATTTGAATTTCTTGTATATTTCATACCAATTCAATATGGTTGTAATAGACTAATTAGGTTTAAATTCTCGCAATCCCCGTTTACAAATTGTATACCCCCCTCCCCACAAATGTTGTAATAGCGTAGTAACTTTAAAATTCTGCAATTTACCGCTTTATGTACAATTGCTAGTAATTAGGGTTTGTATGGAAAGACTAAAATCAATACTTAGCAAAACTTTAATTCAAGACAAAAATAAGCATGGAAACAACACACTTGCACACAAGCACCCCTAGGGTTATTCCACTTGGTTGCCTTATACAAAATGGCTTATTACGCATTTAGGGTATCTTAGCAAAAACAAGCAAATACAAGATCATAGTCCCTCGATGATGCTATCTAAGTTGCCTTACAAATGATCTTAGTCCCTCAAAAAAAACTAAGATACCTTTCAATATTGCTAATCATGGTTATATGATGACCCACGTCCGTCCCGTTTACATCCAAAGATGAGGTTGCTTACCAAATCATTGGTAAGACAACAATGTCAAAGGAAAAGAAAATGAATAAGAAAGACATTTGAGTAGGTAAATTGCTCCTAATTACTTGCTCCATTTCAAAACAAACATCCTTGCTATTTTCAAAACAATCACATACACTTTCAAACATCTTACAAAATTGAAAACATTTTCAAAATATCAAACATCTTTGTATACATTCTTACGAACGAGAATCATTACAAAGATTGCCTAAACAATGGCCTCTTTACAAAATACTTTCAAAAACTACACAAAGCATAATTTCAAACAAAAAGCAAGTGATCTAGTAAGTAACTAAGAGCCCGTGGAAAACCATGGATGAAAAGGATGTTAATACCTTCCCTTTTCATAATCTACCCTCCTAACTCAAGAAACAATCTCAAAGGTCTTTCTTGTGCTTTTTCACCTTTCCTTTTGGATGAAATAAAAGTCTGTGGCGACTCTTGCTAACCACAATATTTGCGATAAAACGCAAAACCCTCAAGTCAGTTCTCCCATCGTATCACACTCACTAAGGTCCATATCAAGCACAGCACATCTGGTCCATTGGATAACGCGTTTTGACTATGATCTGATGGTCCATATCTTTTTGGTTTTACTTTATTTTCTGATTTTATATTTTAATTGATTTAATTTTCAAAAATTCATAACTCTTTTATTTTTTATCCAAAAATTATGAAAAAAATTCACAAAAATACTTTAAAATATTTCTGATCTCATGAATATTTTTTCATATTTTTATTTTGGCAATTGATATTTTTTATATTTTTTTCATTATTTTCTTTGTTTTAATTACCTAAAAAATACTTTCTGACATTTCTTAATTCTAAAAATTTTCATAAATATCAATTTGCATATTTCTGACTTTTGGAAAATTTTATGGAATTTTATATTGGTGTTTACTATTTTTGATCTATTTTATATTTGTTTGAACAATTTTAATTAGTTTTTCTTGATATTTCTGACTTATATTGGTGTTTAAAAAATTTGTAAAAATATTTGAGTCCTTTTCTGATTTTTCTATGGGCTTACTTAATTTTTCTTGATTAATTTGAGTACTGTTGATGTTTTTCTTTCTTATTTCCATTTTAAAACATTTTTAAAATATTTTTTATGTATATATTAAATGCAATATTATTTTGTGATTATTTTTTGGCTGAACTTGGGTTGAATTTTGATCATGAACTTTATTAACATCATTTGATCCATATTGTTGAGTCTAACTCCAAAAAAATGGATGAATTATTATAATAATAGTTCAATTTAAATTTAATTCAAATGTGGTTTGTATATTCTTTCTCACCCCCTCTTCATCTTGTTCCTTTCTTATTGCACTAAGTTTTATTGGAACATGATCTCTATATCATGTCCCAAAACAAATTGTGCATAGATTGATATTGACCGGCCTCAAAATAGGTGCGACTTCTATATAAGTCCACTTACGATTGCTTAATATAGCGCTAAATTTTGTCCTGATTCGAATAAATGATCATTCGTGGCCCAAACCTATGTTTGCAAGCCCAAGTATGTTAATTTGATCCCTTTGATCCAATAACCTTGAGATTCATTGTGTGGAGGCTTTGGTTCTACCAATCCTCTAATGGATCTACAATACTTTTGGTCAACACGGATCACTTAAACATTGTTGATCATTAAATGGTACTTGTGAGGATTCCAAATAGATGATATACTTGACAAAAAGCAAATGCAACTTGTTGTGTGGAGGCTTTGGTTCTACCAATCCTATAATGAGTTCCAAATGCAAGTTTCAAGATGGTCATTCAACTAACCACTAATTATTAATTTTTTTTTACTTTGTGCCCTTTTATTTTTTATGTTTTATGTACCATTTACTTTAAGCATTATATTTTATGTCATTTTTATTTTGCTCATTTGAGCTTTTTTTTTCTTTTCTCTTATAAGACACTTAATAATCAACATGAACTATAAAAACCTTTTAAAAATACTTGGACTATTTGGTTACTATCCTTGGCCTTATGGAGTATTGGACTTCTTGGACTTAGGATTAGAAACCTTAGCCTATATTTGAGACTCTGTGATCTTAATTGATGTTTTGTCTGGAGTTCTTGAGGTTTACCTCAAGACATTGGGTTATTTGTTTATTTTGTGTGCGTGTTATTATGATTACATTCTTTGTTTGTAATCTGGAATTCACCCGTATACAGTCGTTACTCTACCCATTTTTTGTGATGACTTAATACACTTGAAGTTTGGTTTTCTCAAAAGGTCTAGTATCCTTGCTTGGTTGGTTTCAATCCAAAGAATGAGAATTCTATTTTGACTCATAATGTCAAGTATTGACTTCTTGTTGGTTAGATGGTTCTTATCCCTAGCGTTTACCTTATGCGTTAGGATAGTCTCTTCTTCTCCTCCCATCTTCTTTAATTTCAAAAATATTCTCCCACCTTTTGAAAGTTCTTCTTGTCTTTAAACTTGAACCACTTTCATTTCAAACCATTTTTGCCACTTTGGCTTTTTATTTTAAAACTTTTCTTAAAAGATTAGACTCTTGTCAATCCTTGTAGTGATGCAAACAATTATACTTCTATAATATGTAGTGAAGTGAGATATTTTCCACTTGGGTGTTGAGTGAGGCATTGTTGATTTTAAAATCCAAGCCATATCCTCCACTTTGACATGATGCAAATTCTCTTTTCTCATGATTGTGGGTAGTAAGTATGTTTTCCACACGAACAATGACGATGATGTCTTATCTCATAAAATTAACCAACACACTTATGTTTAAAAATTTTCAAAAGAGGAACTACGTATACCCTGATCCCCTATTGCACGAAAGGTGGAACGTAGGCACTAAAGGTTCGGAATCGCGGCGGGTGCAAAAACCATACAAATATATTTCTTTTCTCACCTCCACCGTCCATTTTTTATACAACATTTTATAGCCAAAATATACAGATTTTACAAAGAGGTTCCTACGAGTACCATAGATGTTTAGGGTGATAGTACCTTCCCTTTGCATAACCAACCCCCTTACCTTGAATCTTTACCCCCTCTTTTGGGTTACTCTCTCTTTTCTCATTCATTTGGAAACAATAAAGCGCGGTGGCGATTTTTATTTTTGATATGTACAAGTCTAGTCAATCCAATGGCTTAGTCTTAAACATTTCTACAGCTACACTAGGTATGAGGCCCTCCTCAAATCCCTTCAATCACTTATAGTGAAGAACAACATAAATAACAAGTTTTAAAGACTTCAATCATTCAATACTTAAAAGCTTATGAATGATCCACAATTAACAACTCAAATAACAACTCAAGTATTAAATCAATACTAGAGTGTATGAAAATTAAAAGACTTAGACTTCTAAAACAGAAAGAAAGTATTCTTCTTCAACAGTTGCAGTTGAATGAATAAGGAAGCAAGTCCTTATAAAGGCGCAGTAGTGGGCTTGGGCTGAAAAACAAATATTCTAGTCTTTTGAATATTTCCATGAAAACAGGCCAAGATATAATCCATGAGGATAATTCAAATTGAAAAATATTCCTCCATATTTTTCGCAGTCTATGAGTCACAAATCTTGAGTTATGGCACACATGAAAACAGGAAACAGAAAACTTAAACTGATGTGAGTTGTGTTCAGCTCAGGACATCTGCCTCGACATCATTCAAAACAGTTTTCTCTAAATGTGAATACATTTAGAAAAACATTATCAAAGCATTGTTTTACAAAAATTGCTTCCAACAAACACTTACAACTCTATTGATTACCAATTTGAAGAATGATCAAAAGCAGATTGTACGAAAATTTTGATGATTGCTGAAATATGATTGCCTAGAGTCTCTATCGAGCAGTGGTGCATTACTTTCAGTTGGTCCTGAGGGGCCAATTTCTTCAAGTATCTGTTAGAGAACGAAGTGGTTCAAGTTGAGAAGTACGGTTATGAAGTAACCTACTTTTGAGTGAGAAGTACGATGGTGTACTAGCCTACTTTCAAGATGTAAGCCTGCCACACTGAGGGTATGATGTCTTCAAAACTCTGCGAGTTTCTCATTTCTCTGTGAGAATGAGGCGAGGAAATGGTTTGTCGAGACTCTGTTGAGCAGTGACAAGTTATTTTCAATGATAATACTCCGTCGAGCAAAGGTGGAAGTATCTCAAAGTTTGATTACCCTAATGGACAAAGAGTGTGTTGAATACTCTTTTGAGTAAGACTTTCGTCAATCTGGGGAAGTTATGTCAAGATTAGAAGAATATCTCAAAGTTTTGAGTAATTAGGGGCATTCACTCAGGCATGGTTGAAACCGCTTCCAACACTGGTTAGTCAGGGGAAGTGTTCCAAGGTTTCTAACACTGGGGCAGTTTGCCTTGATGGCATATATCTCATAAATTCCTCTCGAGGAAAGTTCCTTCAAAGGCCCTACAAACTGGTGAAAGGCATTATGCAGGGGCATTACTCCACTTGAGAGTTGATCAAGTTAAGTCCAGTCGCAGGCTAAATAACTTGTGAATTTGAAGAGCATGTCAGGAAGTCAGGATCGTTATCCTTAACTCATCATGGATTTAATTCCATGTATTGGTGTTCCTCCATCACAACCCAGAGACCCAAGTCTAGGTTATTAGAGTTTCTTCACCAGAAGTTAAGGATCATTATCTCCAACTGAAGTCAGGATTGTTATCCTCAGCCAAGATCAGGATTTAATTCCGGGATTATTGGTTTTTTTCAGCTGAAGTTAGAAGACGGGATTCAATCCTTTGAGTTCCCAGAAGACATCCTCGCTTCGACACATTGCATATAGTAATCATTACTGCATTGCATTGCATCCTCCAAAAGCGTGTAGCATTTCCATTGATATGGAGAATTACGCTAAAAAATCTCAAGCATGCATTGAAGCATAAGCCTGATTTAAGTCTTTTTCAAGCACTTTTGGCGTCTCCAAAGAGAATTCTATCCATAAAAACAATCACGAGTGGTATTCCCTGTGGGATTTCTTCAAGACATATGTTTTTGTTGTTTCTATCTGCAAGCATCCTTGACCTCGTGTCAGTTTCTCACCAATCCACAATGCAATTTATTTACCAAGCGTCTTGCTTTAAAAATCTTGTTACGGTATTTTTGTCGTGTTTTCCTTTGCAATTAGAGTGTGAGTAAGAGTCAGTGTATAACTTTTCTTGCTTCTCAAGTGTGTTAGTATCCATACTTAGTGTATGGTATTTCAAATAATTTCCACTCTTGAAGAATTATACCACGCCTTTGGTCGGAGGGATAATGTAGTTCTTGTGCTTTTAAAAACATCAATACCCTTTTAAAAGTCTAACTTAGGTTGGCAATCCTTGTCTGGAGCCCCCTGCGGATGGTTTCTTCCTTCTGTGTAAGTTCGCCTTCGATCGTCGTTCTATTTAGAGTCAATATCTATGTGTATCCTCAGTAAGTTCTCTTTTGATCGACGTACTTTGTTAGAGCCTTCTTTGGTCGGTCTCTTTCTTGTATATATCTAACTCCGGCCTTACATATCTCTCTATTATCTTTGTTAAGAGCCTACCTTCGGCTAGTCTTCTTTTTATTGTTGAGTTTGCCTTTGATCGACATTCTCTGTTAGAGCCCGCTTTGGTCGGTCTCTTTCTTATATGGGTCCAATATCTTTATTGGACGTGTATATCTGATATCTTTGTTAGAGCCTTCTCCTATCGGTCTCTTTCTTGTATATGTCTAACTCTGGCCTGAAATATACTCTCATTATCTTTGTTAAGAGTCTACCTCCAGCTAGTTTTTTTGTCATCATTCAGTTCGCCTTTAATCGGCATTAATTTCTTAGGAGTCTACCTTCGGTTAGTACTCCTTTTTAGAGTCTCCTCTGGCTAGTCTCTTTTATTTGTATGTATTTCCTCGGCTGACATACATTCAACTTTCGAGTTGTCATATTTGTTTCCTCTCTGATCCCTAAATCGCGAGTTTGTCATTTTGTTTCTTCTCCGATCTCTGGATCGTGAGTTTGCTAAGTTGTTTCTTCTCCGACTTCTGAGTCGTGAGTTTGTCAATTTATTTCTTCTCCAACTTATGAGTCGCGAGTTTATCAGTTGATTCTTCTCCGACTTGAGTCATGAGTTTATTAATTCATTCTCTCTATGATCCTGAGTCGTGAGTTTGTTAAATTTGTTTCTTCTCCGGTCTCTTAATCACGATTTTGTTAACGTGTTTCCTCTCTGATTCCTAAATCGTGAGTCTGTCAATTTGTGTCTTCTTCGGCCTCAGAATTGTGA
Organism: Vicia faba; assembly: GCA_948472305.1. Classification (NCBI taxonomy): domain Eukaryota; kingdom Viridiplantae; phylum Streptophyta; class Magnoliopsida; order Fabales; family Fabaceae; genus Vicia; species Vicia faba. The sequence goes on from OX451737.1 coordinate 629,232,818, forward strand.
GTTTGCTAATTTGTTTCCTCTTTGATCCCTAAATTAGGAGTTTGTTAATGTGGTTCTTCTTTGATGTTTGAGTCGTGAGTTTGTCAATTTGTTTTCTTCTCTGACTTCTGAGTCGTGAGTTTGTCAGTTTGTTTCTTCTCCAACTTCTGAGTTGTGAGTTTGTATGTTTGTTTCTTCTATGATGTCTGAGTCGTGAGTTTGTCAATTCATTTTCTTCTTTAACTTCTGATTCGCGATTTTTTCAGGTTATTTCTTCTCTTACTTCTGAGTCGCGAGTTTGTCAGTTTATTTCTTCTCCGACTTCTGAGTTGCGAGTTTGCCAGTTTGTTTCTTCTCTGAATTCTGAGTCGCGAGTTTTCCAGCTTGTTTCTTCTCTGACTTCTAAATCGCGAGTTTTCCAGTTTGTTCCTTCTCCGACTTCTAAGTCGTGAGTTTTCCATTTTATTTCTTCTCTAACTTCTGAGTTACGAGTTTTCCAGTGTGTTTCTTCTCTGATCTCTAAATTGTGAGTTTGTCAGTTTATTTCTTCTCCGACTTCTGAGTTACGAGCTTGTCGATTTGGTTTCTTCTCTGACTTCTGAGTCACGAGTTTCCAACCCATGAGTTATCGATTTGGTTTCTTCTTCGATGTCTGAGTCGCGAGTTTTCAACCTCTAAGTTGTCAGTTTGTTCCCGCTCTGATGTCTCAGTCACGAGTTTTCAACCCGAGTTACAGATGATTATCACATACAATTCCTCAATAGTCATTTGTTCAACTTTTGTTCATCTTTTCTGGTGTCTTTCATTCATAAATCTGATTGTTCTCTACATTGTACACGAGAAGTGTTATTCCCCAGCAGAGTTCATATTCACCTTTTGCGAGTACGCTTGGTTAAGCATCATTTCCATCTTCCGTTCGCCTTGGCAGATAGGCAACATAACTTCTTTTTCCTCTGAGGAAATTCTTCGGTAATATCAATCCATTACCTGTCGAAACTTGTTAGTGGAGGCATCTAAAAATAAAAAATCATAAAAATTCTTACTTGTTCTTCAGAGTGTAAATTTTTAGGTTCTTTTAGTATTTAATCTTATTATACCTTGAATGTTCGAAAGGCTAGTACCAATCTCACCTTCAGGTTTAAGAAGATTAAATAGGGGCAGATGTTGCACCGCAAAATTTTCCATCCTATTTTCTTTTATTTGGCTTAGGTTTTTGCATTCATCTGCATATTTTCGTTAGGGAATTTTGCATATCATACATTCCATTCAATAAATACCCAGAGGTTTAAAATATTAATTGATTGTGCAAGTTAGGGTTTTCAGTGACTGAGGTTTATATGTTCAAAAAAGTCTAATTCCTCTGGTTATTCTTCAAGCTTTTAACTGTGAGATTAAGGTGTTGATCCATGGTTATTATGGGTTTTCTTCTTCTTCAAGCTATAAGGCTATTTTCTACCCCTCAACATCAAATTGCAATGTTTTCCTCTCCAAGGTTAAAGAGTGGGGTTTTCACATATTATGCTTTAACTAAGGACCATAGGATTATAGTTGGACCTTATGGCTATCTTGAGTCTCGTCTAAGGTATTATTCTAACCACTTGCTTCACAAAGTCATGATTATGGGTGTTTCTTCCAAGAATTCAAGGTTGTGAATTGGCATACTTGGTCTTCGAATTAAGATATCTCCTCCTATAACGGTGCTTAGCATTTGACACAAGCCACTTCTTTGGGAGTTCACTCAAAATCGTTTGGTGGTTAATTAGGTGTGAAAATGTTCATCGAATGGTGAATTTAATAAAGAGAGATGTATTTCATTTAAAAGTTGTGATGGAATTCGGTTATTGGTACATATGGCGTTGAATCAATTTGAAATGACATGGCATCTTGAGAGATCTTTGGTCACCAAGTTAAGATTTTATAGATTAATCTGCAAGACATTAAATCATGATACAGAGAGTAATTATGTGGATTCACTATTACACTTGTTGCTTATAATGCAAGTGAAGTGGTTCTGGTTCGTTGGAGATTGAATTTTTCATTCAAGTTTTATTGGTGTTTAAGTTAAGATTGGAAGGTTTATTCATAGTTGTATGCTTGGAATACAAGTTACAAGTAATAAAAAAATTGTCATTATGCAAGGTTTCAAGTTCATTCATTCATTATTCAAATACCACTCAAAGTTTAGAAATTGACAATTTCAACATCATCCATCAAGTTTTATTCAAGGCTTTTGAGGCCTGATCACCATCCAAGTTTCAACTTTCCAAACCTCATTCATATTTATCATTTCAATTGCAATTGCAAATAAAAATTAAGATCATTGAAAAAATTATCCATCATCATTCAAAAAACAAATACAATTGTTCTTACATCTAAACAAAAGTTATACAAGTCTTCTTCAAAACCACCACCTTGCTACAAATTCAAACAACAAGTGAGAATCGGGAATTTCTCCTTCTTTCCATCTTCATCCATCATGTTACCCTCATTTTTCAAAACATGGGTCATACAATTACAAACTGGGCTTATTTGCATCACACAATCTAGATCATCACCCACGAGTAAGAGAGCATATCAATGTGTTTGATTCATACAAGTTTGAGCCACTACCCTGTAAAAGATCAAAAGACAACTCCAAGGCTTATCTATTAATGTCAAGCTACCAACTTCCAATCCATAATTTCAAAATTTTCAACATAACTATAAAGGAAACTCAGCAAGACTGAAAGAAAAATTACTGATGCAGAAAAATCAAAATCAGAGGATTCAGCATCTCTTCTTCAACAAACTGCTTCACGATCATAAATCAGCATCTCTTCTTCAACAAATTGTTTCACGATTATAAATAATCATCTCTTCTTCATAAAAGGGGGATTCACGATTCATTTGAAAAACACAGAGAGATTTACGACTTCACAACAACAAAAAACTCAGAAATTATCTCTGTCTCACACAATATAAAATTATTCATACACACACACAGTTATTCAATTATCACTATTCAAAACTCACCAAAAAAAATCTTCACTCTTCTGCAATCATCGGTAACCTTCTTCGATTCTTCAATACTTGAGAAGATTTACCAAACTGCATCTTTCTCTCTTCTCTAAATCAAATTCCTGATTCTCTCTCTCTACACCATCCATTCATCATCTTCGCATCAACTTCATTGAGTCTCGAATCATCACCATCTTTGCATCAACCATGTAGCTTCACACAACTTTCAATCATCATTGCATCTGTAACGATTTCATGAATCAACGGCATCTCGCAACAAAATGCGACGAATTCAGAAACTTGTGGAGAAAAAACTCATGAAATCAGAAGAATGAGAAGAATAATAGGTGAAGTGGAAGAGAATATGCATACCTGAACGTTTATTCGTTGGATTTCTCATCATTGGTGTCACGCTCGAGGAGGCGTCGGACTGTCTCAAGCAGGATTATTGGGTGATATGTGGATATGCTTAAGTTTCCATTTGTAATTTATTTTCACATCGATGATGCTTCGACGCTTATTTTGAGCATTTAATTTCTGACTCTTTTTTGTTGCTTGGTGAAGCTTACTCGAAGTTTTTTGGGTTTCTTTGCTTTGCTTGTTGTGCTACGAACTATTATTCGTTTGGCATCATTTTGATTCTAGTTTATTTTTCCATATTTTATCGCTTTTCTAGATATCATGAGAAGCAGGAAATAAAGAGTGTGCGCTCGAAGTCACTATTTAAAGACCTGTAGCAGACATTCCACACTTGTTCTCTGATTGTGTTTGTTAATTGTTTAAAGACCTACTTCGAAGTAGGCATTTTATTGTGTGCTTACATTTGTGCCTAAAGACCACAGAGAAGGTAGCCCATTCCCATTCCCCATTGATAAGTCCTCCAAGAAGGAAAGGCGAGAAGGGTTCACAATCAACCCCTCCATTTCTAGGTTGGGTCATTCGTAACTCGCATCGTGCGTTGATGCTTTGAGTTGTGCTTACTCTTGTTATTGAGTCGTCCGGATGGAAAAGGGATTTGTAATCGATCCCCCATATTTTGTCTGGAGCTCACATCGGGCGTTGTTGATGCTCTATGTTTGTTCATATTACCTTCTATCTCCTACCTCAATCCTTGATATCTTGGTTAGGGGCTTAGTCGCCTTGGATATCACTTCCCCCCACTCTATACTTCTTGCCTTGGTGATATGATACATTGGTTAAGAGTATCTTTTGAGACCCCTTCTTGCCTACGTGATGTGATATCTATACCCATGGTCAGGGAATTCCCTACTATACTACTTTACCTACCTCAATTCGTGATATCTTGGTTAGGCCATTTTTTACTTGAGCTATCGCGCGCTACTCATGACATGTGTGTGCTCTCTTAAGCTTGTTAATTACTTGCTTTCCATCCTTATGTGCATATTTTCTTAGGTTGTGAACCTCTGGCATGTTCCCTTAGGAGTTCTTTATTCACCCTTTGGTGGTGATTCTAGATAGGCATAAGTTTAGGTTGTGAGCCTTTGCTGTGTTCCCTTAGGAGTTCTTAATTCACTCTTTGGTGGTGATTCGAGATAGACATTAGGTTGTGAACCATGCATACTAACTTAATTAAAGGTTCCCCTTTCATCCTTGACCATAGGGCCATCATTGTATGATAACATTAGGGATTAGATTCTAGATAGTCTCTTTTCATTGTTTTTCTTTCTTTTACATCTTTAAAACTAAAACTTTCTTTTTCTTGGCAAGTGCATAAAACATCTAACAACTTTCAAATCTTTTTTCAAGGTAAAAAATGCTAACCAATACAAGCTCTTTTTCACCTTTAGTCCTTTTCTTTTCATTCAAACTTTTTTAAAAGAACATGTTAATTCACTTTTGTGCTAACGTGTGAGTCTCCAAAGGTTGAGTTGCGGCAGAAGGCGAAATTAATATTGTTCATTAAAAAAATATACAACAAATCAAAACATGTGATCTGAACTACAGTGCTCTAATTCCTTAAGAGGGATACGTAGGCATTTAGTTACAGGGCTCAGTCGAGCGAAACTTTGTAAATATTCATTCTTTTCCTCGTGTTTTCTTTGGTATACATTCCCTCTTTTCATTTTCTTTTTAGCTCGTAAGCTTTAGATTTGAAACACACCCTTTGATTAGAACAACAAGAGTGGATACCATATAGTACTACAGGCGTGTGGGGTGATAATACCTTCCCCTAGTGTAACATACTCCCTTACCCGATCTCTCAGTCATTTGATCATGATTTCACCCTTCTCAGGTTTACTCGATGTTTGCCTTTCCATTTGCATAGGATAAAAAATGTTCGATGGCGACTTTATTGATTTCATCTCGATGATATTTTCTTCGGTTGTTTCAAACTTCATTAGACTCATGCATGTGGTACCAAAACTTCCCTGATGACTCAGTCATCGTTTCTCCAAAGATCCCACCAATATGATCGATTCTCGCTTGAAACTAGAGCACATCATAATATTGCACTCAATCTACACTATGAGATTGAAGCCATCAGTGGACTAACGTTCTATCATTGTCACTGGACCATTTGTCCTAACCACATCATTGGACCGAAGTTCTAACATATGTCATGAATGCATGATACATAACAAAATAAATAAAACATGACCACAGTTAGTGAAAACGCATCATTCATTCATGTAATTATAATAAGGTCATTACATACATCATATATACATAGCATCATCACAACATCATCATATCATCATATCATCATAGCAACAACATAATGTCATTATAGTATCAACAACTCATCAAACAACACACGTCATTGTAATCCATCACATGGAAGTCTAATTTCATCATAGAATAGTTATTATAAATCTAAATTCGTTTACTCATTTAATTCCGTCTAATTATAATTATTTGTGTTAGCTACCCAACGCTTCTAATGTCACGTCAAACAGAGTCCTTAAACTCAAGTTACTCTATTTGACCGACGAAGTTGGTTACTCGCATGAGGCTCGCCCGACGAGGACATGGCAAAAGACCTTCCCCCATGCAAATTACATGATCATTGTTTTTCTCTACTTCCTTCGCCTGACGACACATCTCAATCGCCCTATGAAGCTGGAGCGAGTCCACTTCCTCCATACTTTTTCCAGGGGCTCTATTTTCTCCCCATTCCCTTCGCCTCCTTGCTCTCCTAGTGTGGCCTTGGAGAAGCGCCTTCGCTCGACGAAGCATACCGCTCACTCAACTAGGCAACACGAACAAAAACTTCCCTACGCGTTTGTTGCACTGCATCAGTCCCAATTTTCCATACAAATCTAACACATTACATGTCTCAATTCATCACCACTTCACATAATTTCATCATACAATAACAACACATTTTATTATACATCATCTACATCAATTCATTGCAAAACAATATCACAATTTCATTAATTCTCATTAAATCATCATACTAACATCACTAACCAAAACCCCAACATAAATCTACAATTATCTAAACCCTATATCAATCATAATAACAATAATAAACTCCTCTTATCTTAGATTCCTATAAGCCATTTATTCCTCTTCGCGTTCTACACAAACCTTCTGAGTTCCTCAATGCCCTAACCCTGTTCTGCTCTTCCTAAAGCGATCGTACAGAATGGTAGACACTGAAACTCTTTTTCCAAGTTTAACCCTTGGACTCCTTTCTACAGTATTCCCATCTTACCCCTAATTACTTCATAATATTACTACCTTGTCCTTATAGTCTCTACCTCTTATTATTTTATTTATTAATAATAATTCTAAATAATCAAAACTAATTATCTAAAATTACTAAAACACTCGATATCACTTAATTCCTACTACACTACGCCCAACAGCACATCATATACATAAAAAAATCACATATAATCATAAATACTCCTCATAAATAAATTAAATAATTAAATAAATACTCTAATTATTTTGGGGTGTTTCGGGTTACACTGTCTAAAGTTCGTAAAACTGGGTAATTTGGGAGGTGTAACCGGTTACCAGTTTTGGTGTAACCGGTTACCACTGGAAAATCATGTACTCTTTATTTCTGGACTTGGTGTCATCGCTTACCGGTAATGGCATAACCGCTTACTACTATTGTATGCTAAAACATAAATAAGTTCATAACTTGAGTTTTAGGTGTCCAATTGGGGTGCCTTTCAAAGCATTGGGAAGTTGATGCAATGTACTATAATTTAAAAATAGTCTTGAAACCTGGAAATGATTAAATGTTTTGTAATGGTGTTGTATGGTGTGTTGTTTGTATGTTGTGGTGCGACATACGTGTATGGATATTGTGTTGTTTCTTGAGGTGTTGCTACAATGTTAATATTAACTACTTGTAGTATATTGGTGAATGCCATTGTTTAAGGTGAATTCCATTGTGCTTGTTTGTTGTAGCATGCCATTTACGAATCATGCATCATGGTGTTTGGACTGTGGTCCGCTTTTGGTGAGCCTCAATCCTATAGTGGTGATTGGGTGCGAGTAGTTGGTTCCAGGTGGGAATTAGTGAAGTGTTACCTATGGTGATGATGACAATTTTTGGCGTGCTCTGATCCTATGATGGGGATTGGGAGCTAGATGAACCTGAGAGTTTATGATTGGTCACATATATTGAATCGTGGAGTTGATTCTCATTGCATTGAATATATGTTGCATTTATAATGTTTATATTGTGTGGAGGGAGAATTGTTGGATGGGTGATTATATATGTGATATTTATAAGCTTACATATTATTATGAAATTTCTTTATATGATTGTGAATTCTCACTCCTTCTATTTGAATGTTTCCTTTACATGGGCATCGTGCAGATACTCGGGAGTAGCTTCGATTGAAGTAAGTGGAACAATAGTTCTTGAAGAGACTTCCATTAATTGTCGTTTATTAGTAAGGTATTGCTCTGGTCATGTAATATCGGGTTGGGGTCGACGTTTGTTATTCAACATATTATATTGTTTATTTTGGACTATTGTTTGAGTCTTGGATTTTATGTTGTTGAGAGCTGAATAGTATAACTCTCTTGTTTATGTTTTTGAAGTTGAGATGGAGTTTATGAGGTTGATGATCTGAATATTGTTAGAACATAGTTTGATTCTACAACCCTTGGTTAGAATTTTGATGATAACAAATACAAAGAATAAATAAATACAAATAATATATATAAAGAACAAATATGCACCTTAAAAATATGTTTTATGTATGCAGATGTTCTGATGGGATCAGCATCAGAAGATAAGCTATAAAGTATTACACACTGAAGCTATCAGATTATACACTAAAGATTGGTGACAAGAATCTGCGCTCAATTACAACAAACTCTGATTCTGATCAAAGACATATCAACCAAGTCATCAATATTCTGAAGCGTCATCAGCAGTTAAGGAAAGAAGACTTTGAAGCGTTACTGAACATTCAAGATAGAATTAATGCCAACGGCTTTCTTCAGACAAGATCTTCTCCAAAAGGAAAGTGTGTTATTAACATTAAACTTGCTTTATGGACAACGTCTTTGCCTTGCCTATATAAACAAGTCTGCTTGCAAAAAGAAGCACGTACGTACGCACACAACAATTTGCTAAGAATTCCAAACCATGCATATTCAAGCTCAAGCAAATTCAATCCTTATTCTAAGCTTAATTTGTGTAATTTATCACAATTGTGATAAACTGTTTTGTTAGAAAACAACAACACATTTTGTTCAATTATATTATAAAAGAAGTTCCTTGAGATTAACCGGATTGTGGTTGTACTCAAGAAGACTTTAACAGTTATTAAAGTAGTTGTTGTAATCTTTTGAGATTAGTGGATTAAGACCCCGTTGGAAAGAGGCGAAATCACCTTGACGGGTGGACTGGAGTAGTTTGAGATCAAACGAACCAGGATAAAAATACTGTGTCATTAAGTTGTCTTAGATCCAAGTTTTTCAATTCAACCCCCCTTCTTGTGTTTTTCACATCTTAAATTGGCATCAGAGCGCCTGGTTCTGAACTTAAACACTTAACCGTGTCAGTACAAGATCCAGCGTCAGAAAAACACTATGGCGGGACCAAGCCAGAACATCAGCAATGACAACAATGAAGACAAGGACAGATTCAGTGGCAAACCTCCAATCTTTGATGGATAGAACTTTGACTACTGGAAAGACAGAATTGAGAGTTTCTTTCTGGCCCATGATGCTGATCTATGGGACATGATGACTGATGGATACACGCATCTAGTGGATGGACATGGTCAGAAGATAGATAGGAAAATGATGTCTGATCAGCAAAAGCGTGAATTCAGAAACCACCACAAGGCCAGAACAATTCTCCTCAGCGCCATCTCATATTCAGAATATGAGAAAATATCAAATGGAGAAACTTCCAAGAACATGTTTGATTCTCTGAGAATGACGCATGAAGGCAACATTCAAGTCAAAGAAACCAGAGCCCTTGCACTCATTCATAAGTATGAGGCATTCAAGATGGAAGATAGTGAATCAATAGAAACTATGTTTTCAAGATTTCAAATTCTTGTTGCTGGTCTAAAAGTTCTTGACAAAGGGTATTCTACTGCTGATCACGTTAAGAAGATCATTAGAAGCTTGCCAAAACAATGGAGGCCAATGGTCACAGCTCTTATGCTAGCCAAAGCTCTCAACAAAATCTCTCTGGAGGAACTTGTCAGCTCCCTCAGAAGTCACGAGATAGAGCTAGAAGAAGACGAACCTCAAAAGCAAGGTAAGCCATTAGCTTTAAAATCTAACAGAAAATCTGACTCCAAAGTTTTGCAGGTTGTAGAAGAAACCTCTAATGGATCCTCATCAGAAGAAGGTGAACTATCTCTCCTCTCCAGAAGGGTGAACCAACTGTGGAAGCAGAGGCAAAGAAAGTTCAGGAATCCCAGAAGATCAGAAAATCAGAATGAATCTTCATCCAGATACAGAAGGTCAGAATCCTCCTCTGGACACAGAAGATCTGAAGGCTCTTCAGGATACAGAAAGCCAAACAACAAAGACATCATCTGCTATGAATGTAACGAGCAAGGGCACTACAAAAGTGACTGCCCAAAGCTTTAGAAGGAGAAGCCCAAAAAGAAGTTTATCAAGAAAAAGAAGAAAAGCCTCATGGCTACATGGGATGATTCTAACACATCTGAAGCTGACTCAGAATCAGATGATGAAAGAGCAAACATAGCTCTCATAGAAAATGTATCAGAAGACAGTGAAGCTTCTGGTTCAGACTTGGAATCAGACACTGAAGAGGTATTCCCTGATTTTACTATAAACTTTATTAAAGATGAACTTGCTGAGAGCCTAAATGAAATTCTGGAAAGGTATCAGCAGATCAAAGTCAAATTCAGAAACCTGAAAAGGAATCTTGTCTCTGAATCTTATAAGACTGAGAGTCTCAAATTGGAGAATTCTGAGTTAAAAGAAAAAATTTCAAAATTAGAAAACCAGTTGCAAAACTCTCAGAAGGAAACAATCTCTGAAACTCCCAGCAATGCTGATGATATCATCAAAGAGTATGATCACAGCTTTCAGAAGTTTCTAGCTAAAAACATAGACAGAAGCAAGATGGCTCCAATGATCTATGGAGTTAGCAGAAATGGAAGAAAAGGGATAGGATATCAAGGTAAGGTACCTACACCAAAAAATGCCATGGACTTAGTTATAAAACGCACTCCACTTGATTCACACTTTATATATGGGCACACACATGACATAAAATACACGAGTAGTGATTATTCTGTCAAACCAAAATTCAATCAGAATTTTGGTAAAACTAATAAATCAGGACCCAAGAAAATGTGGGTACCTAAGGATAAAATCATACTTGTTGCAGATATCTTTAGCAGCAAAGCAAAGACACCAATCATGGTATCTGGACTCTGGCTGCTCACGACACATGACGGGAAGAAGGCATATGTTCCAAAGCCTGGAACTTAAGCCTGGAGGCCATGTGGGCTTTTGAGGCAATCAGAGAGGAAAGATCATTAGCTCTGTAACAGTAGGTAATGGAAATCTTCCCTCTATAAGTAATGTTTTATTAGTTGATGGATTAATGCATAACCTGTTATCCATAAGTCAATTAAGTGATAACGGTTATGATATAATCTTCAATCAAAATTCATGAAAAGCTGTTAGTCAGAAAGATGGGACTATCCTATTTAATGGAAAGAGGAAAAACAACATTTATAAAATCAAACTTTCTGAATTGAAAAGTCAGAATGTAAAATGTCTACTGTCTGTTAACAACGAGCAATGGATCTGGCACAGAAGATTGGGGCATGTTAGTATGAGAAGAATATCTTAGATTAACAAACTCAATCTGGTTAGAGGACTTCCTAACTTGAAGTTCAATTCAGATTCTCTGTGTGAAGCATGTCAGAAAGGCAAGTTTGAAAAACCTGCTTTCAAATCCAAAAATGTTGTTTCCACCTCTAAGCCATTAGAACTTCTGCACATTGACTTATTTGGACCAGTAAAAACTGCTTCAATCAGTGGCAAGAAGTATGGGTTTGTAATCGTAGATGACTATAGCAGATGGACATGGGTAAAGTTCTTAAGACACAAGGAGGAGTCAAACTCTGTGTTTTTTACCTTCTGCAACCAAGTTCAGAATGAAAAGGATCTTAGAATCATCAAAGTCATAAGTGATCATGGTGGAGAATTTGAAAATAAAGATTTTGAATTATTCTTTAATGAAAAAGGCATTATGCATGATTTCTCTTGTCCTAGAACTCCCCAGCAAAATGGAGTTGTAGAACGAAAGAATAGAACATTGCAAGAAATGGCCAGAACCATGATCAACGAGACTAACGTTGCTAAGATCTTCTGGGAAGAGGCCATAAACACAGTGTGTTACATTTAGAATAGAATCTCCATAAGACCTATTCTGGAAAAGACTCCATATGAATTGTGGAAGAACAGAAAGCCCAACATTTCTTATTTTCACCCATTTGGATGTACATGTTTTATTTTGAATACAAAAAAATTATTTGAACAAGTTTGACTCTAAAGCACAAAAGTGTATTATGTTAGGATACTCTGAACGCTCAAGAGGGTACAGAGTATACAATACAGAAACACAGATTGTTGAAGAGTCGATCAGTGTTAGGTTTGATGATAAACTTGACTCTTAAAAGTCAAAGCAGAATGAATTCCTTGCAGGTATGGAAGTTGAACTCACAGGTACTGAAGGCAACTTATCATAGGCTCTTAATAGAGACACTCCCTCAACATTAGAAAGAGTCACTACAAGCAACCCAACACCTTTTGTTGATCAACTCCAGAAAAGACCATCCAGAAGCAGCATTGATCACCCAGAAGATACAATTTTGGGAAGGAAGGAAGATCCAATCAGAACAAGATCTACTTTCAGAAACTCTGAAGAATCCCTCATGGGACTGGTTTCTCTGATTGAACCAACAACAATTGATAAAGCACTTCTGGACAATGACTGGATTCTGGCAATGCAAGAGGAGCTAAATCAATTCACCAGAAATGACGTATGGGATCTGGTTCCCAAACCAAAAGGATTCAACATCATTGGTACAAAATGGGTGTTCAGAAACAAACTGAACGAGCAAGGTGAAGTCATCAGAAATAAAGCACGACTGGTAGCACAAGGTTATAGTCAGCAAGAGGGGATAGACTATACAGAAACCTTTGCTCCAGTCGCCAGGTTAGAATCTATCAGACTTTTAATATCATTTGTTGTTAATAAAGGCATCACTCTGTATCAGATGGATGTCAAAAGTGCATTCTTAAATGGCTATATAGATGAAGAGGTATATGTGCACCAACCCCCTAGTTTTGAGAGTTCCAAAAATCCAGAATATGTTTTCAAACTAAAGAAGTCACTCTATGGTCTAAAACAAGCTCCTAGAGCTTGGTATGAAAGACTAAGTAACTTCCTGTTAGAAAAGGAATTCACCAGAGGGAAAGTGGACACAACCTTGTTCTGTAAGACAGTTAAGAATGACATATTAGTCTGTCAAATTTATGTTGATGACATCATATTTGGATCCACTAAACCCTCTCTGGGAAGAGAGTTTTCTAAATGTATGCAGGCAGAGTTTGAGATGAGCCTAATGGGGGAACTAAAATTCTTTCTGGGCATTCAAATAAATCAAACTCTAGAAGGAACTTACATTCATCAGAGCAAATATGTCAGAGAACTTCTGAGGAAATTTGATCTCTCAGAATGTAAGCCCTCAAGGATTCCAATGCATCCCACGTGCATTCTGGAAAAAGAAGAGGTAAGTAAAAAGGTAGAAAAGAAGGTCTACAGAGGTCTGATTGGTTCTCTTCTCTATTTGACGGCTTCAAGGCCTGACATTCTATTCAGTGTTTGCATTTGTGCTAGATTCCAATCAGATCCTAGAGAATCTCACTTAACAGCAGTTAAGCGAATTTTCAAGTATTTGAAAGGTACTGCTAATCTGGATTTGTTTTATAGAAAATCAAGTGATTACAGCTTAGTAGGATACTGTGATGTTGACTTTGATGGAGACAGAGTGGAACGTAAAAGCACTTCTGGAAGCTGCTAGTTTCTAGGAGAAAATCTGATCTCATGGTCCAACAAAAGACAATCCACAATAGCTCTATCAACAGCAAAAGCTGAATACATAGCAGCAGTTGGATGTAGTACACAAATGCTCTGGATGAAAAGTCAACTTGAGGACTTCAATATATTTGAGAGTAACATCCCTATCCTTTGTGACAATACTTCTGCTATTTGTCTCAGTAAAAATCCGATTTTGCATTCTAGGGCTAAGCATATAGAAATAAAACATCATTTTATTAGGGACTATATTCAGAAAGGGATTCTTAATTTAAAACTCATTGACACAGACCATCAATGGGCTGATGTCTTTACAAAACCTCTTTCTAAAGATAGGTTTAACTTCATTCTGAAACATCTCAGCATGAAGCTTCTCCCAGAATAAACTGTTTTATTTACATATCTTAACCTTCATAATTTTGGTTATTTTCTGTGAACTGTTGATCAATCTACCTTCAAAATTTTAGAAGTACAGATTGTATCAGAATCTATCCATGAAGATCTGAGCGTTTCATTTCAAGGATAGAAGTGTTTTGTTCATGTAAGCAAACAGTTGTCATCCATTCATCAGCTACCTTCTGAGGCTGAACACACGTTCACTTTTCTAAAAGGTCAAAAGCGCTGATTGGGTGCATTGAGACACATGTCATGGGTAACCGTTCCAATATCTTTCTGAATCCGCTAAAATCAGCTGTCATTAATGCTTATAATCATTACTAACTATTTCTCTCTCTTACAGTTTATGTTTTCAAAAATCTATTTAAACTCAAGTTTCACTCTTTACACTCTTTCACTTTTACTCTCTCAATACATTCTAATTGTTTTTTGTTCGTACTTTCAAAACCCTTTCATCTTTCTCAAAATTTCTTGTGTGAACATGGCTTCTTCAAGCGTCCCAAACACCAGTACTCCGAGAACAGATTCTATGGAACAATACAAAGAACCGTTCATAACTCTACTCACGCCCATTGACAACCTGGAAGTTCTTTCAGAACTGATTGTGGATTTTGAAAGTCTTCAAGAAAATGGATTTAATATCTCTGAAGAGGTCAATGCTCTAGGATGGAACAGGTATTTTGACCGTCTTCTAGGTCCAACGTTTCCAATTCTTGTGAAAGAATTTTGGATTCATGCTTTATCCTCAAACCATCAAGTCACTTTGTATGTCATAGGGAAGAAGATAGTCATTACTGAAGACCTAATTGCAAGACTGATAGGTTACAATGGTGGTGGTGTAAGGTGTATAGACATGGTTGAAAGATGTTCTGATGTTGCTTTAATTGCAAGGGAAATTTTCACTCTGGGTCTTCCCTCCAGCAAGATAAGGGATCTGAAGGATCATCACAGAATCTGGGCTAAGATAATTCTGGGATGCATCAACCACAGGAAGCCAACCAGCTCTCCTGGTTACATAAACATTGATCAGCAGTTTATGATCTACTTTATCTCTAAGAAGACTAAGGTAAATCTCGCTCACTTTCTATTTAATCATCTGAGGACCAGTGTTAAGGATATTAGAGAAGATGAGGGTACCAAAAGGGACTGGATACCTCTTGGAAGACTCATATCAGATATTCTGACAGAGAATAGGCTGATAGAGCATCTGACAGAAGCACAAGAAATCAGCTCACTAGAGGCAACTGCTGGGAAGCCACTGAATGCAAAGAATCTAAAAAAGATGAAAATTATTGAGAACATCAAAAAGGAACCCAACGTTACTTCCTTTGCAACCATCACTTCCAGAAGAATTCCTCTGGATGATTTTCCTATGTGTCTCTGAGATTGACTCCAAGCCTGAGATAATCGTCAGATATTTGGGTGCGTGTAAGGAAGATGGCACTGCACCAGGGTTAAATATCCAGGACTTGCAACAGGCGGCTCCAAAAGTTGTTTTGAAGAAGAACAAGAAAAGGAAGGCAGCAGCAGAAGGATCATCCCAGCGGACTCCAAAAGCTTCTAAAAAGAAAGGTAATCCTTCTTCCGTTACTGTTTTAGAATCAATATCTATCAATATCTGAACCCTTACCTACCCAATCAGAAATTCCAACCCCACAAACTTTTGATGATTTTGACATAGGGTTTGATCCCTCAGAAACTCTAAGTCTTAGAGAAACTCATTCCCTTCCTATCAATCCAAATACTGAATCAACTCATCCAGAACTTGCAAAAGTTCTGTCAGACATTGACTCGTTTGACCAAGATATTTCATCTCCCACACCAGAAAATCCAAATCCTCCAATCCCTGATAATCCAAATTCTGAAACCACAACAGAAGCTCCACAACCATATATTCCACTACCTCTCTCTCCACAACCAGATATTCCTCATCCACCATCTCCATAACCTAAACAATCACAACCAGAAGTTCAAACTTCTGAGAACCAACCATCTGAGACCTGTGAACCAGAACCTCACAATGTTCAACCCAACCAATCTGAAGAACCTACTTCAGATTCAGATACAATCCCTATTCCAGGAATCACTGAACCTCTGGCCATCCGTTTTCCCCTCACCATCCTGGAAATTCCATAAATTCCTTCTTCTCTAGAATCAACACCACCAAATTCCCCAACAAGTCTAATAATTATACCAGACTCTCCCACTCCCTCACCCAAGAGCAATCCAGATGACAACGTTAAACTTTTCATTGATCTAACTACATTAGAATGACTAGCTGCTATATCTCACAAAACTGCCATTCTAAAACCAAAACCATTTGAACCCACACCAGATGTTGGTACTAGTTTGTTGATGTTTGAAACAGAAATGCAGAAATGGATAACCTCCTTCAAGCAAGCTAGTCTAGAGATGACTAATCCTGCTGCTTCTGATTATCTTTGGACAAGTTTCAGAAAATGGATAAGTTCTGAAACACATAAGATGCAAGAACAAAGCTATGGACAGGTTCCACAGAATTTCAGTAATCTGCTAAAAGTTTTTGAAGACCAAGTTCTGAGCCAACTGCTCAAGGAAGAGATTCTCCCTCTGGATAATGCTCCCTGGTCAGAACATCGTCCCTCAGACAAAGTTCAACTAGAATCAGAAGGTCTCACTCTGACTGCTGCTCTAGATGAGATGATCTCAACAGAGGAATTGGTTCAAAATGATCAAGTTGTAGAATGCTCTGAGAAGCATCCAGTTACTGAAGAAACTCCATATCCTTCCAATGAAAGGCAAACTCTGGAAGAACTGAAGAGAGCAAATGTTGTTATTTAGGAAAGGTTGGATAAACAGGATGGCACAAACAAAGAAATCAAGAGCATTTTGAGCAAACAAGAGGAAACCAACACCCAGATCAAGGGCTTGCTGGAAGCTTTGTTCACACGCCTTCCTCCTCCCTCTTAGATTCTCTTTTGTTTTTAAAATCTGTTTATCTGTAAAGTTTTGTTTTACATTGCTTCTGTTATGAACTTCTTATCATTGCTTCTTATTTTTAATAAATCCTTTTTAGCTCTGATTATATAGCCTTTTTGATAACTGACAAAAAGGGGGAGAAAGAATAAGATATTTTCAATAACGGATTACTGAGACAGAAGTCTCAAACATTCTGAACTACTTAACTTCTTTCTTCTGAAAAGCTTGAATAGGTACAAAACTCTGATGAAAGACGCAGTTAAACTCTGATGCTCAAAGACTCAAGGAATTTAAGGGAAGTAATCAACTCAGGGGGAGTTTTTCTTCTTAATTCTATACTTTTTATTCTTTATTTTTTATTGAAAAATCTAGTTTTTGTCATCATCAAAAAGGGGGAGATTATTAGAACATAGTTTGATTTTACAACCCTTGGTTAGAGTTTTGATGATAACAAATACAAAGAATAAATAAATACAAAGAATATATACAAAGAACAAATATGCACCTTAAAAATATGTTTTATGTATGCAGAAGTTCTGATGGGATCAGCATCAGAAGATAAGCTATAAAGTATTACACGCTGAAGCTATCAGATTATACGCTAAAGATTGGTGACAAGAATCTGCACTCAATTACAACAAACTCTGATTCTGATCAAAGACATATCAACCAAGTCATCAATATTCTGAAGCGTCATCAGCAGTTAAGGAAAGAAGACTCTGAAGCGTTATTGAACATTCAAGACAGAATTAATGCCAACGGCTTTCTTCAAACAAGATCTTCTCCAAAAGGAAAGTGTGTTATTAACATTAAACTTACTTTATGGACAACGTCTTTGCCTTGCCTATATAAACAAGTCTTCTTGCAAAAATAAGCACGTACGTACGCACAGAACAATTTGCTAAGAATTCCAAACCACGCATATTCAAGCTCAATCAAATTCAATCCTTATTCTAAGCTTAATCTGTGTAATTTATCACAGTTGTGATAAACTGTTTTGTTAGAAAACAACAACACATTTTGTTCAATTATATTGTAAAAGAAGTTCCTTGAGATTAACCGGATTGTGGTTGTACTCAAGAAGACTTTAACAGTTGTTAAAGTAGCTTTTGTAATCTTTTGAGATTAGTGGATTAAGACCTCGTTGGAGAGAGGCGAAATCACCTTGACGGGTGGACTGGAGTAGTTTGAGATCAAACGAACTAGGATAAAAATACTGTGTCATTAAGCTGTCTTAGATCCAAGTTTTTCAATTCAACCCCCCCTTCTTTTGTTTTTCACATCTTCAGGTTCCTTCTTATTTCCAGATGCAGTTTTACCCGGACTCATCATAAAGCAAACCTACCCAGGTTCCTTCTCATTTCCAGATGCAGTTTTACCCTGACTCATCATGAAGCAACCCTACCCAGGTTCCTTCTCATTTCCAGATGCAGTTTTACCCGGACTCATCATGAAGCAAACCTACCCAGGTTCTTTCTCATTTCCAGACACATTTTTACATGGACTCTTCCTGAAGCAACCTTACCAAGGCTTCCCTCTCAAATGTCTCCTATAGCAGCCCTACACAGGCCCATCATAAATTCAAGAATATTCAAGACCTCAATTGGTTCAGTTTTAACCTCTCAATGGTTTATCTTGATTCCTTTTCGGTAGACTTTTTCTCGGGTTCAGATAAACCACTCCAAAGATTTATTCTGTTTCTTTTCCAGTTGAAGTCAAATTTAGGCTTAGTTTAATTTCTGTCAACAATCACCTTTGGATGGCATCTATAAGCCCATCTCTGACAACTCTCCATCATCCCTCCAAATGGCACCTCTAAGCCCATTCCCTACACAATCAACCACCGCATCATCAAGTGCAAATTTCTGGGCACTCTAGTGTTCAATCATCTTCCACCTTCAAGACACGAATGGCAGACTCGCGAATCTAACTCTTCAGGTTTAAGAAGATTGAACAGGGGCAGCTGTTGTACCCCAAAATTTGCCCTCTAATTTTTTAAGGAATTTCTCACAAGGATTCTCAAGGTTCAAGCTTGCACATGTACATTTGGATTTTTCCAGTACTAAGATTAAAAGGAAACTGTCAAAAAGGGGGAAAACAGATAAAAATAATATTTTGACAAATTTGGAGGAAAAAAAAGTGTTTTTCGATTGGCCTTTTGGCCTCTTTCAATGCAAGCTTGGCTTGAATCCTTCGACTGGGCGTGGGTGTAACGCCCGAATTTAACTAATTGGTTAATTAAATTATTTAAGAATTTAATTATTGGATTTTGTCGGTTTAATCGCAAAAATAATATTAAAAATAATATTATTTATTTATTGGTGTAATTTAATTGAGTTGGGCCAAGTAGCATTAAAATGCAGTTAATTGGAGGGGTGTGGATAGTAGGCCCATTTGGATTAATTAATTGTTGGAATAATATTGATACTATTATTATTATTATTATTTGGAGGAAAATTAATTAAAGATAAGTCAGCAGAGAAAATAAGGTTTTTGGAGAGAAAACAGAAGTTACGTGAAAACGGTGCAAAGAGGCAAGGTTGAAGACGGCGGAAAAGCCATCGAAGAGGCGATTGCGATTAGAGAATCGAAGAACCGTCAATCCCAGGTAAGGGTGGAGTTCTTATTCTATAATCGGATGCATGATAGATGATATGTAGGATGGGATTTATCGAATTTCCCTATGTTTGGTGTGTTTTGATTATTGATGTGGTATTGATCCTATTGTATGCCTTAGATCATTGCTATATGGTAGGAATTCAATTTTGATGGTTTTAGGATGTTTGGTGATGATTAGGAATGGGTTGGGGTGATTTTGGGAAGCATAAAAACGTGAAATATTGTGTTGCAGAGTCATCAACACGGGCCGTGTTGATGCACACGGGCACCCGTGTTGATCTTCTGTGTTGATGCTCGGGTAGGTTTTCCCAAAAATCGTTTCGGCCATAACTTTTGAACCGTAACTCCGATTTAGGCGTCGTTTGATGCGTTGGAAAGCTAGTGAAATTTTATATATGATTATGAGGAATTAAGTAGCTTTAAGAGCTTATTTTAATAAGTGATTATTGGAGAAAGTGTTTATGTTTATAAGTTAATTTGGTTGTTATGTATTTTAGTGAAGTGATTGGAGATATTTGGGATTGGAGCTCTGAAGAACGACGAACAATCGCTCAAGAGTTCGAGGCTGCAATTTGATAAGGTAAGGGGGGCTACTACTCAATTTATATTTGCTTATGGGTTTAGATGCAATTGGTTGGGTAATCGTAGGATAATCCCCATTGTTGATTTAGATCGAAATTGTATGATCGTGAGTTTACCTTAGGTGTTCTAGGGATAACCTCAATGTTGTTAGGATTTCCCTAAAGGACGGGTAATATGTAACTTAAGGTCAATTTTAATAAAACTTGTTGTGGATGAAAGGATTGTTGATAAAATAGGATGTTTTAAAAATGAAAATTCTGAGTTTTGATTGATTTTGGAAAATGAGACCTTAAGTGAAATAATGTTGTCCTTAAGATTGTAAATTGACTAACGTAGAAGGGAATTGTGTTCCAATTGATGTGTTGTTTTGAGTTATTCATAACTGATGTTGTTATGTACCGAAATGCGCGTTTTGGCTGGTATTTTTCGCGTTTGGCTGCTGTTCTGAGCTGCTGCAGGTACATGAAAAATCTGACCCGCGCTCATCAACACGGGCCGTGTTGTTTAACACGGGCACCCGTGTTGATTCACTGTATTGCCAAAAAAATGTGTTTTCCAGACACATTTCAACACGGGCCGTGTTGATTCACACGGGCACCCGTGTTGATCCCCTGTATTGGTAAAATAACGTGTTTTCTGGGCACATTTCCACACGGGCAGTGTTGATTTACACGGGCACCCGTGTTGAACCTCCTGTGTTGGTTTCTAAACTCTGTTTTCGGTGCATGCTGTTATGTACGGATTGATCCTGTTTTGATGTGCAGTGTTTGACATGTTTTGAATATGTATTTATTGATTTCCTATTGTTGATTGATGCTTGTATCGAATAACGATTGTATGTTATGATACCAACACTATATGGATTTTATTGTCATGCTTTTAGATGATGTGTCAAGCATGAATTATGATATAACTTGATATGATTGATGTTTAATAGTATGCTGAGTGATTACATGCTATCCATATCCTGTTATGATTGATGTTGTTGATGTTGCATGATATGTTGATTGATGTTAATAGTATGCTGAGTGTTACATACTTTACATATCATGTTGAATTTGTTAATTACCATTGTGTGGAATTAACATGGTAGGCCAATATACGTGTCCGCGATTTAATGGAACGTTGAGGTGGTAGCCGTGTCCGCGATATAATGGAACGGTGAGTTATCCGTGACCCGAGATTTAATGGGGCGGTAAAATGGTACCACATGCATGGGTGTGTTGCATTATATTGAATATAACATGAATGGATGACCTTCCAATGTTGTATTTAATTGATTGTATGCATGTATTGCTGCTAAATTGTTAATGATGTTGGATGTTAATTATAAGTGCGAAAAGTGATATATTATGAATATATGAATTGTAAAGGTTTTCGTAAACTATGAAACATGCTAACTGTTTGGGTGATGCTTATGATTTTCTGAATTTATTGTTATGAACGTATAATCAAATGTATAGTTGAGATGCTCACCCTTACTGTTGAATAATTCAGATTGAGGAGCTTCGTTCAGGTGCTTGGCGAAGGCTTGTTGTTTCTAGTTTATTTCCGTTTAAGTATTGTCCGGGTCATGCTCTGGTAGTTGTAACTCCGGGAACGTTTGTTTGTCGAGCTGTTTTAGTCAGACTCGTTTATTTCCCTATGTTTGTTATAATATGATGTTGAGATTTTCCAGGTGTTAATCCCTGATGATTTTAAAAATATTATAACATTGGTTTGTTAATTAAATTATTCCGCTGTGTAAACATGTATGAGTTGCTTCTATGTTATGCATGACAGGAACTTGTTTTTATTAAAAGAGAATTGTGACATCCTCGTTAATACATGTACTCTGAAATTATAATTTTAATTATTTGCGAAATTTTATTCGGGGTTTTAGAGGGTGTTACAATAGTGGTATCAGAGCATGGTCGGTCTGTCCGGCCAAGTTGTTATGTCAGTGTCATTACCCTTGGTACGCAATAAGTGTTTGAAAACACTGTTGGTACTTCTTTGTTTTGGATCACTTGATTGCAGGGATAAGATTGCGATAAGTGGGAGAGAAGCTTTTCTTCTCGGATGCGCTTCAGTTGTGATATGCCGGTTCAGAATGTTGCTGACGGCGACAATGCAAATGTTGTTGAAGTTTGGATGCTTCCTGAATGCGAAGGTGATATAGATTCAAGAATTTTGGTATGCTAGTGAACTCGTATGGGAAATTGGATTAAACTGCGTTAAAGAGATGCCGTCATGCAAAAATCCCTTTCTGTCTCGTACAGTTCGCGGCGCCAACTAGTGGTCGCGGCGCAAACTGCATATTTTTGCTGTCATCGCAGTGCGCGCTGGCCTTCACGGCGCGTACTGTGTGGTTTTGTGGAAAATGGCTAAATTATGTTTTGATCTCTAATGGTCGGAAAGTGGAACTGAACCTTAGTTGATTACCTTGAGGAATATTTTGGATACTATTAGTGTAGTAATTGGACTAATCTCCTATGGTAGCAGGCCACTAAAGTCAAATGTATGTTGTTATGTTCGAAGAATTGTGTTGAAAACTTGGTGTGCGAGTTATTCTGGATGGTTGTAATTTACACTATTTCATCAAGTATCATGAAGTTGTTAAAGGCGACGTTGATTGGAAGAGTGCAAAGGTCATTGAGTCGCTGTTGTTGCGAACCGGCGAGAGTATGGACTCATGAATCTGTATCGGTCAAGTTGAAAATGTGGGTAGGTTTTTTAGACGGTGAATTTAAGACAATTGAGAATAAAGTCTATTCCAAAGAAAATGATAAGTTGAAGGGATTAACTCGTCGGATTGTATGTCTTTAGTATAGTTGGATTAATATCGGATGATTTTCGTAGTTGGATAAAAAGAAAGGATGTGAGTGAATTTTGGAAGAAAGAGAGAAAGATGGAACTTATGTTCATCAATCTCAAATTCAGATTTTTGTAATTTTGGAGCAGCTGTTAGTAAAAGTGGTATAACTTTTTACTCGTGATTCCGATCAAAGCGGTTATTGACTTTTTGGAAAGCTTACGAAATTACATATAGTTTGCATATAAGATTTGTCTTCGGAAAGTTCGTGAAGAAGGAGAAAAATGCATTTTAATATTTGGGTCTGATGCTGAATTTTGGAAAATTCTGCATGCGGGAATTATGAACCAGTCCCATTGCAAAGATGATAACTTTTTACTCGTAACTCGGATTTGAGCAATTCATGAAGTTATAGAATCTACAAGTAATTACCTTCATTATAGAATATAATTTTATGCTTGGGAGGCATGTATCGAAGGAAATAATTGTGTTGGACGTTGAGTGTTTCTTGTTGAAAAATTGAAAGAGTGAAGAAGGATGTAAAGTATGGATAAAAGAATTTTATTCCGATGTTGTCGAAAGATGTGTTGTAGTAGGTTGTTGTATGACGTTAGTGTTCGTATTTTCGGATAACTTTGGGATCCGTATCTTGTGTTTGGATTGTTGGATTGATGTTCTGTTTGAACCTGCAAGGAGATAAAAGTATATTTCTTTTATATGAAAATGTTTCCAAGTGTGGTAGAGGTATTCTCATAGGAAGAGACTTTGAAGTCGGTTGAGGAATTATAAACTTTTTGGACATGGGTGGTTGTTATTGCAGTTGTTGAGACGAGTTCAATTGTAAAATGTTGTTTGGAAATGAGTTGAGAGACATGTTGTTCTGCATGGAAGGATGCGAAAGTGTCAGAGGTGGATCTCATGATGATTGGTAATTATTGGATTATGATGTTGTGAATGATTTGAGAAAAAGTTCGGAAGGAACACTATTATAGTTTGGTAACGATGGTTTATGCTCCGTTATGGTTTTCGTCTATCTATTGGCAAATTGAGGAACTGATCACCCTTAATCTATTGTTGATAGTAGATGGAATCATAGTTGATGGATAGATGTGTTGTGTCGACTAGTATAGTGCATTCTGAAGAATATGTTGTTATTTTTGTTTCTTGTTGCTATTTAAAAGAAGTGAAATTATAAGTTTGTTTATTAAAGTGCGAGTTTGGTTGGAAGAAGATGAGTCATCTTGTTGGAATTAATTGGACCCATGTATTGTATGTGGTTGTAATGTGGTTATGTTTTTAAGACGATTTTTAAGGATTATGTTACTAAAAAGATGATAAAGTCGTAGTTATGTTTTATGACAATTGGGAATTCATGGAAGTATATGAATGTTTCATCCAAGAGTGGCAATTGGAGTAAACTTGGTAGAGTTGATACTTTATAAGTAATCGGAGTTGCGCATCTGAAGCGTGATGTGCCAGAGTATGTTGGTTTATTATAAATGTCAGTTGATTTAATAAGGATATTAATGTGGTTGTTGGTTTATGGAGAGTTGTATATAATTTTTGGATTAAGACCCGTAAGCAGATGTTATGAGAATTTTGTTTTCGTTGTTGTGATGTCAGTGTTGATTACTAAAAGGAATGGTAATATTTCAGATTGTGTTAAAGGTGATTTGGTCGGTTGTGTGGATGTCACTATAAGAGTGATATGACGAGAGTAATCAAGTTGTAAGTATTTGGTTGATAATTGGAATTCGTATATTAAGGAATGAATTGGCGCATGAGTTTGTATTAAGAATGTTGTCAAGATGATAATATGATGGTTGTATGTTCAAGTATAAGTAGTTTGCGGATGTTATTACTTCATAAGCGATGTATCAAGATGGTGTTGAGGGTGTCGATGAGCTAATATCGGGTATATCGTTATGATTAGTTGTGTATGTTTTGGTGTCGATATGGTCGCTAAGTTGATCATGTAATATTGTTAAGACGAAAAGACGACGTTGTGTGCCTGAGTGCAACAGTTGTTGGTTGATAATACGTTGAGTGTTTGGTATGTCCAGAATTGGTGTTGAGAGTGGTTGTGTCGATTGGATTTTCAAGGACGAAAATATCCTAAGTGGGGGAGAGTTGTAACGCCCGAATTTAACTAATTGGTTAATTAAATTATTTAAGAATTTAATTATTGGATTTTGTCGGTTTAATCGCAAAAATAATATTAAAAATAATATTATTTATTTATTGGTGTAATTTAATTGAGTTGGGCCAAGTAGCATTAAAATGCAGTTAATTGGAGGGGTGTGGATAGTAGGCCCATTTGGATTAATTAATTGTTGGAATAATATTGATACTATTATTATTATTATTTGGAGGAAAATTAATTAAAGATAAGTCAGCAGAGAAAATAAGGTTTTTGGAGAGAAAACAGAAGTTACGTGAAAACGGTGCAAAGAGGCAAGGTTGAAGACGGCGGAAAAGCCATCGAAGAGGCGATTGCGATTAGAGAATCGAAGAACCGTCAATCCCAGGTAAGGGTGGAGTTCTGATTCTATAATCGGATGCATGATAGATGATATGTAGGATGGGATTTATCGAATTTCCCTATGTTTGGTGTGTTTTGATTATTGATGTGGTATTGATCCTATTGTATGCCTTAGATCATTGTTATATGATAGGAATTCAATTTTGATGGTTTTAGGATGTTTGGGGATGATTAGGAATGGGTTGGGGTGATTTTGGGAAGCATAAAAACGTGAAATATGGTGTTGCAGAGTCATCAACACGGGCCGTGTTGATGCACACGGGCACCCGTGTTGATCTTCTGTGTTGATGCTCGGGTAGGTTTTCCCAAAAATCGTTTCGGCCATAACTTTTGAACCGTAACTCCGATTTAGGCGCCGTTTGATGCGTTGGAAAGCTAGTGAAATTTTCTATATGATTATAAGGAATTAAGTAGCTTTAAGAGCTTATTTTAATAAGTGATTATTGGAGAAAGTGTTTATGTTTATAAGTGAATTTGGTTGTTATGTATTTTAGTGAAGTGATTGGAGATATTTGGGATTGGAGCTCTGAAGAACGACGAACAATCGCTCAAGAGTTTGAGGCTGCAATTTGATAAGGTAAGGGGGGCTACTACTCAATTTATATTTGCTTATGGGTTTAGATGCAATTGGTTGGGTAATCGTAGGATAATCCCCATTGTTGATTTAGATCGAAATTGTATGATCGTGAGTTTACCTTAGGTGTTCTAGGGATAACCTCAATGTTGTTAGGATTTCCCTAAAGGACGGGTAATATGTAACTTAAGGTCAATTTTAATAAAACTTGTTGTGGATGAAAGGATTGTTGATAAAATAGGATGTTTTAAAAATGAAAATTCTGAGTTTTGATTGATTTTGGAAAATGAGACCTTAAGTGAAATAATGATGTCCTTAAGATTGGAAATTGACTAACGTAGAAGGGAATTGTGTTCCAATTGATGTGTTGTTTTGAGTTATGCATAACTGATGTTGTTATGTACCGAAATGCGCGTTTTGGCTGGTATTTTTCGCGTTTGGCTGCTGTTCTGAGCTGCTGCAGGTACAGGAAAAATCTGACCCGCGCTCATCAACACGGGCCGTGTTGTTTAACACGGGCACCCGTGTTGATTCACTGTATTGCCAAAAAAATGTGTTTTCCAGACACATTTCAACACGGGCCGTGTTGATTCACACGGGCACCCGTGTTGATCCCCTGTATTGGTAAAATAACGTGTTTTCTGGGCACATTTCCACATGGGCAGTGTTGATTTACACGGGCACCCGTGTTGAACCTCCTGTGTTGGTTTCTAAACTCTGTTTTCGGTGCATGCTGTTATGTACGGATTGATCCTGTTTTGATGTGCAGTGTTTGACATGTTTTGAATATGTGTTTATTGATTTCCTAGTGTTGATTGATGCTTGTATCGAATAACGATTGTATGTTATGATACCAACACTATATGGATTTTATTGTCATGCTTTTAGATGATGTGTCAAGCATGAATTATGATATAACTTGATATGATTGATGTTTAATAGTATGCTGAGTGATTACATGCTATCCATATCCTGTTATGATTGATGTTGTTGATGTTGCATGATATGTTGATTGATGTTAATAGTATGCTGAGTGTTACATACTTTACATATCATGTTGCATTTGTTAATTACCATTGTGTGGAATTAACATGGTAGGCCAATATACGTGTCCGCGATTTAATGGAACGTTGAGGTGGTAGCCGTGTCCGCGATATAATGGAACGGTGAGTTATCCGTGACCCGAGATTTAATGGGGCGGTAAAATGGTACCACATGCATGGGTGTGTTGCATTATATTGAATATAACATGAATGGATGACCTTCCAATGTTGTATTTAATTGATTGTATGCATGTATTGCTGCTAAATTGTTAATGATGTTGGATGTTAATTATAAGTGCGAAAAGTGATATATTATGAATATATGAATTGTAAAGGTTTTCGTAAACTATGAAACATGCTAACTGTTTGGGTGATGCTTATGATTTTCTGAATTTATTGTTATGAACGTATAATCAAATGTATAGTTGAGATGCTCACCCTTACTGTTGAATATTTCAGATTGAGGAGCTTCGTTCAGGTGCTTGGCGAAGGCTTGTTGT
Source organism: Vicia faba (assembly GCA_948472305.1). Taxonomy (NCBI): domain Eukaryota; kingdom Viridiplantae; phylum Streptophyta; class Magnoliopsida; order Fabales; family Fabaceae; genus Vicia; species Vicia faba. The sequence continues at coordinate 629,260,348 of OX451737.1, forward strand.
TTCTAGTTTATTTCCGTTTAAGTATTGTCCGGGTCATGCTCTGGTAGTTGTAACTCCGGGAACGTTTGTTTGTCGAGCTGTTTTAGTCAGACTCGTTTATTTCCCTATGTTTGTTATAATATGATGTTGAGATTTTCCAGGTGTTAATCCCTGATGATTTTAAAAATATTATAACATTGGTTTGTTAATTAAATTATTCCGCTGTGTAAACATGTATGAGTTGCTTCTATGTTATGCATGACAGGAACTTGTTTTTATTAAAAGAGAATTGTGACATCCTCGTTAATACATGTACTCTGAAATTATAATTTTAATTATTTGCGAAATTTTATTCGGGGTTTTAGAGGCATATTTAAGGCATATTTTGGTGACCCATCCAAGGACGTGCTTGTTGGTCCATTTGAAGGAATTACAAAGCCCACTTTAAGGCATATTTTGGTGACCCATCCAAGGGTCACACTTTTGGATCCTTCGAAGGATGCACAAAAGTGACTCATTCGAAAGGCACTTGTTGGTGGAAAATCAAATAATATTGTTAGGAGAAGAGTCTGGTCGAAGAAGGGTCAAAATGAAAGGGTGAAATATTCAAAGATGCTTGCTACCAAGTTCAGGCTTGGTACACTGGCCAAAACTGCTGCGCAACAGTCCTGAAGCACTGCCCCATTCTTGCACCAAAATAGTATACAAGGCACGGGCTCTCGAAAGCTACAAGGAGCAGGTTACTCAATTTGTTAAAACCTTTTGTTTTCCCTCCAAAAGCTTCAGGCAGCCTTACCTATAAATAAGAGGCTCCAACACATGTTTAAGGACGACTTTCTTGCCAGAGGAACAAATCTCCAAAAATTTCTCAAACACCATAAAGCTCTCAAACACTTAAACACTTATCAAACACAAACCTAGAGCCCAAACACTTGTCCTCTTTGAATCTGAAAGATCCCTGTACCTGGTTACCCTTCGAATCCAGCAGGAAGAACCTCACGCTTGTTCTCCTTTTTCAAATCTAGTATCAAAGGCATAACCTATGGTCCCTCCCTTTGAATCCAGAAGCATTCAAGGTAACCACTTCAAGGTCCAGCACACGCTCCAGCCTCCGGCAAGGTAAGTTGTTCTAAACCTTGAACTTTTCGTTTCTTGCATACTATGTAAATAAAATTCCTTTCGTTTCAAACATATACATAGCATTTGTTCCCCCTTCGTTTACACCCTTTTAGTTTGTTTTTATTGCCTTTCCTTTTGGTTTTGTTCTTTGGTTTCTTACAAATGTTTTAAGAACTAACCTGGACCTAAGGTAATTCTAGCATGGCCTTAGGCCATGTTGCTATTTAATATCTCAAACTAAAGAAACAGGGGACAAGAGTATGAAACAAAGCCTCGAGCTTCGTCACTAATTCCAGGCCCAGACGAAAGGCATAACATGTTGACTTCCAGGCCCAGACGAAAGGCACGCCTACACTGGTTCCAGGCCCATTCGAAGGAGGCAGAAAGGCAGATTACATCTTGCACTGGTTCCAGGCCCAGTCGAAAGGCACAACATGCTGGCCTCCAAGTCCCAATCAAAAGGCACAACATGCTGACCTCAGGGCCTCAGTAAAAAGTCATGCCTTCACCCCTTTCAGGCTAAATCGAAGAGAGCCAGAAAGTGCAGAATCGAAGGGTTTTCTGCCTAAATCAAATGACCCTCATTTTTCTTGCTTTTATTTTATTTTTTCCTTTATATGTTCATGCAATTCAATATGGTTGTAATACTGTAGGATTTTACCTTTCTGCATTTATTACTTTTGAATGATTTCTAGTAAAATAAGGTATGTATGGCAAGATAAAAACAATAAGTAGACAACCCCTAATCAAAGACTAAATGCATGCAAATCAAACACACTATTCACACATGCATCCCTAGGGTAATTCCACTTGTTGCCTCGAAAAAATAGTTATGTCCCTCGAACATGGGTGTTTTAGCAAAGACCCTCGATAAAAGATCGTAGTCCCTCGATGACCCTCAATTTTGCCTTCGGTAAACGATCTAGTCCCTAAACGACATTGCTAAAACATCCCATAGGTTACCTTCTATGACTATACAAATGTCCCATGACCGTCCCTTCACATCCAATGATGGGGCTTCTTACCAAAAGAATGGTAAGATAGAAACATCTAAAGGAGGAGGAAGAGAACATTTAAGACCTTTTGAGTAGGTAGGTTACTCTCAGTTGCTCGCTTGCTCACAACAAAAACATTTTATACACTAACACTTTCATTTTGAAATATTTTTAAAATATAACACTTTGCACGCGTTCTTATAGAAACGAGAACCATTACAAAGACACCTTTTTAAAATCACTTTCAAAAACACATTCCACAAACACCTCTTTGAACCATTTTCAAAACAACACTTTGTACGCGTTCTTATAGAAACGAGAGCCATTACAAAGAAGTTTTCAAAATACCTTCAAAACTCACACCACAAGCACATTTTCAAACAAAAGCAAGTGATTTAGCAAGCAACTAATATCTCGTAGATAACTACGGATGAAAAGGGTGCTAACACCTTCCCTTTTCATAACCTACCCCCCGAACTCAAGAAATAATCTCTAAAGGTCTTTCCTGTTCTTTTCAACCTTTCCTTTTGGATAAAAGAAAAGTTGGTGGCGACTCTTGCTATCTGCAACAATTGCGATCAAACGCAAGATACCCAAGTCAGTTCTCCCACTGCGTTACAGTAAGCAAGTGGATGAGTCTATGAAGGATGGAGATATGGTTATTGTTATACCCAAAACTTTTCCCTCTCATTTCTCAAAGAATCACCCTGGATCCTCGGGTTTTCTTCCGTCCAATTCCAAGCTTTGAATCACAAATTTTTTTCAAGAAAGTCGCCTACAAGGGCAAAATGGTCATTTTCACACTAAAAAGTCAAACTTTAGCTTTTGGACCAAAACCAAGTTTCAAGAATCATATTTCATCAAGACATGTCGAAGTATGAAGTTTGTTTCACCAAGAAAATCAAAAGTCAATTTACTATGGGAAGAGTCAAAATTTTAAATACTTAGAACTTTTATAAGTATTTAAGAAGCATGACAAAACTCAGAACTTTTGGCAAGATTTTCACCTTGATGCAAGTTGATTCTGGATCAGCCTTTGACACAAGAATTATAGACCCCCACAAGATCTAGAACGTTGTTGAACAAAGCTTATCCTAGAAATGCTGGGACTTCAGCTTACAACTCCTCAGATACACGTCCTTGAAATTGAAACACCCAGCAAATTCTAGACACCCTCAAGACAGAGTTTGGTCAGAACTTCTAAGAAAGTTTGCACAAAGCTTCAGCCATAGTTTGCAAGGGTAAATCAAAGAAGTTTATAAAGCGTGATACAAAGCTTCTTGGAAGGTCTGAAAGCTTCTTCAGAACATGCTGGAGCCAGAAGATAAGAAGATCAGGAGATTGGATGCTACGCTGAAGCAGAACTTCTAATTCATAGTTTGCAAGGGTAAATCAAAGAAGTTTATAAAGCGTGATACAAAGCTTCTTGGAATGTCTGAAAGCTTCTTCAGAACATGCTGGAGCCAGAAGATAAGAAGATCAGAAGTTGGATGTTTGTTCTAGTTTACGCTGAAGTGAAACTTCTGATCCAGAATTAAGCAATGATGCAAAATCTCACATTACAGGATTTCTGATTTTGACAAATCGCATCATCATTTAATGCTCATTTAATACTCACAACCACTTTTGAGTCTTTATCCAAAGGATCTCCCCACGTGTGGCATAGAGATACTCTTGTTATCCTTAAAAGCAACTTTTGTACAGAAATATGTGAGGGTCCATGCGTTACTTGTTGCTTGTGGGTTTACTTTTCCTTAATCCCTGCTTGCTAATCTAGTCTAGGCTAAAAAAACAGTTAACTATCACACCTTTTTTGAACTTGCTTCAAGAACAAGTCAGCATCTAGCATATGATGTTGGCGCTACTTGACCTCTCCAAAACTACTAAAACTTTACCTATAAATAGAGCACCTTTGGCCACTGAAAAGAGGTCAAAAATTTGAGAAAGAAAAGCCTTGAACCCCTACCAAAATCCCAAGAGCTCTAAGAACTGTAAACACAACACACAAAACCTGCTAACTTTTTATTCCTCGCATTCAAACTCCATTTGTTCTCAAATATTTCTTGACTAAAAAAAACCATCCACACAGTTTCTGATTCACATATTAGAAACTGCCATTAACTTCTGTGTCCATACTACAATACACTCTCCATCCATCAACACAAAAAATCAGAACAACACCTCTTTGTTGTTCCAGAAGGTGGAAGCTTCCAACTTACTGAGTACGTGAAGAAGCTACTCAGAACATCATCAGATTTGAGGTTAACTCCGGTTCACAGAACTTCTTCCAACTGCAAGGTAAGCTTCTGCTGACTCCCATCACATTACTTAAGCATTACCAGATTTGCACGCTCAAAAATACAATATAGATATCATGTTTCTAATGTTGTACATATTATGAGATTTCATGCATCTGCCTGCCTAAGTAGAGAATAAATCAGTTCAGAATTTCCTGAAGAAATCAGAACTCAGAATTAGAATTTTCAAATCCATACTTGCCTCTGATTTATAGTTCTGATATTTCTTATTTCTGAAACACTATAACACCTGTTATGACTGTTCTATGCATGTTTTCTGTTTTATGGAAAAAATGACCAAGTTACATATGTTCTGACTAGCATAGAGAGAGAGAGAGAGACCAAGTTCTGCCAGTGGTATCAGAACTTCTGAAGTCTGCTTTGTTTCCAGTGGTATCAGAACTTCTGAAAACTACTGTGTTCCCAGTGGGCTCAAAACTTATGACTTTACATATTTTCACTAACAGGATTTCTATTTTGCAGTATGCCAGAGTCAGAACTTCTGACCTCATTTAATCAGCAATATGCTGATTCTTTTTTTTCCTTTTCTCATTATTTTTTCTATCAATTTCTATTTTGTTAATCAGCAAACATCAAAAACATTTCTTTCACACTTTATTTTATTTCTTAAAAAACAAAAGATCAAAAATGTTTTCTTAAAATAAAACAAGTTCATTTCACATTTTCTTGTACATTCTTATACATATCAATATGGTTGTAATAGTAACTTAGGACTTATTTTCATTTGCAATCCCCGTTTGTAAATATGTACCCCCATCCCCCTAAATATTGTAATAACGTAGGACTTTTCATTTTTGCGCTTTTATTGCTTTCATATATTGTTAGTAATTAGGATATGTGTGGCAAGACTAAAACTAATGTTTAGAAAACCCTAATTCAAGACAAATTATACATGCAGTCAAACATACTTGCACACATGCACCCTTAGGGTAATCTCACTTATTGCCTTACAAAAATGGCCATGTTATGCATGTGGGATGTCTTAGCACAAACAAATCGAAAAATACAAGATCATAGTCCCTCGATGATGCTATCAAAGTTGCCTTTTAAAATGATCTTAGTCCCTAAAGAAAAGTGCTAAGTCATCTCACAACATTGCTAATCATGGTCATACGATATCCCAAACGCCCGTCCCTTCACATCCAACGATGGGGCTTCTTACCAAAACAATGGTAAGATAGCAACATCTAAGAGAGGAGGAAAAGCATATTTAAGACCTCTTGAGTAGGTAGATTACTTTTAGTTACTTTCTCACTCTCAAAACAAACATCCTGGCTATTTTCAAAAAAATAATCACATACACTTTCAAAGCAATTTCGAAACTTGAAACATTTTCAAAAGATCAACATCTTTGTATACATTCTTACGAACGAGAATCATTACAAAGATTTCCTAAACAACGGCCTCTTTACAAAATACTTTCAAAAACCAGACAAAGCATATTTTCAAACAAAAGCAAGTGACCTAGCAAGTAACTAAGAGCCCATGGAAAACCATGAATGAAAAGGGTGCTAATACCTTCCTTTTTCATAATCTACCCCCCGAACTCAAAAACATCTCTAAAGGTCTTTCCTGTGCTTTTTCACCTTTCCTTTTGGATAAAAGAAAAGTCGGTGGCAACTCTTGCTAAACCGCAACATTTGCGATCAAACGCAAAACAACCAAGTCAGATCTTCCACCGTATCACAGAATTGGCGACTCTGCTGGGGAAAATTCTAAAAGTGGGGTTACCTTAGGGCTAGATCACATTTATTTGCTTACATTGTTTGACTTGTATGCTTTAAATTTTTGTTCTTTGTTTGGGTTTAAATCCTCTACCCGGATTTGGGATACATTATAGGTAAGTAGCAATACGTTGTGGAAACTGTGCGGGGTATACCGATATGGTCTAAGCAATACCTACGTTAGTGCGAAATATTTGTGGGTACCGGTAGCCTTTGAGTTAATCAAAGAGAATATGGGGCGGCTGAGTGATGTCATGAAGCACTAATGAACTTTTAGAACCTTACCTTACCAACTTGGCCTTTAGGATGTAGTGAGATGATCGGCTTTGGTGCAGTCCGAAGTTGGTAGATACTCGATACTACACTCATTGAGGTTTGGTTTCTTGGGATATTTCGGTCGCCATTAAAGAGGCTTGAGCTAAAACAATGACCAAGGAAACAATCCAGTGATATTGAGCTCCTTAGAACCCGGTTACTATTACTAGGACAGGTTTAAGCCAACTAAACTTCAAGAGGGTACCTACCTATAAAACTCCATGCAAATCTAAACTAAGGACTTGTTTGCTTTGTTTTGTATATGCAAACTTGTACATAACATCATGGACATCATGAACATCACATACATCAACTAACCATTTCAAGGATTTTGAGATTCATCTTTGTTCTTGTTTTATAGGATATGGATTCACTTCGCAGGAAAACTATTCAAGTAAACCTTGTGAGAATTCCTCTAAAACTTAAGGAGCTAGCTTCAAGGATCCCTGAGAACTCTCCATTCACCAAGAGACATGGTCGTCTACTCAACTTGGTTACCTCTAACACAGATGAGGATATGATGAAGGTGCTCTTTCAATTCTTTGATCCTTTGCACCATTGCTTCACATTCCCCGACTATCAAATTGTGCCTACTTTGGAAGAATTCTACCAACTCTTGAAAATTCCCATTCTCAATCAACTACCTTTCAACGGTACGGAAAGAGATCCAAAGCCATGAGAGATTGCTCAAGTTCTACACTTGCACTCATCTGATGTCACAACTCATTGGGAAACTAGGAGTGGTGTCAAAGGCTTCTTAGAAAAGTTCCTGTTTGAGCCCAAAGCTATTGGAATTCCCTAGACTTGCAAGCCTTTGAGGAAATTGTGTCTCTCCTCATTTATGGGATGGTTTTGTTTCCAAACCCTGACTAACTCATAGAAGTGAACACCGTCAAAATCTTCATGTCACGTAACCCAGTGCCTACATTGCTAGGGGATATCCTACACTCTTTTCACACTCGCACAATGAGGAAAAGAGGTGTCCTTATGTGTTGCATTCCTCTCTTGGAAAGATGGTTTATTTCTTATCTTCCCCAATCAGTCTTAAAAAATGAGCAAGGTTCAAGGTGGTCACAAAGGTTAATGACGCTCAAACATTTAGACACTCATTGGTGCTCCCAATCCAAAGAGAATGTTATCATTATTGACCGTTGTGGAGAATTCCCTATTGTCCCACTACTTGTCATTAGGGGGGCATCACTTATAACCCTTGCTTAGCCTTAAGACAGTTTGGTTACGCCCGAATGGATGGTCCGCACGAGTTGCTGATTCAAGGTTTGGTATTCGACTACGACAACGACGATCAAGGTCTTCGCCAGAGATTTATCCGAGCTTGGAGGATGATAAACAAGGTGGATAGCAAGACTTAGGGGCACAAGAATTCCATCCCTTATGAGCCTTACCTCAAATGGGTACGAACTCGTGCTCAAAGTATTATGATGCCTTATCCCTTTATTCTCCTGGTAATCGTTGAGCCTGTCAAGGAAGGAGATGTTCCATACATTATCCTACATCCTGACATTCCCACATCTCTTGAAGACCTGCAAAGGGATTAGATACAACTCAAAGGAGAGCGAGATACTTTCGAAGGCCAATTCTACGCAAGCGAGAAGAAGGTTTTGGAACTCACTAGGCTACTTCATGAGGAGCAGACTCTAAATGCCTACATTGCACCAAAGAGGATGCGCACTACTTTTTTATCTTAGAGTTTTGTATTATTTTGACCAAACGGCATGGATGTACTCAAACTTTATCTTATTAATATAACATGTGTTCTTTTTGTCTAAAATGAACTTGAATCTTCCAAATATTTGAAAAAATTGCGTTGTACCCCAAAATTTGCCCTCCCATATTTCTCAAAACATTTCAAGAAAGATCCCCAGGTTGCTTAAGGTAGTCCAAGGGTTGGCTAGACAAGCTCTCTCCTAAGGCAGTCTACCTCAAATTAGGGTTTCATATTGCATCAAGATACTTGAGTCCAAGTGGTCCCAAATTCTCACCAATGTCCTAATATGTTCTTAAGATCATCCATGTCAAGTTTCAAGCCTTGCAGAGGAAGTTTGTTCAGTCAATTGCTCAAAGGCCTGAAAATTGACTTGCTAGGGCAAAAGTCAACTGTGGCCTACATACAGTCAAACTTCAAGATTTTTGGTCAACATTCTCATTTTGAAGGATATTTCATCATTTGATCAAGGGTTGATCATGATTCATCAAGGATAGCTCATAATTCATCAAGACTCAAAAGTTGCTAAATTAGGGTTTGTAGGAAAAGTCAACTCAACTTGACCAAGCATAACTTTCTCATACTTTATGAGAAATGACCCATAAAAATCTCATTTTTAAGAGGATGCAATTCTCTACAATCCATATTCAGCTCCCAAGTTCAAAATATGCACTCACAAGAAGTTATGAATTTGGACATTATAGGTCATTTTGAAAAGTCAACAAAAACACCTTTTTTGTCAGAGCTTCATACATGAGCATGGAATATCAAATTGAGATGATACCAAAAGGGTTGTTTAGAGTACATCTCAAGCTTTCTAAAAAGTCATAGAACACCTCCAAAGAGTCAAAATTGAGGACGTTATGCATTGGTGAAGTTGACCTTTTTTGCAAAATTGCCAAAAGTCAACTATCCCTAAAACTTCAATTTTTGCCAAATGGGCCCAATCTTTTTCACTTGTTTTGAGTTGGCAACATATTCCACGAGCTCTAGCACTTTCCACTTGTCCTTATCATGTTTTTATTATTTATTTTGATTTTTATTTGAATTAATTCAATTTAAATCAAAACAAATCATATAAAATCCAAAATATTGAAAACAAAAGATTTTATGCTTGTTTCAGGTTTTATCATACAGCTAGCAAGTATTCAAACTCGTGTAAAGGCATGTGTGCACAAAAATATTGGATTTAAGCCATGTTTGGAAAGATTTTAAAGGTCAATCAAATCAAATCAAAATTCATTGATGGAGGAAGATTGAGGCCAGGTTTTCAAACCTAATTCACTCCTCAATATATATAGAAGCAATGCAGATCAAAAACTAGGTTAGAAGCAGGCGCAAGAGGCAGAATAAAAACTGAAAAAATCAAGAAAAGTGGTGGATCGAATTTGCACTTAGAAGCCAATACAAGACTCTTTGCCTATCCCAATCGATTCCTGGGAGTCTCAGCAAGCCAAAGAAATCCAGACCAAGCATTTTCGAGCCTTGTATTGCACTGTAAGTCAGTCACGGTACCCAATATTTCTTGAGTTCGAATAGCGTGATTTACGCATTGTTAGGATGAATTAACCACATATTCTTGATCTACGGAACATATGCAAGCTTTCTGTGTTGTTTAATTTCATTTGCATAGCCTGTACTGGAATGTGCCATTGTTAGGGTATCATAGATCGCTTTGGGGTTTTTGAATCCAGGCAAAATTGGGCCATGAAAGGGCCACCAATAAACTCAGCAGGTCCAGACGAATCTAACCATGGCCTTGTTTTTTATTTATCATGTTTGTGCTTTATTTTAAGAATGGCAGGGGTTATAGCTACGGACGAACGTCCGTAGGTAAAAGTGTTTCACTTTTACCAACGGATCCAAGGAAGGAGACGACTGTGTGGCACTCCTCCATTGGCTCGTTCAAATTCCGCATGCAAAACTGATACAAAAGGCCTTTTTAATATTTGTTTATTATTTTGCATTATTATTACAACTAACATGAACGGCCCAGTGGTAGCCAGGTTGGTGTTAAGGCGTGGGAGTGCTTGAGGTTAGGGGTTCGACCCCTGCCTCCAACATTTGTGTTTTTTCTCAATTCCTTTCAGGTGATCTCATGCATGTACAAACCCAGGGCTCACCATACATCCTCCCAATCTAGCCAGCCAAGTATCAGATGGCCAAATTTGATGGCCATCATCTGAAGGTGCATCACGAGCCACAATCAACGCATAGCATCAGAACTGAAGGTCAACATGGACCTCACTCAAATGGGCCCAGATCTGGCTGTTTGCACCTCAATAAATGCTTTTCAGACCCACTTCTGACTCTTTTTTTCTTTTTTATATTTCATTTAATTTATTTATTTATTTACTAACAATTAAATTATTTTCCTTTTATCAAAAAATCATAAAAAAATATTTTTCACCAATTAGATTTAGGTTTTTTTTATCAATAAATTTATTAATATAATTAGATTTAATTTTAGGTAAAAACTTTAATTATTTTGTAAATAACTTAAAAATAATTAGAATACTCAAAAATAGGTTATGAATTTATTTTTATTAATTAATTTAATCACTAATTAATTTATCATTTTATTTTAAAATCTAATTCTTTTCTTTAAGAAATATTAAAAACAACAAAAACATTTTCTATTTTCATTAGGATAGAAGGGTCAAAATCCTAGTTCGCATTCGATCTAATTTGTCATCGCGCGCTTTATTTTATTTTTTATCCAAATTATTGTATCTGCTCACAGTTTGTAATAATTTTAATTAGGACGTTTATTTACATTTATCGCTTTAATTTCATAGGGTTTGTTTTTGGCTATGTAAATACCCGAAGCCTTGTAATAGTTTACTTTAAATTCTGTACTTTAAAATTCCGCAAAATATTAACTGTTAGGTGTATGATATAGGATGCATGACAAGAATGTATGACTAATTTTAAAACAGTTAGATAACCCTAAACATGTGCAAAGATAAATAATCTGAAACTGAATCACTCGCACATGCGCACTCCTAGGGTACACTCCCACTTGGTTGCCTTCGGTAAACGGTCATTGAGTTTAGGATATTTTAGTGGTCGTCCTTTTGTCCAAAGATCAAAGTTGCCTTGGAAAGGTTGCCTCGGATACTGTTGCCTTGGATAATTGATCTAAGACATTAGGGTTATTACTAAGACGTCCTAACATTGCTTTAGTAACCGTACGTCCCTTTTCGAATTGACCCTCAAACCCCAACGACGATGCTACCTACTCACTAATAGTGGGATAGCACTGTCTAAAGGAAACGAACATAGAACGATTCTTTTTTCGAGTAGGTAGATTAGTTCTTAAGTACTTGCTCAATCAAAACAAACTTTTTTCACACTTACACTCCTTTACAAACAAAGTTTTCAAAACACTTCATTACACTCTTGAAGACAGAAGCAAGAGTTAAATCGAAGTCAAAACAAAAGATTTTCAAATCACGCAAACACAAAGAAAACAATTTTGAAAATGATGAGCAAGTACCTAAGAGCCCGTAGATAATTACAGATAGAAAAGGGTGCTAATACCTTCCCTTTCTATAATCTACCCCCTGTACTCAGAAATATCTCGAAAAAGGAATTTTTCTGTGCTTTTTTCCTTTCCTTGTTGGATAAAATAAAAGTCGGTGGTGAATCTTGCTTACCGCGACATTTTGCAAACACAAACGCAAAATGCAAACCAGCAAATTCCTTTTAAAAAAGGGAAACACGTCCCGGTTCTGGCCACCGTATCACAGAACTGGCGACTCTGCTGAGGAATTAATAAGTGGGTATACCATAGGAATAGTTCATCATATTGTTTTCAATTGTTTGATTTGTTTTCTTTATCTTTGTGGGCTTTGTATCGGAGTTACTATAAATCCTAACCCGGATCTGGGGACAACTTTTAGGTAAGTAGCAATAGACTGTGACGGAACTGTACGGCGTAGACCAATATGGTTGAAGCAGTAGCTACGTTGATGTGGCACGTTAGTTGGTACCGATATCCCTTGTGGAGGAATAAGGAGAGTATGGGGCTGCTAATGGGTCATTAAGCATCAACTGACCTTAGAACCTATAATTGACCAACTTGGCCATAGAAAACTAGCAGTATGCTACACTCATTGAGACCATACTCTCGCGATGGTTTCTGGCGCAAGAAAAGATTGTTAAGCTGAAACTATAACCTATCGAGGATGGTCAGTGATATTGAGAACCTCTAGAACCCGGTTACTATTATTAGGACAGGTTGAACCAACTGAACTTCAAGAGGGTAATACCTAAACCCCATGCAAGCCTAAACCTAAGGCTGTTTGTGTGACTTGTGTGCTTTCAACTTGAACTACTTGCACATTTTTGTTATCTAACAACATGAGTTCCTTGCAGGCTTTGTTTATAGTCCTTATCCAATAACTTGGATTTCTTGCCGGATTTACTTGTTTGCATCACCTCGCATTTTTGCTTAAACGCATAGCATACACATCATAACATCATGCCTTAACATTTCCTTAACCATTTCAAGGATCTCAAGGGTTTGTGATGCAGGTTATGGTAAATTAGACGTCTAGCAAAGGGAAAAGGGCATTTATCTTCCTCTAGCCAATGTCGTCTAGAGATCAAAACACGATGACTTTAGTTGGTGGCTATGACCCACTCGATATGGTGAGCTTGACTCTTGAAGGAGGACTCTTGATGACACGAAGTTTCTTCAATCAAAACTGCAAAATTCAAATTCTAACAATTTCTTGTTTACCCCGCGAGATCCTTGAAAACTTTGCATACATACATATCATTGCATAACGGGTCTTCCAATACAGGTCTCTCATGTTCTCATTGTTTATTTCAGCAATGGCTCTCAAATAAGACAACGGAGATCTTCAAGAAACACAGTTCAGGGAAATCTTCCTAAATATATCCAAGGGGCATGAAGAGTTGAAAATACTCCTCGTTGGGAACTTGGTCAAGAAAAGTCCTGAAGGAAATAAGGACGAACGGCTGAAACATTTGCAAGCTGAGGTAGATGCAATGAGAACCCAGATGCTGGGGCAGATGGCTCTTATCCAAGGCTTAGCCCGGGAACAAGAAGAGTTGAGAACCATTATCAACCAGCTTCGTCAAGACAAATACAACAGTATGAAGCAAACGGTCGAGGCCGGGGACCAAGTCATTGATCAGCCTCCAAGAAGACAAGGGTTTGGTTTGGTGAAGAATGGACCTCTCCAAATTGCTACTACCTCATGGGTCCAACAACAACTTCGCCAAAAACAACGGGTTAATCAGAGTAAGCCGGATACACCCAAGAGGAAGTTTACCAAGCTCAACATGTCGCTATCTCAAGCTTTACAACACCTGTTAAGGATGAATCTGGTGACATTGATAGGACCTCATCTGAATCCCAAGATTTCTTCACCTAACTACAATCCTGATGCGAGGTGTGTATACCACTCCAATAGTCCGGGGCATGATACTGATGATTGTTGGAAGTTGAAATATAAAATTCAAGACCTAATTGATGAAGGAGCTTTGGAATTCACACAAGATGGTCAACTGGAATGTTTCTGCCAATCCCCCAAGGCTCGCCATTTGAAGTGAAAAGTTCTGACAAGAAAGGCTTTTGTTCTTTAGAATTTTCAATCTGTAATTTTCTTTTGATTGTTCAAATATTTATTCATGTCAAACTTTGTTACTTTATTAATGCATCGCATATGTCTGTTTTGAATCAATCCATTCGTATTCACTATATTGAAATTGATTTCCTTTTTGTGATGTCCAACTCTCGATTTAAAAACTCTAAGCCTTTAGAGGGAGGATGACGAAAATGATATCAAAATCTCTACAGTATGCTTTTGAACAGACCCCGCTGACGAGGTACAGGCGTTGTTTCAAATCCTAAATAGTGGAGTTATAAGGAAGATAATCCCTAGTCAACCTCTTTGAGCCAAAGAAGTTGGAGTTTTTCTTTTCACAAATTAAAACCCTTAATTATAACCTGGGGTAGGGTAGTTTTCTCAGTTAATCTAGGTGCACAATGAATGGCATCAAATAAGTCCTTCTGAAACAAAAGACGGTGATGGTTATGTATAATCGTAAGGACAGGCAGTCATTATCTCTCAAAAATAAAAGCCCATTAAGTCAAAACCTGTGAAGGAGACTTAAGAAAAACTGGGGCATCCCGCTGACTGTAATCACAAAAAGAAACAGTTCAAGCAAAATACAGGGATAATAAAAATCAAAAAGAAAGAGGTCCTACAAACCCTCAACAAAAATGACTGCATATTCAAAATAAACTGTCAGTATCTGAACCATCACCGGAACATCAAGGACAATATTCCAGAACTCAACTGGGTTCTAAATGCACAATTAGTTGAGTTTAGGATCGAAGAACATCACGAAGAGCGGGTGGGTACAAATAAAATTTGAGCCTTTATCCTTTGTTTCTTGAACCATGAACCAGACCACGTTATAACCCTTAAAAGTCCTAGCTGAAGCATGGGTTAGTTCGAAAGCATACTGTTACGAAAGGTATCCTGACTCCTGTAGGACTTGCTGTAAATCCTGAGTTGACATCACATTTTACAAAAAACTTGTTTTACTAAAAAATGCATTTTCAAAAATTTCGAGACAGGCATAAGCTTTGCATTCTTAAAATAACGTTGTTTGCATATGACAATTTTTTCAATAGCAGCGAAGTCCGCACGACGAATATCTAGTGAACAAAAAACCTTCTCAATAAAAAGGATCCCCTCAAGTGGAAAAAACACTTCCAACCAAGGGGCACGACATGATCATCGCCCATCATCTCGGGCAGCCAAGCCAAGATTCAAGGAATCTCACAAAGATACCAAATAGCCAGGGGCAAATTCTCATCTGAATCACTTGGGGCATTGGACATAAATTCCAGTAACGAATCTTGCATGATTAAACGAACATCTTCTGGTAGTATGGAAACACAACACTACCGACAGTGACAACTCCCTACACTCTCAGAGCGTGGACATAGTCAGAAAATACTGCGCATGAACAAATACCCGCTAGGTCGACTGGCCTAGGCAAAAATAAGGGCTTCCCGGCGAACCAAAAGGGTTTGGGCAAAAATAAGGGATGAAATTGAAAAATCTGTACACCCGGCAAGTCGAAAACTTGAAAAGGAGGCTTGGGAAAAAAAGGGTATCCCGGTGGACTGAAAACCCGAAAGGGCGGTCCAGGCAAAAATTAGGGATTAAAGCGTAACACTATGTCTCATTGGATCATCTTGCAACCAGACTTCGGTGTCGACTATCAAGCTCAGACGGCACTAATCAATTTGATCTACCTTCAACCAAGTAGCAAAGTGATGAGATGCTCGAGGATATAAAGCCAATAGCAGAGTTGGAACCAAGTTGGATTGTTCGCATAACTGTATTTCTTTGTTTTACACAAATTGTATAAATTCTATTTGTCCGGCGGCGTTCTCTTACTAGGACGTCAACCTCTTGTACAAAAACGCTTATTTACAAGCCAAACTTCAAAGTCAATACAATTCATTTTCACAAATAAATTTCAAATGGTTTTTATTTTTCTGTTTTGTTTTGCAAGAACGTCCAATGTTCATTTTTTGATATATGCATTTGACAATAATTGTTGCTCATAAATATTTACATGCGAAACAAAAGACGATTACTCGTAATATCAGGAACTGGGGCAAATAAGAATTGTCCAGACCTTACAGTTGCTCTGTCCACCAGGTACATGGATAGATTTAGCTGAAGAATATGATTAAGGTACATTCACTCCCCGCGGAGTAAGGAAAAGACAGTAGTGTTAACTCTCCTCAACTGAGACTCGCAGCCGTGAATGAGTCGGTAAAATTCTCCCCAAGCAGAGTTTATCTATCATCAGCACTGGAAAATTATCCCCAACGGAGTTTGGAGAATTATCCCCAGTAGAGGCTGGAAGATTGTCCCCAGTAGAGCCTAAAAGGTTATCCCCATTGAAGTCGCAACTGGAAAATCATCCCCAGTGGAGTTCATTCCTTTCACAAACAGAAACTCAATTCCCAACAGGTTTCATTATCACCAACAACAGTAATTAATCCCCATCTGAAGTTATTCTTCCAAATCAATAGATCCTCCGGTAGAGTATGTCCTCCCCACAGAGTCATTTCCTCATCAGTTTATTCCCCAGCGGAGTTATCCTCTCCTGCAGGTTTATTCTCACAGTCATCTTCATTCACTATCCCCAGCGGAAATGAAGAATTCAACTCTTTTCTCCAGCAGCAATCCGGAATTTATTTTCCCCAGCTAAAAACATCACATTTCCATACATCATGACATGCATACGCATCATACAACACAATCTCATTTATTTTGAGAATATCATTGCTTTCTACATATCATGCATTACATACAGCTAACCTTTACCTTTCAGGAAAGATACAATCAAATTCTCACAAAATTCAAGCTATGAAGCCTGATTCCTCAGTAGAATACGGACGACCGAAGTTCCTAAAATTCGACAGAGATGTTTCCTCAGTTGAATACGGATGACTGAAGTTCCTAAAATTAAACAGAGATGATTCCTCAGTTGAATACGGATGACTGAAGTTCCTAAAATTCGACAGAGATGATTCCTCAGTAGAATACGGACTACTGAAGTTCCTAAAATTCAACAGAGATGATTCCTCAGTAGAATACGGACGCCTGAAGTTCCTAAAATTCAATGGAGATGATTCCTCAGTAGAATACATATGACCGATGTTCCTAAAATTCGACAAAGATGATTCCTCAGTAGAATACGGATGACTGAAGTTCCTAAAATTCAATAGAGATGATTCCTCAGTTGAATACGGATTACTGAAGTTCCTAAAATTCAACAGAGATGATTCCTCAGTAGAATACGGACGATCGAAGTTCCTAAAATTCAACAGAGATGGTTCCTCAGTAGAATACAGACGACCGAAGTTCCTAAAATTCGCCAGAGATGATTCCTCAGTAGATACGGACGATCGAAGTTCCTAAAATTCGCCTGAGATGATTCTTCGGTAGAATACGGACGACCGAATTTCCTAAAATTCGACAGAGATGTTTCCTCAGTAGAATACAGACGATCGAAGTTCCTAAAATTCAACAGTGATGTTCCCTCAATAGAATACGGATGATCGAAGTTCCTAAAATTCAACAGAAACGACTCACCAAGCAGAATAACAGACGACCGAAGCTCCTAAAATTCTACTTCTCTCAACAAAGATCAGCCTTCCCCAGCAGAATCTTCCTCAACGACAGGTATACAAGCTCTCTCTAAGGAATCTCCTATGCGATCGACACTCCTTCGGATGGCGTCTTTAAGCACATCCCTCGTCAGCAGTTTCCAAATGGCATCTGTAATCCCATTTCTGACATCACAAGACAATTACCACTTCATGCGAGTGCAAATTTTTGGGCACTCTAGTGTTCAATCATCTTCCACCTTCAGATCACGAAAGGCAGACAAGCCAATCTAAATCTTCAGGTTTAAGAAAATTGAACAGGGGAAGTTGTTGTACCCCAAAATTTTCCCTCCCATATTTCTCAAAACATTTCAAGAAAGATCCCCAGGTTGCTTAAGGTAGTCCAAGGGTTGGCTAGACAAGCTCTCTCCTAAAGCAGTCTACCTCAAATTAGAGTTTCATATTGCATCAATATACTTGAGTCCAAGTGGTCCCAAATGCTCACCAATGTCCTAATATGTTCTTAAGATCATCCATGTCAAGTTTCAAACCTTGCAGAGGAAGTTTGCTCAGTCAATTGCTCAAAAGCCTGAAAATCGATTGTGCTAGGGCAAAAGTCAACTGTGGCCTACATACAGTCAAACTTCAAGATTTTTGGTCAACATTATCATTTTGAAGGATATTTCATAATTTGATCAAGGTTTGATCATGATTCATCAAGACTCAAAAGTTTCTAAATTAGGGTTTTGTAGGAAAAGTCAACTCAACTTTGACCAAGCATAACTTTCTCATACTTTATGAGAAATGACCCATCCAAAGCTCATTTTGAAGAGGATGCAATTCTATACAATCCATCTTCATCTACAAAGTTCAAAATATGCACTCACAAGAAGTTATAAATTTGGACATTATAGGTCATTTTCAAAAGTCAACAAAAACACCTTTATTGTCAAAGCTTCATACATGAGCATGGAATATCAAAATGAGATGAGACCAAAAGGTTTATTTAGAGGACATCTCAAGATTTCTAAAAAGTCCAAGAACACCTCCAAAGAGTCAAAATTGAGGAAGTTATGCATTGGGGAAGTTGACCTTTTTTGCAAAATTGCCAAAAGTCAACTATCCCTAAAACTTCAATTTTTGCCAAATGGGCCCAATCTTTTTCACTTGTTTTGAGTTGGCAACATAGTCCACGAGATCTAGCCCTTTCCACTTGTCCTTATCATGTTTTTATTATTTATTTTGATTTTTATTTGAATTAATTCAATTTAAATCAAAACAAATCATATAAAATCAAAAATATTGAAAACAAAAGATTTTATGATTGTTTCAAATTTTATTATACTGCTAGAAAGTATTCAAACTCGTGTAAAGGCATGTGTGCACAAAAAGATTGGATTTAGGCCATGTTTGGAAAGATTTTAAAGGTGAATCAAATCAAATCAAAATTCATTGATGGAGGAAGATTGAGGTCAGGTTTTCAAACCTAATTCACTCCTCAATACATATAGAAGAAATACAGATCAAAAACTAGGTTAGAAGCAGGCGCAAGAGGCAGAATAAAAACTGAAAAAATCAAGAAAAGTGGTGGATCGAATTTGCACTTAGAAGCCAATACAAGACTCTTTGCCTATCCCAATCAATTTCTGGGAGTCTCAGCAAGCCAAAGCAATACAGACCAAGCATTTTCGAGCCTTGTATTGCACTGTAAGTCAGTCACGGTACCCAATATTTCTTGAATTCGAATAGCATGATTTAGGCATTGTTAGGATGAATTAACCATATATTCTTGATCTATGGAACATATGCAAGCTTTCTGTGTTGTTTAATTTCATTTACATAGCCTGTACTGGAATGTGCCATTGTTAGGGTTTCGTAGCTCGCTTTGGGGTTTTTGAATCCAGGCAAAATTGGGCCATGAAAGGGCCACCAATAAACTCAGCAGGTCCATACGAATCTAACCATGGCCTTGTTTTTTATTTATCATGTTTGTGCTTGATTTTAAGAATGGCAGGGGTTATAGCTACTGAAGAACGTCCGTAGGTAAAAGTGTTTCACTTTTACCAACGGATCCAAGGAAGGAGACGATTGCGTGGCACTCCTCCATTGGCTCGTTCAAATTCCACGCGCAAAACTGATACAAAAGGCATTTTTAATATTTGTTTATTATTTTGCATTATTATTACAACTAACGTGAATGGCCCAGTGGTAGCCAGGTTGGTGTTAAGGCGTGGTAGTGCTTGAGGTCAGGGGTTCGACCCCTGCCTCCAACAATTATGTTTTTTCTCAATTCCTTTCAGGTGATCTCATGCATGTACAAACCCAGGGCTCACCATACATCCTCCCAATCTAGCCAACCAAGTGTCAGATGGCCAAATTTGATGGCCATCATCTGAAGGTGTATCATGAGCCACAGTCAACGCATAGCATCAGAACTGAAGGTCAACGTGGACCTCACTCAAATGGGCCCAGATCTGGTTGTTTGCACCCCCAGAAATGCTTTCCAGGCCCACTTCTTACTCTTTTTTCTTTTTTATATTTCATTTAATTTATCTATTTATTTACTAACAATTAAATTATTTTCCTTTTATCAAAAAATCATAAAAAATATTTTTCACCAATTAGATTTAGGTTTTTTTTTATAAATAATTTATTAATTTAATTATATTTAATTTTAGGTAAAAACTTTAATTATTTTGTAAATAACTTAAAAATAATTAGAATAAATAGGTTTTATTACTAACTTAATTATATTTCATTTTTTTCCTAAAATAATCAAAAACCCAAAAAATAGGCTATGAATTTATTTTTATTAATTAATTTAATCACTAATTAATTTGGAATTTTATTTTTAAATCTAATTCTTTTCTTTAAGAAATATTAAAAACAACAAAAACATTTTCTATTTTCATTAGGATAGAAGGGTCAAAACCCTAGTTCGCATTCGATCTAATTTGTCATCACGCGCTTTATTTTATTTTTTATCCCAATTATTGTATCTGCTCACAGTTTATAATAGTTTTAATTAGGACGTTTATTTACATTTATCGCTTTAATTTCAAAGGGTTTGTTTTTGGATATGTAAATACCCAAAGCCTTGTAATAGTTTAGTTTAAATTTTGTACTTTAAAATTCCGCAAAATATTAACTGTTAGATGTATGATATAGGATGCATGACAAGAATGTATGACTAATTTTAAAACAGTTAGATAACCCTAAACATGTGCAAAGATAAATAATCTGAAGCTGAATCACTCGCACATGCGCATTCCTAGGGTACACTCCCACTTGGTTGCCTTCGGTAAATGGTCATTGAGTATAGGATATTTTAGTGGTTGTTCATTTGTCCAAAGATCAAAGTTGCCTCGGAAAGGTTGCCTCAGAAAGGTTGCCTCGGATACTGTTGCCTTGGATAATTGATCTAAGACATTAGGGTTATTACTAAGACGTCCTAACATTTCTTTAGTGACCGTACGTCCCTTTTTGAATTGACCCTCAAACTCCAACGACGATGCTACCTACTCAATAATAGTGGGATAGCACTGTCTAAAGGAAACGAACGTAGAACGATTGTTTTTCGATTAGGTAGATTAGTTCTTAAGTACTTGCTCAATCAAAACAAACTTTTTTCACACTTACACTCATTTACAAACAAAGTTTTCAAAACACTTCATTACACTCTTGAAGACAGAAGCAAGAGTTAAATCGAAGTCAAAACAAAAGCTTTTAAAATCACGCAAACACAAAGAAAACAATTTTGAAAATGATGAGCAAGTACCTAAGAGCCCGTAGATAACTACGGATAGAAAAGGGTGCTAATACCTCCCCTTTCTATAATCTACCCCCCGTACTCAGAAATATCTCGAAAAAGGAATTTTTCTGTGCTTTTTTCCTTTCCTTGTTAGATAAAATAAAAGTCGATGGAGAATCTTGCTTACCGCGACATTTTGCAAACACAAACGCAAAACGCAAACCAGCAAATTCCTTTTAAAAAAGGGAAACAGGTCCCGGTTCTGGCCACCGTATCACAGAACTGGTGACTCTGCTGGGGAATTAATAAGTGGGGTGTACCTTAGGAATAGTTCATCATATTGTTTTCAATTGTTTGATTTGTTTGCTTTACCTTTGTGGGCTTTGTATCGGAGTTATTATAGATCCTAACCCAGATCTGGGGACACCTTTTAGGTAAGTAGCAATAGACTGTGAGGGAACTGTACGGCGTAGACCGATATGGTTGAAGCAGTAGCTACGTTGATGTGGCACGTTAGTTGGTACCGATATCCCTTGTGGAGGAACAAGGAGAGTATGGGGCTGCTAATGGGTCATTAAGCATCAACTGACCTTAGAACCTATAATTGACCAACTTGGCCATAGAAAACTAGCAGTATGCTACACTCATTGAGACCATACTCTCGCGATGGTTTCGGGTGCAAGAAAAGATTATTAAGCTGAAACTATGACCGATCGAGGATGGTCGATGATATTGAGAACCTCTAGAACCCGGTTACTATTATTAGGACAGGTTGAATCAACTGAACTTCAAGAGGGTAATACCTAGACCCCATGCAAGCCTAAACCTAAGGTTGTTTGTGTGACTTGTGTGCTTTCAACTTGAACTACTTGCACAATTTTGTTATCTAACAACATGAGTTCCTTGCAGGCTTTGTTTACAGTCCTTATCCAATAACTTGGATTTCTTTCCGGATTTACTTGTTTGAATCACCTCGCATTTTTGCTTAAACGCATAGCATACACATCATAACATCATGCCTTAACATTTCCTTAACCATTTCAAGGATCTCAAGGGTTTGTGATGCAGGTTATGGTAAATGAGACGTCTAGCAAGGGGAAAAGGGGATTTATTTTCCTCTAGCCAATGTCGTCTAGAGATCAAAACACGATGACTTGAGTCAGTGGCTATAACCCACTCGATGTGGTGAGCTTGACTCTTGAAGTAGGACTCTTGATGACACGAAGTTTCTTTAATCAAAACTGCAAAATTCAAATTCTAACCATTTCTTGTTTACCCCGCGAGATCCTTGAAAACATTGCATATATACATATCATTGCAAAGCAGGTCTTCCAATACAGGTCTCTCATGTTCTCGCTGTTTATTTCAGCAATGGCTCTCAAACAAGACAACGGAGATCTTCAAGAAACACAGTTCAGGGAAATCTTCCTAAACCTATCCAAGGGGCAGGAAGAGTTGAAAATACTCCTCGTTGGGAACTTGGTCAAGAAAAGTCCTGAAGACAATAAGGACGAACGGCTGAAACATCTGCAAGCTGAGGTAGATGCAATGAGAACCCAGATGCTGGGGCAGGTGGCTCTTATCCAAGGCTTAGCCCGGGAACAAGAAGACTTGAGAACCATTATCAACCAGCTTCGTCAAGACAAATACAACAGTATGAAGCAAACGGTCGAGGCCGGGGACCAAGTCATTGATCAGCCTCCAAGAAGACAAGGGTTTGGCTTGGTGAAGAATGGACCTCTCCAAATTGCTACTACCTCATGGGTCCAACAATAACTTCGCCAAAAACAACGGGTTAATCAGAGTAATCCGGATACACCCAAGAGGAAGTTTACCAAGCTCAACATGCCGCTATCTCAAGCTTTACAACACCTGTTAAGGATGAATCTGGTGACGTTGATAGGACCTCATCTGAATCCCAAGATTTCTTCACCTAACTACAATCCTGATGCGAGGTGTGTATACCACTCCAACAGTCTGGGGCATGATACTGACGATTGTTGGAAGTTGAAATATAAAATTCAAGACCTGATTGATGAAGGAGCTTTGGAATTCACACAAGATGGTCAACTGGAATGTTTCTTCCAATCCTCCAAGGCTCACCATTTGAAGTGACAAGTTCTGACAAGAAAGTCTTTTGTTCTTTAGAATTTTCAATCTATAATTTTCTTTTGATTGTTCGAATATTTATTCATGTCAAACTTTGTTACTTTATTAATGCGTCACATATGTCTGTTTTGAATCAATCCATTCGTATTCACTATATTTAAATTGATTTCCTTTTTGTGATGTCCAACTCTCGATTTAAAAACTCTAAGCCTTTAGAGGGAGGATGACGAAAATGATATCAAAATCTCTACAGTATGCTTTTAAACAGACCCCGCTGACGAGGTACAGGCGTTGCTTCAAATCCTAAACAGTGGAGTTATAAGGAAGATAATCCCTAGTCAACCTCTTTGAGCTAAAGAAGTTGGAGTTTTTCTTTTCACAAATTAAAAACCTTAATTATAACCTGGGGTAGGGTAGTTTTCTCAATTAATCCAGGTGCACAATGAATGGCATCAAAGAAGTCCTTCCGAAACAAAAGACGGTGATGGTTTTGTATAATCGTAAGGACAGGCAGTCATTATCTCTCAAAAATAAAAGCCCATTAAGTCAAAACCTATGAAGGAGACTTAAGAAAAACTAGGGCATCCCGCTGACTGTAATCACAAAAAGAAACAGTTCAGGTAAAAGACAGGGATAATAAAAATAAAAAAGAAATAGGTCCTACAAACCCTCAACAAAAATGACTGCCTATTCAAAATAAACTGTCAGTATCTGAACCATCACTGGAACATCAAGGACAATATTCCAGAACTCAACTGGGTTCTAAATGCACAATTAGCTGAGTTTAGGATCGAAGAACATCACGAAGAGCGGGTGGGTACAAATAAAATTTGAGCCTTTATCCTTTGTTTCTCGAACCATGAACTAGACCATGTTATAACCCTTAAAAGTCCTAGTTGAAGCATGGGTTAGTTAGAAAGCATACTGTTACGAAAGGTATCCTGACTCCTGTAGGACTTGCTATAAATCTTGAGTTGACATCACATTTTACAAAAAACTTATTTTACTAAAAAATGCATTTTCAAAAATTTCGAGACAGGCATAAGCTTTGCATTCTTAAAATAACGTTGTTTGCATATGACTATTTGTTAAATAGCAGAGAAATTTGCACGACGAATATCTAGTGAACAAAAAACCTTCTCAATAAAAAGGATCCCCTCAAGTGGAAAAAACACTTCCAACCAAGGGGCACGACATGATCATCGCCCATCATCTCGGGCAGCCAAGCCAAGATTCAAGGAATCTCGTAAAGATACCAAATAGCCAGGGGCAAATTCCCATCTGAATCACTTGGGGCATTGGACATAAATTTTAGCAACGAATCTTGCATGATCGAACGAACATCTTCTCGTAGTATGGCAACACAACACTACCGATAGTGGCAACTCCCTACACTCTGAGAGCGTGGACATAGTCAGAAAATATTGCGCATGACCAAAGACCCGCTAGGTCGACTGGCCTAGGCAAAAATAAGGGCTTCCTGGCGAACCAAAAGGGTTCGGGCAAAAATAAGGGATGAAATTGAAAAATCTGTACACCCGACAAGTCGAAAACCTGAAAAGGCTGCTTGGGAAAAAAAGGGTATCCCGGTGGACCGAAAACCCGAAAGGGCGGTCCAGGAAAAAATTAGGGATTAAAGCGTAACACTATGTCTCATTGGATCATCTTGCAACCAGACTTCGGTATCGACTATCAAGCTCGGACGGCACTAATCAATCTGATCTACCTTCAACCAAGTAGCAAAGTGATGAGATGCTCGAGGATATAAAGGCAACAGTAGAGTTAGATCCCAGTGGGATTGTTCACATAGCTTTTTTTCTTTGTTTTACACAAATTGTATAAATTCTATTTGTCCGGCGGCGTTCTCTTACTAGAACGCCAGCCTCTTGTACAAAAACGCCTATTTACAGGCCAAACTTCAAAGTCAATACAATTCATTTTCATAAATAAATTTCAAATGGTTTTTCTTTTTCTGTTTTGTTTTGCAAGAACGTCCAATGTTCATTTTTTGATATATGCATTTGACAATAATTGCTGCTCATAAATATTTACATGCGAAACAAAAGACGATTACTCGTAATATCAGGAACTGGGGAAAATAAGAATTATCCAGACCTTACAATTACTCTATCCACCAGGTACAGGGATAGATTTAGCTGAAGAATATGACTAAGGTACATTCACTCCCAGAGGAGTAAGGAAAAGATAGTAGTGTTAACTCTCCCCAGCTGGGTCTCACAACCGCGAATGAGACGGTAAAATTCTCCCCAAGCAGAGTTTATTTATCATCAGCACTGGAAAATTATCCCCAATGGAGTTTGGAGAATTATCCCCAGTAGAGGCTGGAGGATTGTCCCCATTAGAGCCTAAAAGGTTATCCCCATTGAAGTCGCAACTGGAAAATCATCCCCAGCGGAGTTCATTCATTTCGCAAACAGAAACTCAATTCCCAACAGGTTTCATTATCACCAACAACGGTAATTCATACCCGACTGAAGTTATTCTTCCAAATCAATATATCCTGGGGCAGAGTATGTCCTCCCCACAGAGTCATTTCCTCATCAGTTTATTCCCCAGCGGAGTTATCCTCTCCTGCAGGTTTATTCTCACAGTCATCTTTATTCACTATCCCCAACGGAAATGAAGAATTCAACTCATTTTTCCAGCAGCAATCCGGGATTTATTTTCCCCAACTAAATACATCACATTTCCATACATCATGACATGCATACGCATCATACAACACAATCTCATTTATTTTTAGAACATCATTTCTTGCTACATATCATGCATTACATACAGCTAACCTTTACCTTTCAGGAAAGATACAATCAAATTCTCACAAAATTCAAGCTATGAAGCCTGATTCCTCGATAGAATACGGACGACCGAAGTTCCTAAAATTCGACAGATATGTTTCCTCAGTTTAATACGGATGACTGAAGTTCCTAAAATTAAACAGAGATGATTCCTCAGTTTAATACGGATGACTGAAGTTCCTAAAATTCGACAGAGATGATTCCTCAGTAGAATACGGACGACTGAAGTTCCTTAAATTCAACAGAGATGATTCCTCAGTAGAATACGGACGCCTGAAGTTCCTAAAATTCAACGGAGGTGATTCCTCAATAGAATACGGACGACCGAAGTTCCTAAAATTCGACAGAGATGATTCCTCAGTAGAATACGGATGACTGAAGTTCCTAAAATTCAATAAAGATGATTCCTCAGTTGAATACGGATTACTGAAGTTCCTAAAATTCAATAGAGATGATTCCTCAGTAGAATACGGACGATCGAAGTTCCTAAAATTCAACAGAGATGGTTCCTCAGTAGAATACGAACGACCGAAGTTCCTAAAATTCGCCAGAGATGATTCCTCAGTAGAATACGGACGATTGAAGTTCCTAAAATTCGCCAGAGATGATTCCTCAGTAGATTACGGACGATTGAATTTCCTAAAATTCGACAGAGATGTTTCCTTAGTAGAATACAGACGATCGAAGTTCCTAAAATTCAACAGAGATGTTCCCTCAATAGAATACGGATGACCGAAGTTCCTCAAATTCAACAGAGACGACTCACCAAGCAGAATAACGGACGACCGAAGCTCCTAAAATTCCACTTCTCTCAACAAAGATCAGCCTTCCCCAGCGGAATCTTCCTCAACGACAGGTATACAAGCTCTCGCTAAGGAATCTCTTATGCGATCGACACTCGTTCGGATGGCGTCTTTAAGCCCATCCCTCATCAGCAATTTCCAAATGGCATCTGTAAGCCCATTTCCGAAATCACAAGACAATTACCACTTCATGCGAGTGCAAATTTTTGGGCACTCTAGTGTTCAATCATCTTCCACCTTCAGATCACGAAAGGCAGACAAGCCAATCTAAATCTTCAGGTTTAAGAAAATTGACCAGGGGCAGCTGTTGTACCC
This sequence comes from Vicia faba, assembly GCA_948472305.1. Classification (NCBI taxonomy): domain Eukaryota; kingdom Viridiplantae; phylum Streptophyta; class Magnoliopsida; order Fabales; family Fabaceae; genus Vicia; species Vicia faba. Next base: position 629,287,496 of record OX451737.1, read on the forward strand.
CAAAATTTGCCCTCCCATATTTCTCAAAACATTTCAAGAAAGATCCCCAAGTTTCTTAAGGTAGTCCAAGGGTTGGCTAGACAAGCTCTCCCCTAAGGCAGTCTACCTCAAATTAGGGTTTCATATTGCATCAAGATAGTTGAGTCCAAGTGGTCCCAAATACTCACTAATGTCCTAATATGTTCTTAAGATCATCCATGTCAAGTTTCAAGCCTTGCAGAGGAAGTTTGCTCAGTCAATTGCTCAAAGGCCTGAAAATCGATTGTGTTAGGGCAAAAGTTAATTGTGGCCTACATACAGTCAAACTTCAAGATTTTTGGTCAACATTCTCATTTTGAAGGATATTTCATCATTTTATCAAGTTTTGATCATGATTCATCAAGGATTGATCATAATTCATCAAGACTCAAAAGTTGCTAAATTAGGATTTTATAGGAAAAGTCAACTCAACTTTGACCATGCATAACGTTCTCATACTTTATGAGAAATGACCCATCCAAAACTCATTTTGAAGAGGATGAAATGCTCTACAATCCATCTTCATCTCCCAAGTTCAAAATATGCACTCACAATAAGTTATGAATTTGGACATTATAGGTCATTTTGAAAAGTCAACAAAAACACCTTTTTTGTCAAAGCTTCATACATGAGCATGGAATATCAAAATGAGATGAGACCAAAAGGTTTGTTTATAGGACATCTCAAGATTTCTAAAAAGTCCAAGAACACCTCTAAAGAGTCAAAATTGAGGAAGTTATGCATTGGTGAAGTTGACCTTTTTTACAAAATTGCCAAAAGTCAACTATCCCTAAAACTTTAATTTTTTTCCAAATGGGCCCAATCTTTTGCACTTGTTTTGAGTTGGCAACATAGTCCACGAACTCTAGCCCCTGCCACTTGTCCTTATCATGTTTTTATTATTTATTTTGATTTTTATTTGAATTAATTCAATTTAAATCAAAACAAATCATATAAAATCAAAAATATTGAAAACAAAGGATTTTATGCTTTTTTCAGGTTTTATTATACAGCTAGCAAGTATTCAAACTCGTGTAAAGGCATGTGTGCACAGAAAGATTGGATTTAGGCCATGTTTGGAAAGATTTTAAAGGTGAATCAAATCAAATCAAAATTCATTGATGGAGGAAGATTGAGGCCAGGTTTTCAAACCTAATTCACTCCTTAATACATATAGAAGCAATGCAAATCAAAAACTAGGTTAGAAGCAGGCGCAAGAGGCAGAATAAAAACTGGAAAAATCAAGAAAAGTGGTGGATCGAATTTGCACTTAGAAGCCAATACAAGACTCTTTTCCTATCCCAATCAATTCCTGGGAGTCTCAGCAAGCCAAAGAAATCCAGACCAAGCATTTTCGAGCCTTGTATTGCACTGTAAGTCAGTCACAGTACCCAATATTTCTTGAATTCGAATAGCATGATTTATGCATTGTTAGGATGAATTAACCACATATTCTTGATCTATGGAACATATACAAGCTTTATGTGTTGTTTAATTTCATTTACATAGCCTGTACTGGAATGTGCCATTGTTAGGGTTTCATAGCTCGCTTTGGGGTTTTTGAATCCAGGCAAAATTGGGCCATGAAAGGGCCACCAATAAACTCAGCAGGTCCAGACGAATCTAACCATGGCCTCGTTTTTTATTTATCATGTATGTGCTTGATTTTAAGAATGGCAGGGGTTATAGCTACGGACGAACGTCCGTAGGTAAAAGTGTTTCACTTTTACCAACGGATCCAAGGAAGGAGACGACTGCGTGGCACTCCTCCATTGGCTCGTTCAAATTCCGCGCGCAAAACTAATATAAAAGGCCTTTTTAATATTTGTTTATTATTTTGCATTATTATTACAACTAACATGAATGGCCCAGTGGTAGCCAGGTTGGTGTTAAGGCGTGGGAGTGCTTGAGGTCAGGGGTTCGACCCCTGCCTTCAACATTTGTGTTTTTTCTCAATTCCTTTCAGGTGATCTCATGCATGTACAAACCCAGGGCTCACCATACATCCTCCCAATCTAGCCAGCCAAGTGTCAGATGGCCAAATCTGATGGCCATCATCTGAAGGTGCATCATGAGCCACAGTCAACGCATAGCATCAGAGCTGAAGGTCAACATGGACCTCACTCAAATGGGCCCAGATCTGGCTGTTTGCACCCCCAGAAATGCTTTCCAGGCCCACTTCTTACTCTTTTTTTCTTTTTTATATTTCATTTAATTTATTTATTTATTTATTTACTAACAATTAAATTATTTTCCTTTTATCAAAAAATCATAAAAAAATATTTTTCACCAATTAGATTTAGGTTTTTTTTTATCAATAAATTTATTAATTTAATTAGATTTAATTTTAGGTAAAAAATTTAATTATTTTGTAAATAACTTAAAAATAATTAGAATAAATAGGTTTTATTACTAACTTAATTATATTTTATTTTTTTTCCTAAAATAATCAAAAACCCAAAAATAGGCTATGAATTTATTTTTATTAATTAATTTAATCACTAATTAATTTAGCATTTTATTTTAAAATCTAATTCTTTTCTTTAAGAAATATTAAAAACAACAAAAACATTTTCTATTTTCATTAGGATAGAAGGGTCAAAACCCTAGTTCGCATTCGATCTAATTTGTCATCGCGCTCTTTATTTTATTTTTTATCCCAATTATTGTATCTGCTCACAGTTTGTAATAGTTTTAATTAGGACGTTTATTTACATTTATCGCTTTAATTTCAAAGGGTTTGTTTTTGGCTTTGTAAATACCCGAAGCCTTGTAATAGTTTAGTTTAAATTTTGTACTTTAAATTTCTGCAAAATATTAACTGTTAGATGTATGATATATGATGCATGACAAGAATGTATGACTAATTTTAAAACAGTTAGATAACCCTAAACATGTGCAAAGATAAATAATCTGAAACTGAATTACTCGCACATGCGCACTCCTAGGGTACACTCCCACTTGGTTGCCTTCGGTAAATGGTCATTGAGTATAGGATATTTTAGTGGTCGTCCTTTTATCCAAAGATCAAAGTTGCCTTGGAAAGGTTACTTCGGATACTGTTGCCTCAGATAATTGATCTAAGACATTAGGGTTATTACTAAGACGTCCTAACATTGCTTTAGTGATCGTACGTCCCTTTTCGAATTGACCCTCAAACCCCAACGACGATGCTACCTACTCACTAATAGTGGGATAGCATTGTCTAAAGGAAACGAACATAGAACGATTGTTTTTTCGAGTAGGTAGATTAGTTCTTAAGTACTTTCTCAATCAAAACAAACTTTTTTCACACTTACACTCCTTTACAAACAAAATTTTCAAAACACTTCATTACACTTTTGAAGACAGAAGCAAGAGTTAAATCGAAGTCAAAACAAAAGCTTTTCAAATCATGCAAACACAAAGAAAACAATTTTGAAAATGATGAGCAAGTACCTAAGAGCCCGTAGATAACTACGGATAGAAAAGGGTGCTAATACCTTCCCTTTCTATAATCTACCCCCCGTACTCAGAAATATCTCGAAAAAGGAATTTTTTTGTGCTTTTTTCCTTTCCTTGTTGGATAAAATAAAAGTCGGTGGCAACTCTTGCTTACCGCGACATTTTGCAAACACAAACGCATCCATTAGCCACGATTTGTGAATAAACAATGTAGACCTCATTGCTACTAAGTTGTACATGTATATATCTTGCATTTATTTGGCCTAAGTTGAGAGAAATTTGAAGTTCAAATTCCTGTAAAAATTAGGTTTACATTTAGGGCTTTTAAAATCCATCTTGATCTTTGATTGTTAGCTTACATGATTTATATGGTTAGAATCGTGAGACAAAATGCTACAACATTCATGTTATGAGTTTTCATTTTCATGGAGAAATGAGAAAGTTACAGAGCATCTGGCTGGCTAGAGGAAGAAGATGAAGTACAGGGCAAGGGCTTTGTTTGTGTTATGTTATTATCATTTCACATTAATCAACGGATGTATAGCCACCCCAGTGGCAAGGTAGCACGCTGGTGAGACCCATGTCCTGGGTTCGAACCTTGGCGCTACCTTTTGTTTTTTACACTTTTCCATTTTTTCTGTTTTTGCAGGATTGGGCTTGTTTCTTTGGGCCTGAGCATTTTTACTAACATATTACTCCCAGTTTTCTTACAGCACCCCCTGGCCCAACTATTTCCATACATTTTATTTATTTATTTTTGTTTTCATTTTTGTTTATTAAATATTTTCTTTAATATATAAAAATCCTAAAAAATATAAATATGATAATATTGTATTTTATTTTATTTTATTTTATTTTTCACATAAAAAATATATTTTATCTTAGTTATATATTAATTATTTTTCTTAATAAACTTGTAAACATAAACAAAATAGGTTTAGTTAAATTATTTTATTTTCTTTTCTTTCCATACTTGTAAACATTTATTTAGGCATATATAAAAACTAAATATTTTCATACAATATTATTTTTTATTTTTTATACAAAAATACACATGAAAATAATACATAAAAACCTTATTTTCTTTCAAACTAGAAATTAGGGTTAAACCTTTTTTTTAAGAATTAATTTCCTTTCCTTATATTTTTAGGATTAGGTTAAAATTTCTTTTCACATAAACAAAACAAAACAAAATCTTTTTCTTGCATGTACATAGTATTGCATATTTAAATATTTTATTTATTTATTCCAATATTCGTACAAATTCGATTTGGTTTTAATAGCTTATTTAGGTTTACATTCTTGCAAATCCCCATTCAAATTTGTATTCCCCCCTCCCATAAATTGTTATAATAGCTTAGTAATCTTTACATTACGCAATTTACCGCTTTACATGCCATGTTAGTAATTAGGGTTTGAATGGTAAGATCAAAACAAATCAAATAGAAAACCCTAAATGCAAGACAAAATCAAAGCATGAAAATAACACATTAACACACAAGCACCCTTAGGGTTTCTCCACTTGGTTGCCTTATATAAAAAAATAGCCATGTTATGCATGCGAAGTATCTTGGCAAAACAAACAAATATAAGATCATGGTCCCTCGATGACGCTATTCAAAGTTGCTTTACAAAATGATCTTGGTCCCTCAAAATGTTGAGATACTTTGCAACATTGCTAATCATGGTTATACGATGACCCACGCCCGTCCCGTTTACATCCAAAGATAGGGTTGATTACCAAATCAATGGTAAGACAACAATATCAAAGGAAAAGAAAATGAACAAGAAAGACATTTGAGTAGGTAGATTACTTCTACTTACTTGCTCCATTTCAAAACAACTATCCTTGCTATTTTCCAAAACAAACACACATATTTCAAAACATCTTACAAACATTGAAAACATTTTCAAAAAGACAAACATCTTTGTATACATTCTTACGAACGAGAATCATTACAAAGATTGCCTAAACAAATGGCCTCTTTTACAAAATACTTTCAAAAACCACATAAAGCACAATTTCAAAACAAAAAGCAAGTGATCTAGCAAGTAACTAAGAGCCCATGGAAAACCATGGATGAAAAGGGTGCTAATACCTTCCCTTTTCATAATCTACCCCCCGAACTCAAGAAACAATCTCAAAGGTCTTTCATGTGCTTTTTCACCTTTCCTTTTGGATAAAAGAAAAGTCGGTGGCGACTCTTGCTAACCGCAACATTTGCAATCAATTGAAAAACCCTCAAGTCAGTTCTCCCACTGTATCACAGAACTGGCGACTTTGCTGGGGATTTTTATAAAAGTGGGGTTACCTTAGGGCTAGATCACATTTATTTTCTTACATTGTTTGACTTGTTTGCATTACATTTTGGTTCTTTGTTTGGGTTTGAATCCTCCACCCGGATTTGGGAAACATTATAGTTAAATAGCAATACGTTGTGGAAACTGTGCGGGGTATACCAACATGGTCTAAGCAATAGCTATGTTAGTGTGACATATTTGTGGGTACCGGTAGCCTTTGAGTCAATCAAAGAGAATACGGGGCCGTTGAGTGATGTCATGAAGCACTAATGAACTTCTAGAACCATTTACTTGACCACCTTGGCCTTTAGGATGTAGTGAGATGAACGGCTTTGGTGCAGTCCGAAGTTGGTAGATACTCGATACTAAACTCTTTGAGGTTTGGTTTCTTTGGATATTTTGGTCGCCATTAAAGAGGCTTGAGCCGAAACAATGACCAAGGAAACAATCCAGTGATATTGAGCTCCTTAGAACCCGGTTACTATTATTAGGACAGGTTTAAGCCAACTAAACTTGAAGAGGGTATTTACCTATAAAACCCCATGCAAGCCTAAACTAAGAACTTGTTTGCTTTGCTTGTATATACATACTTGTACATAACATCATGGACATCATGAACATCATATGCATTCACTAACCATTTCAAGGATTTTGGAGATTCATCTTTGTTCTTGTTTTGTAGGATATGGATTCACTCTGCAGGAAAACTATCCAAATCAACCTTGTGAGAATTCCTCCACAACTCAAGCAGCTAGCTTCAAGGATCCCTGAGAACTCTCCATTCACCGAGAGGAATGGTCGTCTACTCAACTTGGTCACCTCTAACATAGAAGAGGATATGATGAAGGTGCTCTTCCAGTTCTTTGATCCTTTGCACCATTGCTTCACATTTCCTGACTATCAGCTTGTGCCTACTTTGGAAGAATTCTCTCAACTCTTGAGGACTCCCATTCTCAATCAACTACCTTTCAACGGTACGGAAAGAGACCCAAAGCTAGAAAAGATTGCTCAAACTCTGCACTTGCACTCATCTGATGTCACAACTCATTGGGAAACTAGAAGTGGTGTCAACGGCTTCTTAGCAAAGTTTCTGTTTGAGAAAGCCCAAAGTTGTTGGAATTCCCTAGATTTGCAAGCCTTTGAGGAAATTGTGGCTCTCCTCATCTATGGGATGGTTTTGTTTCATAATCCTTACCAACTCATAGATGTGAGTGTCGTCAAAATCTTCATGTCACGCAATCGGTGCCTACATTGCTAGGGGATATCCTACACTCTTTTCACACTCGTACAATGAGGAAAAGAGGTGTCCTTATGTGTTTCACTCCTCTCCTAGCAAGATGGTTTATTTCTCATCTTCCCCAATCAGTCTTAAAGAATGAGAAAGGATTAAGGTGGTCACAAAGGTTAATGACGCTCAAACATTCAAATATTCATTAGTGCTCTCGATCCAAAGAGAATGTTATCATTGTTGACCGTTGTGGGGAATTCCCCAATGTCCCTCTACTTGGAATTAGGGGAGGAATCACCTACAACCCATGCTTAGCTCTAAGACAGTTTGGTTATGCCCGAAGGGATGGCCCGCATGAGATGTTGATTCAAGGTTTGGTTTTCGACTACGACAACGACAATCAAGGTCTTCGCCAGAGATTCATCCGAGCATGGAGGATGCTAAACAAGGTGGGTAGAAAGACTTTGGGACACAAGAATTCCATCCCTCTTGAGCCTTACCTCAAGTGGGTATGAACCCGCGCTCAAAGTCTTATGATGCCTTATCCTTCCATCCTCCTGGTGATCATTGAGCCTGTTAAGGAAGGAGAAGTTCCATACGCTATCCTACATCCTGACATGCCCGCATCTCTTGAAGACCTACAAATGGATTGGATACAGCTCAAAGGAGAGCGAGATACTTTTGAAGCCCAATTCTACGCAAGCGAGAAGAAGGTTTTGGAACTCACTAGGCTACTTCATGAGGAGCAGACTCTAAATGCCTACATTGCACCAAAGAGGATGTGCACTACTTTTTATCTTAGAGTTTTATATTCTTTAGCCCAAGGGGCATTGATGTATTCAAAATCTATCTTATTAATATAACGTGAGTTTCTTTTTGTCTAAAACAAACTTGAATCTTTTAAAATCCTTCAAAACATTACATATGCACATATCATTCATCATGAAATAAACAGGTCTTTTGCAACAAGTTTCCTCATATCTCTACTGTTTATTTCAGTAAGACGGATCTCGAACAGACAGTCAAAGATCTTCAAGTACAAAACACGCAGTTTCAACAGTTACTCATGACCCTGGCCAAGGGGCAGGATGAGTTGAAGACTTTGTTAGCTGAAGAAAGAAGAAAACAAAGAAAACCACTGGGGTTATGAACATGGGGAGAAGGTTTCAGGGACAGACTAGAAGAACCTTGAATTTTGCAACCACTTCCGGGGAAGGAGAAGGGAAAGGAAAAGAAACAGCGGTCCCGTCAGAATACGAAGAGGAGGAAGAAGAGGAAGACTAATCTGAGGAACAGTATCCTCCTGTAGATGATAAGTACAGACATCTTTAAGAGCGTATGAGTGCTATGGAGATACAGAAAGTTCCAGGTCTAGACTTTGAAGAATTGGGACTAGTATCGGGAATTATGATCCCATCGAATTTCAAAGTGCCTTTGTTTGCAAAATATGATGGGTGTCATGTCCTAAGATGCACCTCTGATCATATGTGAGAAAGATTCAGCCGCACTCCGCCGATAAAGACATGTGGGTGCATTTTTTCCAAGATAGCTTATCTGGAACACAACTCGATTGGTTTTACCAATTGGAAAGGGCCAATGTCCATAATTGGGAAGACCTTGCCGCAGCTTTATATAAGAAATACCAGTATAATGCAGATTTGGTGCCTACCCGTACTCAACTTCAGAGTATGGCTATGGCTTCAAATGAGGGTTTCAAAGATTACGCGCAGAAATGGAGAGATCTAGCTGGGAGAGTGCAACCCCCTCTGTTTGAAAGGGAGTTGGTGGATATGTTCTTAGGAACTATATCAGGCCCTTTCTTCAACCATCTGATTGGAAGCTCATCTGTCGGATTTACTGAGTTAATACTAACTGGAGAGAGGGTGGAAGCTGGCATAAAAAGTGGAAAGATTCAGAAGGATTCATCTGCCTCTACAGCTGTGAGAAAGCCTTTCATTGGGAAGAAGGAGGTATTTGTTGTTTATCCATAAAGGAACCAAGGGAGAGCCGAACGCCGACCAATGGTAGGAGCCGTTATGATCCCGAAGCCTACATCTGATCAACCAAGAAATAACCAACCGAGGGTGGAAAGGCCAGTCCAGCAATTCACCAGAATTAATATGACTCTAGCACAGGTTTTACCACATCTTCTGAAACCTAACTTGACAACTCTGAAGGAAGCTCCAAAGAACCCCAACACTGCGTCCCCTCATTATCACCCAAATGCCAGATACGCATATCATTCCAAAATTCCAGGTCACGACACTAACAACTATTGGGCCCTGAAAAACAAAATTCAAGACCTAATAGACGCAAAAGAGATTGACTTTAATGCACCTGAAAAGCCAAACGTCATTTCTGCTCCTATGCCTATGCATGGTCACAACACCAATGCAATAGAAGAAGATCTGTTTGCTACCACAGTTGATGAACTCTTGACTCCACTCCCAATCATTAAGATAAACTGGTTGAAAGCTGGTGTATTCCCGGGTTGTAATGAAGACTACTATATTTGCTTATCCTCACCAACTGATTGCCTTTTGTTGAAAACAAGCATTCAACGCTTGATAGACAACCAAGAAATTTTGTTTGAAAGTGCTCCTGTTTCACCTATTCCTGTTGAAGACGTTTCAATCATAACCATCTCTACCAATCCTTCCAGGGTCCCCAAAAGACCCGTTAGGATTACATCGGTTCCAAGAACTACTCCTCTTATAATCACAATGCCCGGGCCGGTCCCGTATGAATTAGACAAAACAGTACCGTGGAATTACGGTGGATACATCTACTACCATGGTATCAAACAAGATGGGTTGGCCGTCGAAGAGACAAGCTCTGAAGAAGAAGACTTCGACATTAGCAATATTGTCGGAACCAGTAAGATTACCCGTAGCGGTAGAATCTTCTCTCCAAAAATTGCCCCTCCAAAGGCAGTTTTTGGACCCGTGGCTGCTCCGAAGGTTACCTCCGTACCAATAATCATATCTGCAAGTGCTCCTAATGACAAAGACGACACAACCCCTGCTGTTATCCCTACCAACACTCCTACTGCTGAAATTCGAGGAAAAAGTATTCAAGAAGAGCTTGTCCAGGTGAAGGCTCAACCACTGACTATCCCCGAAACCTCCAAGAAGGAAATGGAGGAGATCTTAAGAATAATAAAGAAGAGCGACTACGACGTAGTTGAACAGTTGGGGAAAACTCCCTCCAAAATTTCCATGCTGGAATTGTTATTGTGCTCAGAGGCACATGCGAAGGCTCTGGTAAAGTTTTTAAAGACATCCCATGTGCCTCAAGAGACATCGGATGACCAATTTCAAGATTGCGTGGCCAGCTTGACAGCAGATAACGGCCTAGGCTTCTCTGATGCTGATTTGACACCAAGGGGGAGAAAGCACAATGAGGCATTTCATGTCTCCGTGGAATATAGAGGAACAACTCTGGCCCATTTCTTGGTGGACACTAGTTCATCTTTGAATGTTTTACCGAAGAAAGCTCTCAATAGATTGGACTACGAAGGACTGACGTTGAAACCCAGTAACATAGTTGTGAGAGCGTTTGATGTCTCTAAGAGGATGGTCCACGGGGAGGTGGATATCCCCATAAAGGTTGAACTCAAACTTCCAACTCAACCTTCTATGTAATGGACATCCGCCCCTCTTACTCCTGTCTGCTAGGACGGTCGTGGATCCATAATGCCGGTGTTGTCACCTCCACGCTGCACCAGATGCTGAAATATCCGGTCCATGGAAAGATTATCACTGTCCACAGAGAGGAAGAGTATATGATTAGCCACCTCAATTCCTTCTGGTATGTGGAATTGGATGGCGAGTTCATTGAAACTCCTTTTCAACATTTCAAAGAAGTCTCTCAAGAGGTAGCAGTAACCAAGACTGTGTCCTAGATTCCCAAGATCACAAGACCTCCGCTCCGGATGTCATCTCTGAAGGACGCCAAAGCAGTAGTAGAGGAGGAAGGATGCACCATCTGGGGGCAACTTCCGGACATTCCGTATAAATCTGACAAGTTTGGCTTAAGGTTTAACTCAAGTGCTCAGAAGGCTGTGCGTCGTGCCCGTGCTGGAGGGCCACCCCTGAAGATTATCAACCGAGAGGTCAATGCAATGGAAGATGGTGAAGAGGACTGCAGCTTGGAGGATTGGATATTTCCTACTGTCAACGGAGGACTTCGCAATTGGGAAGCCTGAGACTTTGTCCCAATAACTTTCATCTCTCAGTAATTTATCTTTTACATTTCTGTTGGACTTGTAATATTCACAAACAATTCGCACATTTAAAACCTTGTGTCTTACCCGAGGCACAATGGTCCATTTGTAAGGGGTTTTATTTCATTTTCATATGACATTCAATGAATCATGGACATTTTTCACATACAAACTTTTATGCTCATTTTCTTTCTTTACATTTTATTCTTTAAGGATGGCTATACCCTTACACACATCCACACTCACAAATGCAGGTACCCCTCCATTCCGGATCCCATGGGTAACGACACTACTATGGCCTTTAGTGACTCTGAGGATCTAATCTACCAAGCCGAAGATGAAGGTGAGGAAAATTGTGAAGTACCAGGGGAACTGGCCAGACTACTACAACAAGAGGAAAGAGCTATTCAGCCTTATGAGGAACTGGTGGATACAGTCAATATGGGTACCGAAGAGGATATAAAAGAAGTCAATGTGGGTGCCAATCTAGAGCCTAGTGTCAAGGAACGTCTAATTCAGTTGTTGCATGATTATGTTGAGATCTTCGCTTGGTCATATGAAGATATGTTGGGACTTGATACAGACATCGTGGTACATCATCTGCCAACAAGAGAAGACCGTCCACCGGTAAAACAAAGAGTTCACCGCATGAGACATGACATGTCGGAGAAGATCAAAGCGGAAGTCATGAAACAATTTAACGCTGGATTTTTGGCTGTCACTTCCTATCCCCAATGGGTTGCCAACATTGTTCCCGTGCCTAAAAAGGACGGCAAAGTAAGAATGTGCGTGGATTATAGAGATTTAAATAGGGCCAGTCCTAAAGATGATTTTCCACTTCCCCACATTGATATCCTGGTTGACAATACGGCCCAGCACAAAGTGTTTTCCTTCATGGACGGATTCTCTGGTTATAACCAAATCAAAATGGCACCTGAGGACATGGAGAAAACTACATTTGTCACACAGTGGGGAACATTCTGCTACAAAGTGATGCCATTCGGACTGAAGAATGTTGGGGCAACCTATCAACGCTCCATGGTAGACTTATTTCACGACATGATACATCATGAAATAGAGGTCTATGTAGACGATATGATAGCCCAATCACAAACAAAAGAAGAGCACTTGGATCACTTGCAAAAGTTATTTGAAAGGTTGAAGAAGTATAAACTAAGGTTGAACCCAAACAAGTGCACATTCGGGGTACGGTCCAGTAAACTCCTAGGCTTTGTCGTCAGCAACAAAGGTATTGAGGTCGATCCCGCCAAGGTTAAAGCAATACAAGAAATGCATGCTCCTCGTACTGAGAAGGAAGTCAGAGGATTCCTGGGACGCCTAAACTATATTGCCAGATTCATCTCTCACCCTACAACTACTTGTGAGCCAATCTTCAAACTAATGAAGAAAGATCAAGTAGTCAAGTGGAATGATGAATGCCAGACTGCTTTTGACAAAATCAAAGAGTATTTACAAGAGCCTCCTATTTTGATGCCACCAGTCAAGAGAAAACCACTAATCATGTATCTGACTGTTTTAGAAAACTCAATGGGGTGTGTATTGGGGCAGCATGACGAGTTTGGCCGAAAAGAGCACGCTATTTACTACCTGAGCAAAAAGTTTACCAACTGTGAAACCAGATATTCACTACTCGAGAAAACTTGCTACGCTCTGGCATGGGCTGCTCGCCGGCTAAGACAGTATATGCTGACTCATATTACTTTGTTGATATCTAAGATGGATCCGATAAAATACATCTTCGAAAAGCTTGCTCTGTCTGGGAGAATAGCTAGATAGCAGATGATCCTAACAGAATATGACTTACAGTATACTACCCAGAAAGCTATAAAGGGCAGTGTGCTAGCTGATCATCTTGCTCATCAAGCTGTAGAAGATTATCAGTCCATGAAGTTTGAATTCCTGGATGAAGACATCATGATATTAGACAACTGTGAAGAAATCAGACCATATGACGGACCTGAACAAGGATCCCGATGGACCTTGTTCTTTGATGGTGCCTCCAATGCACTCGGTAATAGTATCGGCGTTGTACTCATATCTCCGGAAGGGTGTCATACTCCCTTTACTTCCAGACTTTGCTTCAACTGTACGAACAACATGGCGGAATACAAAGCATGCATCTTTGGTCTCAAGGCTGCCATGGACTTGGGAATCAAATCTTTAGATGTGTTTGGAGATTCAGCTTTGGTCATCAGTCAGATCAAAGGAGAATGGGACACTAAACATCCAAATCTTATCCCTTACAAAGAACATGTTTTGACATTTCTACCACATTTTGAGAAGATTACCTTCGAGCATTTCCCGCGAGAAGAAAATCATCTAGCAGACGCTCTAGCCACAATGTCATTTATGTTTAAACTTAATTGGGATAACGAGGCTCCCCAAATCACTGTCGAGCGAATGGACGAACCGGCGCACTGTCAAGAGATTAATACTGAAGAAGTAGTGGACCAGCCTTGGTTTCACGGAGTGAAGAGGTATCTCGAGGCTCAAGAATATCCAGGAGGAGCTTCAATCAATGATAAGAAGTTCTTAAGGAGATTCTCTGCTAAGTTCTTCCTTAGTAATGGCATCCTGTACAAACGCAATCATGACTCCATTCTGCTTCGGTGTATGGATAAGGTTGAAGCGAAAAAGATCATGGTTGAATTACATGAAGGTACCTTTGGCACTCACTCCAGTGGGCATACGATGGCAAAGAAAATCCTACGGGCAGGGTATTATTGGTCTACCATGGAAGCGAACTACTATCAACACTCTCGGACCTGTCATAAGTGTCAAATTTATGCTGACAAGGTGCACGTACCTTCGGTTCCTCTGAATGTCTTGACGGCTCCTTGGCCCTTCGCCATGTGGGGAATTGATATGATTGGGGAGATCAAGCCTACAGCCTTCAATGGACACCGCTTCATCCTAGTGGCCATTGACTATTTTACAAAGTGGGTTGAAGCAGCTTCCTTCGCTTTCGTTACCAAGAATGTTGTTGCCCGCTTCATCAAGCAAAATCTCATTTGCCGGTACGGTATCCCGGAAAGGATCATCTCTGACAATGGTACAAATCTTAACAATACTATGATCACCGCCTTGTGCGAGCAATTCAAGATTAAGCATCACAATTCTTCCCCCTATCGACCAAAGATGAATGGTGCTGTCGAGGCTGCAAATAAGAACATTAAAAAGATCATGCAAAAGATGACAGTCACCTACAAGGACTGGCATGAGATGCTACCATTTGCTCTCCACGGGTATCGTACCACGGCTCGCACGTCAACTTGGGCAACACCCTATTCTTTGGTTTACGGCATGGAGGTTGTTTTACCTATTGAGGTTCAGATCCCCTCTCTAAGGATTATGAAGGATGCAGGTTTGAATGAAGACGATTGGATCTAAACTCGACTTGATCAACTGAACTTAATCGACGAAAAAAGACTTATTGCTATTTTCCATGGTCAGATGTATCAAAAACGGATGATCAAGGCTTTCAACAAGAAAGTCAGGCGCCAAGTATATCAAGTTGGGGATCTAGTGATCAAACGTATCATTTTACCATAAAGTGATCCCAGGGGCAAATGGACTCCTACCTATGAAGGACCATTTGTAATCAAAAATATTTTCTCCAGTGGGGCAATGATCTTGACCACCATGGACGGTGACGACCTGCCACACCCTGCGAACGCGGACATAGTCAAAAGATATTGCGCATAAGAGACCCGCTAGGTTGACTCACCTAGGAAAAACAAGGGCATCCCGGTGAACCAAAAAGGTTCAGGCAAAAATTAGGGATAAAATATAAAAAAATCTGTACACCCGGCAAGTTGAAAACCCGAAAGGGCGACTTGGGCAAAAAAGGGTTTCTCGATGGACTGAAAACCCGAAAGGGTGGTCCAGGAAAAAGTTAGGGAATTAAAGTGTATGACTATGTTTCGTCGGATCACTTAATGGACAATACTTGACTTCCACCGACAAAATTCGGAGTTTCTGATCAATTCAATCATCTTTGGATGAAGCAACAAATAGACAAGATATTCAGAGATACGAAGGCTATAGCAGAATGGGAACCCCATGGTATTATTACACATAGCTATCTTTCTTTGTATAAATTTTTCTTGTTTTACAGTGCCATTCTCTTACTATAATGTTTGCCTCCCTTGTACAAAATACTTATTCAAAGTCAAATACAAAGATATCTCTTTGAAAGTACAGAAAACTGTTTGTCTTTTTCTTTACACTTGGTTTTATTTGCAAAAACGTCCAATGATTCATTAATGAACATATGTATTTGAACATAATTATTGTTTACAAATAAACAAAATGCGAAAGATAATTACTGATAGGTTGAAAGGATAGGAAAACGTCTTTAGGCTATTCCATAAGCAATCCCTCACAGTACGTCATTTAAATCCCCAGCGGAACTAAAATTTCAAACTATTAATCCCCAGTAGAAATCATCAAATTTCTCAGGATTCCTCAAGCAGTACATGGCATTGCCCTTACAACGGAATTTACTTCCCTCAATAAGAGTTCGTCAGTACTTTAACTACAAGACATGAAAATTCAACATACCCTCAACAGTATTCAGGGATTTATTTTCCTCAATCAGACAACAATACAGTAAATCAGCTTACATGCACATACATTACACCCGCATATCATAAACATGGATAAAGCAAATACATTGCATCATACATTTCATACAATATAACTTTGTTTCAGCTAACATTTTACCCTTTTCAGGATAAGATTAAACAGCTACCATTAGTAATATGTAATCAGATACAGTACGGATATGCTCCAGACACAGACACCATTATGTTACTCTTTTAGATTGCAACTTCAGATACAGTACGGATATGCCTCAGACACGGATGCCATTTTATTGCTCATTCAAATTCAGACTTCAGATACAGTACGGATATGCTCCAGACACGGATGCCATTCTGATACTCATTCAAATTCAGACTTCAGAGACAGTATGGATATGCTCCAGACACGGATGCCATTTTGATACTCATTCAAATTCAGACTTCAGATATAGTACCGATACGCTCTAGACACGGATGCCATTATGTTACTCATTCATATTCAACATTCAGATACAGTACGGATACACTCCAAACACGGATTTCATTCTGGTACTTAGTCAAAATCAACTTTCAGATACAGTTCAGACACGCTCCAGACACGGACTCCGTTCTGATACTCAGTCTTTCAGCTTACAACTTATGATTCAATAGACATTCTTGGATGGCATCTACAAGCCCATCTCCAACAAGATTCTATCACTTCTCTAAATGGCATATTTAAGCCCATTCCCTCAACTACACATTGTCGAGTGCAAATTTATGGGCACTCTAGTGTCCAATCATCTTTCACCTTCGAGTCACGAGTGGCGAAGCTCGCCAATCTAACTCCTCAGGTTTAAGAAAATTGAACAGGGACAGCTGTTGTACCCCAAAATTTGCCCTCTCATTTATCAAGACTTTTCTCACAAGATCTCTTTGACTCAAGACTGGATTAGGGTTTGGTCAGCTCAAGACATCTCATCTTGCACTAATAACCCAAAATTAGGGTTTGAGTTTGCACAAGGATTTTTGGAATATAAATGCTTCATGTGACTTTCAAACATTATTATGGACCCCTAAGATCACTCATGACAAGTTTCAAGCCTTGAACCACATTTTTGATCAGTCAATTGGACAGTTGACCTAAAAATCAACTGTATTAGGGGAAAAGTCAACCATGGCCAATTTACAGTCAAACTTCATAATTTTTTATCCACATCAACATTCTAGACTCATTTGTATCATTTGATCAAGTTTGGATTACAATTCCTCAAGAAATTTGATCAAATCATCAAAAGGGCAAAATGGTCAAAATTAGGGTTTTGACTGAGGAAGGGAAATTTCTGATTTGTTTGACCTACCAAATGACCAATTGAGTTAAAGCATGATCCCAAGGATTCAATTGCATTATCTTGATCTAATTACATGGTTCAAAACATTTCAATTTCATTGATAGACAGATGAAATTTGCAGTCAACTAATCAAAAGTCAACTGTACACTGAAAAGTCAAACTTTGACTTTTTAAGTCAAAATCAAGTGCCAAGGGTCACAATTCATCAAAACATGTCAAAATGTGAAACTTGTTCATCAAGGAATCAAGGATTGAAGATTAGGGTTTAAAATAAGAAATTTTCTTAACTTAGAAATTTTTCTAAGTATAGAAAATTTCTTATTTTTTCTCAATTTTAGGCCATTTTTTCATCATGATACAAGATGTATCAAAGGAAGTTCCCAACATGAAAGTTGTAGACCTCCATGAAATATACAACTTTTCTTCACACACTTTTCCCTAAAGATGCTTGTATCTCAAGATATAATTTTATAAATACATGCTCATGAACCAAATAACTTAGTGAAATTTTGCCCTAATTTAGGCAGTTTTTGACCTATCTTCATGACAATTTTTCACCTAGTTCCAAGAGGTATCTTGAAATTCATTTCAAAGATGAGTTATAGATCACATTTCAATCTTTCCAAAATGTCCAAGAACTCCTCGATATCATCTTTGAGTGAGGAGAATCGAAGAGATGAAATTGGAAATTTCTCACTTTTGATTCAAGCTATTTCATGAAGAACAAAGTTTCAATCAGTACCTATGCTGCCTAATCCATGCCTTACAGGTCCCAAACTTGTTTCTTACTCCTTAATTAAATGCTTACTCATTTGAAAAAGCTTTAATCCAATCCCTAGAATCTTTACCCAAGTTGTAATTCCATAAATGGCATAAAGTGGCCATTGCCATTTTGAAAAAGCTTCACTTTTGCAAACTTTACAAATCTTGAGCATTGAACCTGTCTCCTTTGCACATACAAGTACCACAGACCTAAGGCAACTTGTATAGAACAGATACCAACCCTAAGCAAGCCAGTACAAGCATGTGAAGACTTATCTCTTCACTTTTCTTCTAAAGCAAGAAAGGTTGCCAAAAGGCTAGAACTCACAAATCTGTTGGAGAGTTGACTTTAAACATATCCCATACTAATACACAAACACATTACAATTAGAAACACGATTACTAGATGCCCGAAACACTCCCAAACTCCCTTTCACCAAAAAACTGTCAAAACCTGCAGTTTTTGCATAAGCATAGCAATCCCTCATTTGGCTCGTGCGTTTCAAGTCTTAACCATCAATTACCTACTTGATATCTAACTGATCCAGACCCTCATCCATGTACTGTAACTCCTTCTCCATCATCTGTCATTTTTGTTTACAAAGCTTGCAGGTTGACTTGGATAGAGAGTTTCAGGCACTTCCAAAGCAAGGCAAGGATTGGAACACACTCAGGGAGGTTCAAGCAAGCTCAAGCAATCATCAGGCCTTCATAAAACTCACTCCAACTCCATACACGATTTCAACTGAAAGAGGTAAAAATCTCAACTTCTATCTTTTCATACAGGCATCCATTGGCCACGATTTGTGAATAAACAATGTAGACCTCATTGCTACGAAGATGTACATGTATATATCTTGCATTTATTTGGCCTAAGTTGATTGAATTTTGAAGTTCAAATTCCTGTAAAAATTAGGTTTAGATTTAGGGCTTTTAAAATTCATCTTGATCTTTGATTGTTAGCTTACAAGATTTATATGGTTAGAATCATGAGACAAAATGCTACAACATTCATGTTATGAGTTTCATTTTCATGGAGAAATGAGAAAGTTACAGAGCATCTGGCTGGCTAGAGGAAGAAGATGAAGTACAGGGCAAGGGCTTTGTTTGTGTTATGTTATTTTTGTTTCACATTAATCAACGGATGTATAGCCACCCCAGTGGCAAGGTAGCGCGCTGGTGAGACCCATGTCCTGGGTTCGAACCTTGGCGCTACCTTTTATTTTTTACACTTTTCAATTTTTTCTATTTTTTCTGTTTTTACAGGATTGGGCTTGTTTCTTTGGGCCTGAGCGTTTTTACTAACATATTACTCCCAGTTTCCTTACAGCACCCCCTGGCCCAACTATTTCCATACATTTTATTTATTTATTTTTGTTTTCATTTTTGTTTATTAAATATTTTCTTTAATATATAAAAATCCTAAAAAATATAAATATGATAATATTACATTTTATTTTATTTTATTTTATTTTATTTTTCACATAAAAAATATATTTTTTCTTAGTTATATATTAATTATTTTTCTTAATAAACTTGTAAACATAAACAAAACAGGTTTAGTTAAATTATTTTATTTTCTTTTCTTTCCATACTTGTAAACATTTATTTAGGCATATATAAAAACTAAATATTTTCATACAATATTCTTTATTATTTTTATACAAAAATACGCATGAAAATAATACATAAAAACTTTATTTTCTTTCAAACTAGAAATTAGGGTTAAACCTTTTTTTAAGAATTAATTTCCTTTCCTTATATTTTTAGGATTAGGTTAAAATTTCTTTTCACATAAAAAAACAAAACAAAATCTTTTTCTTGCATGTACATAGTATTGCATATTTAAATATTGTATTTATTTATTCCAATATTCGTACAAATTCGACTTGGTTGTAATAGCTTATTTAGGTTTACATTCTTGCAAATCCCCATTCAAATTTGTATTTCCCCCTCCCATAAATTGTTGTAATAGCTTAGTAATCTTTACATTATGCAATTTACCGCTTTACATGCCATGTTAGTAATTAGGGTTTGAATGGTAAGATCAAAACAAATCAAATGGAAAACCCTAAATGCAAGACAAAATCAAAGCATGGAAATAACACATTAACACACAAGCACCCTTAGGGTTTCTCCACTTGGTTGCCTTATATAAAAAATAGCCTTGTTATGCATGCGAAGTATCTTGGCAAAACAAACAAATATAAGATCATGGTCCCTCGATGACGCTATTCAAAGTTGCCTTACAAAATGATCTTGATCCCTCAAAATGCTAAGATACTTTGCAATATTGTTAATCATGGTTATACGATGACCCACACCCGTCTCGTTTACATCCAAAGATAGGGTTGCTTACCAAATCAATGGTAAGACAACAATATCAAAGGAAAAGAAAATGAACAAGAAAGACATTTGAGTAGGTAGATAACTTCTAGTTACTTGCTCCATTTCAAAATAACTATCCTTGCTATTTTCCAAAACAAACACACACATTTCAAAACATCTTACAAAAATTGAAAACATTTTCAAAAAGACAAACATCTTTGTATACATTCTTACGAACGAGAATCATTATAAAGATTGCCTAAACAAATGGCCTCTTTTACAAAATACTTTCAAAAACCACACAAAGCACAATTTTAAAATAAAAAGCAAGTGATCTAGCAAGTAACTAAGAGCCCATGGAAAACCATGGATGAAAAGGGTGATAATACCTTCCCTTTTTATAATCTACCCCCCGAACTCAAGAAACAATCTCAAAGGTCTTTCCTATGCTTTTTCACCTTTCCTTTTGGATAAAAGAAAAGTCGGTGGCGACTCTTGCTAACCGCAACATTTGCAATCAGTTGCAAAACCCTCAAGTCAGTTCTCTCACCGTATCACAGTATGAATTATCGACAATTGAATAAAGTAACGATCAAGAACCAGTATCCACTTTTGAGAATATATGATTTGATGGACCAACTGGTAGGTGTGTTCATTTTCAGCAAAATTGATTTAAGGTTGGGTTACCATCAGATTCAAGTTAATGATGAGGATATTCAGAAGACGTCCTTTAGAACTTTGTAAGGACAATATGAATATTCAGTGATGTTGTTCAGAGTTTCCAATGCACCTGGAGTATTTATGGAATATAAGAATCATATATTTCATACTTATCTGTATTATTTTGTGATAGTTTTCATTGATGATATTTTGATCAGTTTCAAGACGAAAGAAGAGCATGCCAAGCATTTGTGAATTGTGTTGCAGGTGTGGAAAGAGAAGAAGTTATATGCGAAGCTGTCAAAATGTGATTTCTGGTTGCAAGAGGTTAGTTTTCTTGGGTATGTTATTTCAGATGATGGTATCATTGTGGATCCATCCAAATTAGATGTGATGCTACAATGGGAGGCTCATAAGTCATTTATCGAGATTAGAAGCTTTTGGGGATTGATTGGTTACTACCAAAGGTTTATTGAAGGCTTTTCTAAGTTAGATCTTCAGTTAACTTAGTTGACTTGTAAAGGTAAAGCGTTTGTTTGGGATGTTAATTATGAGGAAAGTTGTAAAAAGTTGAAGAAGAAGTTAATTACAACTCTAGTTCTGATTTTGCCAAATCTTAATAAACCATTCGTAGTGTATTGTGATGCGTCTAAGACCGTCTTTAGGCAGTGTGTTGATGCAAGATGGAAAAGTGTGAAGGTGTGAAAAGCACAAGAAAGGGGGGCTTGAATTGGGTTTTAAATCAAAAAAAATTCTTTTTAAAATCCACAACAATAAATAACAAGTAACTTCACTTAGTGATAATAGTAATAAGATGCAAGAAAGAAAGAACAATAATGTGTATACTAATTCACTTGAAAACTATCAAGCTAGTCTAGTCCACCTGCCAAGGTGATTTTACCTCTCTCCAACGAGGTTTTAATCCAATAATCGAACCGATTATTACACTTTCACACACCAACTGTATGTGACTAACAACCAATCTCTAAGACACATAAGTCCTAGACTTCCCAAGAGATCTGACCAAACTGGTCTCTCAAGGAAATATCAAACAACTGTTTGAGAATAATTTGTTTATAATGAAATGCTTCTATACAAGCTAAATAGTAAACAATTTTTTTAAGAACATAGACTAGAGAAAATATGAAAGCTTATGAACAGTCTCAATAGAAAGTGTATCAATGTGAATTCTTCTTTTTCTCTCATAGTCTTCAAGCCTTTATATAGCCAATAAAATATTATAATCGTTGAAGGGTATTTTTTGAAATTCTAGAAAGTTGGCAACTTGAGAAATCACGTGAGAGACATGGTCGTACGCATTGTTTGTCCTTCATGGTAGTGGAATGGAAAATTTTGTTTGTAACATGTACTTTTTGTACCACGTAAACTGATCCTCTCATTCTTCTGACGTCGGAGGCTTCTGAGCATACGTTGGAAGAATGAGAATAAGACTTGGGTCTTCATAACTTCAATTCTTCAGAGTCTTTAGAACTGCGTCTTTAGAGTCTTAAGCACTTGGTCTTTAGAACCCTTTGTTAGAACCTTAGGTCACCAAAACTTCAAGTCTTCATAATCTTCAGAACTTTGTCTATTAGAATCTTCAGCACTTGGTCTTTTTATCCCTTAGTCTTTAGAAACATAAGTCTTCAGTATCCAGACTTTATTTAGAACTTTTGTCTTCAGATCTTCAGAACTTGGTTTCTTGGACTTGTATCAGATTCACTAACTTCAAAGTCTTCTGAAGCTTTTGCTATTGTTCATCAAAACTTGTGTAGCTTAGAAGCGAAACTTATTCCCTTCTAATATCTTGGCAGCGCCATTCATCAAAATCAGAACCTGATTGTTACATCTCAAAAATAACTAACATTATAGTACCAAAATTGTTCATACAAACATACTCGTTTGTTATCATCAAAACTCATAGATGATATCGCAGAACCTAATCTTGTTCTAACAATCTCCCCCTTTTTGATGATGACAAAACTATGTATTTTGATGACACAATTTTGTACATAATTAGAAAAAGTAAAAAATAAAAAGAGTAAGAAACACTTATCCTTTTTTTTGAAAACTCCCCCTGACTCAAGGACTTGATGAAGATCAAATATCCTGATTCTGAACCATTTGAGTAGAACTCCCCATGGTTCCAATAGTTCAGATATTTAGATCTTGAGATTCTTGAAGCTAATCATACCAATTGAGATCTTGAACCTTTGGCGTCACAAAGACAAATTCCATATTCTCAATTCAGATCCTGACTATGAACCGTGTGTTTAAGAACTTAAACTTCTCAAAGTCTGAATCCAAAATTTTAGACAAAAGCCTAGTAAAAACTTCCAGAGTTCATAATACCTAAAAAAGAAAACAATTCTAATAGAAACAGAAGTTTAACTGGGTTAGAATGTAAGCAGCTCTTTTCAAAGGGACGTTTTCCAAGATATGATTATTAGAACCAAAATATTACTTTCAGTTATTTACTCCCCCTTTTGTCATAATCAAAAAGGTATTTATGTGTGAAAAACATAAATACAAAATAAATAACAAGTAATAAGAAGTGATAAACGAAATACTAACTTCATTAATGTTGTACCCCAAAATTTGCCCTCCCATTTTTCGCTCAAGATGTTATCCCAGGGTTTCTCAAATACCCAATTTAGCTCAAAAGTTGATCAAACAGATTCTCTTCCTAGGCAACAAGTCAGCAATTAGGGTTTTGCACTTCTCAAAGGAAATTGAGTCGTCAAGGTTTCAAATAAGTCACCATGTCTCCTCAAAGTTGTCTAAGTCAGTTTTCAAACCTCGCATTGCAAGTTTTCCCAATCCATGGCCCAGATAACTGAAAACGGCTACATTGACTTGAAAATCGCTCTTGTGCGAGAACAAATTCAAACGATCATAACTTCTTTATTATTCAATATTTTTAAGTGGTTTTCCTTGCGTTTGATTCTTCTTGATGCCCTCTCAAATTTCTCTTCACGTATCAAGAGCTGATTACGCGCAGAAGATCACCAAAATTCAAATGCGTTAGAAGTCGCATCATGAATTTTGACCTAATTTCAAACAATGGCCGTCTGATCTCTAAGAATTATGATTTTTTCCAAATTACAAGACCTTGAGCCGTTTATTTCTGGTCATAGTCATATGTGATGCCGTCATGGGTTTATCTTCAAAGAGTTGAAGGAAAATTAGGCTTGGAATATTTTAAAGCTATTGAATCATTGCAAGGCATTTGTGTGATTTTAAATTTTTCTTAACCGTAATTTACTGGGGATTGATGTTATTGTTAGGAGCATGTTCTGTTTGGATAATATATAAAGATTAAGACTGTCATTTTAAACAATCATGATTATGGATTTAATTAATCAATTGGGTTTGAGCTCTTAAATATTTATTTTGTTTAAGAGTGCAAAATACATTATTTATCCTATCATATTGTGTTTGCTTAAAATGCAAGTTATCAAGCAAGTTTTTATCCAAAGTATTCAATCAAAGTTTGCAAGTTTTTGTACAACAAATTCTACTACACCAAATTTTATTCAAGTGTTTGATTATTTTTTACATTACAAATGAATTTACAATTTGTTTACAAAGAATCTCAAGATTACAAAGAGAATTTCTTGTTTGCTTCTCCGGGTCTTCATCTTCATCTTCAAATGATCAATCCAATCTTCGTTGGCATCCAAGTCTTGCTTGCCGTTCATGAAACAAATCAAAAGAAAAGAAGATATAATTAGCATATATTATTGAAGTTAAATAAGGAAGTTTTCAAACAATTTTTCTCCTAATTCATCACCAGGGTTTGCTTTTAGGAATCATAATTTTGGTCTATCATAACCTCTCTCCCCAATTGCAAATCACAAGAAAGGTTGCCCTTCTTGGTTCACAAAAAGAAAAAAAGAAGTTTACAAAGGGAAGGTCAAACTGCAAACAAATAGCAGACAGTAAGCAAGGTGTCCAATGCAGCATAAACCTAAAATAAATACACAAGCCAACAAGCTATTCCAACAGTTCAAACAAACAGCAAAGTAGCCCTAAAAACAGCAACAAAACAAAACAGCAGTGCCGGTAACAAAACAGCAGCAACACAGCCCAAAGCAATTCATAAAAAAATGTTAGTATCAAATGTAATAATGCAAGCTAACCATCAAATGGCTAAAACCCTAGACATCATCACTTTCCTAAATGAGCAAACCCTTCAGAATGTACTGAAAAGCCAAATGTGGCTTTGTTTCATGGAAAGATGAAGAGAAAAGAGATAGGGTCAGGTAAATATCACCTAAGCATACAATAGTCCAATAGCCCTGCTATATCCTGCATCAAAATCTGTCCAAAGCAGGCCAAAACTTGCACCAAAATTGACATAGTTTAATCTGCACTCTAAAGCCCAAAGTTAGAAAACTAAAATTGTTCAAATTCACAAGACTTTCCCTCCTATTTTCACCCTGATCTGGTTATAAGAATAACCACTATTTTATAAAAAAAGGAGGAGATTTTGGACGAAAAAGGAGAACCAAAAATATCACAAATCAAAAATCCAGAGAACCAGCAAATATCACAAATCAAAAAACCAAAGAGATCATTGTAAAACAAAAAGCCAAGAAACCAGAACCAATAAAAAACTAGCAAAGAGATCAACACAAAAAAGAAACATCTCCAAATCCTACTTACTGAATCACCCTCATTCATACTCACCTGTTCAAACCCTAACTACCTCTGCTTTGCCCAAGCTGTACTTACCAATAACCCATGCAGTATGATAAAAACACATGTTCATACAGAAACAACAACAATGCTCACTCGGTCTAAAAATCTCTGATAACAACCAAGCCTTCCGTCCATCAAACCTCCGGTGCTGAACTCCACCCTTGTCCATCGTCACCATCCCCGCTCACAACTTTCAATATACTCCCACAACCTCAGACCTGAAACAAACATTTCGTTGGTTGCTTTGGATTTAATAGAGAATAGAAGAAGGTAAAAACTTAAAAGCATACGAATTGAGAGGATATAGAGTCTCACCTGAAGAAATTGATACAAAGCAGTGGATTGATAGATCCTTTTGTCTATTCCATTTTATCCAAGGTACCCTTTTATATTTCGGTTTCATTTTTCTCTATGCATGCGATTAAATCATCTTGTAACATGTAATTGCTTAACAATGATGAAATCGGGGCCGGTTACTCAAAGGGGTTAGGGTTTTTCTCTGGGAAAGTGATAAGTAAGATAGAGGAAAACCATTGGAACAAAGAAGAGAACGGCGAGAGAGAGACGAGAGGCGTTTGATTGACGAGAGTCGTTTGATTAGGTTTAGGGTAAGATAGAGGAAAACCATTGGAACAAAGAAAAGAACGGCAAGAGAGAGAAAAGACTGAGGGATTTTTTTTCCTCTTTTAGTTTACATATTAACTTAACCTAACCTAGATTTAACTAATAAAACTTAGGTTTAGTCTTTTGTTTTTTTTTAATTAATTTATTTTAGTGTCATTTTATTTAGTTACTAAACATTAATTTAGGTTTAATACATCTTAGGTTTAGTTTACCTTAATTAGCTTTGTTTTAGGTTAGTTATTTTCTTTAGTTTATACTTAAAATTAATTTAGGCTTAATACCTTTTAGGTTTAACTTTTTTTTTAATTAGCTTGTTTTAGGATAATTTTTATTTAGTTGTATTTAACTTAATTTAGATTTAGTCAATAAATTTTAGAATTAGTTTTATTTAATTAGTTTGTTTTAGGATAATTCTATTTTGAATTTTAAATTAGTTTTTTTTTAGATTACTTTAAATGACTTTTTTAATTTAAATTTAATTTTGTTAATCTTTAATTTCAATTCAAAAAAAAAGGTTTAAAAATCAATTTATTTTCTCATAAACAAAAATACCCAAATTTTTATGCTTTGTCAATTAATTTTTTATAGACTGTTATAATTCTAGTTAAATTGTTAAAGTTCGATTTAGTTGTATTGTTTTCTATTTAAACTTGGTGATCGCGTTCGACTCATCCTCATTCATTAATTTGTACCCCCATTCCCAAAAACTCATAATAGCGTAGAATTTCAATTTCCGCAATTTACTGTTTTCCTTATACTGTACAGTAATTAGGCGTGTATGGCAAGACATAAAAATAATCGCTAGATAACCTAATTTCAAAGACAAAATAACTTAAATCAAACACACTTTTTCACACATGCACCTCTAGGGTAACCTCGCTCGTTGCCTCGGAAAAACAGTCATGTCCCTCGAATATGGGACGCTTTAGCAATGACCCTTCGATAAAAAAAGATCGTAGTCCCTCGATGACCCGCGACGTTGCCTTCCATAAAACGATCTATTTCCTTACGAAAATTGCTAAAGCGTCTCATAAGTTGCTTTAGATGACTGTAAAATTGACCCGCGCCTGTCCCTTCACATCCAACGATGGGACTTCTTACCAAATCAATGGTAAGATAGCAACATCTAAAAAGGGAAGAAAAGAACATTTGAGACCTTTCGAGTAGGTAGATTCGCTCCTAGTTACTTGCTTGCTCACGACAAAAACATTCTTATACCGACACTTTCATCTCAAAACATTTTCGAAAAGACAAAACATTTTGTATACGTTCTTATATAGACGAGAACCATTGCAAAACATCTTTTCAAAACCACTTTCAAAAACACATTCCACAAACACATCTTTGAACTATTTTTCGAAACAAAACTTTGTGCGCGTTCTTATAGAAACGAGAACCATTACAAAGATTTTTCAAAATATTTTCAAAGCCCACACCACAAACACATTGTCGAAACAAAAGCAAGTGATCTAAGCGAGTAACTAAGAGCCCGTAGATAACTACGGATGAAAAGGGTGCTAATACCTTCCCTCTTTATAATCTAGCCCCCGAACCCGAGAAATAATCTTGAAAGGTCTTTCCTGTGCTTTTTTTTCCTTTCCATTTGGATGAAAGAAAAGTCGGTGGTGACTCTTGCTATCCGCACAAATGCGATCAAAACACAAAAACACCTCAAGTCAGTTCTCCCACCGTATCGCAGAACTGGCGACTCTGCTGGGGAATAAAAACTTAAAAGTGGGGTTACCTTAGGGTTAGATCACCTTTACTTGATTTCATTGTTTGATTCGTGTGCTTTACATTTTGTTCTTTGTTTGGGCTTGCTTTGATCCTCCATCCGGATCTGGGACACCCTTTTTAGGTAAATAGCAATAGATTATGGAAACTGTACTGCGTAGACCGATATGGTTGAAACAATGACTATGTTAGTGTGACGCATTTGTGGGTACCGATATCCCTCGTGGTGAATCGAGGAGAATACGGGGCCGCTGAGTGGCGTCATGAAGCACTAACCGACTTTAGAACCCTAATTGAACAAACTTGGCCATTAGGACGTAGTGAGATAACCGGTTTCAGTGTAGAGCTAAAAATTGGTTGATACTCGATACTACACTCATTGAGGCTAGACTTTTAGGATATCTCGACCACAAGAAAAGATTTATTGTGCTGAGACAACGCCTAAGATATAGGTCGATGATATTGAGATCCTTTAGAACCCGATCATTATTACTAGGACAGGTTGAGCCAACTAAACTTCAAGAGGGTACTTACCTATAAAACCCATGCAAGCCTAAAACATAGGGATTTGTTTGTTGTGTGTATATACTTACTTGTGCATAACATCATAAACATCATGAGCATCATATGCATGCTCACTAACCATTTCAAGGATTTAGATATTTATCTTTGTTTTTGTTTTGTAGGTCATGAATTCCGTTCGAAGAAACACCATCCGAATCAGCTTTGTAAAAGCACACCCTCAACTTCAAGAGTTAGCCTCAAGAGTGCCCAGGGATTCTCCTTTTACCAAGAAATATGGTTGACTCCTCAGTTTGGCTACATCCAATTTCCAAGAGGAGATAATGTGTGTACTATTCCAATTCTTTGATCCCGTGCATCATTATTTCACTTTCCCGGACTATCAGTTGGTACCTACACTGGAAGAGTTCTCTCTAATCTTAGGGGTGCCCGTGTTTGATCAGATACCATTCACTGGTCTAGAAGGGATTCCAAAACCTGAAGTCATCGCCGAAGCTTTGCATATGAAGAGGGCCGACATCATAGCCAATTGGGAGACAAGAAGCGGGATTAAAGGCTTTCTAGCCAAGTTTCTATTGGAAAAGGCTCGTTCATTCTGGGACGACATGGATTTCCAAGCTTTCGAAGACGTCCTGGCTCTTCTTATTTATGGTTTGGTTTTGTTCCCCAATTCGGACCAATTCATAGACATTAATGCCATCAAAGTCTTTCTCTCTCACAATCATGTACCTACCTTACTGGGAGACATCTTGCATTGCCTTCATACCCACACCATGAAGAAAAGAGGTACTCTTTTGTGTTGTATCCCCCTACTCTCTAAGTGGTTCACTTCACACCTACCTCAATCAGCATTAAAGAACGAGCAAGGACTGACTTGGTCTCAAAGGATGATCTCTCTCACCCACTCTGATATCCGTTGGTGTTCGAGATCCTTGGAAGATGTCTCTATCATTGACCGCTGTGGGGAGTTCCCTAACGTACCTCTACTTGGTATTAGGGGAGGTATCACCTACAACGCCTACTTAGCTCTTTGACAGTTTGGGTATGCCCGAAGAGACGGTCCTCACGAGATGCTCGTCCAAGGTCTGGCATTCGACTACGACAAAGAAGACCAAGGTTACCGCCAGAGGTTTACACAAGCTTGGAGAATGGTGAACAAGGTGGACAGTAGGACTTTGGGACACAAAAACTCTATCCCTATCGAGCCTTGCCTTAGGTGGGTACGGGCTCGTGATCAGAGTCTCGTGATGCCTTACCCTTCCATCCTTCCTGTCATCATAGAACCTGTTGTTGAAGGAGACGTCCCATACACTGTCCTTCATCCTGACATGCCTACCTCTCTCGAGGACTTGCAAAAAGCTTGGTTCAGTTGAAGGAAGAATGAGACACCTTTGAAGCCCAGTTTTACGCCAGTGAGAAGAAGGTTCTGGAGCTCACCAAGCTGCTTCATGAAGAGAAAAACCTGAATGCCTACATTGCTCCAAAGAGGATGCGTTCAATCTTTTTGTCTTAGGAGTTTTTGTTGTATTTTGTTTCTTTCATTGTAAGCCCAAAGAGGCATGATGTACTCAAACTTGGTTTTATTAATATAACGTGTGTTCTTTTTTGGTTTGAACAAATTTAAATATCTAATTTTTTTGACATCATTTGCATATTGCATCTCCATTCATCATAACATCATACAGGTTTCTTACAACAGGTCTCCTTATCCTTCTACTGTTTATTTCAGTGAGATGGATATTGAACAGACAGTGAAAGATCTTCAGGCGCAAAATGTAAAGTTTCAACAAATGCTCTTGACTCTAACAAACGGACAAGAGGAGTTGAAGACTCTACTGGCCAAAGAAAATAAAAAGAAAACGAAGAAACCACCCGGTATTATGATCATGGGAAGAAGGTTCCAGGGACAAGCCAGACGAACTTTAGACTTCGCAACATCATCGGGAGAAGGAGATAATCAAGAAGACAAGACCAAGGAAGTGAACAATAACCCAGCATCCGAAGAAGAGGAAAAACCTGACTACTCTGAGGAACAGTATCCTCCTGCTGATAATAAATACAAAGAGCTAAAGGATTGTTTGAATGCTATGGAGGTCCAGAGGGTACCCAGATTGGATTTTGGAGAATTAGGACTTGTCTCGGGGGTTGTCATCCCACAGAAATTCAAGGTCCCCACTTTCTCCAAATACGACGGTGTCTCTTGCCCAAAGCTACATCTAAGGTCATACGTTAGAAAAATTTAACCCCATACGGCTGATAAGAATCTGTGGGTGCATTTCTTCCAAGAGAGCTTGTCAAGGACGCAATTGGATTGATTCTATCAGTTGGAAGGGACAAATATTTGCAATTGGGAAGATTTGGATGCCGCCTTATACAAACAATATCTATATAATGCTGACTTAGCTCCAACTTGGACGCAATTGCAAGGCATGTCTATGGGTGCAGGTGAAGGTTTAAAAACCTATGCTAAAAAATGGAGGGATCTCGTAGGCAGAGTCCAGCACCCTCTATCTGATAGAGAATTAGTGGATATGTTCCTAGGCACCTTGTCAGGACCGTTCTTCAACAACCTGATCGGGAGTTCCTCAACTAGATTTACTAATTATTCATGACTGGTGA
Source organism: Vicia faba (assembly GCA_948472305.1). NCBI lineage: Eukaryota > Viridiplantae > Streptophyta > Magnoliopsida > Fabales > Fabaceae > Vicia > Vicia faba. Next base: position 629,318,600 of record OX451737.1, read on the forward strand.
GCGGGTCGAAGCCGGTATAAAAAGCGGCAAAATTCAAAGAGATGCATCCTCGAGCATGATGAAGAAACCCTTTGTTGGAAAGAAGGAGGTCAGTGTTGCATATGACCATAGGAATCAAAACAAAACTGAATGTCGCCCGGCGGTAGGGGCTGTTATGATTTCTAATCCTGTGCCAAATCAACAGCGAAATTATTAGCGCAAGCCAGAAGCGCCCATGAGACAATTTACCCGGATCAACATGACTATGTCTCAAGTTTTGCCACACCTTTTGAAGACCAATCTGGAAACTTTAAAAGAAGCTCCCAAGAACCCCAATACTGCTTCTCCTCGCTACAACCTGAACGCTCGATGTGCCTATCATTCTGAAAGCCCGGGGCACGATACAAACGACTGTTGGGCCTTAAAGAATAAGGTGAAAGACCTTATCAATGCGAAAGAGATTGAGTTTGATCCCCCAGAAATGCCTAATGTAATAACGACGCCAATGCCCAGACATGGCCAAGGTATCAACGCCATTGATGATGATCATTTTGTCTCCCCTGTGAATGACTTAATTACTCCTCTGTTGACCATTAAACAGAATATACTGCAAGCCGGTCTATTCCCGGGCTGCGATAAAAATTGTCACTTATGCAAGTCTCTACCGAACGGCTGTTTGTTACTAAAGATAGGCATTCAGCGCCTGATGACTAGCAAAGAAATCCTATTTGAAAAGATTCCTCTTACCAGAAGGTCTTATCAAGATGTCTCGATAATCACCATTTCCAACAATCCTCTCAAGGTCTCCACCAAAAGACCCGTCAGGATTACATCTGCTCTAAGGTCTGCACCTCTAATCATCACTATGCCAAGACCAATATCATACTCTTTGGATAAAGTTGTTCCCCGGAACTATGGGGCTGACATTTACTACTATGGCGTCAAGCAAGATCAGTTGGCTGTCAAAGACGAAGTTGCGAGAAATATTGATCCTGAAATTGGTAATATCACTGGGACTAGTAAGATAACAAGAAGTGGAAAAGTATTATCACCCGAGATTTCTCCAAAGACCGTTGCTACTCCTGTGATCATTCCCACTGCCACTCCTACCGACACTCCCAGTGATACTCCTACTATTATCCCTGCTACCGAGACAAGGGGCAAAGTGGTCTTGAATGAGCTTGTCCAAGCAAAAGAGCATCTCGAGATCATCCTTGAAGCTTCTAGCAAGGAGATAGAAGAAATACTGAAGATAATCAAGAAAAGTGACTACAACATTGTAGAACAGTTGGGGCAGACCCCTTCGAAGATATCATTGTTGTCCTTACTTTTGTGTTCTAAGGACCACGCCAAATCCTTGGTAAAGTTTCTCAAGACCGCTCACGTGCCCCAAGAGGCCTCCATCGACCAATTTGAGAATTGTGTGGCCAGTCTAACTGCTGATAACGGATTGGGCTTTTCCGACGCTGATTTAACTTCTAAGGGAAGGAAGCACAATGATGCCTTGCATGTTTCCATTGAATGCAGGGCACCACACTTGCCCACATTCTGGTGGATACCGGCTCATCATTGAATGTCTTGCCCAAAAATGCTCTCGACCGACTGGACTGCGAGGGACTCATTTTAAAACCTAGCAACATCATAGTGAGGGCCTTTGATGGTTCCAAGAGGACAGTGCATGGAGAAGTTAATATCCCCATAAAAGTTGGAACTCAGACTTTTGACTCAACTTTCTATGTGATGGGCATTCGTCCGTCTTACTCCTGTTTATTGGGAAGACCATGGATCCATGGTGTCGGTGCCGTCACTTCTACCCTGCATCAGATTCTAAAATACCCGATCAAAGGAAAAATTGTCACAGTTCACGGAGAGGAAGAGTACATGGTTAGCCACCTGAACTCTTTCAGGTATGTTGAAATGGATGGTGAATTCATTGAGACTCCATGTTAGAACTTTGAGGAGGTTCCAGAAATAGTTGCGGCAACCAAGTATACTCCCAAAGTTCCGAAGATTACCATACCTCCATTAAAGATGGCCTCTTTGAAAGATGCTAGAGCAGTAGTTGAAGAAGGCGGGTGTACCATCTGGGGTCAGCTTCTGGATATTCCCTATAAGTTCGACAAATTTGGTTTGGGATTCACTACAGAAGCCCAAAGAGTTGTTCGATGTTCTCGCACTAGGGGGCCACCTTTGCGTATCAGTAATCAGGGAGTCAATGCAGTAGAAGATAGTGATGGCAATTGTGATATGGACGAATGGATTTTTCCAACCATCAGCGGAGGGCTCAATAATTGGGAGGCCAAATATTTCATTCCTATTACTTTTATTCAAGAGTAATTATCTTTTAATGTTTTCAGGCTTGTAATATTTAAATAATTCAAACTTTTTAAAACCTTGTGTCTTACCCGAGGCACAACGGTCCATTTGTGAGGGTTGCCACTTCATTCTCATATGTCATTAATGAATCATGGACGTTTTTGCATAAAATTTTGTGTTCTTTGTCTTTCTTTCTTACATTTTATTTCTTTCAAAGGTAGTTATGCTCTTACACACACTCACATATTAAAATACAGATCTACATCCACTCAGGATCCCATGGGTAACAGTTCTGCTATGGCCTATTATGACTTTGAAAATCAGATCTACCAAGCCGACGACGAAAGTGAAGAAGATTGTGAGGTGCCAAGGGAATTGGCCAGGTTGTTGCAACAGGAAGAAAGGACCATTCAGCCTCACGAAGAGCCGGTGGAAACGGTTAACTTAGGTACTGAAGAGGACAAGAAAGAAGTCAAGGTGGGTGCCAATCTGGAACCTAGTGTCAAAGAGCGTCTGATTCAGTTGTTGCACGATTATGTTGAAGTCTTTTCCTGGTCGTATGAAGACATGTCGGGACTTGATACATACATTGTGGTACATCGTCTGCCTACAAGAGAATATTGTCCACTAGTAAAGCAAAAGGTTCATCGCATGAGGCCTGATATGTCAGAAAAGATTAAAGCAGAAGTCATGAAGCAATTCAATGTTGGATTCTTGGTTGTCACCTCTTATCCCCAATGGGTTGCCAATGTTGTTTCCGTGCCCAAGAAAGACGGTAAAGTGCGAATGTGTGTAGACTACAGAGATTTGAATAGGGGAATCCCAAAGGATGACTTTCGGCTCCCCCACATCGATATTCTAGTTGACAATACGGAACAACACAAAGTGTTTTCCTTCATGGACGGTTTCTCAGGCTACAACCAAATCAAAATGGCGCCTGAGGATATGGAGAAAACAACCTTTGTTACACAGTGGGGCACATTCTGCTATAAGGTCATGCCATTCGGACTAAATAATGTTGGGGCAACCTATCAGCATGCCATGGTAGCTCTATTTCACGACATGATACACCATGAAATAGAGGTCTATGTGGACGATATGATAGCCAGATCTCAAACGGAAGAAGAACATCTCAATCATTTACAGAAGTTGTTTGAGAGGCTGAAGAAATACAAGCTGAGGTTGAACCCAAATAAATGCACGTTCGGAGTACGGTCTGGTAAACTCTTAGGCTTTGTCGTCAGCAACAAAGGTATCGAGGTTGATCCTGCCAAGGTTAAAGCAATAGAAGAGATGCCTTCTCCTCATACTGAGAAGGAAGTCAGAGGATTTTTGGGACGTTTGAATTACATTTCCAGATTCATTTCTCATCTGACAGCTACTTGTGAACCGATCTTCAAATTGTTGAAGAAAGACCAGGTAGTCAAATGGAATGACGAATGCCAAGTTGCTTTTGAAAAAATCAAAGAATACCTACAAGCACCTCCTGTATTGTTGCCACCCGTCGAGGGAAGGCCTTTGATCCTGTATTTAACTGTTTTAGAAAAATCAATGGGGTGTGCGTTGGGGCAACATGACGAGTCTGGCCGAAAAGAGCATGCTATTTATTACCTGAGCAAAAAGTTTACCGACTGTGAAACGAGATATTCACTGCTCGAGAAAACTTACTGCACTCTGGCATGGGCTGCTCGCCGGCTGAGACAGTATATGCTAACCCATACTACCTTGTTGATATCTAAAATGGATCCAACAAAATACATCTTTGAGAAGCCTGCTCTCTCTGGGAGAATAACAAGATGGCATATGATCCTGACGGAATATGACATACAATATACTACCCAGAAATAAATAAAGGGCAGTGCACTGGCTGATCACCTTGCTTATCAAGCTGTGGAAGACTACCAATCCATGAAGTTCGAATTCCCAGATGAGGACATCATGACAGTAAACAATTGTGAAGAGATTAAACCATATGACGGACCTGAACAAGGATCCCGATGGATCCTGTTTTTTGACGGGGCATCCAACGCAATTGGCAATGGTATTGGTGTTGTACTCGTATCTCCTTAAGGGTGTCATACTCCCTTTACCGCAAGACTCTGCTTCGATTGTACAAACAACATGGCAGAATATGAAGCGTGCATCTTTGGTCTCAGAGCTGCCATAAATTTGGGGATCAAATCTTTGGTTGTGTTTGGAGATTCCGCTTTGCTCATCAGTCAAATCAAAGGGGAATGGGACACCAAACACCCTAACCTTATCCCTTACAAAGAACATGTGTTGACATTGCTTCCATATTTTGAGAAGATTACTTTCGAGCATTTCCCGTTAGAAGAAAATCTTCTAGCAGACGCACTAGCTACAATGTCATATATGTTTAAACTTAATTGGGATAATGAGGCTCCTCAAATCACCATTGAGCTGATGGATGAACCAGCCTACTGTCACGAGATCGGTACTAAAGAAGTAGTGGATCAACCTTGGTTCCATGAAGTTAAAATGTATCTCGAGTCTCAAGAATATCCAGAAGGAGCTTCAGTGAATGACAACAAGTTCCTAAGAAGATTCTCGGCTAAGTTCTTCCTTAGTAACGACATTTTGTACAAACGCAATCATGACTCTGTATTACTTTGGTGCATAGACAAGGTTGAAGCTGAAAGGATCATGGTTGAATTACACGAAGGCACTTTTGGTACCCATTCCAGTGGTCATACGATGGCAAAGAAAATCCTACGGGCAGGCTATTATTGGTCTACTATGGAGGCAGATTGCTATCAACACTCTCGGACTTGCCATAAGTGTCAGATTTATGCTGATAAAGTGCACGTCCCTCCGGTTCCTCTGAATATCTTGACGGCTCCTTGGCCCTTTGCTATGTGGGGAATCGATATGATTGGGGAAATCAAGCCAACGGCCTCCAACGGACACCGTTTCATCTTAGTGGCCATTGACTATTTCACAAAGTGGGTTGAGGCAGCTTCCTTCGCTTCCATTACCAAGAATGTTTTCGCCCGGTTCATCAAACAGAATCTCATATGTCGGTATGGTATCCTAGAGAGAATCCTCACTAATAATGGTACGAATCTAAACAATACTATGATCACCGCCTTGTGCGAGCAATTCAAGATCCAGCATCACAATTCTTCCCCTTACTGGCCAAAAATGAATGGCGTTGTAGAAGCTGCTAACAAAAACATTAAGAAGATCATACAAAAAATGATAGGCACATACAAAGACTGGCATGAGATTCTACCATTCGCTCTCCACGGGTATCGTACCACAGCTCGCACATCAACTGGGGCAACACCCTATTCTCTGGTATACGGCATGGAGGCTATCTTACCTATTGAGGTCCAGATCCCCTCTCTGAGGATCATGAAGGATGCTGGTTTTAATGAAGAAGATTGGATCCAGACTCGACTTGACCAATTGAACTTGATTGATGAGAAGAGGCTTGCAGCTATCTGTCATGGTCAGACGTACCAAAAGCGCATGATCAAAGCTTTTAACAAAAAGGTCAAACGTCAGGTATATCGGGTCGGTGACTTGGTAATCAAGCGTATCATTTTGCCACAAGGTGATCCCAGGGGCAAATAGACTCATACATATGAAGGACCGTTTGTAATCAAAAGCATATTCTCTGGTGGAGCAATGATCTTGACCACTATGGATTGTGACGACCTCCTGCACCCTGTAAATACGGACATAGTTAAAAGATACTATGCGTGAACAAGGACCCGCTAGGTCGACTGACCTAGGCAAAAATTAGGGCATCCCGGCGAACCAAAAGGTTCGGGCAAAATTAGGGATAAAATACACACAAAAAATCTGTACACCCGGCAAGCTGAAAACCCGAAAGGGCGGCTTGGGCAAAAAAGGGTATCCCGGTGGATCGAAAACCCGAAAGGGTGGTCCAGGAAAAAGTTAGGGAATTAAAGCGTATTACTATGTCCCGTTGGATCATCTTGCAGACAATCTTCAGCATTGACCAACCAGCTCAAACGGTTCTAACCAATCCAATCAGCTTCGCCGAGGAGACAATTGGACAGGACACTCAGAGACACAAAGACTGTAGCAGAATAGGAACCCCATGGGATTATTTCACATAGCTATCTTTTCTTTGTATCAATTTTCATTTTTTATGACGACATTCTCTTACTAGAATGCTCGTCTCGTTATACAAAAAAAATACTTATTCAAGTTAATATAAAGATATCCCTTTTGAAAGTGCAAAACTATCTGTCTTTCTTTATTTCTGTGTTTTGTTTACAAAAACGTCCAATGATTTATTTTTGAACGTCATTACTATTTACAAATGAACAGAAAACGGAAAGACAATTACTAATGGCTTTAAGAAATAGGATAATATCTATAGGCCATTCCATAAAATCCCCGCAGGTACCTTCTCCAGCAAGAGCGAAAGCAAATAAATCCTACTACAGAATCGCTAACGTATCCCCAGTATGCAGCATGTTGGTATCAAGCGCTCTCATACCCCTGACAAAGCAAAACCTCCAACTACCGCTCCAAAGGTTCCCCAGTGAAAGTCACCAGGTTTCTCAAGATTCCCCAGCAGGATTTCACGAAGTCCACAAGCAATGCCCGACGTTTCCCTTCTACAATAGAGTTTATTTCTCTAATAATGGGAAACTCACCCATCAGTGCTTCAAAAGGGATTTATTTTCCCCGCTTCCAGCAACACTACGGCATGAACAATCTTTATGACCGTACATTTGCATTCATACATTATAACATTGACAACACAAGTACATATAGTGCAATCTCTTTCATTTTGAGGAAACAACATCATACCATGCATTGCATACATCATAGCATTGCATACAATTAACTCTTCACCTTTTCAGGAAAGAATCAATCGACAGGAAATTATCATCAACAAATTTCCGACAAAAAAATATTGTCAGCAAGTCAAATACATATCAGTTCCCAAGAAAGAATTGATCCTTACTGGTTCAGATAAATCTCTCAACGATTTATTCTGATTCGTTTCCAGATTCTTACTGGTTCAGATAAATCTCTCAACGGTTTATTCCGATTCATTTCCAGATTCTTACTGGTTCAGATAAATCTCTCAACGACTTATTCTGATTCTTCTCCAGATTCTTATTGGTTCAGATAAATCTCTCAATGGTTTATTCTGATTCATTTCAGATCCTTACTGGTTCAGATAAATATCTCGACGATTTATTCTGATTCATTTCCAGATCCCTACTGGTTCAGATAAATCTCTCAACTAGGGGTGTTCAAAACCAAACCGGCCCAATAGAAAACCGCAAAACCGAACCGAACCAAACCGAAACCGCAAAAAACCGCATTTGGTTCGGATGTGTTTGGGTCATTTTCTCGTGGAACCGCATGGTTCGGTTCGGTTTGCGGTTTGTATTTTACAAACCGAACCAAACAAAACAAAACCGCATTATGTTATAAAATCTTACTAACTAATATATATTTCTATAATTCTTTAGAGAAATCAACATGTATTATGTGTATATTTTATCATACTTTGTATTATATTCATTTTAATTTACAAATCATAAAAAATAAAATATTATTCATTTATAAATACTATTTTCACAAAATATATTTTATCATATTATTTGTATAATATTTATTTAAGAATGCAATCTTGTTGATATCATTATTTAGATTTAAATAAAATTATAATACGCAATTTTATGTATCAAATTATAAATTTATTTTGACAATTATAAATTTTTTATGGTAATGTATGAACAATTAAATATAAAATTATATTTTCCTATATATTTGTATGTATGACATAATAATTATTTTTGTAAAAAACCGAAACAACCGAACCAATCCAAACCGCATTAGTTTGGTTTGGTTTGGTTCGGATTTATTTTTAAAAGCCAACCGAACCAAACCGAACCGCATGTTTTTTTCTCTTGCGGTTCGGATGATTTTTTGCTTCAAAACCGCCCAAACCGCACCGCGAACACCCCTACTCTCAACGGTTTATTCTGATTCTTATCCAGACTTTTGTTGGTTCAGATAAATCTCTCAACGGTTTATTCTGATTCATTTCCAGATCCTTACTGGTTCAGATAAATCTCTCAACAATTTATTTTAATTCTTATCCAGACTTCTGCTGGTTCAGATAAATCTCTCAACGGTTTATTCTGATTCGTTTCCAGATCCTTACTGGTTCAGATAAATCTCTCAATGGTTTATTCTTTTTCGTTTCCATATCCTTACTGGTTCAGATAAATCTCTCAACGGTTTATTATAATTCATTTCCAGATTCTTGCTGGTTCAGATAAATCTCTCAACGGTTTATTCTAATTCGTTTCCAGATTCTGCTGGCTCAGATAAATCTCTCAACGGTTTATTCTGATTCGTTCCTAGATTCTTACTGGTTCAGATAAATCTCTCAACGGTTTATTCTGATTCGTTTCCAGATTCTGCTGGTTTAGATTAATCTCTCAATGGTTTATTCTGATTCTTATCCAGATTCTGCTGGTTCAGATAAATCTCTCAACAGGTTTATCCTGATTCGTTTCCAGATTCTTACTGGTTCAGATAAACCTCTCAACGGTTTATTCTGATTCTTCCCCACCGACAATTTTCTCTGGTTCAGATAAATTGCACCAAGATTTATTCTGATGCTTTCCAGTCAAGATTAATCCAAGATATCTTTTGGTTCAGTTTAAATTGCTCCAAAAGATATTCTGATTCTTTCCAACAACATTCAAGGCTTCTGCTAGCTCCAGTTTAAATCGACCAAAGGTTTATTCTGATTTCTTTTCTGTTAAAGTCGAGTTCAGACTTCATCCACTTCTATCAACAATCACCTTTGGATAGCATCTATAAGCCCATCTCCGACAACTCTCCATCATTTCTCCAAATGGCATCTTTAAGCCCATTCCCTACACAATCAACCAGCGCATCATCAAGTGCAAATTTTTGGGCACTCTAGTGTTCAATCATCTTCTACTTTCAAGCCACGAACGACAAACACGTCGATCTCACTTTTAAAGTTTAAGAAGATTGAACAGGGGCAGCTGTTGTACCCCAAAATTTTCCCTCCCATTTTTCACTCAAGATGCTATCCCAGGGTTTCTCAAATACCCAATTTGGCTCAAAAGTTGATCAAACAGATTCTCTTCCTAGGCAACAAGTCAACAATTAGGGTTTTGCACTTCTCAAAGGAAATTAAGTCGTCAAGGTTTCAAATAAGTCACCATGTCTCCTCAAAGTTGTTTAAGTCAGTTTTTAAACCTCGCATTGCAAGTTTTCCCAATCCATGACCCAGATAACTGAAAACAGCTACATTGACTTGAAAATCGCTCTTGTATGAGAACAAATTAAAACGATCGTAACTTCTTTATTATTCAATATTTTTGAGCGGTTTTACTTGCGTTTGATTCTTCTTGATTCCCTCTCAAATTTCTATTCACGTATCAAGAGCTGATTACGCGCAGAAGATCACCAAAATTCAAATGCGTTAGAAGTTGCATCATGAATTTTGACCTAATTTCAAACAACAATCGCCTGATCTTTAAGTATTGTGATTTTTTTCCAAATTACAAGACCTTGAGACGTTTATTTCTGGTCATAGTCATATATGATACCGTTCATGGGTTTATCTTCAAAGAGTTGAAGGAAAATTGGGCTTGGAAGATTTTAAAGCTATTGAATCATTGCAAGGCATTTGTGTGATTTTAAATTTTTCTTAACCACAATTTACTGAGGATTGATGTTATTGTTGGGAGCATGTTCTGTTTGGATAAGATATAAAGATTAAGACTATCATTTTAAACAATCTTGATTATGGATTCAATTAATCAATTGGGTTTGAGCTCTTAAATATTTATTTTGTTTAAGAGTGCAAAATACATGATTTATCCTATCATATTGTGTTTGCTTAAAATGCAAGTTATCAAGCAAGTTTTTATCCAAAGTATTCAATCAAAGTTTGCAAGTTTTTGTACAACAAATTCTACTACACCAAATTTTATTCAAGTGTTTGATTATTTTTTACATTACAAATGAATTTTCAATTTGTTTACAAAGAATCTCAAGATTACAAAGAGAATTTCTTGTTTGCTTCTCCGGGTCTTCATCTTCATCTTCAAATGATCAATCCAATCTTCGTTGGCATCCAAGTCTTGCTTGCCGTTCATGAAACAAATCAAAAGAAAAGAAGATATAATTAGCATATATTATTGAAGTTAAACAAGGAAGTTTTCAAACAATTTTTCTCCTAATTCATCACTAGGGTTTGCTTTTAGGAATCAGAATTTTGGTCTATCATAATCTCTCTCCCCAATTGTAAATCACAAGAAAGGTTGCCCTTCTTGGTTCACAAAAAGAAAAAAAGAAGTTTACAAAGGCAAGGTCAAACTGCAAACAAATAGCAGACAGTAAGCAAGTTGTCCAATGCAGCATAAACCTGCAACAAATACACAAGTCAACAAGTTATTCCAACAGTTCAAACAAATAGCAAAGCAGCCCCAAAAACAATAACAAAATAAAACAGCAGTGCCAGCAACAAAATGAAACAACAGAGCCAGCAACAAAATAAAACAGTAGTGCCAGTAACAAAATAGCAGCAACACAGCCCAAAGCAATTCATAAAAAAATGTTAGAATCAAATGTAATAATGCATGCTAACCATCAAATGGCTAAAACCCTAGACATCATCACTTTCCTAAATGTGCAAACCCTTCAGAATGTACTGAAAAGCCAAATGTGGCTTTGTTTCATGGAAAGATGAAGAGAAAAGAGATAATGTCAGGTAAATATCACCTAAGCATACAATAGTCCAATAGCCCTGCTACAGCCTGCATCAAAACCTGTCCAAAGCAGGCCAAAACTTGCACCAAAATTGACATAGTTTAATCTGCACTCTAAAGCCCAAAGCTAGAAAACCAAAATTGTTCAAATTCACAAGACTTTCCCTCCTATTTTAACCCTGATCTGGTTATAAGAATAACCATTGTTTTATAAAAAATGAGGATATTTTGGATGAAAAAGGAGAACCAAAAATATCACAAATCAAAAAGCCATAGAACCAACAAATATCACAAATCAAAAAACCAAAGAGATCATTGTAAAACAAAAAGCCAAGAAACCAGAACCAACAAAAAACCAGCAAAGAGATCAACATAAAAAAAGAAACATCTCTAAATCCTACTTACAGAATCACCCTCATCCATACTCACCTGCTCAAACCCTAACTCACCTCTGCTTTGCCCAAGTTGTACTTACCAATAACCTCTGCAGTATGATAAAAACACAGGTTCATACAGAAACAACATTAGACCTGTCCATCGTCACCATCCCCGCTCACAACTTTCAATATACTCCCACAACCTTAGACCTGAAACAAACATTTCATTGGTTGCTTTGGATTTAACAGAGAATAGAAGAAGGTAAAAACTTAAAAGCATACAAATTGAGAGGATATAGAGTCTCACCTGAAGAAATTGATACAAAGCAGTGGATTGATAGATCCTTTTGTATATTCCATTTTATCCAAGGTACCCTTTTATATTTCGGTTTCATTTTTCTCTATGCATGCGATTAAATCATCTTGTAACATGTAATTGGTGAATAATGATGAACTCGGGGTCGGTTACTCAAAGGGGTTAGGGTTTTTCTCTGGGAAAGTGATAAGAAAGATAGAGGAAAACCATTGGAACAAAGAAGAGAACGGCGAGAGAGAGACGAGAGGCGTTTGATTGACGAGAGGCGTTTGATTAGGTTTAGGGTAAGATAGAGGAAAACCATTGGAACGAAGAAGAGAACGGCGAGAGAGAGAGAAGACTGAGGGATTTTGTTTTCCTCTTTTAGTTTACATATTAACTTAACCTAACCTAGATTTAACTAATAAAACTTAGGTTTAGTCTTTTGTTTTTTTATTTTTAATTTATTTATTTTAGTGTCATTTTATTTAGTTACTAAACATTAATTTAGGTTTAATACATCTTAGGTTTAGTTTACCTTAATTAGATTTGTTTTAGGTTAGTTATTTTCTTTAGTTTATACTTAATATTAATTTAGGCTTAATACATTTTAGGTTTAACTTTTTTTTTAATTAGCTTGTTTTAGGATAATTTTTATTTAGTTGTATTTAACTTAATTTATATTTAGTCAATAAATTTTAGAATTAGTTTTATTTAATTAGTTTGTTTTAGGATAATTCTATTTAGAATTTTAAATTAGTTTTTTTTAGATTACTTTAAATGACTTTTTTAATTTAAATTTAATTTTGTTAATCTTTAATTTCAATTAAAAAAAAGGTTTAAAAATCAATTTATTTTCTCATAAACAAAAATACTCAAATTGTTTATGCTTTGTCAATTAATTTTTTATAGACTGTTATAATTCTAGTTAAATTGTTAAAGTTCAATTTGGTTGTATTGTTTGCTATTTGAACTTGGTGATCGAGTTCGACTCATCCCCATTCATTAATTTGTACCCCCATTCCCAAAAACTCTATAATAGCGTAGAATTTCAATTTCCGCAATTTATTGTTTTCCTTATACTGTACAGTAATTAGGCGTGTATGGCAAGACATAAAAACAATCGCTAGATAACCTAATTTCAAAGACAAAATAACTTGAATCAAACACACTTTTTCACACACGCACCTCTAGGGTAACCTCGCCCGTTGCCTCGGAAACACAGTCATGTCCCTCGAATATGGGACGCTTTAGCAATGACCCTTCGATAAAAAAAAGATCGTAGTCCCTCGATGACCCTCGACGTTGCCTTCGATAAAACGATCTAGTCCCTTACGAAAATTGCTAAAGCGTCTCATAAGTTGCTTTCGATGACTGTAAAATTGACCCGCGCCTGTCCCTTCACATCTAACGATGGGGCTTCTTACCAAATCAATGGTAAGATAGCAACATCTAAAGAGGGAAGAAAAGAACATTTGAGACCTTTCGAGTAGGTAGATTCGCTCCTAGTTACTCTCTTGCTCACGACAAAAACATTCTTACACCGACACTTTTATCTCAAAACATTTTTGAAAAGACAAACCATTTTGTATACATTCTTATAGAGACGAGAACCATTGCAAAACATCTTTTCAAAACCACTTTCAAAAACACATTCCACAAACACGTCTTTGAACTATTTTTTGAAACAAAACTTTGTGCGCGTTCTTATAGAAACGAGAACCATTACAAAGATATTTTCAAAATATTTTCAAAGCCCACACCACAAGCACATTGTCGAAACAAAAGCAAGTGATCTAAGCGAGTAACTAAGAGCCCGTAGATAACTACGGATGAAAAGGGTGCTAATACCTTCCCTCTTCATAATCTAGCCCCCGAACCCGAGAAATAATCTCGAAAGGTCTTTCCTGTGCTTTTTTACCTTTTCTTTTAGATAAAAGAAAAGTAGGTGGCGACTCTTGCTATCCGCACAAATGCGATCAAAACGCAAAAACACCTCAAGTCAGTTCTCCCACCGTATCACAATTAAGTTCAAAAGATTATAAAACAACAGAAGGAGTACGAAACAAGGAAAAACTAACTAAACTTCAAAAACATCACAACTCTCATCAAACATAGCATCCACTCCGGTGAGCTGAGCCTTTTGAACAATTGTGATAACTACAGCTAATTCAAAAAGTTCAGATATGACTCGCCCATAAGGAATTAATGATTTTTGAGAGTCTCTGGATGCAAGGATTGATAGCTTAAGATGATTGAAGATGATTGCAGAAAGATTTACTGGAATACTTTTGCAAAGGAAATAAAGAAGACATATATCCCTTGGAAAAACTTTATCAATATCTTCTCCTATGGGATGAAGTTTTGTCAACAAGAACCAAAACCAGATTTTTGCAAGAGGTTTTAGATTATCTGGATTACCGAGTTCATATCAACAGGAAGTATCATGAAACTTTGGAAAAATATCAACATCCATGCAAACATAACTTCCATTAGGAGGACTCTTAATGGCTTCAGTAGTGGAGGAACGAGTGATGATAAAATAAATACCAAAAATACTAGATTTAATATGTCTGCCATCATGGCTTACAGAAGCATGAAGCCATAATTTTTTTACAAGGTAAGGATAGATGAAACCTCTAAGCATAGCAGCATACCCTGACCAACCTTGTTTTCAATAAAATTCTTGATGTAACCATCATCAAATACATGATTAGGTCATTTCTCATTTATTACTTCAAGAAGATTTTCATCTCCTTGAAATGTTTGAATGGCCATAGTATGCAGAAATGCTTAGAAAGAAAGGAATAAGGAGGAGAAAAAGAACAAGGATAAGACTTGAGGAAAGACTATGTATGATGAAGGATATAAATAGTCAATCAAGAAGTTCAAAGAGAAGAGAAGATTGAGACACCCAAGAAAATTAATTACAAAAGAGAAGGAATCAGACAACGTCACAAACTGATAAAAGGGGGGATAAAAAGAGGAGTATAACATAAGTTAAGATAGAAGAACACGAAAAAACACTTATCCAGATAACAACAAGAAAGATCTTAGCCAATCATTTCAGTCAAGATATAAAAATATGGCACGAAAACAATTGTTCCCAAGACAAAATGTGTTTTGAGAAAAAATAATAGACATGATAAAGAGGGGTGATAAATCAGTGTAATCATGATTAATCAATTCCAAGAAAAGTTACTACTTAATGCATAGCCTAGGTAGAGTGTGATAATTACAACATCTAATTAGGTGACACATTTGATATCCTCAGAATCTGGATAACCAAAAGGTTTCCATCTAATCAAAGACATTTATGATAGAAATATCTTCTGATTACTAAGGTTCTGAAAGAAATATAATACCTTTGTTAAACTTAGAGTCTAGTATTCTTCAGAAGGTTTAAATGTTAATCTTGTTTTGACTGGAGCATCTTTATTTCCCAGAATTAGATCTTCAAAATAGGATGATGAGATTTTTCTTTTTATTTGTTAAGGTTGATCATAAGAAACAACAATAATAGCACAAGTAGGAGCTTCTGATTCTTTATCTTCTTGTATCTTCTCCTTTGGTTCTGCGAATGTTATCTTCACATATGCAAGCTTTTCAACCAACTTTGACTTTTCATAGTCAAGATTATCATCAAATCTGACATGGATTGTTTCCTCCACGATTCATGATTCTGTGTTATAGACTCTGAAGTCATTTGAGCGTTCAAAATATCCTAACAGCAGACACTTTTATGCTTTGGAATCAAACTTTCCCAGATTCTATTTAGTATTCAACATAATACATACACATCCGAATGGATGGAAATAGGAAATGTTGGGCTTTCTATTCTTCCACAATTCATAAGGAGTCTTACTCAAAATAGGTCTTATGGAGATTCTATTTTGAATATAACACGTTGTATTTACTGCTTCTGCCCAAGAGTGCTTAGCCATTTGAGTTTCTTGGATCATGGTGCGAGCCATTTCTTGCAATGTCCTATTTTTCCTATCTACAACCCCATTTTGTTTTGGAGTTTTAGGGCAGGAGAAATCATGGGTCATGTCATTAGAAAAAAAAAGTTTTTCAAAACCTTTTTTTCAAATTCTCCACCACAATTGCTTCTCACTCTAAATATTTTTGCAATTATTTTCATTTTGCACTTGAGAGCAGAAGGAAGCAAACACAGAATGTGACTCGTCCTTGTGTTTTAAGAAATTTATCCATGTCCATCTGTTATAATTGATCTGTGGTTTTTACACAGTTATTTACCATTAATTTCACTTATCTTTTCTTTTTATTGTCTAGTGTTTTATTTCATTTTACCACTTTTTATACGTTGGTTGTGTATTTTACTGTTTTCATGTTCACATGAATAAATAGGGATAAATCAGTGCGAAAAAATGGCAAAATTCAGAGTTTCAGAAAAGTTTCCAGCATGCTCCATGAGGCCTGACACGACCACCTGTGTCACCTGACACGGGCCGTGTCAGACAATGCGCTAATTGATCAGTTTTCACTAAAAAATTATTAATTAGAGCTACGGAAATTGGATTGACGCATTCTAATATTCTTTGGAAAGCTGAGAGAAAAAATTACAACTTTCATGTTGAAGTCAGAAGTTGATTCGGATTGTAGAAGCCTAAAAAAATCCATTAAAGTTGCAAACTTTAGAAATTTAGTTGTTTCGGGTCATTTTATAGGCCTGGTTTATGTTTCCGACCCAGTTTGATTTAATAACGAAAGCCCTTAATTGATTTATAAGACTTTTTGGCCAAAAGAAGAGGAGGAAGAAGATTGGAGAAGATTGGAGAAGATAATGGTTTCGGTGGAAGGATATTTTCATGAACGGACAAGATTTAAGATCAAATTTTGCCCCAATACTTGTAATGTTTACAATTTATCTTTTGTTTTCTTTGAATAGTATGAGTAGCTAAAACCTAAATGATAGAGGGGTGTCCCTGATTTGATTATGTAATGACGTTAAATTTATAATTTCATCAATTCCATTGTTTTTATTATTTAATTTAATTGTACAATGTTTTTTATGCTTTCTTTATCGGACAAATAAGGATTGTTCTACGGTTAACGATTAGTTGGACCGTAATTGTTAAGGTTTTTGTACAATTATACTATAATATATATCACCTAGGACTAGGGATACCCTATAAGTTACCAGATAACTCTTGATAAAACAAATGCTTGAATCTATCAGATATCTCTAAGGACTTAGGATTTAGGATGAACGTTCAAAGTTTTTATCACTAAGGACTTATGGGAAAATAATATAAAGGGATGGTAATTGAATGTTATGAACTTGTTGAAGAAATCAGGATTCATGGTTGTTACATGGCAGATTATGCACTTTACCCTAGCATGTTCCTCATACTAGTAAAAAGCCTATTTATATTTTTGTTTATTTTACAGTAACAATAACCAAACAAAACCCAAAATTTAGTTTTTGTTTAATTGAACTGCGAATTAAACTTGTGCTTCTGTGCACTCCTTGAGATCGACATTCAGGGAATTCCCCTATTATTACAAGAGGCAAAAATAGTACACTTGTTATTTTTCCCATCATTATTCATCAACGATGACAAGTCCATATTTCTTACCATTGACAGAAGCAGTTTTCACTGGTCCAAATAAGTCAATGTGAAGAAGTTATAATGGTCTAGAGGTAGAAACAATCTTTTTAGCTTTGAAAGAGGTTTTTGAAAATTTGTCTTTCTAAAGCTTCATAAAGAGCATCTTAAGTATACTTCAGATAGGGCAAGCCTCTGACTAATCCAAGCTTATTTAGTTGAGATATATTTCTTAAGCTAACATGGCTCAGACATTTGTGCCAGATCCATTGCTCTTCTTGAACAGTCAGAAGACATTTTACATTCTAATTTTTCAAATCTGATAATCTTATTTTGTAAATATTTTTGTTTCTCTTACCATTAAACTGAACTAAGCCATCCTTCTGACTAACAGCTTTACATGACGTTTGATTGAAAATAACGTCATAACCATAGTCACTAAGTTGGCTAATTGACAAAAGGTTATGCATCAGACCCTCGACTAAAAGAATATTGTTAATAGAAGGAAGTTTACCATTACCAATAGTTCCAGATCCAATGATATTTCCCTTATGGTTACCTCTGAATCCGACAATGCCTCCAGACTTAAGTTCTAAATCTTGGAATATATACCTTTCGCCTGTCATGTGTCGCGAGTATCCACTGTCCAAGTATCATGACTGGTGTTTCAGTGGCACCAACAAGGACATCTACAATGTAGATTGTCTTATCCTTAGTGTTGTACCCCAAAATTTTCTCTCCCATTTTCTTAAGACATTCTTCTAGGGTTCTCAAATGCTCAAGGATGCTCAAGAGTTGACCAGTCAAACCTCCTCCTAAGCAATGGGTCCACAACTAGGGTTTTGTGTTTTTCAAGGAATTTTGGGTTGCAAAGGTATCAAGTGGTTTCCATGGTCCCCCATAGGTCTTCAACAATGTTCATGTCAAGTTTCAAGCCTTGTATCACAAGTTTGCTCAGTCAATAGCTCAGATGATTGAAAATCAACTGTATTGGGTAAAAAGTCAACTATGATCAACCTATAGTCAAACTTCAAGATTTTTTGTCAACATCAAAATTTTGAAGTGATATTCATCATTTTATCAAGGTTTGATCATGATTCCTCAAGGAAATACCTCAAATCATCAAAAGTCAAAAGTTGTCAAATTAGGGTTTCCTTAGGAGAAGTCAACTGAACTTTGACCAAACATAACTTTCACATTCTTCATCAATTTTTCCTAAACCAAAGCCAATTTTTAAGTAAATTCAATTCTCTACAACTTCGTATTTGTATGCTCAAGTCTAAAAAGTGCTTCATTTGGGAGATATGAGCCCATACATTATAGGTCATTTCAAAAGTCAACAAAAAGACACTTTTTGTCAAGGCAACTTACATCAAGATAAAATCTCCAAGTGAAAAAATGATCAAAAGAGAAATTGAAGAGGACATATTGATATTTCCAAAAAGTTCAAGATCACCTTCAAAATATTAAAATTGAGAGAGTTATGACCATTGCAAGTTAGGAAATTTTGGAAAAATGCATGAAATGCAAAGTGAGCAAACTTGAAATTTTGAACTAGTGGGCCTAACTTTTGATGTTCAAACATGTTCCCAATGTGTTAAAGGATCTCTAAATCCATTCACATATTTTTATGATTTTTATTTCTTTTATTTGAATTTTTATTCATTTAAATGCAAATAAATCAAATAAAATGTAAATGCATTGGGCCAAGGTGCATGGGCTGTTGATTTCAATCAAATGGAGGCCCAAGAACATGTGTCAAACATGACAAAACCATGAGAGACCTATATGGAAGCATATATTCATTTTTTGGAAAGTTTTCAATTGATTTTTGAAAATAATTCATGCCATGATTGCATTGTCTTCTTGCAATATTTGTTCACCCTACTCCTTCCTCTATATAAGCATAACAAGACTAAATGCAATGGACACAAAAATATTTCCTCAAACACACCTCTAGAAAGAACACAAAATTATCAAGAAAAGCAAGAGTTCAAAGTCAAAATTCCAAGCATTCGCAGCCTAAGCCAATCATTCAAAATACCTCCTGGACCTCTGTAAGGTGAGAACGGATGATTTTCTATGCCCATTTGCGCCTGAAACATGCATACAGGCCATGGTCAGTTTTTGATTTTTTTTATCATTCATATTTTTTAATTCCATACATTGTTGAATGTTTATAACCATCCAAGTCAGTTCATATGAATGTTTAGAATAGGTTGTAGTCGTTACATGGAGTTTATGACGTCCAGATCTTGATTTGCCATTTTTAACCGAGTTAGGGCGTTTCCTTCAAAACTCACAACACACTGGATCGATGGATATCCTCCTTTGGGCCTAAACTTATTTCCTTTTAGCACCCTCCAATTTTCTTCATGCCAGGCTCAATATCTTTTGTTTTATTCTTTGTATTTAATTTTCTTTTACTTTTATTCAATTAAAATACAAAAACTAATTTTCATTTAAAAATAATTAGACTTAGGTTTTTTTATTAATTAATTTTTAAATAATTAGACTTAGATTTTTTTTATTAATTAATTTGTATTTAAAAATAATTAGACATTAGTTTTTATTATTATTATTAACTTAATTTTCTTTAAAAAGAAAAAAAAAGTAGAAATAATTAGGTTTTAATTATTTTACTATCACTTTAATTATTTCTCATAAATAAAAACATCAAAAAATATTTTCCTAACACTTAGAAATTTTATTTAGGTTTTAAATACCTTCTTCTAATTTCTTTTCTCTTTGCTATTTAAATTCTAGAAAACAAATGTATAGGTCGCACGATTAATTTTGTAATAGCTTAGTTTATTTTCCCGCATTTTTCCTTATTATGTAACTGCTCATGGGATATAATAGTCTAGGTTTATTTTCCCGCACTTTTACTTTCTGCACCTATGTATGTATGTTTGTATATATATATAATTATATAGTAACTAGGCATGTATGGCAAGATTTAAAATCAAACGCTTGAAAACCTTAAATACAAGATAAAATAACTGAATCAAAACACAATTCACACACGCACCTCTAAGGTGACCCCACTTGTTGCCTTCAGATAAAACAGTCATGTCCCTCTAATGTGGGA
This sequence comes from Vicia faba, assembly GCA_948472305.1. Taxonomy (NCBI): domain Eukaryota; kingdom Viridiplantae; phylum Streptophyta; class Magnoliopsida; order Fabales; family Fabaceae; genus Vicia; species Vicia faba. The sequence goes on from OX451737.1 coordinate 629,339,008, forward strand.
CGCTTTAGCAAAGACCCTCGGTTAAAATATCATAGTCCCTCGATGACCCTTCGATGCTGCCTTCGGTAAACGATCTTAGTCCCGTATGACAAATTGCTAAAGCGCCTTATGAGTTGCCTTTATTACTGTACGATGACCCGCGCTTATCCCTCAAACATACAATGATAGGGCTTCCTACTAACTAATGGTAGGATAACACTATATAAATGAAGAGGAAAAGAATAACAGACTTTTGAGTAGGTAGATAGTTCTTAATCGCTTGCTCGCAAATATTTCAAAACATTTTTCACACAACGACACTTTTTCAACAAATATTTTCAAAATAAACATTTTGTATGCATTCTCAACGATACGAGAATCATTACAAAATTGTCGCACTTAGACATTTTCAAAATATTTTAAAACACACATTCACAAAGCATTTTCAAAGTGAGGTAACGATTAAGAGCCCGTAGATAACTACGGATGAAAAGGATGCTAACACCTTACCTTTTCATAACCTACCCCTCGAACTCGGAAAAACTCTCAAAGGTCTTTCCTGTTCTTTTCACCCTTTCCTTTATTGGATAAAAGAAAAGTCTGTGGTGACTCTTGCTATCTATAATATTTGCAATAAAACGCAAAACCAAAAGTCAGTTCTCCCACCGTATTACACTTAGGTACTCCTTTTCTGGGTCCTTTATTGTTAGAAATTCCAGAGGTTCTGACCCTTTTGGAATCTTGTACAACATGATAATCTAGTGGAATTTGTGCATGATATTTTGGTTTAGAAGTTTCCTTTTGTGTCTTTGATTATAGTGGTATCATAATCTTTTTGTTCTTGACATTTCAGTTATGTGCCAGCAAGCACGAAATATTTAGAAAGAGGTTTTGGTTTGACACTCAGAGTCTCATCAATTTTCTTTAATGGTCTTGAATATCCTAAGCCTCAACTTCTGTTTCTACTAACTCCATAGATCAATGAAGCCATTTTACTTCTATCTATGCTTTTATCTAGGAAGTGTTGAAAATCTCTACCATATTTGATTACTTCATCAGTAACAGATGTGTTATAGATAATTTCTTCTTCTAATCTAGAAGCTTTACTTTTCAGATCAATATTTTATTTTTCTAAAACAAATAATTTTTCATTTAAATCAGAAATATTTTTCTCATCTTTAGTAGAGTTCTCAAAAGTAACTACAAAACTCTTTTTCAAGGTTTTGTGTTTACTAAGAAGAGATTAATACCTTTTCATTAATTCTGATAAACCAATTTCAAGTTCAAAACGAGATAAGGAAGAAAGTACCTTTTTGTCATCATCAGAGGCTGACTCATCATCAAGTGTCAGTTCGTCTTCTGATACTGCTTCACTCGTTCTAGTCTTTACCATGAATGCTAAATTTGCATGTTCTTTATTAGATTCTTCTTCTTCTGACTCTAAATTATCCCATGTTGCCATAAGACCTTTCTTAGCTTTGTACGTCTTCTTAGGTTTTTTGTCTTTCTTGAGCTTTGGGCATTCATTCTTATAATGCCCATGCTCATTGCATTCATAACAAATAACTTCTTTTCCAGAATATTTCTTCTATCCAGGAGTAGATTCACCTCTTCCATTCGTTCTTCTTTGTCCTCTGAACTTACTTTGTTTATGCTTCCATATCTGATTGATCCTTCTGGATATCAAGGAGAGTTCCTCATCATCTAAATCTTCTTCAGATTCTTCTAATTCTTCTTCAGCTTGAAAAGCCTTTGTCTTTCCAGACTTAGACTTCAAAGCCATATATTTGACTTTCTTTTGAGGTTCATCTTCCTAAAGATCTATCTCACGACTTCTTAAAGAACTAACCAGTTCCTCAAGACTCGTGTCATTCCGATCCTTTTCCAATTTTAAAGCAGTTACCATTGGTCTCTATTTGACAGGAAGACTTTTGATAATCTTCTTAACATGATTTGTAGTAGAGTAACCTTTATTCTGAACTTTGAGTCCTGCAACAAGAGTCTGAAATCTTGAAAACATCGTTTCCATAGATTCATCATCTTCCATTTTAAAGGCTTCATATTTTTGAATTAAGGCCAGAGCCTTTGTCTTCTTTACTTGAGTATTGCCTTCATGAGTCACCTGAAGAGAATTAAAGATAGACTTTGTAGTCTCTCTATCTTTGATCTTATCATACTCATTATATGAAATATCATTTAGAAGTATTGTTCTTGCTTTATAATGATTTTTGTGAACCTTCTAATGAGCGTCTGTCATTGCGCTTCTTGCAACTTTTAGACCTTTATCATATATTGGGTGAGCGTAGCCATCAACTACCAAATCCCATAGATCCAAGTCATAATCCATAATTAACTTTCAATTCTTTCCTTCCAATAATAAAATTTTTCACCATCAAACATAGGCGATTTAACACTATAATGATCTCTATCGTTATCCATATTATAATACGGTGGGAGAACTGACTTGGGTGTTTTGAGTTTTATCGCAATTGTGGAGGATAGCAAGATTTGCCACCGACTTTTCTTTTATCCAATAAAGGAAAGAGTGAAAAGAACAGGAAAGACATTTTGAGAATTTTCTTGAGTTCTGGGGGTAGGTTATAAAAAGGGAAGGTGTTAGCACCCTTTTCATCAGTAGTTATCTACGGGCTCTTATTTGCTAGCTCACTTTGAAATGCTTTCTAAATGTTTTTTTGTGTGTTTGGTGTGAGTTTGAAAATATCTTGAAAACACCTTTGTTTCAGCAAACTTTGTAATGATTCTCGTCTCTATAATAATGTATACAAAGTGTTGGTTTTGAAAATAGTTCAAAGAGAAGTTTGTTTTTGAAAGATGTTTTGAAAGTGTGGGTGTGAAGATAGTTTTAGTTTGTGAGCAAGCAACTATGAGCGTTCAACCTACTCAAAAAGTCTTAGTTCTTTTCCTCCTCCTTTAGATAGTGTTATCGTACCATTAATTAGTAAGCAACCATATCATTAGATGTGAGGGACAAGCGTGGATCATCGTACAGCCATAGAAGGCAACATTGTAAGATACCTTAGCAATTTTGTCGTAAGGGTCTAAGATCGTTTATCGAAGGCAACATCGAAGAGTCATCGAAGGACTACAATCTTATAATCAAAGGTATTTGCTAAAGTATCCCATGTTGAGGGACATGAGTGTTTTTATTCTAAGGCAACAATTATGGGTTAACCCTAGAGGTGCAAGTGTGCAAAGTGTTTTGTTTTTATGCATTTGTCTTGAGTTAGGGTTATCTACTTGTTGATTTTATGTCTTTCCATACAAATCCTAATTACTAGTAATAATATGGAAAATGATAAATTGCGGAAATTAAAAGTTCTACGCTATTACATGATTTTAGGGGATGGGGATTACAAATTACAAATGGGGAATATAATGAAAATAAACCCTAACTATTACAAAGCTTTAACAATTACATTATAAAATATACAAAGAAATGTAAAGTGAAAAGAAATTGAAAAGAGAATTGTTTTTATGGTTTTTATGAAAGATTTTTAACCTAATTAAACTAATAAAAGAAAGAAGTTAATTAATTATAGTCTAAGTTGATTTAATTTAAAAGATCAAATTAAAATAAGAAACGTAAGTCTAGATTTATTTTAATTAATTTTAAGAAAGAAAATATTTTTTAGGGTTTTATAAAATAGAAACAAAATAATAAATTTAGTCTAAGTATTTAATAAAAATATATTTTTGTATTTTTTAATAAAATAATAAAATAAAAATAAAAATAATAAAAGAAAGAAAATAAAATAAAATAAAAATATAAAAAGGTCAGAGGTTAGAAAATAAATTAGGAGGTTAATAAGTAAAACAGTTTTTGTTTGGTTTAGGCCCAAACTGATTTTTGTATAATAAGAAATAACAAAAATAAAAATGTTATGTTGTGATGCATATTATTTAGCAATCAGGGGGTGAGGGAGAGTAAAAAGAGCAGGCCCGTGATGAAGAAACCCAGCACGCGCTGCAAATAAAAAAGTGAAACAAGGAAAATATGAAAAGAACAAAAGGTCTCGTTGGGGATCGAACCTAGGACCTCTTATAACAATGCCTTACATGCGCACTCTCTACCACTAGGGTGGCTATACATATGTTCATTTAAACAAAACCATCACATTATATTATAAAATAAGTTCTAGTGACAACTTCATCTTCTTCCCCGCGCCATAACCAGAGCTTTGTCACTTTCTCATCTCTCAACCATTTCAGAAATTATAAACATCAAACTTGTTAAAAATTTCACCATGATTTCAAATATGTAAATAACTTAAGCAATGGATCAAAGATGAGCATGAATTTTAAATGGTACCAAATTTAACCTAATTTTTTTAGAAGGTTCAGGCTCAAATTTCTCACTACTCAGGCAACATAAATGAATTCTAAATACATGGTTAGTTTCAGGGCTATGATGTCTACATTTTATCTTTTAAAATGGAATCCAAATGATGCTTGTATGAAGAGTCAGAATTACATAAAACTCACCTTGAAGATGGATATCGTGTTTTGAGTTAGAGCTCACTTCAAGGTGTTGCAATGATCTGGTTAGCTTCCTTGAACTTCCAGGAAGCTATTCCAATAATTACTTTGAGCTGAGAGTGTCTGAAATGTTCTAGAGAAGTCAAGGTACAAAGAGTTGTTTTTGAAAATGGAGGACGATGAAGATGGAGTTACATAAGTGATTCAGGTGTTTGAATCACCTCTATATAGTGTATAGATGATGTTTGAAGGGTTAGAATAAAAAACACACGAGGGAATTTGAAGCTTGGATTTCAAAACCAGAAATGACAAGTTTTGAGGTATTTTTGGTTGTTTTGTGTTTGGGGAAGTTTGAGGGAGTTTTAAGGCTAGCAAAATTGTGTCCTTCGCTTCTAGATGATGGCTCACTTTATAGGGGAGGGTTTGAAAACTTGAAATGATCAGAAAACCAAAATCACATGTTATGGCTCTTTGTCTTATTTTTGAAGTAGGATTGATACATATTGTCCCAATGCATAGTACAAGGGTTTTTAGAGTAGTTAAGGGCCTTAAGCATGCTTGTTTTGACTTTAGAAATGAAGCTTGTGCATAAGAAACAAGTTAGAGGCTCAATGCATTGACTTTTTGCAATAAAGCTTGCTTTTCCAAGATGGAAGCGGTACCTTTCTTCCTAAAATGTATTAATCACTTGGATAATAGCTTAAATGCTTGTATCGAAGCTCTAACAGTTGCGTAAACATTTAATTATAGAGTGAAATGCATGTTAGAAGCCTGCAAAGTGAGATTATGTAGCATAGGTTTGAGATTTGGTTGAATGTTCATCATCAAAATGACCTAAAAATAAAGAATGAAACCTCAACTTCTTCTCTTTGATTCTCTTTGCTCAAGAATTATCTCTTCAAGTTCTTGGACATTTTAGAAAGCTTGAAACATTTTATACAACCTTCATGTTGACCATTTTGATAGAATCATCTTGGAGCTTGGTGAAAATTGGCCAAGAAGTTAGGACAAAAATTTGTCTAAACTAGGTCAAAATTTCACTAAGTGTTTAAGAAAAAGTGCATGACTTTATGGGCATATAACTTAAAATCTAAGTGTTGTACCCCAAAATTTGCCCTCTCATTTCTCAAGAAATTTCTCACAAGGTTTTCAACTGCTCAAAATTGCACAAGGATTGATCAGTTCAAGACACTTCCTCAACACTGATGACTCAAATTAGGGTTTGAGTTTGTATAAGTACAATTGGACTTTTAATGCCTCAAAATAATTTCATGGATCATTATGGACCTCCAAGAATGCTCATGACAAGTTTCAAGCCTTGGATCACAATTCTGCTCGGTCAATCGACCAGATGACCAAAAATAAGTTGTATTGATGAAAAGTCAACTGATACGCCAAAAGTCAAACTTTGACTTTTTGGTCAACATTAAGTCTCAAAGATAAAAATTCATCAAGAAATTCAAGAATACCAAGTTTGATTATCAAAAAGTCAAGAAAGTCAAAAGTCAATGTAAAAAGTCAAGATTTCCAAGACTTAGAAATTTTCTAGGTGTTTTTCACACATGATAATTTCATTACTTCATGCCAATTTTTCACCAAGATGCAAGATAATTCAAAGAAAACTTTCAACATTAAAGTTGTAGATCTTGATGAGATCTATAACTTTTCTTTGCTGATCAAGTCTTAGAAATACTTGGATTTTGAGTTATAAATTCATAAAGTCGTGACATTTTCATTTAACAATTAGAGAAATTTTCAACTGATTTTGGTCAGGATTTTATCCCAACTTCTTGGCATTTTTTCACATAGTTACCAGATGATTTTGTCAAAATAGACAACATGAAAGTTATAGAGGATGTTTCAAGCTTTCCAAAACATCCAAGAGCATGAATTTATCATACTTGAGATAGGATATTCAAGGGCATGAAGTTGGGCATCCATTCTTAAATTGCAAGTTATTTTGTTGAAGAACACACAACAAAATCCTTATGCTATGCTGCATAATCTTGTGTTACAGGCCTTCTAACTTGCCAATCCCACCATAATTTAATTCTTACACCCACTTTTGAGTGATTACCCAAGTGTTTTAGCCATTGTCCAAAAGATCTTTCCATTTATGGCATAAAGGCACAATTGCTATTCTTGAAAAGCAAGCTTGTTGGCACAAAACTTGTCTTAAGCCCATACCTTGTTTGCTTCTAATTTTACTCCACCATAAACCATGGAAAGTAACCCCTCTAAACCAACAATTTTGGTACTTCATCTTGGGATCATGACATAACTTGATATTTGCAATCCAACCTAGCCGTAATTCCATAGTTTGTAAACCAAATCAGCATATACACAAACCTCTTGCCTATAAATAGAAGAAGCATTTGCAAGAGAAGGAGGTCAGAAAAATAGAGAGAAAAGCCAGAAGATTTGTTGATAAACCCTTAAAATATCATATTCACAAAGGCCATAACAGTCCACAAAGTTCTCACTCTTGAGCTTTGAAATCCAAATCCTAAAACTCTACATACTTTGCAAGTTTTATCCAAACATCTAAGCACCTCACATGCATCTTATAGGAGTTTTTCAAACACAAGAACAACATCTGCAACATCACTATAACCATTTCCTAAGCTCAAGAACAGCCAACGCAACAGTTCAAACTCAAAATACAAATTTCAGCTCCAATGTAAGTTTCTTGACTTTGAACTCTTCATATAAAGCATCATTAATGATTCATTTGTGAAGATAAAATGTAGATATCATTGCCTTGAAGCTAACCATATGCTTATCTTTCATTTTCACTAACCATGTGTTGAGAACTAACCCATGTATGCAGCAAAACAATGATAGAGTGAAAAAATGACAGTATGAGTCGACACATACCTATATGAGTCGACACATCTTAGTGGAAAACAGGCTATGAGTCGACACAAAGCCTCATGAGTCGACATATACTGCTATAACAGGCGCAAAACAGAAAGAAAAAAGGCACATGAGTCATCACAAAGCACGTATGAGTCGACACATGAAGAGAATGATTCGGCACATACCCTTATGCATCGACTCATACTGAGTTGATTTGGACTTACATGAGCAAGAAAACCTTATGTGTCGATGCAAAAGAGCATGTGTCGACACATAATATTCAAAAATGTAGTTTCCCATTCTTTTACACTGTTTTTACATATTTTACATATTTTCTTCATTGTTATTCAATATGGTTGTAATATTTAAGCTTCTATTTCATCCCCATTCATAAATTGTATCCCCATCCCCCTATTGATGTAATAGCGTAGGATTTTAAATTTCCATAAATTTATCGTTTTCATATAATTGTTAGTAATTAAGGGTGTGTATGGCAAGATAAAATCAATCTTAGAAAACCCTAATCCAAGACAAAACAATGCATGAAACCAAAACACTTGCGCACTACACCTTTAGGGTTAACTCCACTTGTTGCCTTGAGAAAATGGTTATGTTATGCATGTGAGATGTCTTAGCAAAAACAACAAAATACAAGATCATAGTCCCTCGATGACGCTTCGAATGTTGCCTTACAAATGATCTTAGACCCTTAAAAAATGCTAAGGTATCTCACAACATTGCATCTTATGACTATACGATGACCCACGCCTATCCCTTCACATTCAATGATAGGGCTTCTTATCAATCAATGGTAAGATAGCATTATCTAAAGGATGAGGAAATGAACAAATACTTTTTGAGTAGGTAGAACACTCGTAGTTGCTTGCTCACAAACATTTCAAACCAAACATCTTTCAAAATACACCAAACACTTCCAAAACATGGAATATTTTAAAAAAGTCTAACACTTTGTATGCATTATTATATAGACAAGAATCATTACAAAGTTTTCCTAAACAAAGACGCTTTTCAAAAATACTTTCAAAACCCACCACAAACACATTTCAAATAAATCAATTTCAAAAGTGATCTATGAAGACGTAACTGCACAGGGTTGGAACAGGTATTTTGATTGTTTGTTGGGTCCAATGTTTCCCATTCTCGTCAAAGAATTCTGGATTCACGCTACATCTTCCAACCACCAGGTTACTTCTTATGTTATGGGAAAGAAAATAGTGATTACAGAAGATCTTATTGGGAAGCTCGTTGGATACAATGGTGGTGGAGTTAGATGCATTGATATGGCAGATAGATGTTCTGACCTAAAATCTATTGCCAATGAAATTTTCACTTCTGGACAACCATCCAACAAGATCAAAGACTCGAAGGGTCATCACAGAATCTGGGCAAGAATCATTTTGGGATGTATCAATCACAGGAAGCCTACAAGCTCTCCTGATTACATCAATATTGATCAGCAGTTTCTGATCTACTTCATTGCAAAGAAGACAAAGGTAAATCTTCCACACTTGCTCTTCAACCATCTCAAAACAAGTGTGAAAGAGACCAGAGAAGAAGAAAGAACTAAGAGGGATTGGATTCCCTTAGGAAGACTGATAACATATATTCTAACATAAAACAGGCTGATAGAATATCTGACAGAGGCTCAAGAAATAAGCACTCTGGAAGCAACTGCTGGGAAGCCTTTGAACGCCAAGAATCTGAAGAAAATGAAGATCATTGAGAACATTCAGAAGGAACCAACTATTGCTTCTCATGAGACCATTACTTCTAGGAGAATCCCTCTGAAGGATTTTCCACTATTTTCTGAGATACACGCCAACCCAGAAATCATAGTCAGATACCTTGAAGCTTACAAGGCTGATGGGACTGCTCTAGAAATAAACATTCTAGATCTGCACAGGCCGTCTCCAGAGGTTGTGCTAAAGAAATCCAAGAAGAGGAAAGCAGCAGGAGAAGGATCCTCTCAGAAGGCACCTAAAGCTGTGAAAACAAAAGGTAATCCATCTTCTGTTTCTGTTATAGAATCAATTGTTGTTACAACATCTGAAACCATTCCCCCTCAACAAATAGAAAATCCTTCACCCCAAACATTTGAGGATTTTGACATAGAGTTTGATCCATCTGTAACTCTAGGAATTTTTTTGAATGAACCTCACTCCCCTAATCAAAATCCAAACCCAGAACATCATCAACCAGAACTTGCAAAACTCCTATCTGACATTAAACTGTTTGATTCAGACTTTTCCTCTCCAATACCAGAAAATCCAAACACTCAATCTCCACTCCCAGAAAATCCAAACTCTCAACAACTCCCAGAAAATCCAAACTCCCAACAACAACCAGAAAATCCACAACCACACTCTCTACAACCAGAACATATGAACCCCAACTCACCACAACCAGAAAATATACACTCTCTCTCTCCACCTTCTGAAAACTCATCCTCTGAAATTCCTGAACCAGAAACTTAACATGCTTCCGTAAACCAATCTGAAGACTCTCCTTCAAAATCTGATACCACTATCCCAATCCTTGGAAAAACAGAACCTTTTACGGTTCGCATGCCTCTCACTATTCATGATATTCCAGAAATCCCTTCATCCCTTGAATCCACACCACCAAACACCCCTAACACACCAATTATAATTCCTGACTCTCCCACTCCTTCACCCATCAAACATCCAGCTGACAACCTCAGAATTGTCATTGACCCATAAGTGCTTGAATGACTTACTTCCACCTCACACAAAATCGCCATTCACAAACCTAAACCAACATAAACCAAATCAAATGTTGGTAAGAGTCTGTTGATTTTTGAAACAGAAATGCAGGAGTGGATCAACTCTTTGAAGCAAGCAAGCCTAGAGATTTCTAATCCTGCTACTTCTGATTCTCTCTGGGAAAGATTCAGAAAATGGCTCAACGCTGAAACTCTGAAGCTGAAGGAATTGGGTTATGAAAGGGCTCAGCAGAACTTCAGTGATTAGCTGAAAGCTTTTCAAGATCAAGTTCTGAGTCAATGGTGCAAGAAAGGCATTCTTCTTCTGGATAATGCTCCCTGGAAAGAGCACCATCCTTCAGAAGTTGTTGAACCAGATTTAGATAGTCTCTCCCTGACTACTGCTCTAGAAGACATGGTTGTAGCAGAAGAAGTGGTTCAATCAGAAGAAGCTGCAGAATGTTCTGAACAACATGCAACCCCTGAAGAGACCCCAGTTTCCTCTCTAGTCATGCAAACTCTGGAAGAGTTGAAGAAAGAGAATGCATTAATCCATGAAAGACTGGATAAGCAAGAGGATAAGAACAAAGAGATCAAGGGTATTCTGGATAAATAAGAAGATACTACAAAGGAAATTAAAGATATTTTGGGAAAGCAGGAAGAGTCAAACACTCAGATCAAGAGCTTGTTGGAAGCGTTGTTCACACGTCTTTCCCCTCCTTCTTAGATTTTCTTTAAAAATTGTTTATCTGTAATCTTTTATCTTTACCTCCTTGTTTTTGAATCTTGTCATTGCATTTTGTTTTTAATATAATTCATCTTTTTAACTCTGATTATATTGCTTTTGATACTTGACAAAAAGGGGGAGAAAGTAAGATATTTTCAATAACAGTATACCGGGACAAAGTCTCAAATATTCTGAATTATTTAACCTCTACTTTCTGAAAAGTTTGAACAGGAACAAATTCTGATAGGAGATGCAGCAAAAGCTCTGACGAGAAGGAACTTCAGGGAAGTAATCAACTTAGGGGGAGTCTCTCTTAATCTTTTTGTTCTCTATTTTTCATTGAAAATTCTAGTTTTTGTCATCATCAAAAAGGGGGAGATTGTTAGAACATAGTTTGATTCTACAACCCTTAGTTAGAGTTTTGATGATAACAAATACAAAGAACAAATATGCACCCTAAAATTATGTTATTTTGTATGCAAAAGTTCTGACCAAAGCAGCATCAGAAGTTAAGCTATAGAAGCTACACGCTGAGGTGATCAGAATTTGCGCTGAAGAATGATGATCATAACCTGCGCTTAAGTGAAGTAAACTCTGATTTTGAACAGAAGGATTATAATCTAAGGCATCAATGTTCTGAAGCATCTGCAGTAGGCAAAGATGTAAGATTTTGAAGCATTACTATTCAATTAAGACAACATCAATTACAACGGCTTCATTCAGACAAGATCTTCTCAAAATGGAAACTGCATTAATGACCATTATCACGCTTAATGATGGACAAGATTCCTTTGCCTATATAAACAAGATAAAAGATCAAATCGTTTACGATTTTGCCAATGCTACTGCAATACAATTAAAAAATGCTGCAAGATCTCTCTAGTATTTTCCACGCTCTAAAATTGTGTAAATTATCATAGTTGTGATAACTGTTTTTGTAACGAGAAACATCTACACGGAATTCTTGTATCTTTGATTAAGACAGTTGTTCCTTGAGATTAACCGGATTGTGGTTGTACTCAAGAGGACTTTGACAGTTGTCAAAGTAGTGATCGTAATCTATTTGTGATTAGTGGATTAAGACGTCATTGGAGAGAGGAGAAATCACCTTGACGGGTGGACTGGAGTAGTTTGAGATCAAACGAACCAGGATAAAAATATTGTGTCATTACGCATTTGATTTCAAGTTTTAAATTCACACCCCCCCCCCCCTCTTGTGTTTTTTCACTTCTTCATGCTTTTGCTTGGCTTGTTGTGATGTTTGTTGCTTGTTTTGACAGCCTTGGACTTGCACATTTTCTTGCGATTTTGACAGCCTTGGGCTTGCTTGTAAATTTTCTTTGCCTTTTTATGAAACAAGGCCCAACCTTGTGATTTGCAAAAATGGGAGAAGAGGGATTATGATAAAAAAACCTTAAAACCTGATTCCTAAATACAAACCCTAATGATGATTTTTTCCTTTCTTACACATCACTCTTGTTTGATTGCTTGCTAGCTTTCTTTTTCCCTTGTTTCATGGATGGCAAGCGAGGCAAGGTGAAGATAAAATCATGGCTAGAAAAGATTGGATGGATTTCTTGAAGATAAAGCAAATGAAGACTTGAAGAAATAAAATAAAATTTCTCTCTTTGTAAACAAAACAAATTTTGTAATTTATTTCATTTGTAATCAAAACAAAATTTGTATTTTCACTTTACTTGCAATGTAATAAACACAAAGCCTTGAATAAATTTGGTGTGATGAAATTTATTGTACCAATCTTGAATTTTAATTTAAAATTTTCAATTCTCAATTGAATGCTTTGAATAAAACATCTTGGTTTGGTAACTTGAACTTCAAGCAATCACAAAGTGATCAAATAAACCATGCACCTTGTACTCCAATAATTCTTAAACAAAATAAATGTTTAAGAATTCAATTCCAATTTAGTTAACTCAAACCCAAAACTATGGTCATTTAAATGAAAGTCTTAATTTTCGCATCTTGTCCAAATCAAATTTGCATTCAAAATGAACTCGCATGCCACGCTCGATTAAAATGGGACTTCATTGTCAAACAAACATACCTTAAGAACATTCATCAATCTTGTAGAATTAACGTACTTCAACATGAGAAACATAGTCCTGAGAAAAAACAAAGTGTGATTAAGAACATTCGAAATCAAACAAATGACTTGCAACGATTCGAGAACTTTCAAAGTCCTTCAAACATAATTTCCTTTCGATCTTTGAGGATAAACTCGTGAGCGACATCACTTATGACCATATGCAGAAATAATCATTTCAAGATCTTGTAATTTGAGGAAATCATAATTCTTAGAAATCATGCGACATTTACTTAAGATTAGGTCAAAGTCCATGATGTGACCTCTAAAGTATTCAAATTTTGGTGATCTTCCACACGTAATCAACTCTTGATTTGTGAAGAGAAACTGGAGATGGCGTCAAGGAGAGTCATACGCAAGAAGAACCGCTCAAAAATATCGAATAATGAAAAAGTTACAATCGCTTGAAATTGGTCTTGCAAAAGGTCAACTTTTGGGTCAATGGAGTCATTTTCAATCATCTGAACCCTTGACTGAGCAAACTCGCAATGCGAGGTTTGAAACTTGACACAAACATCCTTAAGGAGACATGAATATCTATGAAGACCATTTGAAACCTTGGACACTCGGTTTTCTTTGGGAAATAACAAACCCTAGTTGTTGACTTACTGCCTAGGAAGGGAATCTGTCTGATCAACTTTTGAGCCAAATTGAGTATACGAGAAACCCTAGCATAGTATCTTTCATGAAAAATGGGAGGGCAAATTTTGGGGTATGACAATAGCATAAAGGCACAATTGCTATTCTTGAAAAGCAAGCTTGTTGGCACAAAACTTGTCTTAAGCCCATACCTTGTTTGCTTCTGATTTTACTCCACCATAAATCATGGAAAGTAGCCCCTCTAAACCAGTAATTTTGGTACTTCATCTTGGGACCATGACATAACTTGATATTTGAAATCCAACCTAGCCGTAACTCCATAGTTTGTAAACCAAATCAGCATATACACAAACCTCTTGCCTATAAATAGAAGAAGCATTTGCAAGAGAAGGAGGTCAAAAAAATAGAGAGAAAAGCCAGAAGATTTGTTGATAAACCCTCAAAATCTCATATTCACAAAGGCCATAACAATCCACAAAGTTCCCACTCTTGAGCTTTGAAATCCAAATCCTAAAACTCTACATACTTTGCAAGTTCTATCCAAACATCTAAGCACCTCACATGCATCTTATAGGAGTTTTTAAAACACAAGAACAACTTCTGTAACATCACTATAACCATTTCCTAAGCTCAAGAACAGCCAACGCAACAGTTCAAACTCAAAATACAAATTTCAGCTCCAAGGTATGTTTCTTGACTTTGAACTCTTCATACAAAGCATCATTAATGATTCATTTGTGAAGATAAAATGTAGATATCATTGCCTTGAAGTTAACCATATGCTTATCTTTCATTTTAATTAACCATGTTTTTAGAACTAACCCATGTATGCAGCAAAGCAATGATAGAGTGAAAATATGACAGTATGAGTCGACACATACCTATATGAGTCGACACATCTTAGTGGAAAAATAGGCTATGAGTCGACACAAAGCCTCATGAGTCGACATATACTGCTATAATAGGCACAAAATAAAAAGAAAAAGGGCACATGAGTCAACACAAAGCATGTATGAGTCGACACATGCAGAGAATGATTCGACACATACCCGTATGCATCGACTCATACTGAGTTGATTTGGACTTACAGGAGCAAGAAAAGCTTATGTGTCGATGCAAAAGAGCGTGTGTCGACACATAATATTCAAAAATGCAGTTTCCCATTCTTTTACACTGTTTTTACATATTTTACATATTTTCTTCATTGCTATTCAATATGGTTATAATATTTAAGCTCCTATTTCATCACCATTCATAAATTGTATCCCCATCCCCCTATTGATGTAATAGCGTAGGATTTTAAATTTTCGCAAATTTATCATTTTCATATAATTGTTAGTAATTAAGGGTGTGTATGGAAAGATAAAATCAATCTTAGACAACCCTAATCCAAGACAAAACAATGCATGAAACCAAAACACTTGCACACTACACCTCTAGGGTTAACTCCACTTGTTGCCTTGAGAAAATGGTTATGTTATGCATGTGAGATGTCTTAGAAAAACAACAAAATACAAGATCATAGTCCCTCGATGATGCTTCGGATGTTGCCTTACAAATGATCTTAGACCCTTAAGAAAAATGCTAAGGTATCTCACAACATTGCATCTTATGACTATACGATGACCCACGCCTATCCCTTCACATCCAATGATAGGGCTTCTTATCAATCAATGGTAAGATAGAAATATCTAAAGGATGAGGAAATGAACAAAGACTTTTTGAGTAGGTAGAACACTCGTAGTTGCTTGCTCACAAACATTTCAAACCAAACATCTTTCAAAATACACCCAACACTTCCAAAACATGAAATATTTTCAAAAAGTCCAACACTTTGTATGCATTATTATAGAGACGAGAATCATTACAAAGTTTTCCTAAGCAAAGGCGCTTTTCAAAAATACTTTCAAAACCCACCACAAACACATTTCAAATAAAGCAATTTCAAAAGTGGTCTAGCAAGCAACTATGAGCCCATAGATAACTATGGATGAAAAGGATGCTAACATCTTCCTTTTCATAATATACCCCCCGAACTCAATAAAATATCTCAAAGGTATTTCCTATTCTTTTCACCCTTTCCTTGTTGGATAAAAGAAAAGTCAGTGGTAACTCTTGCTATCCACAACAATTGCGATAAAACGCAAAACACCTAAGTCAATTCTCCTACCGTATTACACTAATATTTTTTGGACATGATCCCTTAAATACAAAGTTGTATATTTCATCAATATCTACAACTTTCATGTTAAAAGTTTTCTTTGAACCATCTTGCATCTTGGTGAAAAATGGGCATGAAGTAGTGAAATTATCATGTACAAAAATACTTAGAAAAATTTCCAAGTCTTGAAAAGTTTGACTTTTTAAATTGACTTTTGACTTTCTTGATGATGAAGCTTCATATTTTTTAATGTCTTGATGAATTATGATCTTTGAAACTCAATTTTGACCAAAAAAATCAAAGTTTGACTTTTGGTGTATCAGTTGACTTTTTCAGCAGTTGACCAAATTTCATCTATCAATTGTTTGATCTTGAGGGATGAATTGAATCATACAATTAGGTCAAAATGATGTAATTTAATCCTCGAAACCATTTTTCAAACAAATAAGTCATGTATTAGGTCAAAAGTCAAAAATCAATCATTCTAATCAAAAACCCTAATTTTGACCATTTTACCCTTTTGATGAATTGAACATTTTCCTTGAGGAATTATGATCCAAACTTGATCAATTGATGAATATGACTTTAAAATGTTGATATTGGTCAAAAATATCAAAGTTTAACTGTAAGTTGACTACAATTGACTTTTTAACTAATACAGCTGATTTTTTAGTCATTTGATCAATTGACTGAGCAAAATTGTGATTCAAGACTTGAAACTTGACATGAGTATTATTGGAGGTCTATAATGATCCATGAAAGTCACTTGAGGCATTAGAAGTCCAATTTTCCTTGTTAAAATCAAAACCCAAATTTGGGCATCAGTGTTTAGGAGGTGGTTTGACCTAGTCAAAACTTGTGCAAACTTGAGCCATTGAAGATCTTGTGAGAAATGTCTTGAGAAAAGAGAGGGAAAATTTGTTGGTACAACAGTTGCCCCTGTTTAATTTTCTTAAACCTGAAGAGTTAGATTGGCAGGTCCGCCATTCGTAACTTGAAGGTGGAAGATGATTGAACACTAGAGTGCCCAGAAATTTGCACTCACACAAAATAATGTTGTTGGTTGATTGTGTCGGGAATGGGCTTATAGATGCATTCAAAGTGACTGCTAGTAAGTATAAAGCTTGATTGTTATTATTATTTTAACGTATACTAGAAGGAATATTTTGGCGACTACTACTTCAGTAGATAATGAAGGAATCTCTGACGACTACTACTTCAACAGGTAATGAAGGAATCTCTAACGACTACTACTTCAACAGGTAATGAAGGAATCTCTGACAACTCCTACTTCAACATGTAATGAAGGAATCTCTGATGACTACTACTTCAACAGGTAATGAAGGAATCTCTAACAACTACTACTTCAACAGGTAATAAAGGGATCTCTGATGACTACTACTTCAACAGGTACCAAAAAGAATCCAAGCTTGATTTCGTCTCAGAAATTTATAGATAGTTGATGATATCCATCTGTAGACTGATCTTTTACTGAAAAGTTAAAGAGTTAGTTGTATGCAATGCCATGATGTATGAAATGCATTGCTTAATGATATTCTCAAAACAAATGAGATTATGATATATGTTTCGTATGCATATTTCATGATGCGTGAATGTTATTAAAATGTATCTGTGATACGGTGGGAAGAACTGACTGTTTTTTGGAATGCTGGTTTGCGTTTTGTGTTTGTTTTCGCAAAATGTCGCGGTAAGCAAGAGTCGCCACTGACTTTTATTTTATCCAACAAGGAAAGGAAAAAAGCACAGAAAAATTCCTTTTTCGAGATATTTCTCGGGTTCGGGGGGTAGATTATAGAAAGGGAAGGTATTAGCACCCTTTCTATCCGTGGTTATCCACGGGCTCTTAGGTACTTGCTCAATTGTTTTCAAAATTGCTTTCTTTGTGCTTGTGGGTTTGAAAAAGTTTTTATTTTGAAACTTCGATTTAACTCTTGCTTCTGTCCTCAAGAGCGTATGAAGTGTTTTTGAAAACTTTGTTCGAAAAGTGTAAGTGTGAAGAGTTTTTGTTTTTAAAAGAGCAAGTATCTAAGAACAATCTACCTACTCGAAAAAGGAATCGTTCTATGCTATATTCCTTTAGACAATGTTATCCCACTATTGATGAGTAGGTAGCACCATCGTCAGAGTTTTAGGGTCAATTCGAATTTAGGGACTTACGGTCACCAAAGCAATGTTAGGACGCCTTAGCAGTAACCCTAATGTCTTAGATCATTTGTTTGAGGCAACAATATCTGAGGCAACTGTTTCGAGGCGACTATGATTTTTAGACAAGAGGGCAACCTCTAAAGTGACCTATACTTAATGATCGCGTATGAAGGCAACCAAGTGGGGTGTACCCTAAGAGTGCGCATGTGCGAGTGTGTTGTTTTCAGTTAATTTTATCTTTGTACATGTTAAGGGTGATCTATGTTAATTTTAGGTTAAGACATTCAATCTTGTCATGCATCCCTATTATCAAACATCTAACAGTTATAATTTGCGGAAAATAAATTACGGAAATTAAATTACAAGGCGTCGGGTATTTACATCGCCAAAAGCAACCCTTTGAATTTTAAATGCGGAAAAAATAAATAAAGCGATAAAAATAATTAAATGGTCCTAATTATCTATTACATTCCGGAAACAAATACAATATTGAATAAATGGATTGCGTGCGGGAAAATTAAATTGAGCGCAAGTAGGGTTTTGACCCTTTGTTATTTAAAGAAAATATTTTTTTTGTTTATTTTTGAATTAAGAATGAGATTATCTAAGTTAATTATTAAATTAATAAATAAATTAATTAATTAATAAAAATAAATATTTTTTGAGTTTTTGGTATTTAAAGAAAGAAAAATAAAATTAATTAATGTTAGTAAAACCTAATTAAATCTAATTGATTTTAATTATTTTAAAAAATATATTAAAGTTATTTCTAATTAAAGCCTAAATTAATTAAATTAATATTTGTTAATAAAAATAAAAATCTGATTTTATGAAGAAAATATTTTTGTGGTTTTAATTTTATAGAGAAAATAAAATTTGATTGGTTAGTTAATAATGAAAATAATTAAATCAAATAAAACAAAAATAAATAAAATAGAGAGAGTTAGGGGGGTATGGGCCTGTTTGGAGGTTTGAGAAGCAGTCTAAGGCCCATAACAAGCTGGCCTCGTTTGACCTTTTGAGATCCCTTATGCGCATGTTAACTTGACTCCATGATGGACCATTAACCTGGATCACCAGATATGGCCTTTGGCCATCTGGCACTTGGACATGTGAAGGCATATGGTGAGCTGCAAGCCTTGATTTGCACTTGATTATATGAAGAAGAAAAATAACAAAGTGCATGGGGGACCTGGGATTCGAACCCAGGTCCTGTTGGATGTTGCCAGCGTTTGCTTCCACTAGGCCATTGTGTTTCAATTGTTAATGAAATAAGAATAATATATAATAAAACAAAAGAACTCTTATGGATCAGAAACAAACAAAACGCGCGAATTATTTGAACCGGCCATTGGGGTATTGACACGTCTCCGTCCCCTACCTCCAGCCCCTGTAACTTTACCTACGGATTTGGATTCGCGGCTAAATGCGCAGGTCGATCCAAAAATCAACTCTGGGCCATAAAAACGACCTTCTAAGACATGGTTGGGTTCGTCTCCCTCTCCTGAGCGCAACCATGCCTATCACAAGAATCAATTTCACCTGAAACACAAATCCCTAAAATCCAAAACGTAACCCTAGCCATGTTGTTATGAGGTTACAGTCCATATAAATCAAATTAAGTATTGCCAAAAGTTTAGAAATCTCATGAGAATCACAAATATATCAATGATTTGCCAGAATGATGCAAGAATAGAGAGCTATGATTTTGAATACAGGGTTAAGAAACGTGATACTTACAGCGCGTTTGGGCGTGTATGGGAGCTTGCTTTGGGTTGGTTTCAACTCAGTGAACCTCCAGGAATTGATTGAGATCCTTCTTGGCTTCTGAGATCTCCTCTTGCTATGATTTCGAATTTCAAAATTTTTACCACTTTTTCAAGTTTGGTTTTGCCTATTCTTGCAGTCTCTAGCCTTCAATTTCATATGCCTCTCTTGCTTATGTATGATACAAGGTATTAGGGTAACAAATATGGATGGAATCCCTCTAAATCAGTGCCTTATGATTTGATTTGATTCACCCTTTAAAGCTTGCCAAATTTATCAAATCTCCATCTTTTTTGTACATGATATTCTTGATACGAATTTTGATGATGATCATGATGATAATTAAGACCTGAAACAACCAAAAAGATCTTAGGTAATTAAGGTTTGGATTTTATTTGATTTAATTTGATTAAAAATGAAATAATTCAATAAAAAATCAAATAAAATAATAAAAATAATATATGGGCTCATGGATGAAGCTAGGACACGTGTGCAATGTGGCAAGTTCAAATCAAGTGGAAAAGAATGGTCCCATTTGACAAAATTTGAAGTTTTGGGGATAGTTGACTTTTGGCAATTTTGCAAAAATGCCCAACTTCAACAATGCATAACTTCTTAAATTTTGAACTTTTGGAAGTGTTCTTGGACGTTTTAGAAATATTGAGATGTGCTCTAACCAACCCTTTTGGTCTCATCTCATTTTGATATTCCATGCTCAAGTTATAAGCTTTGGCAAAAAAGGTGTTTTTGTTGACTTTCAAAAATGACTTATAATGTCCAAATTTGTAACTTCTTGTGAGTGAATTTTATGATCTTGGGGTATGAATATGGATTGTAGTAAATTTCATGATCTTCAAAATGAAATTTGGATGGGTCATTTATCATAAAGTATGAGAAAGTTATGCTTGGTCAAAGTTGAGTTGACTTTTCCTACAAAACCCTAATTTAGCAACTTTTGAGTCTTGATGAATTTTGAGCAATCCTTGATGAATTATGATCAACCCTTGATCAAATGATGAAATATCCTTCAAAATGAGAATGTTGACAAAAAATCTTGAAGTTTGACTATATTTGGGTCACTGTTGACTTTTGCCCTAGCATAGTCGATTTTTGGACCTTTTAAGCATTTGACTGAGCAAACTTCCTCTACAAGACTCGAAATTTGACATGGATGACCTTGATAACATATTAGGATGTTGGGGAGCACTTTAGGTCATTTGGACTCAAGGATCTTGATGTAACACAAAACCCTAATTTGGGGTTGACTGCCTTAGAAGATAGCTTGATTGTCCAACTCTTGAGCAATCTTGAGCCACTTGGAGACTTTTCTTGAAATGTTTTGAAGAATATGAGAGGGAAACTTTTGGGCTACAACATCTGCCCCTGTTCAATCTTCTTAAACCTGAGGATGTAGATTGGCTTTCGTGCCTTTCGTGATCCGAAGGTGGAAGATGATTGAACACTATAGTGCCCAGAAATTTTCACTCGCATGAAGTGGTACCAGCCTGGTGATGTCGGGAATGGGCTTACAGATGCCATTTGGAGATTGTTGGTAGGAGGATGGGATTACAGATGCCATCTGCAGGAGCGTTGATCGCATAAGAGATTCCTTAGCGATAACTTGCATACCTGTTGTTGTAGAAGATTCCGCTGGGGGGAGTCTAACTTTTGTTGAGATTTAGGAACTTGCCTGTGCTTCAACTGAGAGAAAATCTCTGCTGAGTTTTAAGAACTTGTCCACAATTCAACTGGGGGAAACATCTTCATCAAGATCTAGGAACTGTCTGGTCTTCAACGTAGTATACCGTTGAGATTGTAGAACTCGTCCACACTATGACGGAGGAAAATTGTCGAGATTGAGAACCTTATCTGAAATTCAACCGAGGATAATTCAGTTGAGATTTAAGAACCGGTCAGGTCTTCGACTGAGGGAAACATCTTCATCAAGATCTAGGAACTGCCTGGTCTTCAACTTAGTATACCGTTGAGATTGTAGAACTCGTCCACACTATGACGGAGGAAAATTGTCGAGATTGAGAACCTTATCTGAAATTCAACCAAGGATAATTCAGTTGTGATTTAAGAACTGGTCAGGTCTTCGACTGAGGGAAACATCTTCATAAAGATCTAGGAACTGTCTGGTCTTCACGTAGTATACCGTTGAGATTGTAGAACTCGTCCACACTATGACAGAGGGAAACATCTTCATCAAGATCTAGGAACTATCTGGTCTTCAACGTAGTATACCGTTGAGATTGTAGAACTCGTCCACACTATGACAGAGGGAAACATCTTCATCAAGATCTAGGAACTGTCTGGTCTTCAACGTAGTATACCGTTGAGATTGTAGAACTCGTCCACACTATGATGGAGGGAAACATCTTTATCAAGATCTAGGAAATGTCTGGTCTTCAACGTAGTATACCGTTGAGATTGTAGAACTCGTCCACACTATGACGGAGGGAAACATCTTCATCAAGATCTAGGAACTGTTTGGTCTTCAACGTAGTATACCGTTGAGATTATAGAACTCATCCACACTATGACGGAGGGAAACATCTTCATCAAGATCTAGGAACTGTCTAGTCTTCAACGTAGTATACCGTTGAGATTGTAGAACTCGTCCATACTATGACGGAGGAAAACATCTTCATCAAGATCTAAGAACTGTCTGGTCTTCAACGTAGTATACCGTTGAGATTGTAGAACTCGTCCACACTATGACAGAGGAAAACATCTTCATCAAGATCTAGGAATTGTCTGGTCTTCAACGTAGTATACCGTTAAGATTGTAGAACTCGTCCACACTATGATAGAGGAAACCATCTTCATCAAGATCTAGGAATTGTCTGGTCTTCAACGTAGTATACCGTTGAGATTGTAGAACTCGTCCACACTTCGATGGAGGAAAATTGTCGAGATTGAGGACCTTATCTGAAATTCAACCGAGGATAATTCAGTTGAGATTTAAGAACCGGTCAGGTCTTCGACATAGCTGAGAACTTAACTGCCTCCTTCCTGAAAGGTAAAGGGTCAGTCGTATGCAATGCATGATATATGTCAAGCAATGATGTTCTCAAAATAAATGAGATCGTGTTGTATGATGCGTATATACATGTATCATGATGTATAGGAATATGATGTTTGTAGCTGGGGAAAATAAATCCTGGATAGCTGCTGGAGAATAGAGTTGAATTCTTCGTTTCCGCTGGGGATGGCGAACGAAGGTGATTGCGAGAATAAACCTGCAGGAAAGTATAATTTCGTCGGGGAATAAACTGATGAGGAGATTACTATGTGGGGAAGAGATGCTCTGCTGAGGATTCCACCAATAAATTCCGTTGGGGATGAATTACCGTTGCTGGTGATGCTGAATCCTGTTGGGGAATGAATTCCTGTTTGTGAAAGGAAAGAACTCCGCCGGGGATGATCTTTCAGTTGTGGCTTCACTGGGGATAACCTGTTAGACTCTTATGGGGATAATCCTTTGAGTTTTGCTGGGGACAATCTTCCTTTGAACTCGGCTGGGGATATTTATTTTTATACTCCACCGGGGACGAACTTCCAAAGTCTATTGGGGATGATTCTTCCACTCCACTAGGGAAGCTTTTTCAGACTGCGTTGGGAAAATTTTAACTCCACTGGGGATATCTTGTACTCTGTCGGGGAATATTCTTATACTCCGTCGAGGAATATTAAGACTGTCGGGGATATTAAGCCTTTTTCAGTGTTGATGGTAGATGATCTCTGCTTGGGGAGAATATTACCGACTCATTTGCAGTTGTAAGTCTCGGCTGGGGAGAGCTAACATTACTGTCTTACTCTGCGGGGAGTGAAAGTACATTGGCCATTATTCTTCAGCTGAATTTACCGTCGTACTTGGTGGATAGAGCAACTGTACAGTTCAGACAATTTTATTTCCCCTGTTTCTGATATTACCAGTAATCGTCTTTTGTTTCGCATGTAAGTATTTATGAGCAGCAATTATTATCAAATGCATATATCAAAAATGAACATTGGATGTTCTTTGCAAAACAAAACAGAAAAAGGAAAAACAGTTTGAAATTTCTTCTGAAAATGAATTGTATTGATTTTGAAGTTTGGCCTGCGAATAGGTGTTTTTGTACAAGAGGCTGACGTCCTAGTAAGAGAACGTCGCCGAACAAATAGAGTTTATACAATTTGTGAAAAGCTATACAAAATAGCTATGTGAATAATCCCACTGGGTTCCAACTCTGCTATTGCCTTTATGTCCTCGAGCGTCTCATCACTTTGCTACTTGATTGAAGGTAAATCAGATTGATTAGTGTCGTCCGAGCTTGATAGTTGACCAAAGTCTGGTTACAAGGTGATCCAATGAGACATAGTGTTACGCTTTGATCCCTAATTTTTGCCTAGACCGCCCTTTCGGGTTTTCAGTCCACCGGGATACCCTTTTTTGCCCAAGCCGCCTTTTCAGGTTTTCGACTTGCCGGGTGTACAGATTTTTTTTATTTTCGTCCCTTATTTTTGCTCGAACCCTTTTGGTTCTCCGAGAAGCCCTTATTTTTGCCTAGTCCAGTCAACCTAGCGGGTCTTTGATTATGCATAGTATTTTTTCACTATGTATGCATTGACGGGGTGAGGAAGGTCGTCACCATCCATGGTGGTTAGAATCATAGCTTCGCCTGAGAAAATGTTCTTAACCACAAATGGCCCTTCATAAGTAGGGGTCCATTTGCCCCTGGGATCATCCTGAGGTAGTATGATGCGCTTGATAACCAGGTCCCCAACTTGATACTCTTGTCGTCTAACTTTCTTGTTAAATGCCTTGATCATCCGTTTTTGGTACGTTTGACCATGACAAATAGCAATAAGTCTCTTTTCGTTGATTAAGTTCAACTGATCAAGCCGGGTCTGAATCCAGTCATCTTTACTCAAACCTACATCCTTCATGATTCGAAGAGAGGGTATCTGAACTTCAATGGGCAAGACTGCTTCCATGCCATATACCAAGGAATAGGGGGTTGCCCCTGTTGACGTCCACGCTGAGGTACGGTACCCATGAAGAGTAAATGGTAACATCTAGTGCCAGTCTTTGTATGTCACTGTCATCTTCTGCACGATCTTCTTAATGTTCTTATTAGCCGCTTCCACAACCCAATCATCTTCGGTCGGTAGGGAGAAGAGTTGTGATGCTGTATCTTGAACTGCTTGCAGAGCTCAGTGATCATTTTATTGTTAAGATTTGTACCATTGTCTGTAATGATCCTCTCTGGTACACCATATCGATAAATCAGATTGTGCCGAATGAACCGTGCCACGACGTTCTTGGTTACAATAGCAAAGGAAGCTGCTTCAACCCATTTTGTAAAGTAATCAATAGCTACCAGAATGAAACGATGCCCGTTGGACGCTATAGGTCTGATCTCGCCGATCATGTCAATGCCCCACATTGCAAAAGGCCACGGAGCTGTCAAGATGTTTAGAGGTACTGGAGGTATGTGCACCTTATCAGCATAGACTTGGCACTTGTGACAGGTCCGAGAATGCTGATAACAGTCGGCTTGCATTGTGGACTAATAATATCCTGCCCGAAGGATTTTCTTTGCCATGGTGTGTCCACTGGAATGAGTTCCGAAAGTACCTTAGTGTAAATCTGCCATGATCCTTTCTGCTTCATTCTTATCCACACAATGCAGTAAGGTAGAATCATGGTTACGCTTGTAAAGAATGCCATTGCTGATGAAAAACTTTGCCGCGAACCTCCTCGGAAACTTCTTGTCATTAACAGATGCACCCTCGGGGTATTCCTGAGCCTTAAGATACCTCTTCACCTCATGAAACCAGGGTTTATCTGCTACCTCTTCAGTCTCAATATCACAGCAATGTGCAAGTTCGTCCAACCTTTCAATGATAATCTAGGGAGCTTTGTTGTCCCAATTGACTTTGAACATAGAAGACATTGTAGCCAGCGCGTCCGCCAACTGATTCTCCTCTCTAGGGAAGTGTTCAAAGGTTATCTCCTCGAAGTGGGGAAGCAATGTCAACACATAATCCTTGTAAGGAATAAGATTAGGGTGTTTCGTATCTCACTCGCCTTTGATCTGACTGATCACAAGAGAGGAATCTCCGAAGACACTTAGAAACTTAATCCTTAGGTCAATTGCTGCTCGAAGACCCATGATGCACGCTTCATACTCTGCCATATTGTTGGTGCAGTTGAAACATAGTCGGGAGGTAAACAGAGTATGAGAGCCTTTAGGAGATATGATCATGGTGCCAATGCCATTGCCCAAAGCGTTTGAAGCTCCATCAAAGTACATAGACCATCGGGATCCTTCCTCAGGTCCTTCATCCGGTCCAGGTGTCTCACAGTCAGTCACTATCATGATATTCTCGTCCGGAAATTCAAAGTTCATAGACTGGTAATCATCCACTGCCTGATGTGCCAAATGGTCTGCCAACACACTTCCCTTGATTGCCTTTTGGGTCATGTACTGGATGTCATACTCAGTCAAGATCATCTGCCATCTTGCTATTCTTCCGGACAAGGCAGGCTTCTCGAAGATATACTTGATTGGATCCATTTTTGATATCAATAGAGTAGTGTGAGTCAGCATATACTGTCTCAGCCGACGAGCAGCCCATGCCAAAGCGTAGCAAGTTTTCTCAAGCAACGAGTATCAGGTCTCGCAGTCGGTAAACTTTTTTCTAAGGTAGTAAATAGCATGCTCTTTTTGGCCAGACTCGTCATGTTGACCCAGCACACACCCCATTGAGTTGTCGAGTAGTGTCAAGTATAAGATCAGAGGTCTCCCTTCAACTAGAGGCATCATAATGGGTGGCTATTGGAGATACTCTTTGATTCTTTCGAAAGCGGCCTGGCATTCATCGTTCCAACGTACCACTTGATCTTTCTTCAGTAACTTGAAGATTGGTTCACAAGTAGCAGTTAGGTGCGAGATGAATCGGGCAATATAGTTTAAACATCCCAGAAAGCCTCTGACTTCCTTTACTGTTCTGGGAGCTGGCATTTCCTGTATAGCCTTCACCTTTGCAGGATCCACTTGAATACCTTTATCACTTACGATGAAACCCAGCAGCTTACCAGATCTCACCCCGAAGGTGCACTTGTTCGGGTTTAACCTCAGCTTGTACAACTTCAACCTGTCAAAGAGTTTCTGAAGGTGGTCTAGATGTTCTTCTTCAGTTTGAGATCTTGCAATCATATCGTCGACGTATACCTCAATCTCATGATGGATCATGTCATGGAACAGAGCGACCATGGCGCGCTGATACGTTGCCCCAGCATTCTTCAATCCGAAAGGCATGACCTTGTAGCAAAAGGTACCCCATTGAGTAACAAAGGTTGTCTTCTCCATGTCTTCGGGAGCCATCTTAATCTGATTATAACCAGAGAAACTATCCATAAAGGAGAATACCTTGTGTTGAGCGGTGTTGTCAACCAGAACGTCGATATGCGGCAGAGGGAAATCATCTTTGGGGCTCGCCCTGTTCAAATCCCTGTAGTCAACACACATTCGAACCTTACCATCCTTTTTTGGCACTGGAACCACGTTGGCCACTGTTGGCTGAAGATTTTGATAGTATTATTAGGAGCAAAGTAAATGGGACGTTTCGATTGAAATAAAACAAAACGTCATGTTTCGAAATAGTAGAAGCAATGCTTCGAATGAGCATATCAGAGCTTGGAGCTTCGAGTGACAGTTATGAGAATATATCCAAAGAAGTCTCGAAATAACAACAAGGTTGTGTCTAAGAAGTGCGTTCGAAGCGAAGAAGTGCCAAAACATTTGAAATTCAAATGCAAGCGGGATGTTCGAAATTTGAAATATATGCGCTGGAGCATTCGAAGACACGTGGAAGCAAGAGAGAGGCATTGCTCTGCATGTTCTGAACGTGGAAGAATCTTATAGCAAGACCGTTATGGTCGAAGTAGTATAAATAGAAGTCTTAGCATTAGGATTTCGTGTGTCATATCTATTGTACAAAATACTCAGTAAACATTCAAATTACCACATGGCTAGGGAAACGAATGCAAGAGCAATGTACGTATGATAACACCACATGTTTATGATTTAATGAAAACCCTTTATCATTTCCAGTACTTTCCTTATCTTTATGTCAATACCATTTACAAGTTTTTGCATCTAAAGTCTTTTTATTCGAAATCTTTTCACTGATGCCTTACATTTAAATGCTTTCCTTCCATTTTAAATACTTTACATTTCAGAAACTGTTATACATTTCATGCCTTTATCTTCAAGTTTTTACCCTTCGAACACCTTTTTCACTTAAAGCCATTTTACAGTTTTTCTTGCATTAAACGCTTTCTTCACATTTCGAATCTTTTACATTAACTGTGTTTTTACGTTTCAAAGTCATTTACTTGTCTTTTATGCAGTTTTTACATGTCTTTACAATTAACCTTTATTCATGCAATTTAGTTTCGCGCACATATATTTTGATTACACCTTTAGATCTTTAAGAGAGAAATCGAAATAAGTCAAACACCTACACAACATTCTAAATACCAACCATGAATACCTGTTTGATCATGAGAGTTACCCTAATGACCAACACGTCCTAGGATCAATCTAGTCGATCCTGCGAGTTACCAGAGAAATTGAATAACAGTCAGTAAGTTTATTCGATAGTTTGGAGGACTAGCGGTTGTTTACCAGAAATCACTGTAAACAAATTGGCACACCTAGTGGGACCAATAGTTAGACGTTACGGAATTTAGAACAGAAATAAAGATTGTTGAGACGTAACCATTACAAAAACGTTGGAACCTAAGAAGTTTGTTGTTTTATGAACCTGAGAAGTGGTAAAATAACCAACAGCAACCAACCCTTATCCAGAAGAAAACGTTTGAACAAGATGTCTAATTCTAACAATCAACAAGGGGAACAAAATGCCCCACATACAACAGGCACTAATGTGTCCGCTTCGATGGGAACATCTAATGTGATCCCTTCGAATGCACAGTCTATTGCGTCTTCTACCAGTAATATAGCCACTAATGGAGTAAGTGGCATATCAACTAATAGTTCGATCTTAGGAAATACTGTAACCATTGGTTATCCTGGGGGATTTGTTCCACCATCAGGGACACAAACCCATTTCGTCACTCCACTAATTAGACCACCCGGTTTCGATGGTAATAGAACCAGAAATTCCTCTTATGGAATGCCAACATCTTTTATGGCAGGTTTACACAATTCCACATCGAATTCATCACCACAATTGGGGTCTGGGTCTGGGGCGAATCAGTTTATGACAAATAACCAAGGGTCAGTGGGTTATAGCACAATGCTTATTTTAACCACAGAAAACCAGTTGGCTTTTAGGCAATTGATGGATGACAGTAACCATAATATGATAGGGGTATTAGCACAAACTATGCAGGAAATATTTGCCCCAATAGTATAAAATGTGACTGTGACAAACAGAGAAAACGCATATAACATGAGTTGAATAGCAGATTTCTTTGCTCCCCCAGAGAGGTGTAGGCAGAATCAGGCGGGAGTTCGAGCAAACATCCCTGTTATGGAACAAGTTGCTAACGACCCAACCTATAGACCACCTAGAGAAGAAGTTAACTTGGGGGCAAGGGCACAAAGGCTAGAAGCCCCAATGATCCCAGGCCCACAAATAGAAATTATGGAACCAGGGGCAAGGGTCGAAAGGCTGGAAGTCCCAGAGTTTCGAGAAGAACAACCTAGGGGGGTTGTCATGGTGGGTCTAAATCAAGATGCTGATGCTGTCGTTCATAGAATTCGAAACGATAACATCTTGGCAGAAAACAATTTAACCACCATGATAGAGAGAGTCATGGCCTAGAATGGCCTCAACACAGGAATTAGAAGGCCAAATTATGCTTCTCCTATATTAGATTGCATAATGCATACTGATTTACCACGGGGATATAAAGTCCCTAAATTTACAAAGTTCGCTGGGGATACCAATGAGTCAACAGTCGAACATATAGCCAGATATCTAACCGAAGCGGAAGATATAGCCAATAATGAAGACCTCAGGATCAAATACTACCCAAGTTCCCTGACTAAAAACGCCTTTACATGGTTCACCATTTTGCCTCCTGGGTCCATTGATACTTGGGCTCTTTTGGAGAGATTGTTCCATGAACAGTTTTACATGGGACAGTCAAAAATAAGCTTGAAGGAATTAGCCAGTGTCAAGAGAAAGTTCACTGAACCCATAGATGATTATCTGAATAGATTTAGGCTTTTGAAATCCAGATGTTACACAGTGGTGCCTGAACATGAGTTAGTCGAAATGGCCGCTGGTGGCTTGGATTACTCTATTCGAAAGAAACTAGACACTCAATATTTGAGGGACATGGCTCAGTTAGCCGACAGGGTTCGACAGGTCGAAAGGCTAAAGGCCGAAAAGGCCAGAGTCTTTAAAAATAATAAGAAGGAAAGGATCTCCTATGTTGGAACTGAGGAAGCAGAAGATTATCCTGAATTCGAATTCGAAGAGGTCGAAATCGACCTCGCTGAATTAAAACAGGCACCACCTTACTCCTGCAAATTATTAGTTCCCACGAAAGGGAAGGAGATTGTTGAAAATGAGAAAAGTGACAAATTCCCAAAGAAGGTTTATACCTTCGATGTCACTAAATGCGACGAGATTTTTGATTTACTTGTCAAAGATGGCCAACTCATTGTGCCATAAAACTTCAAAATACCTCCTTTAGATCAAAGAAAGAAGAGAGGATTTTACAAATATCATAGTTTCCTAGGCCACAAAACCTCACAGTGTTTTCTTTTCAGGGACCTAATTCAGAATGCAATCAAAGATGGCAGACTGAAGTTTGTTGATAAAGCAAAGATGAAAGTGGACGAAGATCCCTTGGACGTGGCAGACACCAATTACTCCGAGCCTGCATGCATTGGAGAGATTAACATGGTGGAAGCTGACCAAAGTGATGTCCCAATAGGAGAGAAAGGTACTGAAATTGAAAGCTGGGTGATAGTCGAAGTTGATAAGGAAGTCACTGAAGGCGTCCAGAAGCTACCAGAGACTTCGATTGAAGCAGCACCTTTAGCTGTTGCAGAAGAAATCCAGGCTATTGAAGGCCAGGAAAATCAAAACCAAGAATTGACACAGGTCACTGAAGGCCTGAGGCTGGAATTGGAGAAAGTCCAAATCACGAAGCCAACTTCCCCTCAGAAAGAGATATGGGACACTTTAGGGGAACCCAGTGGAAAATTTGACTATTTGGTCAAATATTCTGCCCCAGAGAGTTCAAAAGTCCACATTGAAGATATAAAACCCACAGGATGGGGAGATGATGAAGCTGAAGGGGAAGATGTTGAGGTAAACATGGTGGATATGGAGAGGCCTCGCTCTGAGATGGAGGAGGTAGAAAGATACTTAGAAAAAGAGAAGTATAAAATGGAGGATAATCGTGCTGGAGATGCTAGTCTTAAGGATTACCTCATGACATGCCACAAGGGAGATACAGGCATGATATTGTGCCCTAGGTGCAGCATCCTC
The DNA here is from genome assembly GCA_948472305.1 of Vicia faba. Taxonomy (NCBI): domain Eukaryota; kingdom Viridiplantae; phylum Streptophyta; class Magnoliopsida; order Fabales; family Fabaceae; genus Vicia; species Vicia faba. The sequence goes on from OX451737.1 coordinate 629,370,143, forward strand.
TGCAATCAGAGAATCGCTGCGAACTTCGAGAGGGTACAGAGGGCTCGAACTGGCAACAATTGGCGCCAGGATAACCAGCTATTCAGGTGTTATCCTAAGGCTGGAGAAAGTTTGCTGGAATTTGTGTTTCGTTTCTACAAAGGAGCAACCAAGTGCTTGATATGCCCAAGGTGTTCTGCTGTGTATGACCAAAGCATGGCCAGAGCCTTCGAAACGATTCCCTTCGCCCCTTGCTGGAACCATCAAGAAACTGTCCAGATGGGCCCACGTTTCGATAGCAGACACAAACAACGAAGGCCTGATAGTCCTCATCCCAAGGCTGCTCGAAGAGTGACGTTCAAACTCCCTGCTGAAGTGCCAACCGACAGATGGCTGCAAGTCAGAAATGACAAAGGCAAAGATAGATGGAGAAACACCGAACGAAATGCACGCCATACTATGACATACATGGGGCAATTCAACATAGCAAAAAGGGAAGAGGTAAGATTAGAGAACTACAAAGGGAGGAACCCCATGTCGAGATCCCAGTGGCGAAGGCAGCAGAGGATTTGAAAGGCTGAGAGGGAAGTTGTGGCCATTAAAGGGGCAACCTCAACAAGGAACCAAGGTGAATCTAGCACCAACAAACCCACACCAAAAAATCAAACTAAAGACAAACCCCCAGTTAATAGGAGGCTTTTCTCTGAAGTACAACTAGATGAACCAAAGGAATACACTCCAGGCCCAGAAGAAGACGAAGATATGATCACGGATAACTTCGAATCGGAGGGGGAGTCTTCGTTCAACCTAAACTGCAACGTGGTATCTGTGCTTCCCTGTGAATTTGGACAGGAAACTGAAATTGATGAATATGAGGAAGAAGATACCATAGATTTGATGAAGCATAGGCCTGTGTGCTACTATGTGATGGAAAATGGGGTTGTCGAGGAGCAAAATGCGTTCTTCGAACGTCCAGAACCAGCTATGAAGAACCATCTTAAGCCACTATTTATTCAGGCAAAAGTTGGTGCCCATGGCGTGAATAAGGTTCTAGTGGATGGGAGTGCTGTAGTCAATTTGATACCCCACTTCATGCTGAAAAGATTAGAGATCCGCAAAGGAGACATCAAGCCCCACAATATGGTTCTATCCAATTATGAAGGGAAAATGGGCAAAACACTGGGAGTGGTTCAGTTGGACTTGACAATAGGCTCAAGCTGTAGGCCCACCATGTTTATGGTGATCGAAGCCAAGGCCAACTACAACTTATTGCTGGGAAGGGAGTGGATCCATGGCGTAGGGGCAGTTCCTTCGTCAATGCATCAGCGATTAGTTCTATGGAGAGAAGATGGGATCGTGGAAAACATTGAAGCAGACCAGAGTTACTTCATGTCAATAGTCAATTTAGTTGACAAAAGGAATTATGACAAACATCTGGCAAAGATTGCTCTGTGTGTTCCAAATGATGAGATCAACGAAACCAGAAACGCCCACTACTATATGACCCTTCGCCATGATGGCCTATACTGGGATAGAAGTATAATCAGTGAAGAAGAGGGAGTCGAAAGTACTATACAAAGACGGCCAGCAGGCTGGGACTTCGACAACCTTATCCATGACTGGGTCCACCTTTTTTGAAAGGATTTCGGCCTATATGGCTGAGAACGAATCAAAGGCGGCCTTAGAGGCTGAAATAAATAAATTAGCTGTAAAGATGAACGAAATAAGTGGGGATGGCTCGAAATGCTCACCCTTTAAGGAACTTGAGATGGATCAAAGGTTGGACGCCATCTACGATAAAGAACCCTTAGGCTTCGAAAGGGACCCCATAGACTCAGGTGCCAAAATGTTGGCGCAGGATCCACTCGAAGAAGTCAACTTAGAGGATGAAAACACGAAAAGAATAACCTACATAAGTGCAAAACTTAGCCCATGCCTCAAGCAGGAAGTAATAGAAGTCCTCAAGAAAAACAAAGATTGTTTCGCATGGGATTATGACGAAATGCCTGGTTTAAAGAGGGAGTTGGTCGAACACAGATTGCCAATCAAAGATGGCAAGAAGCCCATCAAACAAACTCCTAGAAGATTCGCACCAGCGGTTCTCACAAAGATTAAAGCTGAGATCGAAAGGTTGATGCTTTGCAAATTCATCAGAACCACAAGGTACGTTGAATGGTTAGCAAATATAGTACATGTTATTAAGAAAAATGGTTCTTTAAGAATTTGCATAGATTTTAGGGATTTAAACACTGCAACCCCTAAGGATGAGTACTCCATGCCTGTGGCAGAAATGCTAGTAGACTCTGCTGCAGGGTTCGAATACTTGAGTATGTTAGATGGATACTCTGGGTATAATCAGATTTTCATTGCTGAAGAAGATGTTGCCAAGACAGCATTTCGTTGCCCATGAGCCTTAGGCACCTACGAATGGGTGGTGATGCCTTTTGGTTTAAAGAACGCTGGGGCAACTTATCAAAGGGCAATGAATTCGATTTTTCATGATTTCATTGAAACCTTTATGCAGGTGTATATTGATGATATAGTCATCAAATCTATATCTGCAAAAACACATTTGCATCATCTGAGCCAATCATTCAAACGAATGAGAAAATATGGCTTAAAGATGAATCCCCTTAAATGTGCATTTTTTGTGCAGGCTGGAGATTTCCTTGGTTTTGTGGTTCACAAGAAAGGGATTGAGATCAACCAGAACAAAACCAAAGCCATAATGGAGACGAAAGCACCTATGTCAAAAAGGGAGTTGCAATCTCTGCTAGGGAAGATTAATTTCCTCAGAAGATTCATTTCGAATCTGAGCGGAAGAACCCAAGCCTTCTCTCCGTTGCTTCGTCTAAAGCAAGGCCAAGCCTTCGAATGGAACGAAGCCCATCAGGAGGCATTTGACAGGATAAAAAGATACCTCTCTCAGCCTCCTATCTTGTCTCCACCTTCATGGGGGAAGCCCGTGAGATTGTACATATCTGCCTCTGAAGTTAGTATAGGTAGTATGTTAACACAAGAAGATAGCAATGGTATCGAAAGAGCCATATACTATTTAAGTAGAGTACTAAATGATGCAGAGACCAGATATAGAAATTTAGAAAAGCTATGTCTCTGTTTGTATTTCTCTTGTATGAAACTCAAGTATTATATAAAGCCTGTTGATGTTTATGTTTCATCTCATTTCGATGTCATTAAACACATGCTTTCAAAACCAATAATGCATAGCAGAGTTGGTAAATGGGCTTTAGCCTTAACAGAATATTCTTTAACTTTCATGCCTTTAAAAGCTGTGAAAGGCCAAGTGATTTCTGACTTCATTGTGGACCATTCATTGGTTGAGCAGACTGTCATGAGTTATGTTGAAATGCAACCATGGAAATTATACTTTGATGGTTCAACCCACAGGAATGGAAGTGGTGTTGGAGTCCTTCTAATTTCTCCTGAAGGAATTCCAACAAAATTCAAGTATAAATTAGATGGTCCTCATTGCTCAAACAACGAAGCTGAGTATGAAGCGCTCATTGTTGGACTTGAAGCTTTGTTGGAATTTGGGGCAACTAGAGTCGAAATTAAAGGAGACTCAGAATTAGTGGTCAAACAAATTACAAATGAGTATAAATGCATAAAGGGAAACTTGATGATATACTTCGTCATAGTCAACAGGCTACTTAGGAAATTTGAATACATGGATATTCAACACATACCAAGAATAGAGAACCAAGAAGCAAATGACTTAGCACAGTTAGCTTCGGGTTATAAAGTTTCTGTCAGGAACTTTGAGGATTTAGTTGAACTAAGGGGTAGAGTTATGGTTACTAGATTCACACCATCAGATCTAGAAAGTATGAAATTGGGATATGCTGAGAAACAGGGATTCAAAATATTAGCCATAAACACTTTATCAGATGCAGATTGGCGAAGTCCACTGGTGAGTTATTTAGCAAACCCAACTCTGAATGTGGATAGAAAGACAAAATACAGAGCATTATCATATCTCCTCATGGGGAACGAATTGTTCAAAAAGACCCAAGAGGGCGTATTATTGAAATGCCTAGGAGAAAGTGAGGCATACTTAGCATTGTCAGAAGTCCACAATGGGGCATGTGGAGCACATCAAGCAGGTCATAAAATGAAATGGATGTTATTTCGATACGGCATGTATTAGCCTAGCATGCTCAAAGATTGTATAGACTTTGCTAAAGGATGTGAGGAATGTCAGAAGCATGCAGGGATTCAAAATGCCCCTGCAAGTGATTTGCATTCGATCATCAAACCATGGCCATTTAGAGGATGGGCATTGGATTTGATAGGAGAAATAAATCCTGCTTCGTCTAAAGGACAGAAATATATCTTGGTAGGAATAGATTATTTTACCAAGTGGATCAAAGCTATACCATTAGTAGTTGCTGATCAAGAGGCTATTATTGAGTTTATACAGAAGCACATTATCTATAGGTTCGGATTGCCAGAGAGCATAACCACAGACCAAGGCTCTGTGTTTACTGGTAGAAAGATGCAAGAATTTGCCCAAGAAATGGGGTTTAGATTACTAACATCAACGCCATATTATGCTCAAGCAAATGGTCAAGTCGAAGCTGCCAATAAAGTGATAATAGAGTTAATCAAGAAACATATTGGTAAAAAGCCAAGGAACTGGCACAAAACTTTGGACCAAATACTATGGGCCTGTAGAACATCTCCTAAGGAAGCTACTAACACTACGCCTTTCCAACTCACATTTGGTCATGATGCAGTGCTGCCAGTAGAAATTCATCTACAATCAGTTCGAATTCAAAGACAAAACGAAATCCCAGCTGCATTATATTGGGAGATGATGATGAATGAATTAGTTGAGTTGGACGAAGTTAGATTACATGCATTGGAAATATTGATAAGACAAAAAGAAAGAGTGTCCAGGACATATAACAAAAGGGTGAAGAGAAAAGCATTCATTATTAATGACTTAGTCTGGAAAGTCATATTGCCCATGGACAAGAAAAATAAAACATTAGGTAAATGGTCACCTCATTGGGAAGGACCTTTTCGAATACTAAAGGTACTCTCAAACAATGCATATGAAATCGAAGAATTGACGGATGATAAACGTATCCTAAAGGTTAATGGGAAATATTTAAAGAAATATAAGCCATGCCTGCAGGAGATTCGAATAGTAACAACGTAACCAAGATATTATAAATGCCAAAATGGCAATATGGGATGCCAAAATGGCGTTGTTCGAATATTACATATAAAAAACCAAATCGTAATCAAATAAACACTGAAATTTAGAAATAAGAATTATTCTTCAATCTGTTGAAGGTACTTCGAAAAGATTCAAGTCTCTGTTGAGCAAAACGCCTGGCTCCCTCCAAGGTTGCCACTTCTCCCTTGAGTTGTTCTGCAGTTTCCATTTCTGCAAGCCCCTGGTTGAGAAGCTCTTCGAATTGGTTACCAGCAGTATTGGTTTCGAAGGCTATTTGTTGTTCTTCAGCCTCTTTAACTTTCTGTTGAAGCTCCTGAATCTTCCTTTCCCAGAGAAGGATGGACTCAGCTCGAGCCTCATAATCAGTTTTTGCTTGCTTTAGATGCATAGCTTGATCCTCAGCTTCTTGAGAGAGTTTCGAAGCTTGTTCATAAGCAGCATCCATTGCAGTGCGTTTTTCTTGAACCTTTTTGGAAGCAGGTTCATCTTGGAGAAGGTAACCAGTTACGTTGTCCAGCAAAGATTGAAGATCGAACAAGATAGTACTAACTGGCAAGGAGCAGGTAGCAAGGTTGACTTTTGTAAGCAACTCCTTCATAGTGTAGCAAGCAGTGCTATCCTGTTTGAGCACTTCGAATATATACACATTAAGAATTGTTTTCCTAATCCTGTTAAGAAGTACAATTCTTTCATCTGTGGGAAGAGGATAGCTAGTCGAACTTGTGCCAGCCCTAGCAAGTGGAATGTCCCTTTGAGCCAGCTTCGCCTTCATGTACCCAATAGGGTCATTTCGTCTCAGGAGTGCAAGCTCCTCGTCAGTCATTCGAGACAAAGACGGTTGAGGGAGTTCCACACGTAGGGGAGTCACGTCCATTTCGACTTCCATAGGTTTGTTGGTTGTGGCACCATCCCCTTCATTCGTTTCGTGCTCATTATCTTCTTCATCGTCATCCAAGTCCACCACTTCGATGTCTTCTTTTTCGCTGCTATTTGCATTGGACTCTGTCCCAGCAGTCGAACCATCGTTGGCATCCTCCTCCTCAGACTCTTCTTCTGCAGATTCTTCGTTTCTTTGACCAGAATCAGCTTTCTCTCCTTCAGCATGAGTATCCTTTGGGTCCTCTTGAAGGGTTTCAAGAGGGGACTTTTGAAGAGAAGTTCTTTGCAAATCCTCTGCAGATTCATGAAGTGGTGTTTCATTTGTCTCTTTTAGAGGAGGGGAAGTACTCTGATCATCCTGCTGCTCAGAAGTCCCATCCAGAACCGCCATATTGGAGGAACCTTTGTTCTGTACAAGGTTGTTGGAGTCTCCTTGAGGAGAGGAGTTGAGCGGAGCAGCAGCTTTTGATGGTGAGGTCGAAGTGGTAGAGGCCGGATTTAAGATATTCTGCAAGGAGCGAAAGAATATTAAAAGCATGCACCAAGGTAATGAGAAATTATTTCCAAAAATTTAAAGTTCAATTTACCTGTGGACTCTCGGAAGAGAGGTTGCTAGCTATGCGTTCCAACATTACGTTGGAGGTCGAAGATGGAATTTTGGATTTGGGTGAGGGAGCAGCATCCCTGGAATCGAGTCCAGAGACACTAGTTGGTACAGCGCTCTTTGAAATATCCTTCTTCTGCTTCTTCTTCGAAGCAGCTGGTAAGTTTCCTCCAGCCTTGGAATCTTCCCCAGTGGTGTTTGATTTTCGCTTCTTTGGAGTGGTAGGCGGAAGTTTGTTGGTCTGAAAAGATTTAAACAAAGAGTTAGATGCAAATCATGAAACATTAGTGAATTCGAAACATCAAGGCTAAGTGATTACCTGTGGAGTTGGAACACTGGTTATTGTTGGTGTTGTTGTTGTTGTTGCAGCAATGGTTGTTGTTTCGGATGGAGTCACATTGTCAGTGGTTTCGATAGAGGCTTGAGAGGCGCTCCCTTCTTTCGACTTTGAAGCGGCTGTCTTTATCCTGATGGCTGAAAATCGAAACAATTAAGGTAAAGGTTAAAGATATGGAAAATGAAAAGCGTTTGGGATTTTCCCAAGCATTCGCACCTGTGTCTTGATCAGATTTAATCGACATGGCAGAAAGGTCATAGCAAAGATGTCCTGGGAAATCGTGGAGCCAGTGTCGAGCCCATGTCACAGTCTCAGATGGCTTTGGTTTCTTTTGAAGATGTTTGAACATTTCTTTGCAAGTGAACCACCAAAGGTATGGAGGAAACCAAGCCAGAGCCAGTTCTGAGGTAGGTAATCTAGGAAATTTAGGTGGGTGCATTTCGAATGCCAACCTATACCTATCCTCAGGTGACAACCCTGAAGGAAGTTTTAACTTAGAAACTTTTTGTTTGAATTTTTCCTTCAAGGTCTCAGCCGCTTGATGCACAGTGGATTCCAAGTGTGTGGGATCATAAGTAGTTTCGAAATAATTTTGAAAAGCTTTAATCTCTTTGGCATGAGTGAACATACCTTTCTTGGATGGTACCTGCACATCGAAGGCATCAGTTAGTTTCTGCTGAATAGTAAGAGTATCGAACATATAAGTCTGATAAAACTTTGTCCACCATTCCAGAAACCCCTTTGTTGTAAGGTGGGTAGGTTCGAAAGTTATTAGCTCAAACTGGGCAAAGCCTTGGTATTGTTCTTGCTGTAGTTTGGCTTCCCGTGCCTTGAAGGTTCACCCAGAGGTAATGGCACTCTCAGTTTGAAATAAGGGTTCAGGAATTAGTTGGCATAAGCCAAACTGTCTCGAAACAAAATTTGGCTGGTAAGCGAAAAGGAAAATCTGATTCTTGGCAGGAGTTATTCTTGAAGAGATTAGTCTGGGTAGCAAAAAGGCTCTCCATACATCTTGAATCTCTTTGCTCTTGACAGCTTCTGAGAGAGCCATGGTGAACCATGAAGGTCCATGAGCCCTTGAAGCAAAAGGTGCCATGGTCTCTTCGAACTTATGCCTCTTGGAGAATATCATGATGTATTTTGAGAATAGGACTTTGAAGTCGTCCTTATCATCATTTGGGGTTAGTCTTCGCAGCCGAGTGCCTTCGATCATTCTATCCGTTATTTCAGGGTCTTGTTCAGCAATGGTGTTGGCAGTTGACAAGGAAGGTTCGAACATGGCATTTAGCCATAGCTGAAGTAACCAAAAAGGACCAGCTAACAGGATGTTCTTGGAGGTGTGAGATTTTAGGCTCGAAACAGCTGACCTTAGGCTTTCATAAAGATCAACTAGTAGCAATTCGCTCAAGCACACTCTTCGATTCTCGTGCAAATCTCTAGCTAGAGGAATAAACCTACTGGCTACCTGTAGGGATCTACTGCAAAAGACATATCTTGACAGCCATAAGGTAAGGAAAGCAATGTGTTCTACATCAGACACACTGTCTCCTTCAGCATGGTAGTGGCTGATAAACTTTGAAAAGCTTGCTAGTTTGACTTCGAAGTCGATTATACTCGAATGTTCTTTGTTGTCAGGGATATATGTTTCTCCTACTGGTGATAGCCCAGTGATGGCCGCTATGTCAAAGAAGGTAGGGGTAATCATTCCACCAGGGAGATGGAAAGTATTATAAGTACTATCCCAGAAATATAGGGACGCGAATAACAATGGGTGGCTGTAAGTAAAACCTGGCTTCGACAGCTTAATCAAGTTGTAGATACCTAATTCTTCCCATTGCTGGGATTTCTTAGCTTCTACCTTATTGAACCAGTTTTGATAAGCAGTGTCGGAGGTGGGGCAAGATCGAAACGGTTTGAAGTTATTCTTTACATAGTCCAATACAAAAGGGTCCTTAGGAGGAACAATTGGATTTTCCACGGTGTTTGATTCAGAAGATTCTATTGCCTTAGGGGCGTCCATTTTATTAAACAGGGGTTTGAAATTATAGCAAACTGGGAAAATTTTCCTGGTGTCTTTTAAAATTTCAAAAACTGTAAGAGGGCCCATTAAAGCTAACCTCTTACCAGCAGCGTGTTTACCTTGGTTATTGGTAAACAACCGCTGATCCTCCAAATGGTTACTTATTTGGTTACTCGCAGGATCGATCAGATTGATCCTAGGACATAGGTTGATTTTGAAGTTTTGATTAAATTGGATATTGGTTAAATGACAATAAAACAAGAGGCTTTAAGTAAATTGCATGAAGAAAGGACTTGGTAAAATAAATAAGGCTTTAAATGAAAGGGTTCGACAGGAAAGTAAAGAAGAAAGCAAGTAAATTTCTGGAAAAGTAAATGACTTTGATTAATAAAGTTGGTGTTTCACACATACATTTCTCAACAATTCTTTCTCACACGCTGGGTACTCGAATCTATATGAGTGACTTTGTATAGAATTGTGAACACACGCGAGAAACTACATGACTACTACTATTTATACTAAAACATCCCAAGTAACCGTCGGGCAGTTACACTGCTTCGAGATGATTCCACTTGGCACGTTCTCAACGTTCGACGCTCCAGATCTTTGCACGTTGCACTTGGTAACCGCTGGAAACCGTTTTCCCTCCAAACGCTTGAATTTCAAACCGTTCCACTCTGAACCATCGAACACCTTTGTCGAGAAGCATCTTCGACGAGAAACACCTTCGACGTCGAAGGCAACCAACTTCTCCCTTGGAAGAAATCTTCTAAGTACCTTGCCATCTTTCGATGGGCATTTCGACGGACCTAGCTGGTCGAAAACATCCTTCAGCTTTAATGGCTGACATTAATGAAACAAGGGTGTCGAATTTAGGAGCCAACAAATTGCCCCCCAAGAATGCCTTATTTCGACTCTGAAAGAAAAAGGCATTCTTTGAAACGCCATTCAACACCTGTCTTTTCACGCTTAGTCACAAATTAAATTGTGCACTTTTTGTTGTCTTCTACCAACCACTGGAAATCCCAAGAAAACCATCATTTATCCGTACCTAAGACGTCACCTCAGTACGGCGTGCAGTGCCAAACGTCATTTCAGAATTTGTCATTATGACAATTCCCAAAAACGAGGACGCACGCTGCGCCCCTCTATTTCTGCAGAACGGCTAAAACAACAGGGGGATGCCACGTGTCCCACTATCTCCTGCAACATTAAATGGCATTTAATGTCCTCGGTTTTGGGGATTTTCCCCTACTACTATAAATAGCAGTAAATACCCACTGTGGGACTTTTTACGCTATCTAGCTTTCAGACTTCTCCATTTTCATACAAACTTGTCATCTTTGCAAAAACCCATTTTCCTTCACTTCGTCTTCATCCTCACCATTAACAATGGAATCTGGTCCCTCCAATGCTCCTAGCGCCACTGTACCATCTGGAAACGTCAAACCTAAGGTTTTCGTCACCGCTCCAGTAGTAACTTCCACGGGCCAACGAAGGGTCCCTGAACCCTTGGACATCGTTGTTCGTGATGCTTACTCACACCACCTTATGATCCCGGTTGGATACTCCAACCAGATCTTTGTTATGTCTGGCCCCTTGTATCCAAGTATTGCTGAGGCCATGAAGATCAAGAGTTATTTTCCGGTAGTTGAGAGACTCAAACCGGTTGCATGCGCCAAGAAAGACGCAGAGGATAATGAAGACCCTGCTAAAGAGAAAATCGACCTCCGTTTCTTCAACAAAGGTGTTAGGGCTTTCAGGTCTGGCCCTAGCCTTACTCCTGATTACGTTGCTTGGCTGGAAAAAATGGAGAAGTGTCAAGCTTCGATCTGGAAAGATATGGGGATTTTCGACCTGGTCATGCTGTCGAAGACGGGTCTGAACTATTCTCCAGAGATGCTGATAGCTTCTCTACTTTTCTGGGACTACTCCCACTTCACTTTCCATCTTCCCTGTGGAATGTTGACTCCTACACTCTTCGATGTGGCCGCTATCACTGGCCTTCGACCCACCGGGGATTACTTCGATCCGGAGGAGATGTCGGAGGATCAAATTGGGTTCTCTGCCACAAAACCAACCTACACCACCTTCATCAATCACTATCACGACAGGTCGACAGATACTGTGTCGGATGTCAAACACATTGCGTTTATAGCCTTATGGCTGACACGCTTTGTATTTTGCTCGAAGTCCTTACAGGTGACCAAGAAGATGGTCACTCTCGCCACTCAACTCCATCATGGCCAAATATCTGTTTGGCAGAATTGATTTTGGCTAGCCTCTACGATTCGATTAGTAATGGGGCGACTCTTCTGAAGATTATCGAGAACAGGGCCAGTTTGCTGCTTGCTGGACCTTTTTGGCTGCTCCAACTGTGGCTCAATGCCACCTTCGAATCTTTCCTGCCTAAGAGGGTTCAAATAAATGAGCAGGCTCCAGAGATAGCGAACAGACGCGTCGAAGGAACCAGACTGGCTCTGTTGACTCCTATGGAAGATGGACTGGAGCTTCAGCAAACTTTCACCAACTTCGTTCTGATGTTTGCTCGAAGGAAAGAGTTTGCTTCGACTATGGCTCCGTTTGCTCGACGGAAGGTAGGCCCAGCGTGGTTCACAAGGCCACATCCTAGGACGTCGAGCGGTCCTCAAGTTGACGAACATACAGCAATGTGGGAGGCGTTCCTCACACCAAGGATCATGCCTCTTCGATTCAGGAGCTCTAAGACTCACTTGAGTCTAATTGCATATCAACCAAACCTGGTGTCTCGCCAGTTTGGTATTATTCAAACCCTACCTTCTCCAATTTTTCCAAGAGAGAAGTCTATGTTGTACTTCTGCAATGACTACACCGAAGAAGCTGCCACTAAACATATCGGAAGATATGCTGGTCGAACAGTTCTCTCGTTGTTTGACTACCAGCTCAACTTTCTTTGCTCACCATCCTTCAAGGAGTGGTGGAAAAGTTATTACGCTGAGGAGTTTTTCGACGAGAAGGACTTCGTGGATGAGCTTCAGAAATCTTTTGTCCTCGTCTTGGACAAAATAAAGAAATGTAAGTTCATCCTCTCACGTTACTTTGTCTTTCTCTTTCGACTGTTAGCCTGTTAACTATTTTATTTGCTTTCAGTTGTTCGAAAGCCTGCAGCCAAGAAGGCTGCAGAAGGCCACCAGGGAGGAGGCCCCTCAACAAAACCTCCACCGCCGGCGAAGACTATAGCGCCGGCGAAGACCACAACAAACCAACAGGGGGAAGGCCCTTCGAAAAAGCCTTCTGTATCGGTAACCAGACTTTCATTATTTTCTTCTGGCTTTCGATTTTTGACTTTCGATGCAATTGCTAAATCGAATTCCCATTGATTTTTTAGGCACCTTCGCCCAAGAAACGACCAGCACTGGTGGTCGAATCTGGGAGCGACGAAGAAGATGATTCTCCCCCTGCTCCTCTAAAAAGGCGAAAGCTGACGAAGGACGCTCCTGCTCCCGCTCCTGAGGGTCGAACAATTAGAATAAAGGTTGCTGGGAGAAAGCTCAGGCCACCTCCAGTAATCATTGAGGAGCCATCGGAGGAGGAATTAAACGTTCTTCTCAATAAGCCAGTCGAAAGCGACAATTCCAGCCCTGGGGCTGAAGCTAATTTACAGGTAATCTCTCAGACCTCTTTGTAACTTAGGTGTAGATACCTGCATTCGATTATGTCTCTTTCGAATTTTGAAGATTCTTCTTCTTTTTTTTTTTTTCCAGGACACCACTGAAAGCTCACCGCCAAGGACTTCTGAAACATTGGAGTCTGCTGAACTCAGCAGGCCACAAGAAAAAGGCTTGGAGAATGACGAAGCCCATACTGAAATAAATGAGGCCAATGCTGAGACGGTAGAAAAACCAGCAGAAGATCCTCAAACGGAAGAACAACAGCCAAAAGAGGTTCAGGTGGTGGATCTGTCGGAAGAGAATCGTGACGAAGGGGGCCATGGCAATGCTGGCGAAGAGAATCAAGATGCCGCTGGCGAAGAAAACCAAGGTGACGCCGGCGAAAGACAACAAGATGACGCTGGCGCTTCCACAGTCCAAGTCGAAGGGAATCCAGTCGAGGCAACTGTCACTCCACAGCCTCAAACCCAAGACAATGCTGTTGCAAGGGCTGTTACCTCAACAAAGCACAGATCGAAAGAGGACTTAGAACTCTTGAAGAAAACTGACCCCGTCAGCTATCTCAACGCCATCATCGAGAGCAAGAGTTCGTCTGATGCTAGTCAGGAGGTTCCTACCCTGTCGGGGAAGTCCACTGAAACTTCTCCTCTCGATGAAGCTTTGGCGAAGGTTAAGGCTCAGTTTTTCAAGAAGGACTTGATGAAAGCTTTGGAGGGGGACCCTACTGCTCCATCATACTTGAGGGATGTTTTGAATGCTGTCGACTTGTTAGCTGTAGCTCCAGAAGTTTCAGGCTTGATCATGGAGTTACACTCCATTATTGATCAAGTCTCAGCAGATTATAGGCGACAAAGGGGCTTTAATAGTCAGCTTGAGGTGTTATATGGCAAAAGCTCTTCTGCATGGACTGCTGTTTCGGAGATAACTTCTCGAATTGCGGAGTTGTCGAAGCAAAAAACATCTACACAGGAAGAAGTTGATGCCATCGATCGAGAGAATGCTTCCTTCAGGGCACAAATCGAAGAAATAGAGGCTAAGATAAATGCCAACACTAAGCGCAAGGAGGAACTCCTCTCGACCGTCCCAGACACCGAAAGTCAAACTGAAATCAAACAAGGCCTAGAATTTGCTGAGAAAGCCCAAGGCTTCGACGATCAGATTGCCAAACTTGTGCAGGCGAATGCCTGGTGCAAGAAAAGATTGGAGCTGCAGCAAATCAAATACCTTCGACTCAAGGACTCTATTCCCTTTTGATTGATTCTGCTTCTTAACACATTTTGTAATCTGTATTCGACAACATTGCCATCTTGGTTAAAATTATAAAAATTTTCCATTTTGGCTTTTTTATGGTTAATTTAGTCTTGTTATTTTATTTTTATCTCTTGGAGTGTAGGTTTGTATTTTTTCAAATATTTACCATTTACTCTCAAGAGCCTTTTATCTTCACCTAACTCTTCGACTTCATAGGCTCCACCAGAAAAAGTCTGGATAACTCTGAATGGTCCTTCCCATTTGGGTGACCATTTTCCCATGCTTCGATCCCTTCGATCCATGGGAAGAATCACCTTCCAAACTAACTCTTCAGGCGAAAATACCTTAGGTTTCACCTTTTTATTATAAGAGTCTTCTACTCTTTTCTTCTGAAGCCTGAGTAGGTCAAGAGCGCGCAATCTTTCTTCGTCTAAATCTACTAGTTCGTCTAACATCATATTCCAATAAATTTCAGAGGGAATATCATAATGTCTCTGAACCCTTGCAGACTGAAGACAAATTTCTGCTGGCAACACTGCATCATGGCCAAAAGTTAGCCTATATGGTGTTGTACCTGTGGCTTCTTTTGGAGACGTTCGACAAGCCCACAAAACCTGGTCTAACGTCTTATGCCAGTTTTTTGGTTTCTTCCCAACATGCTTTTTTATCAAGCCAATCACTACTTTGTTTGCCGCTTCGACTTGACCATTTGCCTGTGCATAATAAGGCGTTGATGTTAGGAGTTTGAACCCTGTTTCCTGAGCGAATTCCTGCATCTTTCGACCAGTGAAAACTGATCCTTGATCAGTTTTTATAGTCTCAGGGATTCCATACCTAAAGATAATGTTCTTTTGAATAAATTCAATGACATTTTCTTGGTCTACATTGACTAAAGGGATAGCTTCGATCCACTTAGTAAAATAATCAATGCCTACCAGTATATACTTCTGACTCTTTGATGATGCTGGTCGAATCTCTCCAATGAGGTCCAACGCCCATCCTCTAAAGGGCCAAGGCTTCACTATCGAGTGAAGTTCGCTTGCTGGTACGTGTTGGATGCCTGTGTGGACTTGACATTCTTGGCAACCTTTGGCGAACTCAACACAATCTTTCAGCATAGTGGGCCAGTATAGTCCTTGTCGAAACAACAACCATTTCATCTTATGGCCTGCTTGGTGAGCTCCACATGCTCCAGCGTGCGTAATCGAAAGGGCTATGTATGCCTCAGTTTCACTTAAGCATTTTAGCAACACCCCTTCAGGCGTCTTCTTGAATAACTCATTACCCATGAGTACATAACTCAACGCCCTGTACTTTGTTTTTCGTTCTGTCGAAGCTCCTGGATTTTGAAGATAATCCACAATGGGTTTCCTCCAATCTTGCTCTGACAAATTATCTATGAACGAAATTTCGAAGTTACTTTGATCAGCATATCCTAGCCTTGTCGATTCCAAGTCCGTTGGTGATAGACAAGTTGCTTTTATCTTTTCTCGAACTTCGATTGCTCTTTGTAATCTCGTTTTTGAAATCTTATGCCCAGATGCAATCTGTGCCAAGTCGTTGGCTATTTGATTTTCGACTCTGGGTATGTGTCGAATATTGACTGTTTCGAATTTTTTCAATAAACGATTTGCTATCACGAAGTACATAATGAGATTCTCTCTTATGCATTTATATTCCTTTGTGACTTGCTTAATGACTAACTCTGAGTCTCCCATTATTTCGACTCGAGTTGCCCCCAATTCCAACAATATTTCAAGGCCAGTAATTAGAGCTTCATACTCAGCCTCATTGTTCGAACAAGAACCTGATATCTTGTACTTGAATGTTGTTGGAATTTTTTCTGGAGAAATGATCAAGACTCCTACCCCTGTTCCATCTTTATGGCTGGAACCATCGAAGTAGAATTTCCAAGGTTCTATCTCCACATAATTAATATCCTCAACTTGAATTGAGTGGTTGACTATAAAGTCTGCAACCACTTGCCCTTTCACTGCCTTAAGAGGCATAAAGGTCAAGGAGTATTCAGTTAATGCTAATGCCCACTTGCCAATTCGACTATGCAAGATAGGTTTCGACAACATATACTTGAAAACATCAAAATGAGACGAGACATACACATCAACTGGTTTTATATATTGCTTGAGTTTTGTACAAGAGAAATACAGACATAGACACAATTTTTCAACTTCACTATATCTAGTTTCTGCATCGTTCAAAACTCTACTAAGATAGTAAATGGGTCTTTCGACTCCATTCTCATCTTCTTGGGCTAACATGCTTCCCAAAGTTTTGTCGGATGCAGCTATGTACAATCTCATACTCCTATTGCTACAAGGAGGCACCAAAATAGGTGGCTTAGTGAGGTACCCTTTGATTTTGTCGAAGGCTTCTTGTTGCTCTTGCCCCCATTCGAACCCCTCTTTATTCAGTCGAAGTAAGGGTGAAAAGGCCTGAGCTTTCCCACTTAGGTTAGATATAAATCTCCTCAAGAAATTTATCTTGCCTAACAGAGATTGCAGTTCCTTCTTATTCGATGGCGCTTTCGCTTCCAGAATTGCCTTCGTCTTGTTCTGGTTTATTTTGATTCCTTTCTTGTGGACAACGAAGCCCAAGAAATCTCCAGCTTTTACACAGAACGCACACTTCAAAGGGTTCATCTTCAGACCATGTTCTCTCATTCTTTCGAATGATTGTCGAAGGTGGTCAATATGATTCTTCCTGGAAACAGATTTTATAACAATGTCATCAATATATACTTGCATAAAAGTGTTAATAAAATCATGGAAGATAGTATTCATTGCTCGCTGGTACGTTGCCCCAGCGTTCTTTAGGCCAAAAGGCATCACTACCCATTCGTAAGTGCCTAGGGCCCCAGGGCATCGAAAAGCTGTTTTCGACACATCCTCTTCAGCAATGAATATTTGATTATATCCTGAATAACCATCGAGCATGCTCAGGTATTCATAGCCAGCGGCAGAATCGACTAGCATCTCCGCCACAGGCATAGGATATTCGTCTTTGGGTGTAGCAGCATTCAAATCTCTGAAATCTATGCACACCCTTAATGTACCATTTTTCTTAATTACTGGCACAATGTTTGCAATCCATTCGACATACCTTGTAACGCGTATGAATTTGCATTTCAGCAGTCTTTCGACTTCCGTTTTGATCTTCGACAGTATTTCTGGAGCGAAGCGTCTTGGATTTTGTTTGATTGGCTTCTTCCCAGGTTTGATTGGCAACTGAAGTTCTACCAATCCTCTGTCGAGACCAGGCATTTCGTCGTAATCCCATGCAAAACAGTCCTTGAACTCTTTCAGCAATTGGATTACTTCCAACCTTAGTTCTGGGTCAATTTTGGCGCTGATGTAAGTTGGCCTTTTCTCTTACCCTTCGCCTAAGTTGATTTCTTCTAAAGGATCTTGCGCTAACATTTTAATGTTGTTCTCCAAGGGGTCCTTTTCGAAGCCCAAAGGCTCATCGTCATAGATGGCGTCGAGCCTCTGTTCCTGCATTTCTTCTTGCATGATATCAGGGGGTTCTGGATCGAAATCCTTTCCTGGACCTGCAGCAGATAACTGTTGATCATTGGCCTGTGTGGCCATGTACTTTACTTCGGCTTCGAGAGCCGTTATCATCTTAGTTTTGGCTACATAAGCCGAAATTCGCTTCAAAGATTGTGACTCAGTCATTTGTTAGAACAAAGTTTGAATCTACTACCCTATATTTAAGTTTTGATGATAACAAAGTGAAAAGATATAGTATTTATAAGTTTCATGTATGAACTATCTGCTGCCTAAAATTATTATGTTCTGACTTGCAGATACTCTGATTGAAATAAGCAAGATCACATCTATTCAGCATCAGAACTTGATTTCAGACACCAGCATCAGAAGTTGCTACATCAGAATGATAAAATCAGATGATCAACTCACGTACATGCTGAAGCTTGATGAACAAGACTGCGCTCAACACTCTGATAAAGAAACACAATAGTTCATCAGCAGCGAAGCAGAGTCAGAATGAGCCAAGCCAGAACTTGCATTAAGTAAGCAACGGCACTGTGCATTGAAAGCGAATTAATTCCAACGGCCTCATTCCAGACAAGATCTGCTCAATAAGGAAAGCTTGTTATTAGCATTGAATCAAGAATATTGCATCCAACGTTCATCATCCCAATGCTATATAAACAAGGCTTTGAAGATTGAAATGGTTAATGCTCTCCAAATCTCTACACGCACAAAAGCTGAACCATAATCTTCGTTCTACCAGTTTTGCTAAACCACACACTCTGATATTCCATCACTGTTTAGCAATCTAGTTTCTAAGCTTCAATTGGTGTATACATCACAGTTGTGATAAAGTTTTGTAGAAAACATCCACACACATAGTTTTATCTCTTTGTAAGAAAGTGTTACCTTGACAAACCGGGTTGTGGTTTGAATCAAGAAGGCTTTAGCAGTTGTTAAAGCAGTCTGTAATATTCAGTTGAATATAGTGGATTAAGACCTCGTTGGAGAGAGGCGAAATCACCTTGACGGGTGGACTGGAGTAGTTTGAGATCAAACGAACCAGGATAAAAATATCTTGTTCATTGCTTTAGATTTCAGTTTTACAATTCAACCCCCCCTTCTTGTGTTTTTCACCACTTCAATTGGTATCAGAGCGCCTGGTTCTGAGCTAAAACACTTAACCGTGTCAGTACAAGATCCAGCGTCAGAAAAACACAATGGCAGGAAACAATTCTCACATCAGCAATGACAACAATGAGGACAGAGACAGATTCAGTGGCAAACCTCCAGTCTTTGATGGAGAAAACTTTGATTACTGGAAAGACAGAATTGAAAGCTTCTTTCTGGCACATGATGCTGATCTGTGGGATATGGTGACAGATGGATACACGCACCCTGTGAATGCAAGTGGTCAGAAGATTGATAGAAAAACAATGTCTGATCAACAAAAGCGTGACTTCAAGAATCACCACAAGGCCAGAACCATCCTCCTCAGTGCCATCTCCTATACTGAGTATGAAAAGATCTCCAACAGAGACACAGCAAAAAATATCTTTGATTCTCTCAGAATGACGCATGAGGGCAACGTTCAGGTCAAAGAAACAAAAGCTCTGGCGCTCATTCAGAAGTATGAGGCGTTCAAAATGGAAGAATCTGAATCCATTGAAACTATGTTCTCCAGATTCCAGATTCTGGTAGCTGGTCTCAAAGTTCTGGACAAAGGATACTCTACTGCTGACCATGTCAAGAAAATCGTCAGAAGTTTACCCAAGCAGTGGAGGCCTATGGTTACTGCTCTGAAGCTAGCTAAAGATCTCAACAAAATCACTCTGGAGGAACTTATCAGCTCCCTCAGAAGTCATGAGATAGAGCTAGAAGTTGATGAGCCTCAGAAGCAAGGTAAGCCTTTAGCATTAAAATCTAACAGAAAATTTGAGTCTAAAGTTTTGCAGGCAGTTGAAGAAACATCTGATGGATCCTCATCAGAAGAAGACGAACTTTCCCTTCTCTCCAGAAGAGTAAATCAACTGTGGAAGCAAAGACAAAGGAAGTTCAGGAATCCCAGAAGATCTGATCAGAACGAGTCGTCTTCCAGATACAGAAGGACAGATTCTTCCTCTGGATACAGAAGATCTGAAGGCTCCTCCAGTAGCAAAAAGCCAAACACCAAAGACATCATCTGCTATGAGTGCAATGAGCAAGGGCACTACAAGAGTGACTGCCCAAAGCTTCAGAGGGAAAAGCCCAAAAAGAAGTTTGGAAGAGAGAAGAAGAAAAGTCTCATGGCTACATGGGATGACTCTGACTCGTCTGAAGCTGACTCAGAATCAGATGATGAAAGGGCAAACATAGCTCTCATGGCTAACATCTCAGAAGATAGTGAAGCTTCTGAATTAGACTCAGAATCAGATACTGAAGAGGTATTTCCTAACTTTGCTGTTAACTTTACAAAGGCTGAACTTGCTGAAAGCCTTAATGAGATTATGGAACGTTATCAGCAAATTAGAGCTAAATTCAGAGACCTGAAAAGGAATCTTGAATCTGACTCTAATAAGTCTGAGAGTCTCAAATTGGAAAATTCTGAGCTGAGAAATAAGATTTCAAAATTAGAAAACACTTTACAAAACTCTCAGAAGGAACCAATTTCTGAAACTCCCAGCAAAGCTGATGAGATCATCAAGGAGTATGATCACAGTTTCCAGAAGTTCCTAGCTAAAAGCATAGATAGAAGCAGAATGGCTTCAATGATCTATGGAGTTAGCAGAAACGGCAGGAAAGGAATAGGATACCAAGGTAAGGTTCCTACACCAAAGAATGTCATGGACTTAACCATTAAACACACTCCTCTGAATTCTCACTTTGTGTATGGTCACACACATGATATCAAATATACTAGCAGTAAGCACTCTGTGAAACCAAAATTCAACCAGAGTTTTGGTAAAACTAACAAATCAGGACCCAAGAAAATCTGGGTACCTAAGGATAAAATAATACATGTTGCAGATATCTTTAGCAGCAAGTCAGAAACACCAGTCATGGTACCTGGACTCTGGCTGCTCACGACACATGACGGGAAGAAGGCATATGTTCCAAAGCCTGGAACTTAAGCCTGGAGGCCACGTTGGCTTTGGAGGAAATCAGAGGGGAAAGATAATTGGCTCTGGAACTCTAGGTAATGGAAATCTTCCCTCTATTAATAATGTTCTGCTAGTAGATGGATTGATGCATAATCTGTTATCCATAAGTCAATTAAGTGATAACGGTTATGATATAATCTTTAATCAAAAATCATGTAAAGCTGTTAGTCAGAAAGATGGGACTATCCTGTTTAATGGTAAGAGGAAAAACAACATTTACAAAATCAAACTTTCTGAACTAAAGAGTCAGAATGTAAAATGTCTTCTGTCTGTTAACAACGAGCAGTGGATCTGGCACAGAAGATTGGGGCATGTTAGTATGAGAAGAATATCTCAGATTAACAAACTCAATCTGGTCAGAGGACTTCCTAATTTGAAGTTCAATTCAGATGCTCTGTGTGAAGCATGTCAGAAAGGCAAATTTGCTAAACCTTCTTTTAAATCCAAAAATGTTGTTTCTACCTCTAAGCCATTAGAACTTCTGCACATTGACTTATTTGGACCAGTTAAAACTGCTTCAGTCAGTGGTAAGAAGTATGGGTTAGTAATCGTAGATGACTATAGCAGATGGACATGGGTAAAGTTCTTAAGACACAAGGACGAGTCACACTCTGTGTTTGTTACCTTCTGTAACCAAGTTCAGAATGAAAAGGATCTTAGAATCGTTAAAGTCAGAAGTGATCATGGTGGAGAATTTGAAAATAAAGATTTTGAGTCATTCTTTAATGACAGAGGCATTCTGCATGATTTCTCTTGTCCTAGAACTCCCCAGCAAAATGGAGTTGTAGAACGAAAGAACAGAACATTGCAAGAAATGGCCAGAACCATGATCAATGACACAAACGTTGCTAAGACCTTCTGGGCAGAGGCAATAAACACAGCGTGCTACATTCAGAATAGAATCTCAATAAGACCTATTCTGGAAAAGACTCCATATGAATTGTGGAAGAACAGAAAGCCCAACATTTCATATTTTCATCCATTTGGATGTACTTGCTTTATATTAAATACAAAGAATTATTTGAACAAGTTTGACTCTAAAGCACAGAAGTGTATTATGTTAGGATACTCTGAACGCTCAAGAGGGTACAGAGTATACAATACAGAAACACAGATTGTGGAAGAATCAATCAGTGTTCATTTTGATGACAAGCTTGACTCTGAAAAGTCAAAGCAGAATGAAGTTTTTGCAGGTATAGAAATTGAATTTGCAGGTTCTGAAGACAAGTCATCAGAAGCTCTCAACACAGACATTCCTTCAACGTCTGAAAGGAGAACTGCTAGAAATCCTACAACAGCTGCTGATCAACCTCAGAAGAGATTACCCAGAAGCAGCTTGGATCACCCAGAAGAGACTATCCTAGGAAGAAAGGAAGATCCAATCAGAACAAGAGCAAGCTTCAGAAACTCTGAAGAAACACTTATGGGACTGGTGTCTCTGATTGAACCTTCTTCAATTGATGAAGCACTTCTGGATAATGACTGGATTCTGGCAATGCAAGAAGAGCTGAACCAATTCACCAGAAACGACGTATGGGATCTCGTTCCCAGACCAAAAGGATTCAACGTCATTGGAACAAGATGGGTGTTCAGAAACAAGCTAAATGAACAAGGTGAAGTCATCAGAAACAAGGCACGACTGGTTGCACAAGGTTATAGTCAGCAAGAGGGGATAGACTATACAGAAACCTTTGCCCCAGTCGCCAGGTTAGAATCTATCAGACTTTTAATTTCATTTGCTGTTAATAGAGGCATCACTCTGTATCAGATGGATGTCAAAAGTGCATTCTTAAATGGTTATATAGAAGAAGAAGTTTATGTACACCAACCCCCAGGTTTTGAAAATACAAAACATCCAGAACATGTTTTCAAACTAAAGAAGTCACTGTATGGTCTGAAACAAGCTCCCAGAGCTTGGTATGAAAGGCTAAGTAACTTTCTGCTGGAAAATGAATTCACCAGAGGGAAAGTGGACACTACTCTATTCTGTAAATCAGTTAAGAGTGACATCTTAGTCTGTCAAATTTATGTTGATGATATTATTTTTGGTTCTACTAATCCTTCTCTTGGAAGAAAATTTGCTAAGTGTATGCAGGCAGAATTTGAGATGAGCCTCATGGGGGAACTGAAATTCTTTCTAGGAATTCAGATCAATCAAACTCCAGAAGGAACTTACATTCATCAGAGCAAATACATCAGAGATCTTCTGAAGAAATTTGACCTCTCAGAATGTAAGCCATCAAAGATTCCAATGCATCCCACGTGCATTCTGGAAAGAGAAGAGGTAAGCAAAAATGTAGAACAGAAAGTCTACAGAGGTATGATTGGTTCTCTCCTCTATCTGACTGCTTCAAGACCTGACATATTATTCAGTGTGTGTATCTGTGCTAGATTCCAATCAGATCCTAGAGAATCTCACTTAACAGCTGTTAAGCGAATTTTCAAGTATCTAAAAGGTACTACTAATCTGGGTTTGTTTTATAGAAAATCTAGTGATTACAGCTTAGTAGGCTACTGTGATGCTGATTTTGCTGGAGACAGAGTGGAACGTAAAAGTACTTCTGGAAGCTGCCAGTTTCTGGGAGAAAATCTGATCTCTTGGTCCAGCAAAAGGCAATCAACAATTGCTCTGTCAACAGCAGAAGCTGAGTACATAGCAGCAGTAGGATGTAGCACACAAATGCTCTGGATGAAAAGTCAGCTTGAAGACTTCCAGATTTTTGAGAGTAACATTCCTATACTTTGTGATAATACTTCTGCTATTTGCTTAAGTAAAAATCCTATTTTACATTCTAGAGCTAAGCATATAGAAATAAAACATCACTTCATTAGGGACTATATTCAGAAAGGTATTTTGAACTTAAAATTTATAGATACAGACCATCAATGGGCTGATATCTTTACCAAACCCCTTTCAGAAGATAGGTTTAATTTCATTCTGAAACATCTCAGCATGAAAGTGTGCCCAGAGTGAAAATGTTTTAATTCCATGTATTTACCTTCAGAATGTAATTATTTTACTGTGAACTTCTGATCAATCTCTTTTCAGAAAGATAGAACATGCAGATTGTATCAGATGCAAGTCTAAAGATCTGAGAGTCTAAGCTCAAAGACAGACGTGCTGATCACTACATCAAACAAGTGTCATCCAATCATCAGCATATCTCTGAAGCAGAACGCGTGCACGCTTCTGAGAAGGCAAAGCGCTGACTGGGTGCATTGAGACACATGTCTGGTAACCGTTTTTAAGTATCTTTCTCAAATCCCCCAAAATCAGCAAGCATTTAATGAAAAGTAATCATGCTTTTAAATGGCAATCATGATTTTTCTCTCTCTTAAAAAACGTTTATCTTTTCAAAATAGTTTTGAAAACTCTATTTAAGCACATTAATCTCTCATTCTTATTCTTTACGCTTTCTCACTAATACTCAAGCATTTTCTGCATATTTCTGAGTTCATCTCTTGTAAACCTTTTTTTCTCAGTTCATTCTCAAAACCCTTTTAGTGTGAACATGGCAACCTCCAGCAGCGTTTCTGCAGGTACTCAAAAGAAAGCATCATCTGAGCAATATCAAGTGCCACTCAGAACTCTCCTCACTCCGGTGAAGAATCTTGAAGTGCTTTCTGAGTTAATCATTGATTTTGAAAGCTTGAAGGAGAATGGTTTTGACCTAACTGAAGAAGTTAGGGCTCAAAAGTGGGAAAGGTATTTCGATAGGTTGGTTGGACCAACATTCCCAGCGCTGGTCAAGGAATTTTGGATTCACGCCAAGGTTTCAACACATCTAGTCACCTCCTCTGTTATGGGGAAGAAGATTGTGATTACTGAAGATCTCATTGCAAGGCTAATCGGTCAGAGTGGTGGTGGCGTCCGTTGTGTGGACATGGCTGAAAGATGTGCTGATATAGGTGTGGTAGCTAACAGGATTTTCACTCTTGGGATGCCCAGCAGCAAAATTAAAGATCTGAAGGATCATTTCAGAGTGTGGGCTAAGATAATTCTGGGGTGCTTCAACCACAGGAAACCAACAAGTTCTCCTGATTACATAAATGTGGATCAGCAGTTTCTGATCTACTTTATTGATCAGAAGATAAAGATCAATCTGGCTCACTTCCTGTTCAACCATCTCAGAACCAGTGTGAAAGAAACAAGGGAAGAAGAAAGAACCAAGAGGGATTGGATACCTTTTGGAAGGTTGATATCAGATATTCTGACAGAGAATAGGCTGATTGAGCATCTGATAGAAGCTCAGGAACTAAGCACTATTGAACCAACAATTGGGAAACCTCTGAACGCAAAGAACCTGAAAAAGATGAAGCTGATAGATAATACTCAGAAGGAACCCAGAGCTACTTCTACTGCTGACATCTCCAGCAGAAGAGTGCCTCTGAGTGATTTTCCGTTATTTTCTGAAATTGAATCCAAACCAGAGGTGATTCTCAGGTACTTGGATGCGTGCAAAGTAGATGGTACAGATCCAAAGCTGAATATCAGAGATCTGCATCAACCTCAACCAGAAGTGACTCTGAAGAAGACAAAGAAGAGGAAGGCACCATCAGAAGGATCATCTCAGCAGACTCCAAAGAAAAGAGGTATTTCATCTGCTGCTCCTGTTTCAAATTCTTTTACTATTCCAGCATCTATCCCTCCTCAAACCTCTCATAGAATATCAATTCCCATCCCTACCATAGATGAAACTGTTCAAGAAGAAGACCCTTCTGAGGCATTAAAACTCAGAAGACCCAGAACCAAACACCCCAAACAACCAACAATTTCAACAACATCAGCACTTGACCAAGTGCTGTCTGATATTGATCAACATGCCTCTGATCAACCAAACTCTGAACCACTAAATTTTCCTCCTCCACAACTAGAACAACAGCAATCTGCTGAAGAACCAGAACAACAACAACCACTCTCAGAAGAACCTCTGATCCCTGAGCAATCAGAGATTCCAACTCCCTCTCCCCAACCAGAAATTAATCCACCCTCACCACAAACAGAGTTTCACCACTCTGAAACTCCTTCTCCTCACCAATCTGAACCTCATTCACCTCAACCTTCACCACTGGCAATCCAGCTGCCATGTGGAACAACTGTTATCATGCCCCAGTTACCATCCTCATCAGAATCGACACCACCAAATACTCCCAAAACACCACCCACTCCAATCGAAATATCTGACTCTGATACTCCTTCTCCTAAACAAACAGCTGCTCAGAAAACCTCTGAAAACCCCAGCAGGACTTTCATTGACTTAACCAGTCTTGACCGTCTTGCTGATCTGAAACACAAAATTGCCATCCCAAAACCAAAGCAACCAGATGTTGGCTCTGGTATTTTGAATTTTGAAACAGGTGTGCTGCAATGGATTGCTTCTTTAAAGCAAGTCTGTCCTGGGATGATTGACCCAGCTGCTTCTGATCAGCTCTGGTCACAATTCAGACTTTGGGTACGTGCTGAAGCCCTCAAGTTGCAGGATATCAACTATGAGCAGGCTCAACAAAATTTCAGCAAGCTTCTGAATGAAGTTGGAAGTATGCTTCTGAAAGAGGACGTGCTCCCTCTGGACAGTGAACCTTGGTCTGAGAAACAGCAAGCTGCAAAGGTGCAAGACAAGACCATTCAATCAGAAGAAGACAAGACCATTCAAGCTGAAGAAAGTCAAGCAGAGGATGTCGCTGAAAGTTCTCAGAAGCCTCCTGCTTCTGATGCTTCTCAAGCTGCCTTGGACAGGCAGACTCTGGAAGAACTAAGGCTGAATGACATGCGTCTGCAGCAGCGGATGGATGAAAACGATCAGAAGATGAAAGAGAGAATGGATGTGCAGGACAGCAAGATTGACACTGTTGTCAGCATGGTGCATAAGCAGAATGAGACTGCTGAAAAGATTCAAGCCATGCTGGAGAACCTGTTCACACGCTTGCCTCCTCAACCTTAATTTTTTTTCTTGCATGACCTTTTTCATGTTTTCCTTGATTTTCTGATGTACTGTTTGATTATGTTTTGTAATATTTTCTTGTTTTTATTCTGAACTATCTTAATATGATTAGTTTTTCTGATCTTCATTGTTTTAGCACATCACCAACACTTTTTGATTGCTGACAAAAAGGGGGAGAACAAGAATGATATTTAAATCAATAACGGCTAACTAGACAGAAATTCTCAAACATTCTAACTCTATTACTTGAATTTTTTTTCTGTTTTGCTTAAAGTCTACAGGCACAAGGAAGCTCCTGGACACTCTGAAGACTAGAAGCTCTGATCACTATGAAGTTCTGATCCAAAGCAAAGCTCTGACAAGATAAGCTCTGAAGCTCTGCTCTGACATAAAGCTTCTGATAAGTCAAAGACTCTGATACTCTGATGTTCAAAGAAAGGCAAAAAGATCTGATCCTGAAGAAACACGTATAATCAAAGGGAAGTAATAAACTCAGGGGGAGTATCTCCTTACCCCTTATTCATTTGCTTCTCATTCTGATACATATTCCAGATGTCTTTTCATGTTATTTTCATTTAAAATATCTAGTTTTTGTCATCATCAAAAAGGGGGAGATTGTTAGAACAAAATTTGAATCTACTACCCTATATTTAAGTTTTGATGATAACAAAGTGAAAAGATATAGTATTTATAAGTTTCATGTATGAACTATCTGCTGCCTAAAATTATTATGTTCTGACTTGCAGATACTCTGATTGAAATAAGCAAGATCACATCTATTCAGCATCAGAACTTGATTTCAGACACCAGCATCAGAAGTTGCTACATCAGAATGATAAAATCAGATGATCAACTCACGTACATGCTAAAGCTTGATGAACAAGACTGCGCTCAACACTCTGATAAAGAAACACAATAGTTCATCAGCAGCGAAGCAGAGTCAGAATGAGCCAAGCCAGAACTTGCATTAAGTAAGCAACGGCACTGTGCATTGAAAGCGAATTAATTCCAACGGCCTCATTCCAGACAAGATCTGCTCAATAAGGAAAGCTTGTTATTAGCATTGAATCAAGAATATTGCATCCAACGTTCATCATCCCAATGCTATATAAACAAGGCTTTGAAGATTGAAATGGTTAATGCTCTCCAAATCTCTACACGCACAAAAGCTGAACCATAATCTTCGTTCTACCAGTTTTGCTAAACCACACACTCTGATATTCCATCACTGTTTAGCAATCTAGTTTCTAAGCTTCAATTGGTGTATACATCACAGTTGTGATAAAGTTTTGTAGAAAACATCCACACACATAGTTTTATCTCTTTGTAAGAAAGTGTTACCTTGACAAACCGGGTTGTGGTTTGAATCAAGAAGGCTTTAGCAGTTGTTAAAGCAGTCTGTAATATTCAGTTGAATATAGTGGATTAAGACCTCGTTGGAGAGAGGCGAAATCACCTTGACGGGTGGACTGGAGTAGTTTGAGATCAAACGAACCAGGATAAAAATATCTTGTTCATTGCTTTAGATTTCAGTTTTACAATTCAACCCCCCCTTCTTGTGTTTTTCACCACTTCATCATTATCACTGAATTCACTTCCCCAACCAGTTGGTTGGATATCAGTTAACCCACTGAAGTCTATGTGGGACAAGTCTTCTCTGTCTCATTGGAAACCATGCTCAGGATGCAGGTATAGGGAACAAAAAGTGTTTGGCGCTGGCGCCATGTCGAAGTCAGGTGTTGGACATGGCCCTATGTGGGCCAGGTTCTTGTCGAAATCTGCCAACCCCAGGTGATTCACTTCGCCCAGGTAATAGCTTTGATCCGCCTCTATGTTTTCGACCATCCCATTTGGACGCCATAGCAGTAGCCTCTGGTGCATTGATGATGGCACAGCTCCAACACCATGAATCCATTCACGGCCCAACAAAAGATTGTAATTAGGTTTGGCCGATATGACCATAAACATTGTTGGTCGAAGGATAGACCCTACTTTGATATCTAGTTGGATCACTCCCATAGTGGTCCCTATGCCGCCCTCATAGTTCGACAAGACCATGTTGTGAGGCTTAATGTCCTCGTCCCTTTTGCCAATTTTCCTTAGCATAGAGTGAGGAATAATGTTGATGGTTGCCCCACAATCCACCAATATTTTATTCACAGTAGTTTCTTCGAGTTTAGCCCTTATAAATAAAGGCTTAACGTGATTTTTCATCGCCTCTGTGGGTGGTTCGAAGAATCCATTTTGTTCCTCAGTGGTGCCATTGTCCATGACGAAATAGCACACTGGCCTATGTTTGGCCATTTCTTGCTCCACTTCCCAGTCACTTGCTTCGACCTCCACTTGTCGGTTGAATTCTCTGGGCAGCACTGAGACTATATTCACCATTATGTCCAAAGTATCATCAGACTCAGAATCGTCTTCGTCCTCGACTTCACCTTGGTTAGGCCAAACTAGCCTGTTGGTTACTGGCTCTCTTTCTAGAGGTTTCCTTTGCTTCCTTTGAGGAACATTCGAACTGGTTTCTGCCTTTGGTTCGTTGGCAGCCTCCCTCTCAGCTTTTCGTCTCCTTTGATATCTCCTCCATTGAGATCGAGACATGGGATTTTTCCCTTTGTAGTTGCTTGACACTTGTGCAACTTTAGGTGCAGCAACTTGAGGCTCTTTCTTTTGAGTTAAAGATGAACCCCTTGGCACGTCGAAAGAGTGCCATCTCTCCTCACTTGGCCTTTTTCGACCAGAGGTTTTGTACCAGGTATCTACCGGCACATTTGTTGGAGGCCTGAAAGTCAATGGCCTCTTTTCTTGGTTTGAACCCCTTTGGGAGGCTCTTCTAGGGTCATGTCGAAGATCAACATTTTCCCTTCTCTTATTCGCTGCTCTTACGCCTTGAATGTGCTCAACAGCTTTCTTGTCAAAGATCGAACTGCATCTTGGACACAGCATCACCTCTGATTTCTTTTTCTGGCATCTTTGTAGAAAATCTGCCAGATTTTCATTCTCCCGAGGGAAAGCAGTCTTATTAGCTTGTTCTTGCCTCATGGCCTCTTCTGATGCTTTTGGGTCAGAGAGTTCGACCATGTTGATATTCATCGTATCTTTGTTGGCAAGGGTGAGCTGCTTCATTTGCATCTCCAGATTCTCCGTCTGGCCTTGAACTGTGGCCAAGTGGGAACTGGGTTTTGGTCCAGTTTTTTGTGCTTCAGCGGTCTCCAACTTTGGGCTTTCGACCGCTTTCTGAACTGCTTCAATTGTCCTCCTGGATAAATTTCCAGAAAAACTGCCAAAGATTGGCATGTTTATATGGTCCTTTGAGACTTCGACCATTGTGATTCCTGGCCTCTTCGACTGGCTCCTGGTTGCCTCTATCACGTTCACCTCAGAGGGCTCAGCATAGTGGGCTTCAGCCTGCAACGGATTTGAGTCGACAGCCATGGGGGTTTTGTCAGCAAACTTCAACCTCCCTTCTTCGATAGCGTCTTGCACAAGATTCCTGAAAAGAAAACATTGAGAAGTTTTATGGCCCAAAAAATTATGATATTTGCAAAAACCTCTCTTCTTTCTTTGATCAAGAGGAGGCACTTTTACCCCTGGGGGTACTATCATTTGGCCATCTTTAACAAGCAAGTCAAATATTTCATCACATTTTGTGATGTCAAAACTATAAGTCTTTTTGGGGAACCTATCGTTCTTCCTTTCTGGACCAGTGGGATTTTTCCCACTTGAGGGGACTAACAGTTTACAAGAGTATGGTGGCCCTTGTTTCAGTTCCGCTAAATCGACTTCTCCTTCTTCGACAGTTATAGTATCGTCGAAGGATTCTGGATCTTCGTTATCCATCTCAACGTACGCTGTCCTCTCTCTCTTGTGAGTTTTCGTTGCCTTCGCTTTTTCAGCTTTGAGGCGTTCTACCTGTCGAACTCTATCGGCCAGTTGGGCCATGTCTCTCAGTTATTGGGTGTCTAGCTTCTTCCTAATGGAATAATCTAAACCACCTGCGGCTATTTCGACTAACTCATGTTCTGGCACTTGTGTAAAACATCTCGCCTTGAGCAACCTAAACCTATTTAGATATTCGTCTATAGGTTCAGTGAAACGTCTCTTTACACTGGCCAATTCCTTCAGGCTTATCTTGGTTTGCCCCATATAGAATTGTTCATGGAACAATCTTTCCAACTGGGTCCAGTGATGGATCGAATTGGGGGGGAGAGTTGTAAACCAAGTAAAAGCGTTCTTTGTTAAAGAACTTGGGAAGTACTTGATCCTCAGATTTTCGTTATTCGAAATATCTCCTGCTTCGATCAAGTATCTCACCACATGTTCGACAGTAGATTCTGTCGTGTCCCCTGAGAACTTAGTGAATTTGGGGACTTTACATCTAGGAGGTAAATCTGTTTGTAACACGTATTCTGACAATGGAGATGTAAAGTTGGGCCTTCGAAAGCCCATGTTCATCCCATTCTGAGTCATGATCCTTTCGATCATGGTTGCCAGATTGTTTTCCAAACCCGTGTTTTGGTATTGGATATGCTGAACTACTTCGTCAGCATTTTGGTTTCTGTTAACTAACCTTACCTCTGGGGTTATTACCCTAGGTTCCTCGACAGGTTGCTCCAATTGTGCCATAAGGTTTTCTTCGACAGGCTGTTGAACCTGGTTGATGGTGGTTTCTTCCTCTAAGAATATCCCCTGGTTTCCCCTTATTTGCGCCCTTTGGGGCTGTCGAATAGGTTGGGGCACTCCAAAGAAATCAGCCAAACGCGTCATTTGTGTTGTCACTTGCTGATTTGATTGAGTAGTGTTTTGTATTAGAGGGTTTAGCACTGTACTCAAAGTTTGTGCCAACATTTGCACCATATCATGGTTGCTTTCGTCCATCTGTTGCCTCAAGACTGCTGTCGAGGCATTTGTAAGGCCATGGGCTACTTGGGACGTTCCTCCTAAGAGTTGGGTCCTATTTCTATTCGCCATGCCTACTCCAGAGCCTTGGAGTGGCGAAGAGGCACTCACTAAAGGGTCTGAAAAAGTGGACGCAGCATTCGTCAGGCTAGCCAAGTCAGAAGTTGGCATGCCATAGAGTGGCATAAATCCTGGGGGAACAAAAGGCCTTGTGCCTAAATTTCCCCTTGGTGGGGGAGTTCCCAAAGGCATCCTGGGGCCCGTGAACGAAAGTAATGGCCCCGTTGCTGTGACCGTTACTGCTGGTGTCGAACCAACAGTTGTCGCTTCACTTACGGTCGTGCTAACCGTCACTCCCACATTCGTTTGTGGGATTTCGTTATTGTTTGGCGGATTCGCCATCTCTTCCCTTCTTCTGGCAGTATTGTTATCGTTAGTGTATATTCTACCACTTCTCAATAACATACAACACTCCTTGAAAAGATGAGATTATTTTCAACAATCAACACACAGTCCCACCAGGTGTGCCAATTTGTTTACCTTGGTTATTGGTAAACAACCGCTGATCCTCCAAATGGTTACTTATTTGGTTACTCGCAGGATCGATCAGATTGATCCTAGGACATAGGTTGATTTTGAAGTTTTGATTAAATTGGATATTGGTTAAATGACAATAAAACAAGAGGCTTTAAGTAAATTGCATGAAGAAAGGACTTGGTAAAATAAATAAGGCTTTAAATGAAAGGGTTCGACAGGAAAGTAAAGAAGAAAGCAAGTAAATTTCTGGAAAAGTAAATGACTTTGATTAATAAAGTTGGTGTTTCACACATACATTTCTCAACAATTCTTTCTCACACGCTGGGTACTCGAATCTATATGAGTGACTTTGTATAGAATTGTGAACACACGCGAGAAACTACATGACTACTACTATTTATACTAAAACATCCCAAGTAACCGTCGGGCAGTTACACTGCTTCGAGATGATTCCACTTGGCACGTTCTCAACGTTCGACGCTCCAGATCTTTGCACGTTGCACTTGGTAACCGCTGGAAACCGTTTTCCCTCCAAACGCTTGAATTTCAAACCGTTCCACTCTGAACCATCGAACACCTTCGTCGAGAAGCATCTTCGACGAGAAACACCTTCGACGTCAAAGGCAACCAACTTCTCCCTTGGAAGAAATCTTCTAAGTACCTTGCCATCTTTCGATGGGCATTTCGACGGACCTAGCTGGTCGAAAACATCCTTCAGCTTTAATGGCTGACATTAATGAAACAAGGGTGTCGAATTTAGGAGCCAACACAGCGGTGGTAGGAATAAGTACTTGGGATGCATAAAGCATTTCTTTCTCCTTTGAGATCATTTGGGGAACAAGAACAGATTTACCTTGGTGAGTGACAACCTTGCTTTCCATTGTAGTTCTTGCGGTCTTTCCTTTCTTTTTGGAAACCTTTTTTAGTTAGGATGAAGTAGAAGAAGACATTGTTGGAAGAATGTTGAAAGCTTAGGGTTTCGGTGAGAAAATAAGGAGAAAAGATTCAGAATGTGGAAAGAAAAGAAAAAGACTAAGGTGATGGGTTTTTATAATATGGAAGTTTAAGCATCCACTGAGTAAGGTTGTGATACGTGGTAATCATGGGTTGGTTTGATGAAGAGGTGGCGTAAAGTTAACATTGGTAATAGGCGTGATTAAAGATAATCATTGTTTTGTAACTGCACCATACTGTGAAGTGGTTCAAGGCGGTTAAGGAATCTAAAAAGTGTTATGATTAACGTGACTGGAGTCAAATGCAATAAATGTTACGATGATTCGAAGGTCGCATCAAAATCTTGTGTATATGTTTAAAATAAGTATTTCTCAAAGGGATCGAAATACATATTTTAAAGGGGCATTTTGTTGGCTGAAGATTTTGATAGTATTATTAGGAGCAAACTAAATGGGACGTTTCGATTGAAATAAAACAAAACGTCATGTTTCGAAATAGTAGAAGCAATGCTTCGAATGAGCATATCAGAGCTTGGAGCTTCGAGTGACAGTTATGAGAATATATCCAAAGAAGTCTCGAAATAACAACAAGGTTGTGTCTAAGAAGTGCGTTCGAAGCGAAGAAGTGCCAAAACATTTGAAATTCAAATGCAAGCGGGATGTTCGAAATTTGAAATATATGCGCTGGAGCATTCGAAGACACGTGGAAGCAAAAGAGAGGCATTGCTTTGCATGTTCTGAACGTGGCAGAATCTTATAGCAAGACCGTTATGGTCGAAGTAGTATAAATAGAAGTCTTAGCATTAGGATTTCGTGTGTCATATCTATTGTACAAAATACTCAGTAAACATTCAAATTACCACATGGCTAGGGAAACGAATGCAAGAGCAATGTACGTATGATAACACCACATGTTTATGATTTAATGAAAACCCTTTATCATTTCCAGTACTTTCCTTATCTTTATGTCAATACCATTTACAAGTTTTTGCATCTAAAGTCTTTTTATTCGAAATCTTTTCACTGATGCCTTACATTTAAATGCTTTCCTTCCATTTTAAATACTTTACATTTCAGAAACTGTTATACATTTCATGCCTTTATCTTCAAGTTTTTACCCTTCGAACACCTTTTTCACTTAAAGCTATTTTACAGTTTTTCTTGCATTAAACGCTTTATTCACATTTCGAATCTTTTACATTAACTGTGTTTTTACGTTTCGAAGTCATTTACTTGTCTTTTATGCAGTTTTTACATGTCTTTACAATTAACCTTTATTCATGCAATTTAGTTTCGCGCACATATATTTTGATTACACCTTTAGATCTTTAAGAGAGAAATCGAAATAAGTCAAACACCTACACAACATTCTAAATACCAACCATGAATACCTGTTCGATCATGAGAGTTACCCTAATGACCAACACGTCCTAGGATCAATCTAGTCGATCCTGCGAGTTACCAGAGAAATTGAATAACAGTCAGTAAGTTTATTCGATAGTTTGGAGGACTAGCGGTTGTTTACCAGAAATCACTGTAAACAGCCACCCACTGTGGGTAAGAAGTAACTGCTAGAAAACCGGTGTCAAACTGCTTCATCACTTCAGCTTTGATTTTCTCAAACATCTCTGGGCGCATTCGGCGGACCTTCTGTTTCACTAGAGGACAGTCTTCCTTGGTAGGCAATCAGTGAACCACAATATCGGTATCTAACCCAGGCATATTTTCATAAGACCAGGCAAAGATCTCAACATAGTCACGCAGCATTTGAATCAACCGTTGCTTCACACTAAGTTCCAGATTTTCCACGATCTTGACCTCTTTCTTGTCTATCTCTGTACCCAGACTTACTGACTCCAACGGCTCTTCGTGCGGCTGTATAGCCCTATCTTCTTGAAGTAACAGTCTAGCAAGTTCACCAGACACTTCGCAATCAT
This sequence comes from Vicia faba, assembly GCA_948472305.1. Lineage (NCBI taxonomy): Eukaryota > Viridiplantae > Streptophyta > Magnoliopsida > Fabales > Fabaceae > Vicia > Vicia faba. The sequence continues at coordinate 629,404,989 of OX451737.1, forward strand.
CTTCACCTTCGTCTTCGGCTAAGTTAATCGGACTTTCGAAGTCATAATTGGCAGTAGCAGAGTCGTTACCAGTGAGATCCAGAGTGGATGTAGACCTGTATATGTAAGTGTGTGTAAAATAGATGTTTTGCAATATAGTAAAAGAAAAACAATGAGCGCAAGATTTGAAATGCAAGAAACGTCCAATGCTTTTATTAATGATATATGAAAATGACACACATAAAGCCCTCGCAAATGAAGCCATTGTGCCATGGGTAAGGCATCGGGCTGTACAATTCAAAACATTATTTGTTACAAAAACAAAAAGTCTCATTACTGCGTAACAAAAGAAATTGGGATGAAGTCCTTTGTTGTCCAGTTGCTTAGTCCTCCATCAGTAGTAGGATAGATCCAACTGTCGAACTCAGACTCTTCAACATCGTCTTCGATGGCATTCACTCCTGAATTGCTGATAAACAGGGAAGGTCTTCTGATCCGTGCATTCCGAACAGCCTTTTGAGCTTCTGCAGTGAAACCCAAACCAAACTTGTTAGTCTTTTGTGCAAAATCAAGGAGTTAGCCCTAATTCGTACACCCACCTTTCTCGATAACAGCCCGAGCATCCTTGAAGGAAGCCATCTTCATTGGAGGATCTTCAACAACAGTTTCAGCTGATGCCAGCATCTGGGGAACCTCTTCAAAATGTTGAAACGAGGTCTCAATGAACTCCCCATCCATCTCTACATATCGGAAAGAGTTGAGGTGGCTCACCATGTACTCCTCTTCTCCTTGCACTGTCACAATTTTCCCTTTCACTGGGTACTTTAGCTTCTGGTGGAGCGTAGACGTCACTGCCCCAGCTTTGTGGATCCACGGACGACCCAACAAACATGAATAAGATGGCTGAATGTCCATCACATAGAATTTAGAGGCGAAGACCTGAGAACCAAACTTAATCGGAATATCCACTTCTCCATGTACCATCCTCTTAGACCCATTAAAGGCCCTGACGACAATGTTGCTTGGTTTCAGCTCCAAACCTTCACAGTTCAACCGGTCTAGAGCTTTCTTAGGCAAAACATTCAATGAGGAGCCAGTATCCACTAATACGTGAGCAAGAGTAGTGCCCATGCATTCAATGGAGACATGCAGGGCATCATTGTGATTCTTCCCCTTAATAGTCAAATCGGCGTCAGAGAAACCCAACCCATTATCAGCAGTCAGACTAGCCACGCAATCTTTAAACTGATCAGCCAATGTTTCTTGAGGTACGTGTGCAGTCTTCAGGAATGCAATCAGAGCCTTGGCATGGGCCTCTGAGCATAGCAACAGTGACAACATAGAGATTTTGGATGGGGTTTGCCCCAGCTGCTCGACTACATTGTAGTCGCTCTTTTTGATGATCTTTAAAATTTCCTCTATCTCTTGTCTAGAGGCTTCAACAGTAATTTTCTTTGGTGCCTCCGTTCGGGCAGGCTCATCAGTGGTCCCTTTGCCCCGAGTGTCGGATGACTCGGCAACATGGGTAAGAATAGGAACTTGAACAGGAATAGTAGCAGGTACACTGGCAGGTGTAATAACAACAGGTTTCCGGGCAGTTGGTAGAGAGATATCAGGGGAGAAGAGTCTTCCGCTGCGAGTGACTTTGGCAGGTCCAACAATATTGTTGACTTCAGTATCAGCATCCAAATCTTGTTTAACTCCGTGATAATATACATCAGCCCCGTAGTGCCAAGGGACAGCTTCATCGGATGTATAGGGGATAGGCCCAGGAACAGTGATGATCAATGGTGCGATTCTTGGAACAGATTTAATTCTAACAAGCTTTCTCGAGGAAGCCTTGGAAGAATTGTCGAAAATGGTGATAGTAGCAACTTCTTCAGCGGGGATCAAAGGAACAAGAGTCTTCTCACACAGAATTTCCTTATTATCCATCAGGTGTTGGACACTTGACTTCAAAATATGGCAATCGGTAGGTAGGACAGAACACATACGGCAACCTTCATCACAGCCTGAAAATAAACCGGCTAACAAAAGGTTCTTCTTCACAGTCCTCAAAGGGGTAACAATGTCGTTCACAGAAACCACAAACGAGTCTTCATCTACAGCATTCACTCCATACTTGGGCATGGGAGAAGTCACAACATTGGGTCTTTCAGGTGCTTTGAATTCAATCTTCTTCGCATCAATTAAGTCCTGTACCTTATTCTTCAAAACCCAACAATCATTTGTATCATGCCCCGGGCTATCAGAGTGAAAAGCACATCGGGCATTAGGGTTGTACTTTGGTGATGTAGTGTTGGGATTCTGCGGGGCCTCCCTTGGAATCACTAGATTGGTTTTCAATAATCGTGGCAGAATCTGAGATAAAGTCATATTGAGCCGAGTGAATTGTCTTCGAGGTTTCTCGACCCTTGGCTGATTGTTGCACTGAGGAGCACCAGCAGGTCTTGAAATAACAACCGCATTAACAGCTTGCCGGTGTTCAGGTCTATTCTGGCTTTTCGAACTGTAAACAGCACTGGACTCCTTCTTAAAAGGCTTCTTCTCGGTGCCTGATGAAGCACCCTTCTGTATTTTACCATACTTAATACCAGCCTCAATCCTTTCCCCAGTCATAATCAACTCCGTAAACCCGGACGAAGAACTTCCAATCAGATGGTTGAAATACGGACCAGACAAGGTCCCCATAAACATATCCACTAGCTCCCTATCAGCCAAAGGTGGTTGCACTCTTCCAGCGAGGTCCCTCCACTTCTGAGCATAATCTTTGAAACCTTCGCCCGCACCCATTGACATACCCTGGAGTTGGGTACACGTAGGAGCAAGGTCGGCATTGTATTGGTACTGTTTGTAGAAAGAAGCAGCCAAATCTTCCCAATTACAGATGCTAGTCCTTTCCAACTGGTAAAACCATTCAAGCTGAGTCCCTGAAAGACTGTCTTGAAAGAAGTGAATCCATAGGTTCTTGTCAGCGGTGTATGGCTGAATCTTCCTAACATACGAACGGAGGTGCAGTTTCGGACAAGAAACTCCGTCGTACTTAGCAAAGGCTGGTGCTTTGAATTTGTGGGGAATCACCACCCCAGACGACAGTCCCAGATCACCAAAGTCCAGACCAGGCACTTTCTGAACTTCCATCGCACTCAAACGGTCTTCCAGTTGTTTGTATCTATCCTCGGCCAGAGGATACTGGTCTTCATCGAAGTCTGTCTCGTTGTCTGAAACCACAGGGCCAGGAGCCCTCCTTTCTTCCTGACTATCTTTTCCTCCATATGAGGTGGTCAAATCAACTTCATCTCATAGCCTGTTTCAAAACCTGTGGCCCATGTTAAAAAGGACTGTCTTCTTCTTCTTCTTCTTCTCTTTCAAGATAAGGGTCTTCAGATCTTGCTGACCCTTAGCCAGGTTCATGAACAATTCTTGAAATTGGGCGTTTTGAGCCTGTAGAACCTTGATTGCTTGTTCAGTTGATGGTTCAGAAGACATGATGCTGAAATAAACAGTGAAGAAGATAAGAGACCTATAAGGGTACCTGTTATGAGGTGCATGGAATGAAATGCGTATGATATGATTTCAAAGACGTCGAGAGATTCAAATTCGTAAACCAGAAATGAAACACACTTTTATTAGATAAACTTGAAATTCAATTGTTCCACAAATTGCCCTTAAGGCATTACAATAAAAGAAATACTGAAAAGTAAATAAAAACTGGAAGTAATCAAAGGACATCAGCGCTCCCATGGTCGTTTGCCTTTAGTGCTGACATAGTCGTTGATGATCTGCTCATTCTCCAACTGCCTTGTCAACTTCTGAATCTTCCGCTCTTGTTCGTGATACTTTTCTCGGTAAGTATCCCGCTCTTCTCTCAGCTGCATCCAGGACCTCTTTAATGCCCCGATGTCAGTAGGCATGTAAGGGTGTAAGACAGTAGGAGGTACCCCTTCTTCATCAGCAACTTCAACAATAATAGGCAAGACAGCTTCATAGGGCATTCCCAGCTTTTGGGCACGTATGTGAACCCATCGGAGATATGGTTCCATTGGTAGATAAGTCTTTGCACCCAACTCGTGTGGATCAGATCTGTGTACTCTATCCCAAGCCCTTATGAATCTACGGCGTTGCTCGTCCCTATCCCCTTGGAAATCAAAGATTATACTAGGCATTAACAGCTCATGAGGTCCTTCCCTTCTGGTTCGCCCAAATTGACGTAAGGCCAAGCATGGATTGTAAGTAATTCCTCCATTGGTTCCTATCAGTGGAACATTGGGGTATTCCCCACAGCGATCAATAATAGCCACCTCGTCCATACTCTTAATGGTCCAAATGATGTCATTGTGAGAGAGAGACATAACCCTATAAGCCCAGCCCATGCCTTCTTTGTTCTTCAGAACTGACTTGGGAAGGTGAGAAATAAACCACCTCGCCAATAACGGAGCACAACACCTCAAGGTTCCCCGCTTTTGAGCAGTACGTGCATAAAGCTGATGAAGAATGTCACCCAAGAGAGTGGGTACCAGATTACCAGAGATGAAGATTTTTACCGCATTCACATCAACAAAGGAGTCAGAGTTAGGAAACAATACCAAACAATATATCAGAAGAGCCAGAATATCTTCGAATGCCTGGAAGTCTAGACTATCCCAGAAATGACTGGCCTTACCAACCAAGAACTTAGTCAAAAAGCCCTTTGCTCCACTACGAGTTTCCTAATTAGCCATTACCTCACCCTTTGTCAGATGAAGGGCTGAAGCAATCTCTTCCGGCCTAAGGATCTTCTCCCAACCTGTAAACGGGGTCTGCTCCAGAATAGAGATACCCAGCAGATCAGAGAACTCCTCCAGAGTGGGGACCAACTGGTAGTCCTGAAAAGTAAAGCAATGGTACAGTGGATCAAAGAACTGGACTAGGACACTCATCATCTGCTCGTCCAATTTGGAAGTGACCAAACTAAGAAGATGCCCGTGTCTTCTGATGAAGGAAGTAGTATCTGACATCTTTGCAACCAATTCTTTAAGCATAGTGGGAACCTGGACAAAGTTGATTCGGATGGTGTTCCTACGCATGGGTATCATGACCTACAAAACAGAACAAAGATGAATCCCTCCTGTCTTTGAAATAGGTTAGTCCAATGCAAGATGTATGCAATGTTATGATGTCGTGATGTCATGATAGAAAGCACACCACAAGTATCCACAAATAGCAAACATGGTAAAGGCACACAAGTCACACAGAGAACCCTTAGATTTCAGGCTGACAAGGAGTCTAGGTACTAACCTCTTTCAGTTCAGTTGGTTCAAACCTGTCCTAAAAATAGTAACTGGGTTCTAGAGGATCTCAATATCATTGACTACCCTCGATCGGTCATAATTCCAGTTTAGCAACCTTTTCTTGCAGCCGGAATCATCGCGAGAGTTTAGTCTCAATGAGTGTAGCATACTGCTACTGTTTTATGGCCAAATTGGTCAATTTAAAGGTTCTAAGGTCAGTTGGTGCTTGATGACCCCTTAGATGACCCATATTCTCCTCGTTCCAACACAAGGGATATCGGTACAAACTAAAATGCCACACCAACGTAGCTACTGCTTCAACCGTATCGGTCTACACCGTACAGTTCTCTCACAGTTTATTGCTACTTACCTAAATGGTATCCCCCAGATCCGGGTTAGGATCTATAGTAACTCCAATACAAGCCCACAAATATAAAGCATACAAGTCAAGCAATTGAAAACAATATGAACTATTCTTAAGGTACACCCCACTTATTAAGTATCCCCAGCAGAGTCGCCAGTTCTGTGATACGGTGGGAAGAACTGACTGTTTTTTAGAATGCTGGTTTACGTTTTGCGTTTGTTTTTGCAAAGTGTCGCGGTAAGCAAGAGTCGCCACCGACTTTTATTTTATCCAACAAGGAAAGGAAAAAAGCACAGAAAAATTCCTTTTTCGAGATATTTCTCGGGTTTGGGGGGTAGATTATAGAAAGGGAAGGTATTAGCACCCTTTCTATCCGTGGTTATCCACTGGCTCTTAGGTACTTGCTCAATTGTTTTTAAAATTGCTTTCTTTGTGCTTGTGGGTTTGAAAAAGGTTTTATTTTTAAACTTCGATTTAACTCTTGCTTCTGTCCTCAAGAGCGTATGAAATGTTTTTGAAAACTTTGTTCGAAAAGTGTAAGTGTGAAGAAATTTTGTTTTTAAAAGAGCAAGTATCTAAGAACCATCTACCTACTCGAAAAAGGAATCGTTCTATGCTATCTTCCTTTAGACAATGCTATCCCACTATTGATGAGAAGGTAGCACCGTCGTCGGAGTTTTATGGTCAATTCGAATTTAGGGACTTACGGTCACCAAAGCAATGTTAGGACGCCTTAGCGGTAACCCTAATGTCTTAGATCATTTGTTTGAGGTAACATTATCTGAGGCAACCGTTTTGAGGCGACTATGATCTTTAGACAAGAGGACGACCTCTAAAGTGACCTATACTTAATGACCGCGTACGAAGGCAACCAAGTGGGGTGTACCCTAAGAGTGCGCATGTGCGAGTGTGTTGTTTTCAGTTAATTTTATCTTTGTACATGTTAAGGGTGATCTATGTTAATTTTAGGTTAAGACATTCAATCTTGTCATGCATCCCTATTATCAAATATCTAACAGTTATAATTTGCGGAAATTAAATTACAAGGCGTCGGGTATTTACATCGCCAAAAGCAACCCTTTGAATTTTAAATGCGGAAAAAATAAATAAAGCGATAAAAATAATTAAATGGTCCTAATTATCTATTACATTCCGGAAACAAATACAATATTGAATATATGGATCGCGTGCGGGAAAATTAAATTAAGCGCAAGTAGGGTTTTGACCCTTTGTTATTTAAAGAAAATATTTTTTTTTTGTTTTTGAATTAAGAAAGAGATTATCTAAGTTAATTATTAAATTAATAAATTAATTAATTAATTAATTAAAATAAATATTTTTTGAGTTTTTGGTATTTAAAGAAAGAAAAATAAAATTAATTAATGTTAGTAAAACCTAATTAAATCTAATTGATTTTAATTATTTTAAAAAGTATATTAAAGTTATTTCTAATTAAAGCCTAAATTAATTAAATTAATATTTGTTAATAAAAATAAAAATTTGATTTTATGAAGAAAATATTTGTGGTTTTAATTTTATAGAGAAAAATAAAATTTGATTGGTTAGTTAATAATGAAAATAATTAAATGAAATAAAACAAAAATAAATAAAATAGAGAGAGTTAGGAGTATGGGCCTGTTTGGAGGTTTGAGAAGAAGAAGAAAAATAACAAAGCGCATGGGGGACCTGGGATTCGAACCCAGGTCCTGTTGGATGTTGCCAGCGCTTGCTTCCACTAGGCCATTGTGTTTCAATTGTTAATGAAATAAGAATAATATATAATAAAACAAAACAACTCTTATGGATCAGAAACAAACAAAATGCGCGAATTATTTGAACCGACCATTGGGGTATTGACACGTCTCCGTCCCCTACCTCCAGCCCCTGTAACTTTACCTGCGGATTTGGATCCGCAGCTAAATGCGCAGGTCGATCCAAAAATCAACTCCAGGCCATAAAAACAACCTTCTAAGACATGTTTGGGTTCGTCTCCCTCACCTGAGTGCAACCATGCCTATCACAAGAATCAATTTCACCTGAAACACAAAACCCTAAAATCCAAAACGTAACCCTAGCCATGCTGTTATGAGGTTACAGTCCATATAAATCAAATTAAGTATTTCCAAAAGTTTAGAAATCTCATGAGAATCACAAATATATCAATGATTTGCCAGAATGATGCAAGAATAGAGAGCTATGATTTCAAATACAGGGCTAAGAAACATGATACTTACAGCGCGTTTGGGCGTGTATGGGAGCTTGCTTTGGGTAGGTTTCAACTCACTGAACCTCCAGGAATTGATTGAGATCCTTCTTGGCTTCTGAGATCGCCTCTTGCTATGATTTCGAATTTCAATTTTTTACCACTTTTTCAAGTTTGGTTTTGCCTATTCTTGCAGTCTCTAGCCTTCAATTTCGTGTGCCTCTCTTGCTTATGTATGATACAAGGTATTAGGGTAACAAATATGGATGGAATCCCTCTAAATCAATGCCTTATGATTTGATTTGATTCACCCTTTAAAGCTTGCCAAATTTATCAAATCTCCATCTTTTTGTACATGATATGCTTGATACGAATTTTGATGATGAACATGATGATAATTAAGACCTGAAACAACCAAAAAGATCTTAGGTAATTAAGGTTTGGATTTTATTTGATTTAATTTAATTAAAAATGAAATAATTCAATAAAAAATCAAATAAAATAATAAAAATAAGATATGGGCTCATGGCTGAAGCTAGGACACGTGTGCAATGTGGCAAGTTCAAATCAAGTGGAAAAGAATGGGACCATTTGACAAAATTTGAAGTTTTGGGGATAGTTGACTTTTGGCAATTTTGCAAAAATGCCCAACTTCAACAATGCATAACTTCTTCAATTTTGAACTTTTGGAATTGTTCTTGGACTTTTTAGAAATATCGAGATGTCCTCTAACCAACCCTTTTTGTCTCATCTCATTTTGATATTCCATGCTCAAGTTATAAGCTTTGGCAAAAAAAGGTGTTTTTGTTGACTATCAAAAATGACCTATAATGTCCAAATTTGTAACTTCTTATGAGTGCATTTTCTGATCTTGGGGTATGAAGATGGATTGTAGGAAATTGCATGCTCTTAAAAATGAGCTTTTTATGGGTCATTTCTAATAAAGTATGAGAAAGTTATGCTTGGTCAAAGTTGAGTTGACTATTCCTAGAAAACTCAAATTTAGCAACTTTTGAGTCTTGTTGAATTTTGAGCAATCCTTGATGAATCATGATCAACCCTTGATCAAATGATGAAATATACTTCAAAATGAGAATGTTGACAAAAAATCTTAAAGTTTGATTGTATTTGGGTCACAGTTGACTTTTGCCCTGGCATAGTCGATTTTTGGACCTTTTGAGCATTTGACTGAGCAAACTTCCTCTGCAAGGCTTGAAATTTGACATGGATGACCTTTAGAACATATTAGGATGTTGGGTAGCACTTGAGGTCATTTGGACTCAAGGATCTTGATGTAACACAAAACCCTAATTTGGGGTTGACTGCCTTAGGAGATAGCTTGACTGTCTAACTCTTGAGCAATCTTGAGCCACTTGGAGACTTTTCTTGAAATGTTTTGAAGAATATGAGAGGGAAAATTTTGGGGTACAACAATATCTTAGTCTCGAAAATAAATCCCTGACTATAGGTGGGGAGTTTTGGGAAGCTAAGTCACGGACTACCGCTGGAGACGAAAAGTATATGTATCTTCAACCTTGTTTAGAATGCTTTCGCTGGGAATTCTTGTTTGTTGTTTGAGGAAACTCTACAGGGAACATTCACTTCTTCTTGGGGAGTAGAATTCAAGAGCTTTAGTTGACCATTACTCTACTGGGGAATTTGATTCTTATATACCCTGATTGGGGATAAAGATGATTAAACTTCTAATTTGTCTAGGGAGGATAAAGTTAACTGGTATCTGGTCAACTGCCAGGATTCGCAACAACTTTTTGGGGATAGTATCAATTCTATTGGAGAAGAGGAGTTCTGTCAGTTGATTTGTGATAGTCTAAGGAATAGACGTAGGCTGGGGAGACCATGGTTCGTTGGGGAAATAAACCCTATCGAGGAAAGTAATCTGGCGACCTTACCGGGGAAGTGAATTCTTCTAGGGAAGCACTTTTGTAAAGTTTCTTTTCTGGTTTTGGAAAACTCGGCTAAGGAAGAGAATTTCCAAGAAATATGCCGGTTGGAACTCTGGATGTGGGGATACTCTTATTGAAGTAACTCTGTGGGGATATCCCAAATCCCTAAGCAAATGCTTATTACTATTCTTGTGCGTACATTTGTTTACAGATAATCATGTTCATATGAATATGTTAATTCAATTTTAGTCATTGGACGTTGTTGCACTCAAAACAGAAAAAATAAAAAGTTTGCACTTTAAAGTATATTTGTATTGATAATCTGCCTATAAACAGGCGTTTTTGTACAGGGAGATAGAAATCCTAGTAAGAGGAAGTCGTCGAAAAAAATGAAAAGAATACAAAGTGAAAACAAAAATTGTATAGCCATGTGGAAGTGATCTCATTGGGTTCCAACTCCGCTATTCTTTGAACATCATCCCTTGCCATCGAAAGAAGTTGATTGAATTGATCTTATACCATTTGAACTTTGACCTTGGTAATAAAAATTGATTATAGTGATCCAACAGAACATAGTCATAGCTTTAATCCTTAACTTTTGCCTGGATCGCCCTTTCAGGTTTTCAATCCATCAGGATACCCTTTTTTGCTCAAGCTGCCCTTTCAGGTTTTTGACTTACTGAGTGTACAATATTTTGTATATATCCCTGATTTTTTCCCAAACCTTTATGGTTTGACGGGATGCCCTTATTTTTGCCTAGGTATGTCAACCTAGCGGGTCATTCTTATGCGTGGTATTTTTTGACTATGTCTGTGTTTACAGGATGTGGGAAATCTTCACCTTCCATAGTGGTTAACATCATAGCACCGCCAGAGAATACTTTCTTGACAAAAAATGGCCCTTCATAAGTGGGAGTCCATTTTCCCCTAGGATCACCTTGTGGTAAAATGATACGCTTTATTACCAAGTTTCCAGCCATGTATACTCGAGGTTTGATTTTCTTATTGAATTCCTTGATCATATGCTTTTTATACATTTGACCATGACAAATAACATCCAATCTCTTCTCGTCAATCAAGTTCAACTGATCCAATCTTGTATTAATCCATTCATCTTCGCCTAAGTCCGCTTCTTTCATGATCCTCAACGAAGGAATTTGAACTGCGACATGCAGGATAACTTCCATGCCATTGACTAAAGAGAATGGGATTGCCCCAGTTGATGTTCGTGCTGAGGTACGATAGCCATGAAGAGAAAATGGTAGGATCTCATGCCAGTCTTTATAGGTGACCACCATCTTTTGCACAATCTTATTTATGTTGTTATTAGCAGCTTCCACCGTGCCATTCATCTTAGGTCTGTATGGGGAAGAGTTGTGATGCTTGATTTTGAACTGCATGCAGAGTTCAGTAATCATGGCATTGTTGAGGTTGGTTCTGTTGTCAGTGGTGATCCTTTCAGGGATGTCGTATCGGCAAATAAGGTTATGCTAAACCGGGCTGCAACGTTCTTGGTAACTGAGGCAATTGAAGCAGCTTCGACCCATTTGGTGAAATAATCAATGGCGACAAGGATGAAATGATGTCCATTAGAGGCAGTGGGCTTGATTTATCCAATCATGTCAATGCCCAATATTATAAATGTCCACGAAGCGGTTATGACATTTAAAGGTATTGGAGGTACATGAACCTTGTCGGCATAGATCTGACACTTATGGCAAGTCCTCGAGTGGCAGTGACAATCAGTTTCCATAGTCGATCAATAGTAACCAGCCCTCAGAATCTTCTTGGCCATAGTGTGTCCACTAGAGTGAGTTTCGAAGATACCCTCATGCATGTCTTCCATGATCTTCTCTGCCTCCATCTTGTCCATACAGCGGAGCAGAGTTGAATCATAGTTGTGTTTGTACAGGATCTCGTTGCTTAGGAAGAAATTGGCTGAGAACCTCCGCAAGAATTTTTTGTCGTTGATTGAGGCTCCCTCAGGATACTCTTGTGTTTCAAGGTACCTCTTCACCTCATGGTACCAAGGCTTCTCTTTATCAGTGTCGATCTCGTGACAGTGTACAGGTTCGTCAAATCTTTCGATAGTAATTCTGGGAGCTTCGTTGTCCCAACTGACCTTGAATATAAACGACATAGTTGTTAAAGCATCTGCCAACTGATTTTCTTCCCTCGGGATATGTTCAAAGGTAACCTCCTCGAAGTATGGGATCAAGGTTAGCACAAACTCTTTGTAAGGGATCAAGTTTGGATGCTTGGTATCCCACTCTCCTTTAAATTGACTTACCACTAGGGCTGAGTCTTTGTATACACTCAAGAATTTTATTCTTAGGTCAATGGTAACCTTTAGACCCAAGATGCATGCTTCATACTCGGCCATGTTGTTCGTACAGTCAAAGCAAAGTCTGCCAGTGAAAGGTGTATGGCAACCTTCGGGAGAAATGATCACAACACCAATTTCCTTACCCAATGCATTAGAAGCTCCATCAAAAACCATAGTCCAATAGGATCCTTATTCAGGTCCTTCATACGGTCCAGGCTTTTCACAGTCGGTTATCAGCATGATATTCTCGTACGAAAATTCAAAGTTCATGGATTGGTAGTCATTAACAGCTTGATGGGCCAAATGATGCGCCAACACACTTCCTTTGATTACTTTTTGTGTAGTGTATTTGATGTCATATTCAGTCAAGATCATTTTCCATCTAGCTATTCATCCGGAGAGAGCTGGTTTTTTGAAGATATACTTGATAGGGTCCGTCTTAGAAATCAATAAGGTAGTATGAGTCAACATATATTGTTTTAGCCGGCGAGTAGCCCATGCCAAAGCGTAACAAGTTTTCTTGAGCAGTGAATATCTGGTTTCACAGTCGGTAAACTTTTTGCTAAGGTAGTATATTGCATGCTCTTTTCGGCCAGACTCGTCATGTTGACCCATCACACACCCCCATTGAATTCTCTAATACAGTCAAGTACATAATCAAAGGTCTTCCTTCAATTGGAGGCATCAGGATTGGAGGTTCTTGTAAATACTCTTTGATCTTGTCAAAAGCTGCTTGGCAGTCGTCATTCCATCTGACTACTTGATCTTTCTTCAACAGTTTAAAGATTGGTTCACATGTAGCAGTTAAGTGAGAGATGAGTCGGGCGATGTAGTTGAGTCGACCTAAGAAACCCGTGACCTCCTTCTCAGTACATGAAGTTGGCATCTCTTGTATGGCTTTGACTTTTGCAGGGTCGACTTCAATACATTTTCCACTGACGATGAAGCCTAGGAGTTTTCCAGACCTTACACCGAAAGTCCACTTGTTGGGATTCAGCCTCAACTTGTGTTTCTTCAACCTTTCAAATAGCTTGTGTAAATGATCAAGGTGCTCTTCCTCAGTTTGCGACCTTGCAATCATATCATCAACATACACTTCTATCTCATGATGGATCATGTCATGAAATAGAGCTACCATAGTATGTTGGTAGGTTAAGCCTGCATTCTTCAAACCGAAAGGCATGACCTTATAACAGAAGGTGCCCCATTGTGTGATAAAAGTGGTTTTCTCCATGTCTTCAGGTACCATTTTGATCTGGTTGTAACCGGAGAAGCCATCCATGAAGGAGAAAACTTTGTGTTAACCAGTATTTTCAACTAAGACGTTGATGTGTGGTAATGGGAAATCGTCTTTGGGGCTTTCCCTATTCAAACCCCTATAATCTACGAACATATGAACTTTTCTGTCTTTCTTTGGCATCGGTACCACATTTGCAACCCACTGCGGATATGATGTCACCGCCAGGAAACCTACATTGAATTGTTTCATTGCCTCAGATTTTATTTTCTCGGACATATCTGGCCGCATGTGACGAACCTTTTGTTTGACCAGAGGACAACCTTCCTTCATTGGTATACAATGAACTACGATATCAATATCAAGCCCTGGCATATCTTTATATGACCAAGCGAACGCCTCAACATAGTGGTGCAACATCTGAACCAACCTTCTCTTGACGTTGTCTTCCAAATTGGCGCCGATCTTGACTTCTTTCTTGTCTGCCTCAGTATCCAGGTTTATCACTTCAACTGGTTGTGGTTGAATGGCCTTTTCCTCTTATATCAGAAGTCTAGCGAGTTCCTCAGGTATTTCACAATATTCTTCTCCTTTGTCTTCGGCTTGATAGATTGGATTTTCAAAGTCATAGATGGCAATAGCAGAGTCATTGTCAATGAGATCCGGAGTGGATGTGGATCTGCAAATGTGTACGTGTGCATGTAAGGTCACATGGCTATTGAAAATGTAATAAAGTAAAGAAAGGCAAAGAGCGCGAAATTTGAATGCAAAATAGTCCAATGTTTTTCATTAAAATGAGCATATGGCATATGAAAATGACAAACCCTTAACAAATGGGCCATTGTGCCCCGAGAAAGACACATGGCTTAAAGTCATTGTTTTAATGGAAATTACAGACAAATTTCTCTAAGTAATAAAAACCAGAAATGGTAGTTACTCCTGGCTGAAGGAGATTGGGATGAAGTCCTTAGTCTGCCAGTTATTGAGTCCTCCATCAGCAGTCGGGTAGATTCAGTCGTCAAAGTCATAATCAGCATATGAGTCTTCAAGAGCATTAACCTCATGGTTACTAATGAGAAGAGTTGGTTTCCCTGCACGAGCACGTCGAACTTCCTTTTGAGCCTTGGAAGTGAAGCCCGACTCAAATTTGTCTAACTTGAAAGGGATATCAGGGAGTTGTCCCCAAATGATGCAGCCTTCATCTTCAATAACAACACGAGCATCTTTAAGAGAGGCCATCTTCGGTGTATCTTTAGCAGCTTTGGGAATGTCAGGAGTGGCTTTGCAAACAACAACCATTGGAGAGAGCACTTCAAAAGCTTTATAATGAGTCTCTATGAACTCACCATCCATTTCAACATACTTGAATGAATTCAGATGACTAATCATAAACTCTCCTTCTCCACATACAGTGACAAATCTCCCTTTGACCGGATATTTCAACTTTTGATGTAGTATGGAAGTCACCGCACCTGCCCCATGTATCCGTGGGCGTCAAAGAAGGAAAGAATAAGCAGGACAGATATCCATCACATATAATGTTGAGTTGAAGACTTGAGACCCAACTTTGATAGGGAGATCAACCTCTCCATGGACCATTCTCTTTGATCCGTCAAAAGCTCTCACCATGATGTCACTGGGTTTCAGCACCAAATCTTCACAATCCAACCTATCTAGAGAACCTTTAGGTAAGACATTCAAAGAGGACCCGGTATCCACCAACACATGGGCTAAAGTGGTGCTTTTACACTCGATGGAAACATGCAGAGCTTTGTTGTGATTTTTCCTGGCTGGAGTCAGATATGCATCCGAAAACCCCAAACCATTGTTAGTCGTCAGGCTTGCTATACAATTTTCAAATTGGTCGGCCGTAGTTTCTTGAGGGACATGTGCATTTTTCAGGAATCTTATCAGTGCTTGAGCATGCGCCTCAGAGCATAGTAACAAAGACATCATGGAAATCTTAGAGGGTGTTTTCCCCAACTGTTCCACTATCTTGTGATCACTTTTTCTGATAATTTTTAAAATCTCCTCCATCTCTTAAGTAGATGGATCCTTAATGGTAATATCTTTTATGGGCGCCTTCGTCCTGGCAGGCTCATTCATTTTTCCCTTTCCTCGAGTATCAACAACAAGTTTAACAGTGGTAATACGAATGGGTGTAGTTGTGGTTGTCGGAGGTGAAATCTAAGGAGAGAAGATCCTCCCTATCCTAGTAACTTTACTTGATCCCATAATGTTTGTAATGTCAGCAGTTTCATCTTTGGCAATCCATGAATCTTGTTTGGTACCATGGTAATACACTTCCGCCCCATAATTCCAGGGCACAACCTTATCAAAAGAGTAGGGGAATGGCCCTAGTGTGGTGATAATTAGTGGAGTTATTCTTGGTTCAACGGGAATCCTAATAGGACCTTTGGAGGTGATCCTAATAGGTTTGTTTGATATAGTAATGATGGAAACGTCTTCAAGCTCTTGGGATGCACTTTTGGTCATACTTTTCACAGATGGAATTTTCTCAAATATAATCTCATGGTTATTCATCAGGTGTTGGAAACCTTTCTTCAGCCATTCACAATCATTAATTTGTACATCACAACAACAATAGTCTTCAAGGAATCTAGGGAATACCATGACTTTTAACAAATTCTCTTTAACAGTCTTCAAAGGAGTGGTCAAGCCATTGACGGAGTAAACAAAAGAAGCATCCTCAATAGCATTGACACCCTTACCATGATTTGGCATGGGTGCAATGATCATGTTGGGAGTTGGTGGAAGGTCGAATTCAATTGTCTTATTATCAATTAGGTCTTGGATTTTATTCTTTAGAGACCAACAATCATTGGTATCATGTCCGGGACTATTTGAGTGGTAAGTGCATCTTGCATTGGAATTATATTTGGGATAGGAGGTATCAGGGTTTTGGGGAGGATCCCTCAATGTACCAGCTCTGCTTTTAATAAATTTTACAATGCTTGAGACCGTGACATATTGATCTTAGTGTACTGCCTTTCTTGGAACTTCGTTCTACGCCTATTCCCTTGTTGTTGTTGAGTAGGTATAGGATTGGAAATTAGTACTGCCCCTACTGAATGATAACGGTCATTCTTAGTACGACTCCTTGATCCACATACTGCATTAGTCTTTTTTTTGCCAACAAATGGTGTTTTCACAATATCATAGGTGGAGGTCTTCGGTATATTTCCGCTTTTAATCCCACTTTCAACCCTTTCACCGGTCAAGATCAATTCAGTAAATCCGGATGATGAACTTCCAATCAGCAAGTTGAAAAATGGTCCAATCAATGTCCCTATAAACATGTCTACCAACTCTTTATCAGTTAAAGGTGGCTGCACCCTGCCATTCATGTGTTATACCCCAAAAATTTCGCTCTCATTTTTACTCAAAACATGCTCATAGAGGTCCTCAATTGCTCAAGGTTGACCAAAAATTGATCAGACAAATTCTCCTCCTAAGCAATGAACCTCTAACTAGGGTTTCACTTTTCATTAAGATATGT
The DNA here is from genome assembly GCA_948472305.1 of Vicia faba. Classification (NCBI taxonomy): domain Eukaryota; kingdom Viridiplantae; phylum Streptophyta; class Magnoliopsida; order Fabales; family Fabaceae; genus Vicia; species Vicia faba. The sequence goes on from OX451737.1 coordinate 629,421,792, forward strand.
GAGCTCCAAAGGTCTCTAATGTTTTCTATTGTCCTAATATTCCTTCAATATTGCCCATGCCAAGTTTCATGCCTTACACTACAATTTTGCTCAGTCAATGGCTCAAATGTTTGAAAAAATTAACTGTATTAGGTCAAAAGTCAATTGTGGCCCAAAAATAGTCAAACTTCATGATTTTTGGTCAACATCAACATTTTGAAGTGATATCCATCATTTGATCAAGGGTTGATCATGATTCCTCAAGAAATGTTCCTAATTCATCAAAAGTCAAGAATTGCTAAATTAGGGTTTCTATAGGAAAAGTCAACTGAACTTTGACTAGGCATAACTTTCACATACTTCATACATTTTTCCCCAACCAAAGCTCATTTTGAATAGAATCCAATTACCTACAACTTATATTTTGTCCTCAAGATCAAGAGATCCTCCATTTGAAAGATACAAACTCATACAATACACGTCATTTTCAAAAAGTCAACAAAAGGCACTTTTTGTCAAGACCATTTACATCAAGATAAAGTCTTCAAATGCAAAATTAATCAAAAGCGAGATTGAATTAGACATCTTAGGCTTTCTAAAAAATCCATGATCATCATCATGCGATAAAAATTGAGCAAGTTATGGCTTTCCCAAGTTGGGAAATATTTGGAAATTTCAAGATTTATGCATTGAGCAAACTTAAACTTTTAAGTCAATGACTTAACTTTTTGGACTTCAAACATCCTCCTAACATTATAAAGGACCTCTAAAAGCATTTCTACCTTACCTTGCATTTTTCCTTTATTTTAATCATATTTATTTTGATTTATTTCAAATAAATATAAAATAAATGGTACAAAATAATTGGAAATGGGCCTTGACCCTTAGGCTATTGTTTTATCTTGACATGAGGCCCATGAACACGTGCAGGGGGTGTCCAGATTCATTCAGCATCAAAAAAGGCATGAAATCTCAAGTTATGGCAAGTTTTAAAATGTAGGATCATGGCTTCAATACAAATGATTGAGGCTTGATTCTTTCCTTCCTACCTTGTCTCCTCCCTCTCATCTATATATACACCACATGTGCAAGCCAAACACACGCATGCCACTGCCTAAGAGAGCCACGCAAAAATCAAAAAAAAAAAATTCAAAGTTGTGAAATTCAAATAGCCAGTACCAGCCCTCCTCAGTCCAAACTAAGGATTCAAACATATCCATGAGACTTCCAAGAACTCAACCCAACCCTCCAATGCACGATTCCACGCCCAGATCAGACAGATCATCGTCATCCCGTTTTGGTATTTTTGATAATCTAAAACTCTCTCTACATGTGATATAAATTGATTCTTTCCATACATTCATGTTATTATAGTTGTTTGTTGATGTTCTAACGTATTTCACGTAAGTTGTAGTGCCAAGATCGTAAGTCACCATTGTTAGGGCTTAAGAACGTTTAAGCTTAGGTTTCATTGATACATGGACTTTCAAGACAAGAGGCCACCACCATTGAACTCGTAGCATACGAAATAGGGGGTAGCCTTAATCTTAAGCTTTGATTTGCCTTTTTTACCGGTTTAAGGTTTTGATACAGTCGGAGTAGGTGACCGGAGTTTGACTTTGGCACCCCTGCAATTGGTTGACTCCGGTGGAGTCTGCATGGCAGAACGACACAATCTCATTGGCCCATAAAATCCATCACGCGCGTTTTTATTTTTTTAAAATATATTTGACTCTGTTTTGTATATAATATTGTATGTTGATTATGATACACGAATGAACATGTGGCTCAGATGTCAAGGCGTGTGTTTGTGAAGCTAAAAGGGCTAGGTTCGATCCCCATGCTTGGTGTTTTTATATTTTCTAACAAAGTTGTTGCAGATCCAATACACAGCATTCCAGGCGTGTACCATGCATCCCCAATTAACAACCATCAGATCATGATTATTTTAGATCCAAGAGCTTCCACGCGCAGATCTACCATGTGCCATCAAGGCTTGTCCTTATAGGATCAGGCAGATGCTGGGCTCTTCCATATATGGGCCTAGAAAATTTCAATCAGCAACCCCATTATGCTTTTGCATATCCAGGCACAATCCATTTTCTTTTCTTTTTTTTACTTATTTAATTATTTCCTAGAATTTTCTTTTAATAATTTTTTCTAACAAATCATAAAATAAAAATAAATTAAATAGACTTAGGTTTTATTTCTTAAATTAATTTTAATTTAATTTAATTATTTATTTTTATTTTATTTTATCAATTTAAAATCAACTAGACTTAGATTTTTTTAATTCAAATATTTTCTTAATAAAAACACAAAAAGTAGTAGAATTAGTTTTATCAATTAACAATCATTTTTATTTTATTTAATTAATTAAGAGTATATTTAATTTTTGTCTCATTTAATTTAGTTTAAGTATTTTTCTTAAAATAAACAACAACAAAAAAGATTTTCTTGTTTACTTAGAAATTTGTAGGGTTTTTAGACATATTTTTCCCAATTCGCGTGCTTTCAATTTCCCTTTTTTTTTTCTTTCTTCTTTTTCATATTTTTGTATCTGCTGATGGGATGTAATAGATTAAAATAGGACTTTATCGTTTTCTTTATTCCCCCCCCCCCATTTGAACATGTAAATACCCCCTCTCCGAAGCATTGTAATAGCGTAGGATTTAAATTCCCGCATTTTAAATTTCTGCAAAATATTAACTGTTAGTAATTAGGCTTGTATGGAAAGACTAATAACAAAATGCTAGAAAACCTAATAACCAGAGATAAATGAACTGAATTGAATCATTGCACACATGCACCTCTAAGGTACCCCACTTTGGTTGCCTTCGGAAATAACAGTCATGTCCCTCGAGACGGGGACACTTTAGCAGAGACCCGTAAAATAAAAGATCATACTCTCTCGATGACCCTACAGTTGCCTCTCGATAAATGATCTAGTCCCTAAACAAAATGGCTAAAGCATCTCCACATGTTGCCTTTATGACTGTACATCCCTTCGATTGTCCCTCAACATCCAACGATAGGGCTACCTACTCACTAATAGTAGGATAAAACTGTCTATAGGATAGGAGGAAAAGAATGACCTTTTTGAGTCCAAGTAGATAGCTGTTAGATGCTTGCTCAAATAAAACAAACTTTTCACACTTACACATTTCAAAAACAACTTTCAAAAACAACTTTAAAAAACATTTGCTTTGTCAACACTCTTGAGGACTGATACAAGAGTTAACGCAAAGTAAATCACCACACTAAGGCATTTCAAAACATTTTTCAAAACACACAAAGCACAAGGTACTTTTAAAATGAGTTAAGCATCTAAGAGACCGTAGAAAACTACAGATGGAAAGGGTGCTAACACCTTCCCTTTCCATAATCTACCCCCATTACTCATAAAATTCTCGAAAAGGTCTTTTCTGTTCTTTTCACCCTTTCCTTTATTGGATAAAATAAAAGTCGGTGGCAACTCTTGCTTACCGCAACATTTGTAAACACAAACGTAAAACCAGTATAACAGTCGGTTCTGCCACCGTATCACACCATATCTCTCCATTTTTTAGCATATTCTTTGAAGCCCTCGTTAGAACCCATGGTCATTCCTTGCTATTGCACCCTAGTTGGTGCAAAATCAACGTTATATTGATATTGGCGATAAAAGTCAGTGGCCAAATCCTCCCAAGTATGGATGTTAGTCTCTTCCAAATGGTAAAACCACTTCAATTGTGTCCCATATAGACTTTCTTGAAAAAAGTGCACCCATAGTTTCTTATCAGCGGTATGCGGCTGAATTTTGCAGACGTAAGATCTTAGGTGGAGTTTCGGGCATGAAACACCATCGTACTTGGCAAAAACGAGGATCTTGAATTTGTGGGGAATGACTACCCCAGGAACCAAACCCAAGTTACCAAAGTCCAAGCCAAGCACAACTTGGATTTCTACAACCTTCAATTTGTCTTCTAGTTGCTTATATTTTTCGTTGGCCGGTGGATATTGCTCATAAAAATAATCCCTGTCTTCGGATATTTGATTGTTTCCACCCCAAATACGGGTGCTCCTAGCATCTTCATCTTGATTCTCGTCCTCCTCGTATGAGTCTTCTTCCACTTGAACTTGTCGGACGAGGCCTTTGAATCTCTTCTCCATGTTGATTACAACTTTCTTTTTGGTTTTCTTCTTCGTGATAAGAAGTGTCATCATTTCTTGCTGCCCTTTTGCTAAGTTGAGCAAAGTCTCTTGAAACTGAGAGTTTTGTGCCTGTAAGCCCTTGACAATTTGCTCAAGATCCATCTTATACTGAAATAAATAGTAGAAAGATGAGGAAACCTGCTTATGATATAATGCATGTGATGCATATGCAATGTGTTCAAGGACCTTTAAGATTTAAATTTGCTTAAGCAAAAAGGAAATAAAACATTAATTGTATTAATAAGTTCAACGGTTATAAACTGCCTCTTGGGCTTACAATGAAGGAAAAATGACAAAATGAATTTATACAACAAAAGACTTAGGTCTCCCATGGACGCTTCCTCTTTGGCTGATGTGGGCATTCAAGTTCTGCTCCTCGTGAAGTTGCCTTGTGAGCTCCAACACTTTCTTCTCCCTTGTGTAGAATTGGGCTTCAAAGGTGTCTCGCTCTCCTTGAGTTTAATCCACGATCTTTGCAATTCCTCGAGAGTAGTAGGCATGTCAGGATGAAGAACGGTATAAGGAACATCCCCCTCGGCGATAGGCTCCACAATTATTGGTAAGATGGTGTGATACGGTGGGAGAACTGACTTGAGGTTTTGCGTTTTATCGCAAATGTCGCGGTTAGCAAGAGTCGCCACCGGCTTTTCTTTTATCTAAAAGGAAAGGTGAAAAAGCACAAGAAAGACCTTCGAGATGTTTTCTTGAGTTCGGGGGTAGATTATGAAAAGGGAAGGTGCTAGCACCCTTTTCGTCCATGGTTTTCCATGGTATCTTAGTTACTTGCTTAGATCACTTGCTTTGGTTTGTTTGAAATGGTGTTTGGGGTGGTTTTGAAAGTATTTTGTAAAAGAGGCCATTCGTTTAGGCAATCTTTGTAATGATTCTTGTTCGTAAGAATGTATACAAAGATGTTTGTCTTTTGAAAATGTTTTCAATGTTTGTAAGATGTGTTTGAAATGTGTGTGTGTGTGTTTATTTTGAAAATAGCAAGGATTGTTGTTTGAAATGGAGCAAGTAACTAGAAGCTATCTACCTACTCAAATGTCTTTCTTATGCATTTTCTATTCCTTTGACATTGTTGGCTTACCATTGATTTGGTAAGCAACCCTATCTTTGGATGTAAACGGGACAGGCGTAGGTCATCGTATAACCATGATTAGCAATGTTTGCAAAGTATCTTAGCATATTTGAGGGACCAAGATCATTTTGTAAGGTAACCTTGAGTAGCGTCATCGAGGGACTATGATCCTAAACTTGTTTTGTTTTGCCAAGATACTTCACATGCGTAACATGACCATTTTTGTTTTAGGCAACCAAGTGGAAGAAACCCTAAGGGTGCTTGTGTGCAAAGTGTATCATTTTCATGCTTTTGATTTTGTCTTGTATTTAAGGTGTTCTATTTGTTTTGTTCTTGTCATACAAACCCTAATTACTAATCATGGCATATGAAAGCGATAAATTGCGTAATATAAATATTTCTAAGCTATTACAACAATTTATGGGAGCGGGAATACAAATTTGAATGGGGATTTGCAAGGATATAAACCTAAATAAATTATTACAACCAAATCGAATTTGTACGAATTAGAATAAATACAATACAAAAGAAAATGCAATGCAATGTACATGTAAAAAAGATTTTTGTGTCTTGTTTTTATGTAAAAGAATATTTAATTTAAACCTAAAAATATAAGGAAAAAGATTTAATTTTTTGAAAGGGATTTAACCCTAACTTTATTTAAAAGAAAATAAAGTTTCTATATTATTATTTTGTGTATTTTCTTGTGTAAAAATAATAAATAATATTGTAATAAAATATAAAGTTTTGTATGTATGCAAAAATAGGGATTTATAAATATGAAATGCAAACTAAAAATACTAAGTATATTTAATTATATTTACAAATTTATTAAGAAAAATAAATTATATCCTATTAAAATAAACTATATTTTTTATGTGAGAAATAATAAAAGAAATAAAATAAAAGTGTAATATGATTATATTATTTTTTAGGATTTTTAATCATTAAAGAAAATAATTAAAATATAAAATATGGAAGTAAAACAATAAATAAAAAATAAAATATGAAATAAGTTGGCAGGGGTTAAGATAGCATATTAATGGTGATGATGAGCAAAACACTGGCCCATAGCAAAAGCCCAAACCTGCAAAGATGTCAAAAAACTGAAAAGGGAAAAAAAAAGCCAAAATGCAAAAGTAGCGCGCAGGTTCGAACCCAGGACATGGGTCTCACCAGCGCGCTGCTTTTCCACTGGGGTGGCTATACATCCATTGTCTTTACTGAAACAAAAATAATATGTTACAAAACACGTCCTTGCCCCAGCATTCTTCATCCCGAATGGCATCACTTTGTAGCAGAACATGCCCCACTGTGTGACAAACGTAGTTTTCTCCATGTCCTCAGGTGCCATTTTGATTTGGTTATAGCCTGAGAATCTGTCCATGAAGGAAAATGCTTTGTGTTGGGCCGTATTATCAACCAGAATGTCGATGTGTGGAAGTGTAAAATCATCTTTAGGGCTGGCCCTGTTCAAATCTCTATAATCCATGCACATCCGTACTTTACCGTCCTTTTTAGGCACGGGAACAATGTTGGCAACCCATTGAGGATATGAAGTAACAACCAGAAATCCAGCATTGAACTATTTCATGACTTCCGCTTTGATCTTCTCTGACATGTCAGGTCTCATGCGGCGGACTTTTTGCTTCACTGGTGGACAGTCTTCTCTTGTGGGTAGACAATGTACCACGATGTCTGTATCAAGTCCCGACATGTCTTCGTATGACCAGGAAAAGATCTCAACATAATCATGCAATAGCTGAATTAGACGCTCCTTGACACTCGGTTCTAGATTGGTACCCACTTTGATTTCCTTTTATCTTCCTTGGTATCCAAGTTGATTGTATCCAACAGTTCCTCGTGAGGTTGAATAACTCTTTCCTCTTGTTGTAGTAGTTTGGCCAATTCCCCTGGCACTTCACAATCTTCCTCCCCTTCGTATTCGACTTGATAAATTGGATCTTCAGAGTCACTAAAGGCCATAGCAATATTGTTACCCATGGGATCCGGAATGGAGGGGTACATGCATTTATGAGTGTGGGTGTGTGTAAGGGTATAGCCATCTTTATACAATAAAATGTAAAAGAAAGACAATGAGCACAAAAGGTTTGTATGTGAAAAAGCGTCCATGATTCATTGAATGTCATATGAAGATGAAATAAAAACCCTTACAAATGGACCATTGTGCCTCGGGTAAGACACAAGGTTTTTAAAGTGTGAATTGTTCGTGAATATTACAAGTCCAACAGAAATGTAAAAGATAAATTACTGAGAGATGAAAGTTATTGGGACAAAGTCTTTGGCTTCCCAGTTGCGAAGTCCTCCGTTGACAGTAGGAAATATCCAATCTTCCAAGCTGCCATCCTCTTCAACATCTTCCACTGTGTCGACCTCTCGGTTACTAATCTTCAAAGATGGCCCTCCAGCACGGGCATAACGCATAACCTTCTGAGCAGTTGAAGTAAACCCTAAGCCAAACTTGTCTGATTTATACGGAATGTCTAGAAGCTTCCCCCAGATAGTGCATCCACCCTCCTCTATTACTGCCTTTGCATCCTTTAGTGATGACATCTGAAGCGGAGGTCTTCTGATCTTGGGAATCGAGGATACTACCTTGGTTGCCGCCACTTCTTGAGAGACCTATTCGAAATGTTGAAAAGGAGTTTCAATGAACTCGCCATCCAACTCCACATATCGGAAAGAATTCAGATGACTAATCATGTACTCTTCTTCCCCGTGGACAGTTATGATCTTTCCTTGGACCGGGTACTTCAGCATTTGGTGTAGTGTAGAGGTGACAGCACCAATATTATGGATCTAGGGCCGTCCTAACAGACAGGAGTAAGAGGGGAGGATGTCCATGACATAGAAGGTTGATTTGAAAGTCTGAGTTCCCACCTTTATCGAGATGTCCACCTCCACGTGGACCATCCTCTTCGAGCCATCAAATGCTCTCACAATTATGTTACTGGGTTTCAACGCCAGCCCTTCGCAATCCAATGTATCAAGAGCTTTATTTGGTAAGACGTTTAAAGATGAGCCAGTGTCAACCAAGACATGGGCCAGAGTCGTTCCTCTACACTCTACAGAGACATGCAATGCCTCGTTGTGTTTTCTCCCTTTGGGTGTCAAATCAGCATCAGAAAAGCCCAAGCCGTTATCAGCTGTCAAACTAGCCACGCAATCTTGGAATTGGTCAGCAGACGTCTCTTGTGGCACATGAGTTGTCTTCAGAAATTTTACCAGAGCTTTCGCATGTGTCTCAGAGCACAGCAGCAATGCTAGCATGGAGATCTTGGAGGGGGGTTACCCCAACTGTTCAACCACATCATAATCACTCTTCTTTATTATCCTCAAGATCTCTTCCATTTCCTTCTTGGATGTTTCAGGGATAGCTAGTGATTGAGCCTTCGTCCGGACAAGCTCTTCTTGAATGCTTTTTCCTCTATTCTCAACAGTAGAAGTATTGGTAGGGACAGGAATTATGTCGTCTTTGTCGGTAGGTACGCTTGCAGGTATAATCGCTGGTGCAGAGGTGATCTTCGGAACGACCATGGGTCCAAAAACTGCCTTTGGAGGGGCAATCTCTAGAGAGAATATTCTACCACTACGGGTAATCTTGCTAGTTCCGGCAATATTACTAATGTCGGAGTTTTCTTCCTCGGAGCTCTCTTCTTCGGTAGCCAGTTCATCTTGTTTGATACCATGGTAGTAGATTTCTCCACCATAATTCCATGGTACTGTTTTATCTGACTCATACGGGACCGACCCGAGCATTGTGATCTTAAGTGGAGTAGTTTTTGGAGCGGGTGTAATCCTAACAGGTCTTTTAGGGACCCTGGAAGGATTGGCGGAGATGGTTATGACTGAAATGTCTTTAACAGAAACGGGTAAAACGGGAGCATTCTCAAACAGAATTTCTTGGTTATCAATCAGGCGTTGGATACCTGTCTTCAACAGAGGGCAATCGACGGGTGAGGATAAGCAATGATGGCAGTCTTCCTTACAACCTGGGAATACACCAGCTTTCAACAAGTTCATTTTAATGATTGGGAGCGGAGTCAAAAATTCATCCATTGTGGCAACAAATAAATCTTCCTCGACAGCATTGGCGTTGTGACCATGCCTAGGCATCGGAGCCGAAATGACATTCAGTTTCTCAGGTACATCAAACTCAACTTCCTTTGCATCTATAAGGTCTTGAATTTTGTTCTTCAGAGCCCAACAGTTGTTAGTGTCGTGCCCTGGACTTTCAGAATGGTATGCGCATCTGGCATTTGGGTGATAATGAGGGGACGCAGTATTGGGATTCTTTGGGGCCTCTTTTAAAGTTGCCAGATTCAATTTCAGAAGATGTGGTAGAACCTGGTCTAGAGTCATATTAATCCTGGTGAATTGTCGGACTGGCCTTTCCACCCTTGGCTGGTTATTTCTTGGCTGGTCAGATGCGGGCTTCGGGATCATAATGGCCCCCACCACTGTTCGGCGTTCAGTTCTTCCTTGATTCCTTTGTGAATAAACGACAGATACTTCCTTCTTCCCAGTGAAATGTTTTCTCACAGCTGTAGAGGCAGACGTGTCCTTCTGAATTTTTCCGCTTTTTATACCAGCTTCCACCCTCTCCCCGGTTAAAATTAACTCAGTAAACCCAACAGATGAGCTTCCAATCAAATGGTTGAAGAAAGGGCCTGATAGAGTGCCCAAGAACATATCCACCAACTCCCTTTCAGACAGAGGGGGTTGCACTCTTCCAGCTAGATCTCTCCACTTTTGCGCGTAATCTTTGAAACCCTCATTTGAAGCCATAGCCATACTCTGAAGTTGAGTACCGGTAGGCGCCAAATCTGCATTATACTGGTATTTTTTTATAGAAAGCAGCGACAAGTTCTTCCCAGTTGTGGACGTCGGCCCTTTCTAATTGGTAAAACCAGTCGAGTTGCGTTCCAGATAAACTATCTTGGAAGAAATGGACCCACAAGTCTTTGTCGGCAGAGTGCGACTGAATCTTTCGGACATATGATCGGATGTGCAATTTAGGACACGACACTCCATCATATTTTGCAAATAATGGCATTTTAAACTTTGGTGGGATCACAATTCCTGACACTAACCCCAATTCTTCAAAATCTAGACCTGGTACCCTCTGTATTTCCATAGCGGTTAAACACTCTTCCAGGTGTCTGTACTTATCGTCAGCTGGAGGGTACTGTTCTTCAGAGTAGTCTTCCTCTTCCTCCTCTTCTTCAGAGTCTGACTGAACTTCCGTTTCTTTTCCTTTTCTTTCCCCTTCATCAGATGTTGCTGGAAAATCTAAGGTCCTTCTAGCTTGTCCTTGAAACCTTCTTCCCATGATTACCACACCAGTTGGTTTCTTCTCTTTCTTCTTTTTCTCTTTCTCTTTTTCCAGCAGAGTCTTCAGCTCTTCTTGCCCCTTGGCCAGGGTCATGAGTAACTGTTGAAATTGTGTGTTTTGAGCTTGAAGATCTTTGACCGTCTGTTCGAGATCCATCTTACTGAAATAAACAGTAGAGAGATGAGGAAACTTATTTCAAAGACCTGTTTATGTTTATAATGAATGATATGTATATATGTAATGCTTTCAAGGATTTAAAAATTCAAACTTGTTTTAAACAAAAAAGAAACACACGTTATATTAATAAGATAGAATTTGAGTACATCAATGCCCCTTGGGCAAAATAATACAAAATTCTAAGATAAAAAGACATTGCGCATCCTCTTTGGTGCAATATAGGTATTTAGAGTCTGCTCCTCATGAAGTATCCGAATGAGTTCCAAAACCTTCTTCTCGCTTGCGTAGAATTGGGATTCGAAAGTATCACGCTCTCCTTTGAGTTGTATCCAATCCCTTTGTAGATCTTCAAGTGATGTGGGCATGTTAGGATGTAGGATAGTGTATGGAACTTCTCTTTCCTTAACAGGCTCAATAATCACTGGGAGAATGGAAGGATAAGGCATCAAAAGACTTTGAGTGCGAGTTCGTACCCACTCGAGATAAGGCTCAAGAGGGATGGAATTCTTGTGTCCCAAAGTCTTGCTATCCACCTTGTTTAGCATCCTCCAAGCTCGGATGAATCTCTGGCGAAGACCTTGATTGTCGTTGTCGTAGTCAAAAACCAAACCTTGAATCAGCATATCGTGTGGGCCATCCCTTCGGGCATAACCAAATTGCCTTAGAGCCAAGAAAGGGTTGTAGGTGATGCCTCCCCTAATGCCAAGTAGAGGAACATTAGGGAATTCCCCACAACGGTCAACAATGATAACATTCTCTTTGGATCTAGAGCACCAATGAATATCTGAATGTTTGAGCGTCATTAACCTTTGTGACCACCTCAAACCCTGCTCATTCTTTAAGACTGATTGGGGAAGATGAGAAATAAACCATCTTGCCAGGAGGGGAGTGCAACACATCAGTACACCTCTTTTCCTCATTGTACGAGTGTGAAAAGAGTGTAAGATATCCCCTAGTAATGTAGGCACCGGACTGCGTGACATGAAGATCTTGACGGTGCTCACATCTATGAGTTGGTCAGGATTGGGGAACAGGACCACCCCATAGATGAGAAGAGCCACAATCTCCTCAAAAGCTTTCAAGTATAGGGAATTCCAACAGCTTTGAGCCTTCTCAAACAGAAACTTTGCCAAGAAGCCTTTGACACCACTTTTAGTTTCCCAATGAGTTATGACATCAGATGAGTGCAAGTGCAGGGCTTGAGCAATCTCTTCTGGCTTTGGATCTCTTTCCGTACCATTTAAAGGTAGTTGATTAAGAATAGGAATCATCAAGAGTTGAGAGAATTCTTCCAAAGTAGGCACAAGCTGATAGTCAGGAAATGTGAAGCAATGATGCAAAGGGTCAAAGAACTGGAAGAGAACCTTCATCATATCCTCCTCTGTGTTGGAGGTGACCAAGTTGAGTACACGACCATGCCTCTCGGTGAATGGAGAGTTCTCAGGGATCCTTGAAGCTAGCTCCTTAAGTTGTGGAGGAATTCTTACAAGGTTGATTTGGATAGTTTTCCGGCGAAGCGAATCCATATCCTACAAAACAAGAACAAAGATGAATCTCTAAAATCCTTTAAATGGTTAGTGAATGCATATGATGTTTATGATGTCCATGATGTCATGTACAAGTATGCATATACAAGCAAATCAAACAAGTTCTTAGTTTAGGCTTGCATGGGGTTTTATAGGTAAGTACCCTCTTGAAGTTTAGTTGGCTCAACCTGTCCTAACAATAGTAACCGGGTTCTAAGGAGCTCAATATCACCGGATTGTTTCCTTGGTCATTATTTCAGCTCAAGCCTCTTTAATGGCGACCGAAATATCCCAAGAAACCAACCCTTAATGAGTGTAGTATCGAGTATCTACCAACTTCGGACTGCACCAAATCCGGTCATCTCACTACATCCTAAAAGGCCAAGTTGGTCAAGTAAAGGGTTCTAGAAGTTTATTAGTGCTTCATGACATTACTCAGCGGCCCCGTATTCTCTTTGATTAACTCAAAGGCTACCGGTACCCACAAATATGTCACACTAACATAACTATTGCTTAGACCATGTCGGTATACCCCACACAGTTTCCACAATGTATTGCTATTTACCTATAATGTTTCCCAAATCCAGGTAGAGGATTCAAACCCAAACAAAGAATCATGATGTAAAGCAAACAGGTCAAACAATGTAAGCAAATAAATGTGATCTAAAACCCTAAGGTAACCCCACTTTTATAACATATCCCCAGCAGAGTCGCCAGTTCTATGATACGGTGGGAGAACTGACTTGAGGTTTTGCGTTTTATCGCAAATGTCGTGATTAGCAAGAGTCGCCACTGACTTTTCTTTTATCCAAAAGGAAAGATGAAAAAGCACATGAAAGACCTTTGAGATGTTTTCTTGAGTTCGGGGGGTAGATTATGAAAAGGGAAGGTGCTAGCACCCTTTTCATCCATGGTTTTCCATGGGCTCTTAGTTACTTGATTAGATCACTTGCTTTGGTTTGTTTGAAATGGTGTTTGGGGTGGTTTTGAAAGTATTTTGTAAAAGAGACCATTCATTTAGGCAATCTTTGTAATGATTCTTGTTCGTAAGAATGTATACAAAGATGTTTGTCTTTTGAAAATGTTTTCAATGTTTGTAAGATGTGTTTGAAATGTGTGTGTGTGTGTGTTTGTTTTGAAAATAGCAAGGATTGTTGTTTGAAATGGAGCAAGTAACTAGAAGCTATCTACCTACTCAAATGTCTTTCTTATGCATTTTCTATTCCTTTGACATTGTTGGCTTACCATTGATTTGGTAAGCAACCCTATCTTTGGATGTAAACGGGACGGGCGTGGGTCATCGTATAACCATGATTAGTAATGTTTGCAAAGTATCTTAGCATTTTTGAGGGACCAAGATCATTTTGTAATGCAATCTTGAGTAGCGTCATCGAGGGACTATGATCCTAAACTTGTTTTGTTTTACCAAGATACTTCGCATGCGTAACATGTCCATTTTTGTTTTAGGCAACCAAGTGGGAGAAACCCTAAGGGTGCTTGTGTGCAAAGTGTATCATTTTCATGCTTTTGATTTTGTCTTGTATTTAAGGTGTTCTATTTCTTTTGTTTTGTTCTTGTCATACAAACCCTAATTACTAATCATGGCATACGAAAGCGATAAATTGCGTAATATAAATATTTCTAAGCTATTACAACAATTTATGGGAGGGGGGAATACAATTTTGAATGGGGATTTGCAAGGATATAAACCTAAATAAATTATTACAACCAAATCGAATTTGTACGAATTAGAATAAATACAATACAAAAGAAAATGCAATGCAATGTACATGTAAAAAAGATTTTTGTGTCTTGTTTTTATGTAAAAGAATATTTAATTTAAACCTAAAAATATAAGGAAAAAGATTTAATTTTTTGAAAGGGATTTAACCCTAATTTTATTTAAAAGAAAATAAAGTTTCTATATTATTATTTTGTGTATTTTCTTGTGTAAAAATAATAAATAATATTGTAATAAAATATAAAGTTTTGTATGTATGCAAAAATAGGGATTTATAAATATGAAATGCAAACTAAAAATACTAAGTATATTTAATTATATTTACAAATTTATTAAGAAAAATAAATTATATCCTATTAAAATAAACTATATTTTTTATATGAGAAATAATAAAAGAAATAAAATAAAAGTGTAATATGATTAAATTATTTTTTAGGATTTTTAATCATTAAAGAAAATAATTAAAATATAAAATATGGAAGTAAAACAATAAATGAAAAATAAAATATGAAATAAGTTGGCAGGGGGTAAGATAGCAGATTAATGGTGATGATGAGCAAAACACTGGCCCATAGCAAAAGCCCAAACCTGCAAAGATGTCAAAAAACTGAAAAGGAAAAAAAATGCCAAAATGCAAAAGTAGCGCGCAGGTTCAAACCCAGGACATGGGTCTCACCAGCGCGCTGCTTTGCCACTCCATACATCCATTGTCTTTACTGAAACAAAAATAATATATTACAAAACGCGTCCTTGCCCTGTTTCATCTTCTTCCTCAAGCCTTGGCCGGATCCCCTGTAACTTCCTCATGCTTCCATAAAAATGAAAACTTGTAACATGAAAAATGTAGCATTTGAACTCACGAATCCAACCATGTAAGTTATGTAATCTAACTATCAAAGATCAAAGAGAATTTTAAAATCCCCAAATTCTAACCTAATATTTTCAGAGATTTCAACTTCCAAATTCTCTTAGCACAAGTAAAATCAATGCAAGATAATGATATGTATAGCTTCGTTATGATGAGAACTACACTTTTTATTCACAGATCGTGGCCTAAGGTTGCCTGTACAAGGAGATAGAGTTTGAAAATTTACCTCCTTCAGCTGGAATCGTGTATGGAAATGTAGTGACTTTAAGGGAGGCCTGATGCTTGCTTGAGCTTCCTTGAGCTTCCCCGAATCTATTCCAACCCTTGCCTTGCTCTGAAAGTGGCTAGAACTCCATGACCAAGTCCAACTGCAAGCTTCAAAGTCAACAATGGCAGATGGTGGAAAAGAGATTATAGAACAGGGATGATGGTTTGGATGTGTTTGATATCAAGTATGTAAGGTGTTAGAATGATTTAAACACAAAATGCACGAGCCAAATGGAAGTTGGATGTATTTGTGCAGAAACTGTATGTTTGAGCAGGTTTTTGGTGTTTTGCTTGCTCTCAGTGTTTTAGGTCTTGGCTTAGTCTCTTATGTGTTGTATATTATTTTCATATTAATATGGAAATGGTTTTGTGTCAACCCTCTATCAGTTGTGCAAGCCCTAGCCTTTTTGCAACTTTTCTTATACTTGAAGCAAAGTGATAAGACAAAGCTCACATGCTTGTACCAACTTGCTTAGGGTTGGTATTTCTTCTCTACAAGTTGCCTTTGGTCTATGGTACTAGCATGTATCAAGGGGACAAGTCCAACGCTCAAGATTACAAAGTTTGCAAAAGTTGCTCTTTTTCAAAATGGCAATGGAACCTTTTTGCCATAAATGGAATTACAAGTTGGGTAAAAGTTCAAAAGCATGGATAGAGGCTTTGTCAACCGAGTAAGAATTTAATTAATGAGTGTGGAACAATTTTAGGACCTGTACAACATGAAATAGCCAGCATAGGATTGATTTGCAACTTGGTTCTTCATGGAATGGCTTGAGCAAAAAGTGAGAAAATGCCAATTTCCTCTCTTCGATTCTCTCTACTCAAATATGATCTTGGAGAGTTCTTGGACATTTTGTAAATCTTGCAATGTGATCTATAATCCATCTTTGAAATTCATTTTGAGATACTTCTTGGAACTAGGTGAAAAATTCCCATGAAGTTGGGTCCAAAACCTACCTAAATTAGGGCAAAATTTCACTAAGTTAAGAAGTTCATGACCATGTATTCATAAATTAATAAATTAAGATCCAAGAATATTTAGGAAAAAATTTGTGAAGAAAAGTTTTATTTTTCATGGAGGTCTACAACTTTCATGTTGGGGACTTTTCTTGAATCAATATGCATCATGGTGTAAAAGTGGCTTAAAGTTAAGAAAAAACAAGAAAAATTTTCATACTTAGAAAATTTCTAAGTTATGAAAATTTTCAAATTCAAACCCTAATTTTCAAATTTGGATTTCTTGATGAACAAACTTCATATTTTGACATGTATTGATGAATTATGACTCTTGGTACTTGATTTTGACCAAAAAGTCAAAGTTTGACTTTTCAATATACAGTTGACTGCAAATTTCATCTGTCAATCTAATGAATTTGAAATGTTTTGAGCCATGTAATTAAGTCAAGATGATGCCATTTAATCCTTGAAATAATGCTTGAACTCAATTGGTAATTGGCTAGGTTAAAAATCAGAAATTGCCCTTTCTCAGTCAAAACCCTAATTTTGACCATTTTGCCCTTTTGATGATTTGATCAAATTTCTTGAGGAGTTGTAATCCAAACTTGATCAAATGGTACATATGAGCCTAAAATGTTGATGTGGATAAAAAATTATGAAGTTTGACTGTAAAATTGGCCATGGTTGACTTTTTTCCTAATACAGCTGATTTTTAGGTCAACTGTCAAATTGACTGATAAAAAATGTGGTTCAAGGCTTGAAACTTATCATGAGCAATCTTAGGGGTCCAAAATGATGTATGAAAGTCACATGAAGCATTGATGGTCCAAAAATCCTTGTGAAAACTCAAACCCTAATTTTGGGTTATCAGTGCAAGATGAGATGTCTTGAGCTGACCAAACCCTAATCTTGTCTTGAGTCAAATAAGTCTTGTGAGAAAAGTCTTGATAAATGAGAGGGGAAATTTTGGGGTACAACAGATGGCCACATCCGGCATCATGAGGTTTTGAGCGCGATCTTGCACCCACTTGAGATAAGGCTCCAAGGGAATATAGTTCTTATGCCCCAAAGTCTTGCTATCAACCTTGTTTACCATGCCCCAAGCTCATACAAATCTTTGACGATAACCTTGGACATCGTTCTCATAGTCAAATGCAATGCCTTGGATAAGCGCATCATGAGGACCATCCCTCCGAGCATACATACATTATCATAAAGCCAAGCAAGGATTATAAGTGATGCCTCCCCTAATTCCAAGGAGTGGGACATTAGGGAATTCCCCATAGCGGTCAATAATGGTAACATCCTCCTAAGATCGAGAACACCAATGAATATCCTAATGTGAGAGTGTCATCAACCTTTGAGACCACCTCATGCCTTATTCATTCTTCAAAACTGATCGAGGAAGGTGCAAAATAAACCACCTAGACAACAATCGAGTGCAACACATAGGAATCCCCCTTCTCTTCATGGTACAGGCGTGAAGAGAATGTAAAATGTCTCCAAATAAGATAGGCACCAGGTTAAGAGATAGGAAGATTTTGACCGCATTACATCTATAAGTTGGTCTGGGTTAGGGAACAATATCATCCCATAGATTAGAAGAGATAAAACTTCTTCAAATGCCTGCAAATCCAGAGCATCCCAAAACAGTTGAGCCTTCTCAAACAGAAACTTGGCTAGAAAATCCTTAACACCATTTCTTGTTTCCTAATTAGCCACGATGTCAGATTGTTGCAAATGTAAGGCTAGAGTAATCTCCTCGGGTCTTGGGTATTTCTCAATACCGGTGAAGGGTATTTGATCAATAATATATACTCCCAATAGTTGAGAGAACTCTTCCATGGTAGGCACCAATTAGTAATAAGGAAATGTGAAACAATGATGTTTAGGATCAAAGAATTGAAAAGGCACATGTACCATGTCTTCTTCAAAGTTTTAGGTAACCAAGTTGAGGAGTCGACCATACTTCTTAATGAATGGGGAATTTTAAGAGATCCTTGACGCTAACTCTTTGAGTTGAGGAGGCACTTTCACAAGGTTAATTCAGATGGTATTTCTGCGAGTGGAAGCCATATCATACAAAATAGAACAAAGATAAATCTCTAGGTCCTTGAAACAGTTAGTGCAAATGCTATGGTATGATGTCATGATGTTATGTACAAATAATCATATACAAACAAAACAAACAAGTCCTTAGGTTTAGGCTTACATGGAGTCCATGGGTAAGTACCCTCTCGAAGTTTAGTTGGTTCAACATATCCTAGAAAGTAATCGGGTTATAGGGAATCTCAACATCATTGATCTTTCTTCATCGAACATTGTTTCAGCGTAAGCCTCTATTTTGGCGATCAAAGTATCCTGAAAGTACGATCTCAATGAGCGTAGTATCGAGTATCAACCAACTCTGGACTGCACCAAAGTCGACTATCTCACTACTTCCTAATGTCAAAGTTGTTCAACTAAAGGTTCTATGGTCAGTTAGTGCTTTATGACACCACACAACGGCCTCATATTCTCCTTGATTCACCACAAGGGATACTGGTACCCACAAATGTGTCACACTAACATAGGTATTATTTCAACCATGTCGGTATATGCCATACAATCTTCATAATCTATTGCTACTTACCTAATAATGTTCCCAGATCCGGGTAGAGGATCTATTCAAAACACAAACATGGAACAAAAAATGTAAAGCAAGTAAGTCAAACAAATGAAATCATTTAAAGGTGATCTAGTCTCTAAGGTAACCCCACTTTTAAGTTTTTCCCCAGCAGAGTCGTCGGTTCTGGTATACGGTAGGAGAACTGACTTGGGTGTTTTTGCATTTATCGTAATTGTTGCGGATAGCAAGATTCGCCACTGACTTTTCTTTTATCCAATAAAGGAAAGGGTGAAAAGAACAGGAAAGACCTTTTGAGAAATTTTTTGAGTTCGGGGGTAGGTTATGAAAAGGAAAGGTGTTAGCACCCTTTTCATTCGTAGTTATCTACGGGCTCTTAGTTGCTAGCTCACTTTGAAATGCTTTGTAAATGTTTTTTTTTGTGATTGGTGTGAGTTTGAAAATATTTTGAAAATGCCTTTGTTTCGGCAAACTTTGTAATGATTCTCGTCTCTATAAGAATGTATACAAAGTGCTGGTTTTGAAAATAGTTCAAAGAGAAGTTTGTTTTTGAAAGATGTTTTAAAAGTGTGGGTGTGGAGATGGTTTTAGTTTGTGAGCAAGCAACTAAGAGCATTCTACCTACTCAAAAATTCTTAGTTCTTTTCCTCCTCCTTTAGATAGTGTTATCTTACCATTAATTAGTAAGCAACCATATCATTGGTTGTGAGGGACATGCGTGGGTTATCATACAGTCATAGAAGGCAACATTGTAGGATACCTTAGCAATTTTATCGTAAGGGTCTAAGATCGTTTACCGAAGACAACAACGAAGGGTCATCGAGGGACTACGATCTTGTAATCAAAGGTCTTTGCTAAAGTATCCCACGTTCGAGGGACATGACTATTTTTATTCTAAGGCAACAAGTGTGGATTAACCCTAGAGGTGCAAGTGTGCAAAGTGTTTTGTTTTCATGCATTTGTCTTGAGTTAGGATTATCTACTTTTTGATTTTATGTCTTGCCATACAAACTCTAATTACTGGCAATAATATGGAAATGATAAATTGCGGAAATTAAAAGTTCTACGCTATTACATCATTTTAGAGGATGAGAATTACAAATTACAAATGGAGATGATAATGAAAATAAACCCTAACTATTACAAAGCTTTAACAATTACATTATAAAATATACAAAGAAATGTAAAGTGAAAAGAAATTGAAAAGAGAATTGTTTTTATGAAAGATTTTTAACCTAATTAAACTAATAAAAGAAATAAGTTAATTAATTATAGTCTAAGTTGATTTAATTTAAAAGAGCAAATTAAAATAAGAAACCTAAGTCTAGATTTATTTTAATTAATTTTAAGAAAGAAAATATTTTTTAGGGTTTTATAAAATAGAAACAAAATAGTAATTTTAGTCTAAGTATTTAATAAAAATATATTTTTGTATTTTTAATAAAATAATAATAAAAATAAAAATAATAAAAGAAAGAAAATAAAATAAAATAAAAATATAAAAAGGTCAGGGGTTAGAAAAGAAATTAGGAGGTTGATAAGTAAAATAGTTTTTGTTTGGTTTAGGCCCAAACTGATTTTTGTATAATCAAAAATAACAAAAATAAAAATGTTATGTTGGGCTGCATATTGTTTAGCAATCAGGGGGTGAGGGAGAGTAAAAAGAGCAGGCCCAGTGCACGCTACAAACAAAAAAAGTGAAATAAGGAAAATATGAAAAGAACAAAAGGTCTCGTTGGGGATCGAACCCAGGACCTCCTATAAGAATGCCTTACGCACGCGCTCTTTACCACTGGGGTGGCTATACATCCATTCATTTATACAAAACCATCACATTATATTATAAAACAAGTTCTAGTGACAACTTAATCTTCTTCTTCGCGCCATAACCAGAGCTCTGTAACTTTCTCATCTCTCAACCATTTCAGAAATTATAAACATCAAACTTGTTTGAAATTTCACCACGATTTCAAATATGTAAATAACTTAAGCAATGGATCAAATATGAGCATGAATTTTAAATAATATCAAATTTAACCTAATTTTTTAGAAGGTTTAGGCTCAAAATTCTCACTACTCAGGCAACATAAATGAATTCTAAGGACATGGTTAGTTTCGGGGTTATGATGTCTACATTTTATCTTTTAAAATGGAAGCCAAATGATGCTTATATGAAAAGTTAGAATTTCAGAAAACTCACCTTGCATATGGAGATCGTGTTTTGAGTTAGAGCTCACTTAAAGGTGCTGCAATGATCTGGTTAGCTTCCTTGAACTTCCAAGAAACTATTCAAATAGTTACTTTGAGCTGAGAGTGTTTGAAATGTTCTAGAGAAGTCAAGGTGCAAAAATCTGTTTTTGAAAATGGAGGATGATGAAGATGGAGTTACATAAGTGATTCAGGTGTTCGAATCACTTATATATAGTGTATAGATGATGTTTGAAGGGTTAGAATAAAAAACGCATAAGGGAATTTGAAGCTTGGATTTCAAAACTATAAATGATAAGTTTTGAGGTATTTTTGGTGGTTCTGTGTTTGAGGAAGTTTAAGGGAGTTTTCAGGCTAGCAAAATCGTGTCCTTGGCTTGCAGATGATGGCTCAATTTATAGGAGAGGGTTTGGAAACTTGAAAATGATTAGAAAACCAAAATCACATGTTATGGCTCTTTGGCTTGTTTTTGAAGCAAGCTTGATACATATTGTCCCAATGCATAATACAAGGGTTTGTAGAGTAGTTAAGGGCTTTAAGCATGCTTATTTTGACTTTATAAATGAACCTTGTGCTGAAGAAACAAGTTTGAGGCTTAATGCGTTGACTTTTTGTAATAAAGCTTGCTTTTCCAAAATGGAAGTGGTACCTTTCTTCCTAAAATGGATTAATCACTTGGATAATGGCTCAAATGCTTGGATAAAAGTTCTAACAATTGTGTAAACATTTAATTATGGAGTGAAATAAAAGTTAGAAGCCTGCAAAGTGAGATTATGCAGCATAGGTTTGAGATTTGGTTGAATGTTCATCATCAAAATGACCTAAAAATCAAGAATGAAACCTCAACTTCTTCTCTTCGATTCTCTTTGCTCAAGCATGATCTCTTTGAGTTCTTGGACATTTTAGAAATCTTGAAAAATTGTCTACAACCTTCATGTTGACCATTTTGATAGAATCATCTTGGAGCTTGGTGAAAATTGGCCAATAAGTTAGGACAAAAATCTGACTAAACTAGGTCAAAATTTCAGTAAGTGTTTAAGAAAAAGTGCATGACTTTATGGGCCTATAACTTAAAATTTAAGCATTATTTGGACATGAGCCCTCAAATAAAAAGTTGTATGTTTTACCAATATCTAAAACTTTCATGTTGAAAGTTTTCTTTGAATCATCTTGCATATTGGTGAAAAATGGGCATGAAGTAGTGAAATTATCATGTACAAAAACACTTGGAAAAATTTCTAAGTCTTGAAAAGTTTGACTTTTTAAATTTACTTTTGACTTTCTTGATTTCTTGATGATCAAGATTCATATTTTTGAATGTATTGATGAATTATGATCTTTGAAACTCAATTTTGACCAAAAAAATCAAAGTTTGACTTTTAGTGTATCAATTGACTTTTTCAGGAGTTGGCCAAATTTTATCTATCAGTTGTTTGATCTCGAGGGATGAATTGAATCATAAAATTAGATTAAAATTATGTAATTGAATCCTTGAAATCATGTTTCAAACCAATAAGTCGTGTATTAGGTCAAAAGTAAAAAATCAGTCATTCTAATCAAAAACCCTAATTTTGACCATTTTACCATTTTGATGAATTGAACATTTTCCTTGAGGAATTGTGATCCAAACTTGATCAATTTATGAATATGAATTTAAAATGTTGATATTGGTAAAAAAAATCTTGAAGTTTGACTATAATTTGACTACAATTGACTTTTTAACCAATACAACTAATTTTCCAGTCATCTGATCAATTGACTGAGCAAAATTGTGATTCAAGACTTGAAACTTGAGATGAGTATTATTGGAGGTGTATAATAATCCATGAAAGTCACTTTAGGCATTATAAGTCCAATTGTCATTGTGAAAATCAAAACCCTAATTTTGGCATCAGTGTTTAGGAGGTGGTTTGACCTAGCCAACACTTGTGCAAACTTGAGCCATTGAAGATCTTGTGAGAAATATATTGAGAAAAGAGAAGGAAAATTTTGGGGTACAACACATACTATCACCCATTACAGTAACATTGTTATTTTTGTCAACCATTATTTTTCATACAATTTGGACTAGTACTAAACACTGTTAGGTGCTTGATAAAAATTCAAACTTTTTTATCAACTCCTCAAAATCAGAGCTCTGATGCCAACTAAAGGTGTGAAAAACACAAGAAATGAGGGGTTTGAATTGGGTTTTAAATCAAAAACTTTTCTTTTTAAAATCTCCAACAATAAATAACAAGTAACTTCACTTAGTGATAACAGTAATAAGATGTAAGAAAGAAAGAACAACAATGTGTATACTAGATCACTTGAAAACTATCAAGCTAGTCCAATCCACCAGCCAAAGTGATTTTTCCTCTCTCCAACGAGGTCTTAATCCAATAATCAAACAAATTATTACATTTGCACACACCAACTGTATGTCACTAACAAACAATCTCTAAGACACACAAGTCCTAGACTTCTCAAGAAATCTAACCTAACTGGTCTCTCAAGGAAATATCAAACAATTGTTTGAGAATAATTTGTTTATAATGAAATGCTTCTACACAAGCTGAATAGTAAACAATTTTTTTAGAACATAGACTAGAGAAAATATGAAAGCTTATGAATAGTCTCAATATAAAGTGGATCAACGTGAATTCTTCTTTTTCTCGCATAGTCTTCAATCCTTTATATAGCCAGTAAAATATTATAACCATTGAAGGGCATTTTTGGAAATTACATAAAGTTGGCAGCTTAAGCAATCACGTGGGAGACATGATCGTACGCAACATCCGTCTTTCATGGTAGTGGAATGAAATGTTTTGTTTGTACCATTTACTTTTTGTACCATGTACTCTTTGTACCACGTAAACTTATCCTCTTATTCTTATAACGTCAGAGGCTTCTGAGCATGCGGTGGAAGAATGAGAATAACACTTGTGTCTTTAGAACTTCAAGTCTTCAGAGTCTTCAAAACCGCGTCTTCAGAGTCTTCAGCACTTGGTCTTTAGAACCCTTTGTTAGAACCTTGGGTAACCGGAACTTCAAGTCTTCAGAATATTCAGAACTTCTTATATTAGAATCTTCAGCACTTGTTCTTTAGAATCCTTAGTCTTCAGAAACATAAGTCTTCAGCATCTGAACTTTAGTTAGAACTTTTGTCTTCAGATCTTCAGAACTTGGTTTCTTGGACTTGTATTAGAGTCACTAACTTTAGAGTCTTCTAAAGCTTTTGCTACTGTTCATCAGAACTTATGTAGCCTATAAGCGGAACTTATTTTCTTCTAATGTCTTGGCAGCGCCATTCATCAAAAGCATAACCTGATTGTTACATCTCAAAAATTACAAACATTAGAGTACCAAAATTGTACATACAAACATACTCATTTTTTATCATCAAAACTCATAGATAATATTGCAAAACCTAATCTTGTTCTAACAAAGTTATGGCTTATGCTTCACGGAAACTGAAGGTTCATGAGAGATATTATCCTACTCATGATTTATAGTTGGCTATAGTAGTGTTTGCGTTAAAGATTTGGAGGCATTATATTGATGGTTTATGATTTGAAGTATTCATCAATCATAAGAGTTTAAAGTACATGTTTGATAAAAAAATTAAATATGAGGCAACGAAGATGGTTAGAGTTTATGAAGGATTATGACTTTGGCTTGAATAATCACCCTAGTAAGGATAATTTTGTGGCTGATGCGTTAGGTCAAAAGTTTTTGCATATGTCTACTTTAATGGTTAGAGAGTTGGAACTTATTGAGCAGTTCAGAGACTTGAGATTTGTTTGCAAGCTAACACCATAAAGTGCGAGGTTGGGTATGTAAAGATAAACAATTATTTCCTTACTAATATTAAAGAGATTCAGAAGTTGGATGTGAAATGGGTGGATTTGATAGTTGAGATTAATCAAATTGAAGAGAGTGACTTTAAAGTGGATGAGCAGGGAATGTTGAGATTTCGAGGTAGGATCGGTATACTTGATAATTCCGAGTTGAAGAAGATGATTTTATAAGAAAGTCATAGAAGTATCTTGAGTATCCATTCAGGAGCTAATAAGATGTATCAGGATCTGAAAAATTTATTTTGGTGGTCTGGACTGAAGTGTGATGTGGTGCAGTTTGCGTATGCGTGCTTGCCTTGTCAGAAGTCAAAAGTTGAGCAGTAAAAGCCTGCAGGAATGATGCAACTATTGGAAGTTATAGAATTAAAATGGGATAGCATTTCAATTGACTTTGTAACTGGATTACTGAAAAATCCTATAGGTCATGATGTGATTTGGGTGGTAGTTGATAGACTGACGAAATAACACATTTTATTCTGATTAACATCAGTTTTCCTATGTAGAAGTTTGCAGATACATTCGGGTAATTGTAAAGCTGCATGAAGTTTCATTCGTTATTATTTCAGATAGATACCCAAGGTTAACATTCATATTTTAGGAGGGTTTGTAGGAGGATTTGGGTTCCAATTTGAGGTTGAGATCTACCTATCATCCACAGACAAATGGTCAGACAGAGATAACTATTCAAGTTTTGGAGGATTTGTTGAACACTTGTGTCCTTGAGTAGGAAGGTGTTTGGGATAGTCATCTTCCACTAATAGAGTTCACTTACAACAATAGTTTTTATTCTAGAATTAAAATGGCACCATTTGAGGGACTCTATGGTCAGAGGTATATGACACCTTTGTATTGACATGAATCTGGTGAGAATGTAATGCTTAGGCTTGAGATTATTGAACAGACTACTAAAAAGGTAAAGTTATTTCGATAAAAGATGAAAGCTTCGCATAGTAGGCAGAAGAGTTACCATGATAAGAGGAGAAAGGTTATTGAGTTTCAGGAAGGAGACCATGTATTCTTGAGAGTCACTCTGATGACCGGTGTCAGGTGTGCTTTGAAATTGAGAAAGCTTACTCCTCGGTTTATCAGTTCATATCATATTTCCCATAAGGTTGGAGTTGTTGCTTATAAAATGATTTTGCCACCTAATATTTCAAATTTGTATGATGTATTCCATGTCTCACAACTTCAGAAGTATGTTCCCGATCTATCTCATGTGATTTTGATGGATGATGTGCAAGTAATGGATAATCTTATAGATGAAGCCTTACTTATGAGGATCGAAGACCGTGAATTGAAAAAGTTAAGAGGAAAAAAGATTTCTCTCATGAAGGTAGTTTGGGGAGGCGCTACCGGAGGGAACATGACGTGAGAGTTGGAGAGTCAGATGCGAGAGGCATATCCTGAGTTGTTCGCACTAAGTAAATTTTTTAGGGCGAAAATATTCTAAGTGGAGGAGAGTTATAACACCCCGATTTATTTAATTAATTTTCGTAAATAAATTGTGTGATGATATGTGCTGGTTGATGATTTAAGGTGTTAGGGGAACCCTTATATGTAAGGTGATAGCCTTAGAAATGTAGGATTTAAGGTGTTTGAGTAAAAATATAGAGATTTGAGAGTAGTAAAAATGGGATTAATTACTAATAGTTGAATATAATTATTTTAATTATTTAAATAATAGTAGAGGAATATTATTTAAATAAATATTTAGTTGGGAGAATATTTATTTTATTTAGTTGGAATAAGTTTTAGTATTATTATTATTATTATTATTATTATTATTATTATTATTATTATTATTATTATTATTATTATTATTATTATTATTATTATTATTATTATTATTATTATTATTATTATTATTATAAAATAAGAAAATAAGGGAATATAGACACAAAACTATCAGAGCGTGAAAAAGAGAAGAGTAAAGGAAGAGAGCTAGGGCTTAGGAGAAGAAGATCCTCCATTAGAGAAGCTTCAAACTCATCAATCCAAGATAAGGATGAAATTCCTCTTGTATAAGGGATTATATAATAACATGTGGGTGGGTGTTCTAATATCTCTATGATTGTTTTTCTCTTGTCTATATTCTAAGTAATTTATGCATAGTGATGTTATTTGTGTAGCATGTTTGGATGTTGTGTGTTGTTGGAGATCGGAGTATAGAACTTGGGTACATGATTATCCATAAAAAATTGGGGCTTGAGAATGTTTTGGAATTGATTTATGTAACATGAAACTTGCAGAAAATTGTTACTGGTTTAGTGATAGCCAGTTACGTGTTTTGGCGTAAATGGTTACTGTAGGGGCAATTCCGAGGAGAGAGCATTTTACTTGGGACACACATTTGTGAGAGACACACCACTTGTCCATCTAAAACCTTAAGATGATAGATGAGTGAGTTCTCTCATATATAAGTGCTCAATCTTCCCTTTTATAATCAATGTAGGACTTCTTCCTCACACTTGATTCTCAACACTCCCCCTCAAGTGTGAGTCACAATGCTCCCCCTCATGTGGAATGACTCTCTTCCACATACACTTGTACCATCGCTCGATACAAGTAAGCCGGTCCCTATCTCGAAACCAAAGGCTCATGATACCACTGTAGGGGCAATTCCGAGGAGAGAGCATTTTACTTGGGACACACCTCTGTGAGAGACACACCACTTGTCCATCTAAAACCTTAAGGTGATAGATGAGTGGATTCTCTCATATATAAGTGCTCAATCTTCCCTTTTATAATCAATGTGGGACTTCTTCCTCACACTTGATTCTCAACACTCCCCCTCAAGTGTGAGTCACAATGCTCCCCCTCATGTGGAATGACTCTCTTCTACATACACTTGTACCACCGCTCGATACAAGTAAGTCGGTCCCTATCTCGAAACCAAAGGCTCATGATACCACTGTAGGGGCAATTCCGAGGAGAGAGCATTTTACTTGGGACACACTTTTTGTGAGAGACACACCACTTGTCCATCTAAAACCTTAAGGTTTTAGATGGACAAGTGGTGTGTCTCTCACAAATGTGTGTCCCAAGTAAAATGCTCTCTCCTCGGAATTGCCCCTACAGTAATCAATGTAGGACTTCTTCCTCACACTTGATTCTCAACAGTTACATCTGAAATGTTTTAAAAAGAAATCACTTTTTCGTGGGTGTAACCGATTACCAGTTCTAATGTAATTGGTTATACTGTCTAAAATTCGTAAAACTGGATATTTTGGGAGGTGTAATCGATTACCATTTTGGTGTAACCGATTACCACTGGAAAATCATGTACTCTTTGTTTCTGGACTTGGCGTAATTGATTACTTGGAATGGCATAGCTGATTACCACTACTGTATGCTAAAAATAAATAAATTTATAACTCGAGTTTCGGGTGTCCACTGGGAAGCTGACACATTGTACATTATTTAAAAATAGTCTTGGAACCTTGAAATGATTAAATATTGTGTAATGGTTTGTATAGTGTGTGATTTGCATGTTGTGGCGTGATGAATGTATATGGACATTGTGTTGTTTCTTGAGGTGTTGCTACAATGTTAATATTAATTACTATATATATATATATATATATATATATATATATATATATATATATATATATATATATATATATATATATATATATATATATATATATATGTGTGTGTGTGTGTGTGTGTGTGTGTGTGTGTGTGTGTGTGTGTGTGTGTGTGTGTGTGTGTGTGTGTGTGTGTGTGTGTGTGTGTGTGTGTGTGTGTGTGTTGTTTGATGGCTGATGTTGATGTAGTATATTGGTTAAGGTGAATGTCATTGTGCTTGTTTGTTGTAGCGTGTCATTTATGAATCAAGCATCATGGTGTTTGGATGGTGGTCCATTTTTAGTGAGCCTCAATCCTATGATGGAGATTTAGTGCGAGTAACTAGTTTCAGGTGGGAATTGGTGAAGCATTACCTATGATGATGGTGAGGATTTTTTGTGTGATTTGATTCTATTGTGGGGATCCGGAGCGAGATGAACCCGAGAGTTCATGATTGGTGCCACATGCATTGAGTCATGGAGTTGAGTCTCGTTGCATTGCATATATGTTATATTTATAATGTTTGGATTGTGTGGAGTGAAAATTGTTGTATGGGATTATATATATGGTATTTATACGTTTACATATTAATATGCAATTTCTTTATATGATTGTGAATTCTCACCCCTTATGTTTGAATGTTTCCTTTACATGGGTAACATGTAGATACTCAGGAGTAGCTTTGATTGAAGTAAGTGGAACGATAGTTCTTGAAATGACTTCTATTAATTATCGTTTATTAGTAGGGTATTGTTCTGGTCATGTAACACCGGGTTAGGGTCGACCTTTATTATTCAACCTATTGTGTTGTTTATTTTGGATTGTTGTTGGAGTCTTAGATTTTATGTTATTGAGAGCCGGATAATATAACTCCCTTGTTTATATTTTCGAAGTTGAGATGAAGTTTATGAGTCTGATGATTTAAATATTATATGTTTAACTGTGTTGTTTTAATTGTGTTGCGAAGTGATGTGATTCAAATGAGTTAGATGTCGTGTAAACATCCCAGATAAGTTATCAGATGGATTTGGATGTCGTGTAAACATCCTAGGTGAAAATAAAGTTACATGATTAACAAGTGTTGATTATTGTGTAAGTGTGACATCCTATGTGAATTTGAAAAATCTCTGATTCATTTTTGGATTATGCGTTGGGGTAAATAGGATGTTACATTTACATTATATAAACTCTTATATTGACTGATTCCTTAATAGTTCCAACCAACACATGTATTAAAAAATTATAGAAAGAGCCTTCCAACTATAATTCAATTTGTTCGTATAATAATTTAGAATGCAATTCAATCAAAATAATCATAAGGTAAAAGTGTTGTTTTTTATAGTTAAAATTATTTTAATTCTAAATAAAAAATAAAAAGTTTTAACAAAAAACCTGCGAGTAAAACCCACCCCATCCCATTTTTTAAGCGGGTTACGTGGGAATACACCAACTTAAGATACCGAGTTGAAAATCTCAGCTCACCCCGCAAAAAAATAATGGGTCAAACTGGTCGGTCCGACAGACTCAATTTATTTTGCCACCCCTACTTATGAATAACAATATCGAATCTTCTAGATTTATAAATGAAATTTTTAGAAAGATTAATGTTATCATTCAAAAAAGAATAAAGACACATCTTATTATCCATTTAACTTTTATTTATGTATAAACTCATTTATTAAATCTATATCTACAATCAAATTAGAAAATTATAAATAAAAATTTATTCAAAAACATTCCTAAAAATCTTAATAAGTTACCAAACTAATAAATGAAAGTAAACTTATCATATTAACCTTCTTAAGAATGACATTTTTCGAATTGTAACTTTTATCTTTCAAACAAACACATCCATTACAATTTTGTTTTGAAAGAAACAAACCCTAAACTCAATAAACAAAATCATTTATTTATTTATTCTATCAAAGAGAAAAAACTAAAAGAACATTAAAATTGCGAATTGCTCGGATTTGGAACTAAACTCACCCCCTTGCGGAACTAACAAAAACTTGCATGATAAACCCTTTACTCCGGTTTGAATTTGAAAACTGGGTTGGTACTTTTCACAAACACTTATCACCCATTCGCAATCGCAGAAGAAGAGACTAGTAGTTCAAGACAAACATGGCCCTTCCCAAAGTTCTCATGGTAACATCTCTCCAATTTCAACCTGCGTTGTTTTCGTAACCTTTATTACTAACTATTATTTTGTGCTATTCATTTCAGGTCGCAGAGAAACCTAGCATCGCACTCTCCATCGCCACCGCTCTTTCCCACGGCCAGGTACTCTCCTACTTTCTCCTTAGCATTTTGTGGATTTATTGCTTTGCTAGATAATCGATCTAAGATGAATAATCAAACAACTATGAGCTGAAAATTGGCTGAAAATTGCAATTAAGCTGCCGAGTTGATTTTTACAATGTCAGTGACGTTTTCTAACACGTTTATATGAACAGATGTCTACAAGAAGAGGAAGCACTGACGTTCATGAATTCGACGGGAGGTTTCTTGGAGCGCATGCGCGTTTCAAAGTGACATCGGTTATTGGACATGTATTCAGGTTCTTTTCCGACTAATTCACAAAGAAAATACTCTTATTTATATACTGTAGTATTTTATGATCCATTCATGCTTCTTTTGTCATTTCTTGTTCTTTATATGGTATGGTAGTCACACTTGATTAAATGTCTGACTGTGAGTACTTATAGGCAAAACAGGAAAAATTATATTATGATGTTGTTTTGTCTGTTTCATGGAAGGAAAAAATAGCGCACTAGTGATTGTTAAATAACCCTAGTTGTTCTACACGAACATCTGTATGGCTTATGGTAAAATTATAGTCATTAGATTATAGCAAGCAGAAATTGTCTTGTTATGTACTGAATATTTTGAAAAATAAACGTCAGTTAATATTGCAATTTGCAAACCACGCTGTTTTGGGTTTTTTTTTATACGAACATGTTCATTCCTGTTTGGTTTGAGTATTCACTGCAGTTTTTACTTCTTTTGTTGATGATCTAGTGTAGATTTTCATGGTAAATATCAAGATTGGGCCACCACAGATCCCTTAGATCTTTTTCAAGCTCAGATTATAAAGACTGAATCAAATCCAAAGGTATTTTCTTTATAAATATTTCTTTTCAGTTTTGGTTCCTCTATATCATTTCATATAATCATTTATGCATTGTTTTGAGCTATTGGGGCAAGATAGATTGAACTTTTATGTGTATTCTTCAACTGAGACCCATTTTGTGATAATTTATATGATCATTACAAGAAATAAGAATGGGTAATAAAAGAATATTTTTTTCGGTAATATGTCTCTTATGTATTTCCTATTGAATGTTGAGGATTTTAAAAAAAAAAGGTCTTCTGAATATTCTAGAGGTTTATTTGGAAAAATTGTTTTAGAACTTTTAAGTGTTTATTTTCATGCTTTTTTGTGTGTTTTCTGATGGCAAATAGATAAAAAAATCTATCCAAAATAGTTATGCATATATAACATCTTAGAATTTTGGGTTAGGCTTAACTCAACCTTACAAAACTGACATGTAAGGCGAGTATTGCCTCCACGATCACATAAACTTATGTTCAGGCCGTACCTCATCCAACATAAAACTTTTAACACACCCCCTCACTATCCAGAATGGACATTAGAAGCGTGACCTCATAGTAGCTGGCCCAACGAACTTTAGATAAACTCTAATACCATTTTAGAATTTTGGGTTTGGCCTTACTCAACCTTACAAAAGCAGTTTGTAAGGAAATAATTGCCCCCACTTATAAACTTACGATAAATGCCATATTTTATCCAATGCGGAAGTCTTAACATACCACGTACTATTAATTGGTTTTCAGAAGTTGTTGGGGGGCTAATGCTTACTGTACAACTCAATGATGCACTGCTCTGTGCATACATACAAAAACAAGGATAGGGCTAAATGAGTAACAAAGGTCCTTTTGACCTTTTGTGTACATACAGCTGGATGAAGAAGTTTATAAACTATAAACATTTTGCTTTTAGAAGTAGAGTCTTAGTAGTTTTGAAAATCGTTGAATTGAAACCAAGAATCTCTATTAGAAGTTGGTCATGTTAGGTGCAATAAAACAACTAATGGGGAAAATGTTAGAGAGCAGACTGATATTTAGAACTGTGATTCTCAATCTGTATACAAACAGTATTGAGATTTATAGACTACTATAAATCTGTCAGAGCTGCAACGGATTGACCGTTCTGCTGTCTGAGATCTGCCACAATAGTATTTGGTTACAAAAGCATTTATGTTGGAAGTTATTAGAGAGATAAGTACAGAATCTGTTGATTCTGTATTATACAGCTCAGCATTCATTGTAAATAATATATGAGTAATTAGCTATTAGTAATTAGTAATTAGTTGTCTTCTACCATATTTAGAATTAGCATTTAAAGGGAGAATTATTGCTCTGATTCTCAGGCCAGATTTAGGATTATTGATCTGTCCCTTGTATTCTATATATACCTTTCATGTATTACTTATCGAATTATCAAAGAAATACAGATTGTCTGTTTCTTTATGGTATCAGTTGCTGGAAGACTTCCTTAGTTTTTTTTTCTTCTTTTGCTTCCGTTTTTTTTCTTTCCATCCCACGTAATGTCTGATCACTTGTCTGATACCGAGTCCCAGCATTCACCCAAACATTCTTCACCTAAAACTGAAATACCTCAATCTGTTAGGACATACCATGAAAATCACCCTGTTCAGATCACAACAATTCGACTGAACGGTCCTAATTATTTTCGGTGGTCACAGTCTGTCCGTTTGTATCTCAGGGGGAGAGGAAAAATTGGCTACATCACTGGAGACAAGAAACAACCAGACAAGGAAGGTGCAGACTACGATAGTTGGGATGCTGAAAATTCCATGGTCATGACATGGCTAGTCAATTCCATGACTGAAGAGATAGGTGTAAACTATCTTTGTTATGCTACTGCAAAAGATCTTTGGGAAAGTGTCTCTCAGATGTATTCCGATTTGGACAACCAATCCCAAATTTATGAATTAACTCTCCAGCTTGGAGAAATTCGTCAAGCTGAAGATTCTGTTACCAAATACTTCAATTGTCTCAAGCGTATTTGGCAAGATTTGGATCTGTTCAATGTATATGAGTGGAAGTCACCCGAGAACTGCAAACACTACAAGAAGATGGTGGATGTTCGTCGTGTCTTCAAGTTTCTTGCAGGTCTAAATATTGAGTTTGATGAGGTTCGTGGCCGAATTCTTGGCAGGAACCCTATCCCTCCAATTGGTGAAGTATTTGTTGAAGTGCGTCGCGAAGAGAGTCGCAGGCAGGTGATGCTTGGAAAAAAGGCTGCCATTGTCCCTCCACCAGTCGAAGGATCTGCATTGGCTGTTCCTCAAGTCAATCGCAAACCTTTCCCTAATCCACGAGGTGGTGACAAGAATCATTTAGTTTGCGACTACTGTGGTCAAAATCGTCACACTCGGCAAAACTGTTTCAAACTACATGGTAGGCCAAATAATAGAAAGGCTGGAAGGTTTGGTGATCGCCCTACGTCTACAACCAATGAGGCTGACTCGTCTCCATTTACTAAGGAGCAAATGGATCACCTTTTTAAACTTCTAAAGTTCAATTCATCACCTAATGTTCCTGTTGCAACTGTGGTACAAACAGGTAAGAATTCTTGGGCATTATCTG
Organism: Vicia faba; assembly: GCA_948472305.1. NCBI lineage: Eukaryota > Viridiplantae > Streptophyta > Magnoliopsida > Fabales > Fabaceae > Vicia > Vicia faba. The sequence continues at coordinate 629,455,878 of OX451737.1, forward strand.
TCCAAAACCACTCCAACCCTTGGATAATAGATTCAGGGGCATCTGAACATATGACCAATTGCTCTCATTTATTCAGTTCCTATTTCCCTTGTTCCGGGTCTGAAAAAGTAAGGATTGCTGATGGTAGTTATTCTAGTATTGCAGGCAAAGGCAGCATAAAAATTTCAGAGCAAATTACTTTGCAATCTGTTTTACACGTTCCTAAATTTGCTTGCAATCTTCTATCTGTTCATAAATTGTCTAAGGACACTAATTGTTCTGTGATTTTTCGTTCTTCCACTTGTGTTTTTCAGGACCAGAACTCGGGGAAGACGATTGGAACTGCTAGAGAGATGAATGGATTGTACTACTTTGATGAAACTCCTCTAGGAAATGCAATGTTTTTTGGTTTAAACAGTGCAAGTTTACCTCCTGTTTCAGATCAAGTTATGTTATGGCATAAGAGATTAGGTCATATCCTAGTTTCCCTTATCTTAAGTATTTATTTCCAAAATTTGCCAAAGAGATAAATTCCTCACAATTTCATTGTGAAGCTTGTCATTTAGCTAAAGATCATCGTGTATCTTTTACTTCAAAAATTTATTCTGCTTCGCAACCTTTTTATTTAATCCATAGTGATGTTTGGGGTCCTTCAAAAATTAAAACTATGTCGGGAAAAAAATGGTTTGTGACATTTATTGATGACCATACACGTGTGTGTTGGGTTTATCTCAGAAAAAAAATCTGAAGTGGAACAAAGGTTTAAAGATTTTTTTCAAATGATTGAAAACCAATTTCAAACTAAGATTGGCATTCTAAGGTCTGACAATGGCACTGAATATTTCAACAAATATCTAAGTACATTCCTAGTAGCTAAGGGGATCATTCATCAATCCACTTGTCGTGATACTCCACAACAAAACGGTATTGCTGAAAGAAAAAATAGACATCTCCTCGAAGTTACTAGAGCTATTATGTTTTCTATGAATGTACCTAAATATCTTTGGGGAAATGCCTTATTAACTGCTTGTTACCTAATCAATAGAATGCCATCTCGTGTTTTAAAATATGAGACTCCTATGCAAGTTTTACAAAATTATTTTCCCACATCTCGCATCATTGCGGATCTTCCCCTTAAAGTTTTCGGTTGTCTTTGTTATGTCTACATCCCAAATACTTTCCGTTCCAAATTGGATCCCAAAGCTGAAAAATGTGTTTTTCTTGGCTACGCTTCAAATAAAAAGGGTTACAAATGTTTTAACCCAATAACAAAGAAATTTTTTGAAAGTATGGATGTCAGCTTTGTTGAAAATCAACCTTTTTTTAATAAAAATCATCTTCAGGGGGAGAATCATTGTGTTGATAAAGAAGATAATTTTTGGGAAACTTTACCTGCACTGGATGATATTGTGACAACAAATCATCCAGATACAAAGATAATAGAACCCAGAATGCTTAATCTTGAATTGTCGGATAATATCATGTCTGAAACAGGGGGAGAAAAACTGACTGAGGATCATAATCCTCAAATTCAAGTGTATGTCCGAAAAAGGTTTCACAAAGGTATTACAAATCCAATTGTCGCTCCGGAAAAAATCCAATCTGATTTACCAAGTGAAGGTCCTACTGAAACTTCACCTTCTAGTTCTTCATCTGGTAATCCATCTTACTCTTCCAATGATTTACTGGATTTGTCTTTTCCTAATATTAATCTTCCTATTGCTTTGAGAAAAAAAATTCCTGACCTTAATATCCCAATTGCTGATAGGAAACGTACTCGAACATGCACTAAACACCCCATGTCTAATTATTTGTCATATGACAATTTATCACACACTCACAAGGCATATGTGTCTAGGATTTCGAATTTGTTTGTGCCCAGAACTGTTCAAGAAGCATTAGGTGACCCGAATTGGAAATTAGCAGTGAAAGAAGAGATGGATGCTCTAAGAAAAAATAATACTTGGAGTATCACTGATCTACCTCATAACAAAAGGGCAGTTGGATGTAAATGGGTCTTTACAGTGAAATGCAAGGCTGATGGAAATGTAGAAAGGTACAAAGCAAGGCTAGTAGCCAAAGGTTTTACTCAAACTCATGGTATAGACTACCAAGAGACCTTTGCCCCTGTTGCTAAGATTAATTCCATCAGAATTCTTCTCTCTCTTGCAGTAAATTTCAATTGGACACTACATCAATTTGATGTTAAAAATGCTTTTTTGAATGGAGAATTACATGAAGAAGTATATATGAGTTTACCTCCTGGATTTGAAGAAAATCTTGGACGGGACAAAGTCTGCAAATTAAAAAAATCCTTATATGGATTAAAACAATCACCAAGGGCCTGGTTTGAAAGATTTGGAAGTGTTAAGAAACATGGTTTCACCCAAAGTCAAGCAGATCACACATTGTTCTTTAAACATTCAGATAAAGGTAAGCTTGCTATTTTAATTGTGTATGTCGATGACATTATCATGACAGGAGATGATGTTAACGAGATAGGTGATCTAAAGAGAAGACTTGAAGCTGAATTTGATATCAAGGACCTTGGAAAATTAAAGTATTTTCTCGGGATGGAGTTCGCAAGGTCTAAGGAGGGAATCTTTCTCAACCAACGCAAATATATACTTGATTTACTCACAGAAACAGGGATGACAGGGTGTAAAGCAGCAGAAACACCAATGGATCCCAATGTAAAACTGAAGGCAGCATCTAAAGATGAAGTGGTAAATAGGGAACGCTACCAACGACTAGCCGGTAGACTAATTTATTTGTCTCATACAAGGCCTGATATAGCCTTTGCAGTAAGCGTAATTAGTCAGTTTATGCATGCACTAGGACCTACTCATTTTGAAGCTATTTTCAAAATATTGAAATATTTAAAAGGAACTCCAGGGAAGGGGTTGATGTTCAAAAGCAGAGGGCATATACAAGTGGAGGCTTACACAGATGCTGATTGGGCAGGTAATATAAATGACAGGCGGTCTACTTCAGGCTATTGTACTTTTATAGGTGGAAACTTAGTTACATGGAGAAGTAAAAAGCAAAATGTTGTAGCTAGAAGCAGTGCAGAGGTTGAATTCCGCTCAGTGGCCCACGGTTTTTGTGAAGTATTATGGATTAAAAAATTCATGGAGGAATTGAAGGTCTCTATCCCAACACCAATTAAAGTCTACTGTGATAATAAGGCAGCTATTTCCATTGCCCATAATCCAGTCCTACACGACAGAACGAAACATGTTGAAGTGGACAAGCACTTCATTAAAGAAAAAATTGACAGTGGTGAAATTTGTATGTCCTATGTACCTACCACAAGTCAAGTGGCAGATGTTCTCACAAAGAGTCTTCCAAAGAGACAATTTGATGGTATGGTGAGCAAGCTTGCAATGAATGACATATTCATGCCAACTTGAGGGGGAGTGTTGGAAGTTATTAGAGAGATAAGTACAGAATCTATTGATTCTGTATTGTACAGCTCAGCATTCATTGTAAATAATATATGAGTAATTAGCTATTAGTAATTAGTAATTAGTTGTCTTATACCATATTTAGAATTAGCATTTAAAGGAAGAATTATTGCTCTGATTCTCAGGCCAGATTTAGGATTATTGATCTGTCCCTTGTATTCTATATATACCTTTCATGTATTACTTATCGAATTATCAAAGAAATACAGATTGTCTGTTTCTTTAATTCAAAATAGTATCAACCATCACATCACAGCAACCAAATACCAGACAGCAATTGATGGTTGATACTATTTTAATGCTTTTTTAATGGTGTCGAAAAGCCCCCACCCCCATATTTGAAAGTGTTAGTTCATTAAAGCTTGTTGCTTGTAATTGAGTTTTACTGCATGTGAAGATGTCTTATCTACATTTGATTTTTTTCCAGCAATTTCTCCAAGTTATTAACATCACGTGTTTCATTCAGGCACATATTTGTAAACATTTAAAACAAGAAGCTCGTGGTTGTCATTATTTGGTATTGTGGTTGGATTGTGACCGTGAAGGAGAAAATATATGTTTTGAGGGTAATTTTTGTCTTTTTTCTTTTTAACATTATCACTATCATTGTTGTTATTTTTATTTATTTCTTGATACTTCTATGAGTCTAACCTGTCCATGCTTGTGTTGCAAAATCAAAATATTTATTAGAATATTATAGCATTTATATTGTTTCTTTTTCAGTTATTATATTATTAGGTAGTCAATTATTGTCAATAACATGTAATTAAGTTAGGATCTCTGCAATTAATTTACGATTCTAATTTTTCTTTATTTAAGAGAGAAATCCCCTGTACATTTTTAATACATCAAGAAATTATTCTCCTCTCATTCTACTTGGTATCAGAGCAAGTTCTCTGCAGCCTGCGCCTCTGTACTTCCATGGCTGACAGTTCCTCAGTCAATAGTGAAGAGGAGAATAAAACTCCTAAAAACACGTTGTCTCAAAAAGAGCAAAAAGTTGCTTATGGCAGCGATTCTCATTCTATCCAAATCACCTCTTTTCGACTCAATGGGTCGAATTATTTGAGGTGGTCTCAATCTGTCCAGATGTATATCCGTGGCAGAGGAAAAATGGGATATCTTAATGGTGATCGCACAAAACCAGATGTTAGTGACCCACAACATGATGTATGGGATGCTGAAAATTCCATGGTATTGACATGGTTGGTAAACTCCATGGAAGAGGAAATCAGCAACAACTATCTGTGTTATTCCACAGCGAAAGAATTATGGGAAAGTGTGAAAGAGATGTACTCTGATCTGGAAAATAAGTCTCAGATCTATGAACTTACGTTGAAGGCTAGAGAAATTCGGCAAGGAAGTGATAATGTCACAAAATACTTCCATTCCTTAAAACGGGTTTGGCAAGACCTTGATCTCTTCAACACCTATAAGTGGAAGTCAACTGAGGATGCCAAACACCATCAACAAACAGTGGAAGAAGGAAGAGTTTTCTAGTTCCCTGCTGGCTTCAATGAGGAGTTAGATGAAGTTCGTGGAAGAATCATTGGAAGATCAACCTTATCTTCACTAGGAGAAATGTTTTCTGAAGTTAGAAGAGAAGAAACTCGCAGGAGTGTGATGATGAGAAAGGCAAAAGCTGATCTAAATTCTCCCGAGACTAATGCCTTGATTGCGGATACTGCTGCCTTTAAAAGTTCATCAAATCAGAGGAACACATCTAACCTCTGGTGTGACCACTGCAACAGATCACGTCACACTCAAGAGACCTGCCGGAAACTCCATGGGAAACCAACACATTTGAAAAATGGCAAACCGGGTCCTAGATCTGTCCTTACAGCACATGAGGAAAAAAGTCCTTGCCCAACAAGGATCAAGTTGAGGAGCTCATAAGGTTGCTAAAATCTAGTTCTTTGTCTGGTATTCCTAATGCTTCTTTGGCACAAACAGGTAATTTTGTATCCATACTTCTCTAAGTTGCACCTCAAATATGTATGCACCATGAATCATAGATTCAGGCGCTTCTGACCATATGACCAGCCTTACTTCTCTATTTCAAACATGTTTACCTTGTCCTGGAAATAAAAAAGTTAGAATTGCAGATGGAAGTTTTTCACCAATTGCAGGAGAAGGAAAAATTCCTTTGTCTACGCACATTGATTTAAAAAATGTGCTACACGTACCAAAACTTTCATGTAACCTTCTCTCTGTTAGTAAAATCTGCAAAGACTCAAATTGCAATGTGAAATTTTTTAACACTCATTGTATTTTTCAGGACCAGAATTCGGGGAAGATAATTGGCAGTGCTAAAATGATGGATGCACTCTATTACTTTGAGGATTTTTTGAGAATAAAGTGGCTCATGGCCTTAGTGGTATCAGTTCTACCTCTGTGAGGGATCAAATAATGCTCTGGCATAATAGACTAGGGCACCCTAATTTTCAATATCTTAGGCATTTGTTTCCAGATTTATTCAAAAATGTTAATGGTTCTTCTTTTGAATGTGAAAGTTGTGTTCTTTCTAAAAGTCACAAAATTCCTTATTCCTCTCGACCTTATCATGCATCCAAACCTTTTTATTTAATCTATAGTGATGTATGAGGTCCCTCTAAAATTACAACTCAATTTGGAAAAAGGTGGTTTGTGACCTTTATTGACGGCTATGTTGGGTCTATCTTATGAAAGATAAATCTGAAGTACCAGAGATATTTAGATATTTTTCAAAAATGATAGAAATTCAATTTAATGCAAAAATCTCCATTTTGAGAAGTGACAATGGTACTGAATATTTTAATAAAAACCTCAGAGTTTTTTCAACATAAAGGTATTCAACATCAATCAACATGCCCAAATACGCCTCAACAAAATGGCATAGCTGAAAGAAAGAATAGACATCTTCTTGAGGTAGCTCGTGCCATTATGTTTGAGAGCAATGTTCCTAAATTTTTATGGGGGGATGCGGTTCTAACAACATCGTATCTCATAAATAGGATGGCCAATCGCGTGTTAAGTTATCGCACACCATTGGATGTTTTCAAAACTTTTTTTCCGGCATGTCAATTGCATATTGGTTTACCTTTAGAAGTGTTTGGTTGTACTGTTTTTATGTACACCGGACTCTCGGTCTAAACTAGATTCAAGAGCTGAAAAATGTATTTTTGTTGGTTATTCTCCCAACCAAAAAGGGTACAAGTGTTACAATCCTAACACAAAGAAACTTCATGTTAGTATAAATGTCACTTTCTTAGAACTACAACCTTTCTATCACAAAAATTCCCTTTAGGGGGAGAATGTCAATGAAGACAATTTTTTAAGTGATAACAATTTGAATGAACCTTTGCCAAATCCTGTTATTAACATTGAGGATATAGAGTTAATTGATCACACAATTGCACATAAAGAAGTAGAACATGTGGAAACAGATCCTGAAATTGGTAAGGGAAACCTTGTCCCAGGCTTAGGTGGTGCCCAAATAGGGAAAGAAATACCAAAATCAAAACAAGAGCTTCGTGTTTATGCTCGAAAATATCCTAAAAAGGTCAGAGTTCGTGTTTATGCTCGAAATATCCTAAAAAGGTCAGAAGTCAATCCATCACCTGGATGGTTCTATGGCTGAATACTTGGGTCGTGTTCAAGGTCTTCTTCATGATTTCAATGAATTATTGCCCCCAGCTGCTACCACTGCTAAGGAACTTGAACAACGTCGATCCTTCTTCATGCTTCTAGCTCTGTATGGCCTACCTCCAGAGTATTCGTCTGTTCGCGATCAGATATTGGGGTCTCCTACAATCCCCACTCTGGATACTGCATGGTCTACTTTGCTACGTGTCCCAGCAAAACCATCATCTGATGGCGGAGTCCCACCCACACCAGTTGATTCATCTGCTTTGGTTTTTCAAGGAGGTAATCGTGCTCCGGGTGGTGATCGTGGCCACTTTCAGAAGACTGGAAAGCCTCGTCCTAAGTGTGATCATTGTCATAAGCTTGGCCACACTATCGATCGGTGTTATGCTTTACATGGACGTCCCTCTCCTCGGACTGCCCACGTTGCCCAGACCGCTCCACCTCCACAGGCTGCTACTCCGACTGATTCTGCCACCTCACCTGCTATCTTTAACGACTTTATCAAGTGGTATGAGGAGCGTCAGGCCGCTAGTTCCACTGCATCTGTTGCGCACACGGGTAATTCTTTTGCTGGTCTTTCTCACTCCACATCTCTTGGCCCATGGATCCTTGATTCAGGCGCCACTGATCACATTACTGATAATAAATCTCTTTTTTCTTCATTCTCTACTTCTGGTTTATTACCCTTTGTCACATTAGCAAATGGCTCCCAAACTCAATCTCAGGGTACTGGTACTATCCACCTTTTTCCCTCGCTCTCCATTACTAATGTTCTTTATGTACCCGGATCTCCGTTTAACTTATTGTCTCTAAGTCGTTTGACTCGATCTCTTGATTGTACTATCTCATTCACCAAAGATTCTTTTTTCTTGCAGGACCGGAGTTCGAGACGGATGATTGGCACCGGATGTGAGTCTAATGGTCTTTATCTTCTTCAACCATCTGCACATGTTGGTTCCGTGGTGGATTCTCCCCTCCTGGTTCATGCTCAGTTGTAACTACAAAAGTTGGTGCCCAACCTTTCCAAGTTATCTACGTTATCTTGCGAGTCTTGTCAATTAGGAAAACATGTTCGTAGTTCTTTTCCGAGTCGTGTCAATCGTCGTTCTAAGTCTCCGTTTGCTCTAGTTCATTCGGATGTTTGGGGTCCTAGTCGCATTGTTTCCACTTTAGGGTCTAAGTATTTTGTTACCTTCATTGATGATTATTCTCGATGTACCTGGTTATTTTTAATGAAAAATCGATCGGAGTTATTTGCTATTTTTCAAACATTTTATAATGAAATCAAAAATCAGTTTGGTATATCCATTAGTACTTTGCACAGTGACAATGCTCGAGAATATTTATCTACTCAATTTCAAACTTTTATGGCTACTAACGGTATGCTTCATCAAACGTCTTGTGCTCACACACCACAACAAAACGGAGTCGCTGAACGTAAAAATAGACACCTAGTTGAAACCACTAGGACACTCTTACTTCACAATAATGTTCCTCAACATTTTTGGGGTGATGCTGTCCTTACGGCTTGTTATCTCATAAATAGGATGCCATCATCTGTCCTCAACAACCAGATCCCTCACTCTATTCTATTTCCTCACCAGTCTCTTCACCCATTACAGCCTAGACTTTGGGTCTACATGTTTTGTCCATAATGTTAGTCCCGGGCTAGACAAACTCTCAGCTCGTTCTCATAAGTGTGTGTTCTTAGGCTATACAAGATCTCAAAAGGGATATAAGTGTTACTCCTCGTCTCTTCGTCGATATTTCGTCTCTGCTGATGTCACATTCTTTGAGTCAGTCCCTTACTTTGGGACGTCTACAGGGTCTGAGTCCCTATCACCCATGTTTTCTTCATCTCCCACTACTGCCCCACCAAACGTAGTTCTGTCTCCTTTACCAGCCAATCCACCCCCATTAGCTCCTTTGCAGGTTTATCGGCGTCGACCACGGCCACCTCCACTACCATCAACTAATGCAGAAATCACCACAGACTCCCCTCCGGATCCAACTCCTTCGTCCCCTCCGGTCCTGCCCCCTGAGACTGATCTCCCAATTGCACTTCGCAAAGGTATACGTTCCACTCGTAATCCATCTCCTCATTATGTTAATTTGTCTTATCATCGCTTGTCTTCTTTGCATTATGCTTGTATTTCCTCTTTGTCTTCTGTGTCTATTCCCAAGACTGTAGGTGATGCTTTATCTCACCCTGGCTGGAAACAAGCTATGCTTGATGAGATGTGTGCTCTTCAGAACAGTGGCACGTGGGACCTTGTTCCTCTTCCTCTTGGAAAATCTGTTGTAGGTTGCAGGTGGGTTTTCACAGTCAAAGTTGGTCCTGATGGACAAGTTGATCGTCTCAAGGCACGTTTAGTGGCCAAAGGTTATACACAGTTGTTTGGCCTAGATTATGGTGACACCTTCTCTCCCGTGGCTAAAATGGCCTCGGTTCGATTATTTCTCTCTATGGCAGCTATTCGCCACTGGCCCCTTTACCAGCTTGACATCAAGAACGCATTCCTCCATGGTGATTTGTGTGAGGAAGTTTATATGGAGCAACCTCCTGGGTTTGTTGCTCAGGGGGAGTCTTCTGGACTAGTTTGTCGTCTTCATAAGTCTTTGTATGGACTTAAGCAATCTCCTAGGGCTTGGTTTGAGAGATTTAGCACTGTTATTCAAGAGTTTGGTATGACGCGATGTGAAGCTGATCATTCAGTGTTTTATCGTCACTCAGTTGTTGGGTGTATTTACTTAATTGTGTATGTGGACGACATTGTCATTACAGGTAATGATCATCATGGAATCACACAGGTAAAACAACACCTTTGTCATCATTTCCAGACAAAAGACCTCGGCAGACTTCGTTATTTCTTGGGCATAGAGATTGCCCAATCCAAACAGGGAATTGTGATTTCACAAAGGAAGTATGCTATGGATATTTTGGAGGAGACATGTCTGTTAAATTCCAAGCCAGTTGACACTCCGATGGATCCCAATGCTAAACTTATGCCAGCTCAGGGGGAGCCACTCTCCGATCCTGGAAAATATAGAAGATTAGTTGGAAAACTGAATTACCTCACTGTTACTCGCCCAGATATTTCATTTCCTGTTAGTGTGGTAAGTCAATTTCTTAACTCTCCTTGTGAAGGGCATTGGGAAGCTGTGATTCGCATCTTGAAATATATTAAAGGAGCTCCAGGAAAAGGCTTACTCTATGAAGACAAGGGACACACTCGAGTTGTAGGATACTCAGATGCAGATTGGGCAGGTTCTCCTTTTGATAGGAGATCCACCTCAGGTTATTGTGTTTTCTTGGGTGGTAACTTAATTTCCTGGAAGAGTAAGAAACAAAGTGTAGTGGCAAGGTCAAGTGCGGAAGCAGAATATCGAGCCATGGCAACAACAACCTGTGAGCTTGTATGGCTTAAACAATTGCTTCACGACCTGAGATTCGGGGATGTTTCACAAATGACACTTATTTGTGACAATCAGGCAGCTCTGCATATTGCATCAAATCCAGTGTTCCATGAGAGAACCAAACACATTGAGATTGATTGTCATTTCATCAGAGAGAAGATTTTATCTAGAGATGTCAGCACTAGTTTTGTCAATTCAAATGATCAGTTAGCTGACGTTTTCACTAAGCCTTTGAGAGGTCCTCGAATTAATTATATTTGTAACAAGCTTGGTGCATATGATATATATGCTCCAGCTTGAGGGGGAGTGTTAGATATCGGAATATTCCATATTATGTAAATAGAATATTCTGTAAGTAATTAGGATATTATGTAAATAGGAAATAAAATATTATGGAATTATTATAGAATATTATGTAATTACTATGGCATTTATGCCTCCTATTATATATAATGAGCTCCGATGTGTAATTCAAACACACGGATTCAATCCAACCTTCCTCTTGTTCTCTCATTATTCAACAGAGAGATTTAGCACTGTTATTCAAGAGTTTGGTATGACGCGATGTGAAGCTGATCATTCAGTGTTTTATCGTCACTCAGTTGTTGGGTGTATTTACTTAATTGTGTATGTGGACGACATTGTCATTACAGGTAATGATCATCATGGAATCACACAGGTAAAACAACACCTTTGTCATTATTTCCAGACAAAAGACCTCGGCAAACTTCGTTATTTCTTGGGTATAGAGATTGCCCAATCCAAACAGGGGATTGTGATTTCACAAAGGAAGTATGCTATGGATATTTTGGAGGAGACAAGACTGTTAAATTCCAAGCCAGTTGACACTCCGATGGATCTCAATGCTAAACTTATGCCAGCTCAGGGGGAGCCACTCTCTGATCCTGGAAAATATAGAAGATTAGTTGGAAAACTGAATTACCTCACTGTTACTCGCCCATATATTTCATTTCCTGTTAGTGTGGTAAGTCAATTTCTTAACTCTCCTTGTGAAGGGCATTGGGAAGCCGTGACTCGCATCTTGAAATATATTAAAGGAGCTCTAGGAAAAGGCTTACTCTATGAAGACAAGGGACACACTCGAGTTGTAGGATACTCAGATGCAAATTGGGCAGGTTCTCCTTCTGATAGGAGATCCACCTCAGGTTATTGTGTTTTCTTGGGTGGTAACTTAATTTCCTGGAAGAGTAAGAAACAAAGTGTAGTGGCAAGGTCAAGTGCGGAAGCAGAATATCGAGCCATGGCAACAACAACCTGTGAGCTTATATGGCTTAAACAATTGCTTCACGACCTGAGATTCAGGGATGTTTCACAGATGACACTTATTTGTGACAATCAGGCAGCTCTGCATATTGCATCAAATCCAGTGTTCCATGAGAGAATCAAACACATTGAGATTGATTGTCATTTCATCAGAGAGAAGATTTTATCTAGAGATGTCAGCACTAGTTTTGTCAATTCAAATGATCAGTTAGCTGATGTTTTCACTAAGCCTTTGAGAGGTCCTCAAATTAATTATATTTGTAACAAGCTTGGTGCATATGACATATATGCTCCAGCTTGAGGGGGAGTGTTAGATATCGGAATATTCCATATTATGTAAATAGAATATGCTGTAAGTAATTAGGCTATCATGTAAATAGGAAATAGAATATTATGTAATTATTATGGCATTTATGCCTCCTATTATATATAATGAGCTCCGATGTGTAATTCACACACACGGATTCAATCCAACCTTCCTCTTGTTCTCTCATTATTCAACACCAATCACCCTCCCCGAGATCAAATCCTGAAATACACAATGAGTATCAAAGAAATGAGCTTGACAGTTTTTATTTGTGGTTAGCTTATTGACAAATAATAAGTTGCAAGACAAATTTGGGACATGTAACACATCTTGGATGGTTAGTAAGGTAGACAAAACAATAGAACCTTTTCCTGTCATGGCTGAAAGAGAGCCATAAGCTATTTCAATTTTAGAATTTCCTGCACATGGTTTATATGAAGAAAATAAACTGGATTCACCGGTCATATGATCGGTGGCTCCAGAATCAACGATCCATGTACGATTAGGAATGACACTAAAATGGGCTGATTAGGAATGATACTAAAATGAGACTCAAGGAATTTGTATATTTGGTCTAGCTGTTCCTTAGTGAATGGAAATGCATTTGGGGAAGACTGTGGCTCTTGATCAAAAGTTGCTTGAAGTGCACGACCCTCACCCTTCTTTTTCCAATTAGGAGGCTTTCTATGAATTTTCCAACAAGTCTCACGTGTGTGATAATAACGTTCGCAGTGATCACACCAGAGTTTACCATCTTTCTTACCATATTTTTTGTTGTCTTTATTAAAGTTGTTTTTGACAAGGGCAGAACCATCAGTTGCTGAGTTTGACTTTCCCATCATTACTCTTTGCCTAGCCTCCTCCTTTCTGATTTTTGAAGAAGTTTCTCGGATAATTGGCAGCGGATTATTTCCAAGAATTCTACCTGTTACTTCATCGAGTTCCTTGTTGAGACCAGCAAGAAAAATAAAGACACGGTCGTTCTCCTGCGTTTTAATAAACTGAACGTTGTCTTCAGTACACCTCCAGTTATAATCATAGTACTGATCCAACTCTTGTCAAAGGGCCATCAATTTATTATAGTAGGTAGTGACATCCATGTCATTCTGCTTTAAATTCCATAACTTTGGTTTTAGATCATAAATTTGAGAGAAACTTTTAATACTAGAGTAAGATAGTTTTACAACATCCCAGACATCTTTTTCTGTAGGTAGATACATGTCTGTTTTTCTCATACCTACCTCCATAGTGTTAATATGCCAAGCAATAATAGAAGAGTTTTCAGATTTTCAGAACCTGTAATTAAGATGTGTTGTTGCAGGCATCGAAACATCACCTGTAAGAAAACCCAACTTCCCTTTGCCTTCTAGAATAAGTCGAACAGTTTGGGATCATTCAACGTAGTTTGAGCCATCCAGTTTCTGAACATTAACCCGAAGAGAGTTATTTTGACCTCCACCTCCTGAGTTACTGTAACCACCATCAAATGAGTAGCCATAACCGGACCCAAGAAGGTTGTTGTTGGGATCACCTTGTCATAACCGAACACACCGTCACAATTGTTGTTTGTCATGAAATTGGGCATTTCTGGCATGATACTTCCTCTGTCGGAATTGTTGGTGCCGCCAGAATTGACGTTGGCGCCGCCGTCAGAATTGTTGTTGGCGCCGCCTCCACGACCTCCGGCAGGAGGTGGTTTTTGCGTAGGGTCCACCATAGTTTGGATTGGTCGGGTCGGATAAAAGAACGGGTCGCCACGAACCCCACTAGTTAGGGAAAGCTTTACAGTATCCCTAGCCCTAACAGAGTTCATGATACCATGTAGAAAAGCATATGGGTGATAATTGTCTATTTTATTATGAATGAAAAAAGGCTCCTTTTATAAGAGAAAATACAAAGACAACTCCTTTATTTTAGGAGTGATATAATGACTCTTAAAAGAATATAATGACTCTTAAATAAGAAAATAAATAATACTAAAAAAGATATATTGAATCTTCACAAAAAGAAAGTAAAAGACAATCGCCCTTAAGTTATGTCCATTTGCTTAGATATTCCTCTAGGTAGTAAAAAGGGGTTTTTCGGCTAACATTAGCCTTGTATGCCAAATTTCATTTTGGATTTGTAAGCACTTGACCCTGTGTTAAACTAAGATAAATTTTTTTACCCAGAATCTTGCCTTTTTTTATAGTGTTTTTTTAGCGATTTATATCAAATTTCAAACAATGTAACAAATACCAACATATACTAAGGCTAACATACTAATACTTGTCATTCCCCAATTATTCCTAACTGTCTGAAATATTGAATGTTGCAGTTATAGAATCAACCGGTTTCAAAATAAATGATGTCTATCGCGCACGGTTTTCTTCTGTTACTGAGAAAGATGTTCTGAATGCTCTAGCCAACCTTGTCAGACCGAACAGGGACGAAGCAATGGCTGTAGATGCCAGGCAAGAGATAGATTTGAAAGTTGGAGTTGCCTTTACGCGATTTCAAACAAGTTTTTTCCAGGGGAAATATGGGAACCTAGATGCCAGAGTTATCTCGTTAGTTTTCTGCTCTCTTCTGTCATTTATTTTCTGTTCCGCCATTTCTCTAATTAGTTTTTCTTTAAGTTTAAAAATTGACGAAGGTTGGCTTCTCGTTATTTTAGATTTATTGGAAAGTAAAATAATGCAACCTGTGCACGATCCAGATTAACAGTGACTTGAATAAAGATTCACTACTCAATGCTTCAAATATATACCCTGCTTCTATAATAGTGTAAACAAATATTAGCGAGTTAGTGTGATTTGAGTGAGAGGTTACTTATTTAGGCTTGGAACTTTAGCAATCTCAGATAGTTGAGGACTTCAACCACAGAAAACTGCCAAGTATGTTGAGATCACCAGGCTTAAGGCTTCATTTTGATTCTGCTAGTTCAAAAAAAAAATGATTTGGACTGACCAGCTTTTGGTTCTCACAATTTTACAGGTTCTCACAATTATACAAGTGGTTGAGATTATATGAATCCATTTTCTTTTTAGCTCTAGCTTTTATGACAGTTAATAGTATGACATGGTATCCTAATTTGATCCTTTATCAGTATTTAACTCAAGTAGCTGGTCATCCCTTTTTAATCAATCAGTAACTATGCATTTACTATGTGACCTTGATGTGCTTTGTTATGTTTTCCTGTTCATGTTTCAATTATACGTTTAGGAATTGGGATTGGTTAGGTTGCCAGGCTGGATATGCATTGCCAACAGATAATGCAAAATGCAATATCGTACTCCACCAGATTTACTGGCTTTTCAACTCTATTCAACTGTAGGAATGATCACGTTTCTCTAAATGTCTGATCAACCAACATACTTGTCATTATATCATATTGGTTAAGCATAGAGGACATTATTAATAGTTGCTTTTATATTTCAGCTATGGACCCTGTCAAACTCCAACTTTAGGATTTTGTGTGCAGCGGTATTTGCAAATAAATACTTTCAAGCCAGAAAAGTTTTGGAGTTTGCACCCTTACATAATTCAAAGCGGCTATGAAATTCTGCTAGAATGGCAACGCAGCAAATTGTTTGACATAAATGTGAATATTTCTATTCTCTCAAACCATCGGGTTCTTTATCTTGAACTTATGAAAGATGTCTGTTTGATAGTTTTATGCCTTTTCAGGTTGCTATGATGTTTCAAAAGCTGGTTGCTGAAGATGGGATTCTGGAAGTGACTGATATATCAGAAAAACAGGAAACCAAAGGTCGCCCTGTTGGTCTAAACACAGTGAATCTTCTGAAGGTTGGTGATCAAATGGGGAAGATAGTGGTCAATTCTTTAACAAGTAATAGCAACAGTTTAAAGGAATATTAGATGCAAAGTTTCATTATTATTATATATTAAATGTATCCTTCAAAGCTAACTGGTATTGGGAATACATATTATGGGTCAGCAAGTGGCAGACTAAATACTTTTTTGCAGTGACATTTATCCTTGGTTGGGGACTAGTTATGCGAGTAATGTTGCTTGAGGTTTTCTTTTTCTATTGTCAATTTCTCACTGCAATGGAGGATGTCTTATCCGTTTATATTTGATAATTTTTTTCTTTCTTTAGTAGCATTTTAAACCCAATATATCTTTTTCTCCTCTGATGTGATGCTTAAAATCGAACAGAAGAGTTTGACTTCATTTTCTAAGAGAATTGAAATGGTTATTGTATATCTAGCTTTCTTTTTACTACAACTGTTTGATAAAACAACTTGATTACAATGTTTGTTCTTTCCAGGTTGCTTCAAGTGCTTTAGGATTTGGTCCTCAGACAGCTATGCAACTAGCTGAACGATTGTATACTCAAGGCTTCATCAGGTTTTCACATAATTTGTTAGTCTATTGTACTATAATGTAAGATTTTCTTAAAAGCATAATAATCTTTGATTGGTTCCTGTATGTGCCTTCTTAAGTTATCCACGAACAGAAAGCACTGCATACCCTCCGTCATTTGACTTCCGTGGTGCACTCTCTGCACAAAGAAATAATCCAACTTGGGGTAACTATGTAGAAGGGCTACTCACCAGTGGTTATCAGAAACCTCGATCGGGAACAGATGTGGGTGACCATCCTCCCATTACTCCAATGAGATCTGCATCAGAGGATATGCTAGGTAATGATGCTTGGAAGCTGTACCAATATATCTGTCAATACTTCATAGGGACAGTGTCTCCGGACTGCAAGTATGTAAGGTACAATCTATACTGTCCTAGCAACATTTCTTGATTATTTCCTTTTATGGTTTTAGTTCATTCAGTTATTCCTTAAATGTCCATTGTTTTCAGAGACATTCTGGTTTATTTATGCTTATTATGGTCTCTCCTTGGTCATATTTAATCATTATGATAATGATAATGGCAAGCAATACTAAATTACTAATACTGAGGTCAAAACATTCTGTATCAACTTAATAGCCCAAGACAATATCTCTTCTTAAGTTCATGATATGTATGCTCTGGAGCCTATTGAAATTTCCTCTCTTGGAGTTTGCTCTTGTATGATAGCTGCAAACATGCATATGATAGAGGATGCGGGATGTGGCTTCCTCCAATTTTTTTTTGCTAATACAATAAATTCGTAATCCTATAATTGTTTGGTATTATATTGGCATAATATTTGCATTTTTCTATCCAAGCTTAATCTTTGTTTGAACTTTTTCCAATATTCACCTATAGATGCTTTGTCTTATTGGATAAATGGGATAACTACTACTATTAAATTTCATATACGCTATTGTCCTACTTCCAGGAAAAAGGTTGAGTTTTCAGTTGGTGGAGAGTCCTTTCATTGTACAGGCCAGCATGTTATAACCAAAGGATTTACAGCTATTATGCCTTGGTTGGCAATAAATGATAAAAGTATTCCATCATTTACAAAAGGAGAGAAAATAGAAGTATCAAAAGTTGAGCTCTATGAAGTAAGTGTCGAACCTCCTGCCTCAAATTCAGTTTCTGTATGGTGTTCGATATGTCCTAACTACTTGTTGTTAGTTTTACTTATTTGGGGGGGTTGGTGGTGTTTTCAGTAAGCCACCAAGCGGGTCTGTTCATGGGTCATAATTGGATGCAAATAATAAACATTTGGGCTGGATCATATATAACCGTTTCATGGAAGATAAAATGATAAGCCTCATGTCAAATAATATTTGTATGTATTACTGTTAGCTAACACCACGAATTCAACAGGGGAATACCACACCTCCAGATTTTCTTACTGAGAGTGAGCTGATTTCTCTAATGGAGAAGAATGGAATAGGAACAGATGCATCAATTCCTGTACATATTAACAATATATGTGAGCGAAATTATGTGCAGGTAGTCAACATAGAGCTGTAGTTTGTGTTTCATTTTCTACAATGCTTGGATATTCATCTTATCAAATTGCAGGTACAAGCAGGCAGGAAGCTTGTCCCAACCACATTAGGGATAACTTTAGTAAGAGGTTATCAATCAATTGATCCAGACCTCTGCCTGCCTGATATCCGTAGCTTTATTGAGCAACAAATTACTCTTATAGCTAAGGGGCAGGTAGATCATCATCGTGTGGTGCAGCATGTAATTGAACAGTTCAAGCAAAAGTTTTCTTACTTTGTCAAGAAGGTTGACTATCTACTTTTTAGTGCTTGTTTTTGGTCATCATATGTATCTATATGATTCTTCTTAATTTTCACAGCATGAAATGTTTTCATTTGTGATTTTATCTCAACTAAATAATGTTTCTCGATTTAAGTTTGTTTTCTTCCCCAACCTGAACATCATTTACCTTTGGGTTTTGAACTTGTTTGATTAAAAATTTAAAATGATTTCATGTTCTTGTTTTAAGTTAGATAGGAATAATTGGATTGGGCGATGTTTTATATATGTTCCCGTTATCTATTATTTTCCTGGTTTGTTTCCATCTTTTACGTTTTATTTTTGACATCTGTTTCTGTCAAATTTTTTATTTATAAATTTATGGAGCTTAGTATTTATTATGATGCAACTCCAATTTTATCAGCATGCTAAATAACTTTCTCTTTATTTTTCAAGCCAACATAAAATATAATTGCATTCTAATTTTAACCTTTTGTGGGAAAATTTCCACACACGACTCATTCTAAAATAGCCTTTCAAGTTTCTCTATAGAGTTGTATCTGTTTGAACTGGGGTCAAGGATATACTTTCTTAGAATACAAGTACTAATTCTTGATGTATGACATCAGCAGCATAGTACTTGAAGATTCATGTTTAATTCATTACATTAGTATAGTGGAATAGTTGTTATATTTTAGGGTTAAGTTTTGAAACAATACTATTGTAGAATTATATGGGCCCAGGAGATTGCTGAGCGAACTTTTTAGCATCTATCTGTGAGCTGCAGCATGTGGGATTTATTTAATAATGAGATGTTCTGTGGCTTCCTTCTATATTCTTTCATCTCCAAATTTATTAGACCCCGAGTCACCATAATATTTTCAAATAAGTTGCTGATTCATGGATGTATTTTACTCTTCATCCACTAATTGTGTTTCTTTTTATCTGGCTCAGATTGAAGCCATGGATGCACTATTTGAAGCGCAGTTTTCTGCACTTGTTGATTCAGGGCGTATTATGAGTAAATGTGGTAAATGCTTGCGATATATGAAGTATATTTCTACCCAACCACCACGGTTGTATTGTGGTACATGTGAGGAAGTTTATTATCTTCCACAGAAGGGCACAATAAAGGTAGTATATCATATGATATATAACCTGTTTAATAGTATCAAAATATGACTTCCAGCTTATCCTATCTTTTCCTCTTTGTTTCTTCTTATCATACATGATATTTTGATATTTTAAAGTGTCGAGATTTGTTTCTTTAGATAAGGAAGGAGGGAGGAGAAAGTACAGCAGATTTGAATTATGGTTTGATGCAAAAGACTAGCCACTAACCCTTCTTTATATAAATATACTCTTAATCCTAATTAGATAAGGAAACTAATCATAATGATTACTAGACTCCTAGTTCTGATCAAATAAAGAAAGTAGAAACAAATCATGGAATATAAATAAATATGAAAACTAATCCTAAGATAATATAAGATATTGTAAATAACTTTAAAATACAACCCAGGTATTATGAGATATTTTCTTAATATTTTATCCTAAACTATCTATTTAAACCCTATATTTATACATAGTTCTGAACAATAAGCCTGCTGTTTTCACCTGTTGTCCCTGGTAAAACAGTCCAGCTGTTGTAAACTGTGAAATGGTTTCTATCAAAAGAAAATAATATGTTGACCAGTTGGTTTCTGATCAACTAATATCTTCCTTTTTCTTCCCTCTGGTTATTCTGAAAAGTAAAGATATATCCTCTCTTTCTGTTTATAGTTTGTCTCTCATATTCGAACAAAACCCTGATATTTTAAGCACTCAAGACCATTAGAGTTTGCCATTTCATTATCATAATCTTTGTTATAGCTTTTAAACTTAGGTCTCTCCCTCAGAGTAGTTGCATTGAACAGCCGAGCCCTGTCAGTGACTCAAGATTGTTATGACCATCATTACATGTATGTACTAGCACGTGCCTGTGACTTCTCTGGCTTGTCCGGTTTGCCGGGCATGACCTAGAGGGCTTGCAGCATGCCTTTTCATCATTCATTCCTTGCTAGCTTTGGCCGAACACGTAAGCATTTATTTGCTTTACTACTTGGGACACCTTCACAGAAGTATTTAGCGAAGGTATGAATGAAAATGTATTGGGTATCTGTAATTTGAGGTTTAAGAACTTTGCTCCTGCGGGTTGAGTAATACCCGATTAGCAACATTACGTTGGAAGGTTAAAAGTGATTGGGAGAAAATCATGACATCTTCCCATTTGATATTCAACATTTTCATTATGCATTTGAGTTTGCCTTTATTGCTTTATTATATTGCGTGACGTGCCCAATATCTGTTATCCTCATTTGCACTATCTGTTTCTGCAGCTGTACAAGGAACTGTCTTGTCCTTTAGACAATTTTGAGCTTTTGATCTGCTCCGTGGCTGGCCCAGAGGGTAAATCATTCCCACTATGTCCTTACTGCTACAGCAATCCCCCATTTGAAGGTATCGAAGCTCTCATCAATACGTCTAAAACTAGTACGTCTGGCAAGATTGGCAAGGGAGCTGGCATGCCATGCAACCTATGCCCCCATCCCACTTGCCCAAATTCTTTAGTTACCCAGGGTGTATGTGCTTGCCCAGAATGCAGTGGGACACTTGTCTTAGACCCTATAAGTGCTCCCAAATGGCGACTTTGTTGCAATATGTGCAATTGCCTAGTTTTTCTTGCAGAGGGTGCTCATAGAATCTCGACAACTAAAGAAAAGTGCCTTGAATGCGACTCTTCAATCATAGAAGTGGACTTCAACAAGAAAACAACTCCTCTGGCAGACGGGGCTACGTTACACCGAGGTTGCATTCTTTGTGATGTATTACTACATTCCCTTGTAGAAATGAAATATGGAAGAGGCTTCAAGCGTATGAGTTCACGTGGAAGAGGAAGAGGAAGGGGAGGAAGGGGAGGAAGAGGAAGAGGACGGGGTGGTAAAATGATGGATCCGAAAATGAGTTTTCGAGATTTCTAGTTTAAAACATGTTTTTGAAATTTTTTGCAACACATTGTTAAACTATCATTTGATTCATTTACTATTAGTTCGTTCTTAGCATAATTATCTTTGTTGTTTGGCTCCCCCGTCTATTTCAAGAACAAATACAAAATGAAACTTTTAAAATTTATGTTTCTTAAGGGTAATATGTTGATTTTTTTAGTGGTATTGGGGATTGTCTGATGTAAAGAACACTGTTTTGCATCTTGAACGATTAAGATTACTCTAGCTATAAAACGAACTCAACCACACACATTTGAGATCAAATAGTCCTGATCAGTTACCACACTGACCGGGAGCCTCACATACTATGAAATCAGTCTTAATTGTATCGTCATTAAACAGTCAACCATATGCATAACATAGACTAACAATTAAAATTGAAATTCCATAATAGTGAGGACCGTAGTATGGATCGATGGTCAGATGTTTTTTGATACACAAGATCTTCGTGTTGAGGCAAGTGTATAGCATACTTGCATCTGTATGGAGAATTATGACATGAATACAATAACTAAAGCTTTTAGGGAGAAAGAAAAGAGAGTTAGAATATTTTGTTCTTAAGCACACAAGATGGTTTTTATTCTTATTGCTTATCCTGAAACATTATAAGAGGTCTCCTTGTATAGCCAAGGAGATTTACAAAAGACAAAACCACATTATTTACAAATATGACATCATTAATGTCTTCTTCCAAAAGTCTGACACATTTATCTCTTATGGATAAATTATTGTAGTATTATTACACAAAAGGACGAAACTTAACTATTTATAAACATGCTTGTGATTAATAAAAGACACTTGTCCAATTAGTCTTTAAAGATAGGTTCATGACTTTGAGACATATTCTAATCGGATAAATATTCTTCTGAAAAGCAGTCTCCGTATTGAGATGTCTCTTTTTTTCACACGTCATCTATCATGTAAGCATGGTCTGATATTTTTCCATGAACTTCTTCCACGTGTCCTTCTGAGAATTCAACTTTCATTGGGGAATCTGCTTTTTGTTGTGTGACTTGAACTGAGCTTTCTCCAACCTCTCGATTTTTATATTGAGCTTGATGACTTATACAAGTGGAGTTAGCATTCATCTTGTTTGGTTCACGGAGGTTGATGAAGTTAACATATTCCATTAATTCTCTTGTGACTTTTAGATTTGGAGGATAATCATCAATGGTTTCCCATATATGAATATAATTCTTACAACCAAGTAACTTAGTGGCAGGATCTGTTTGATAGGGCCTGTGCATGAAGAAAATAATCTTGAATTTGCTAATAGCCTCTAAGGCTAACCCTCTTTCTTTGATCTCGTCTAAGATTGGTTTTAATTGATTTTTCCACCATGTTAGCGGAGAGTACCATTCAAGAGTAGTCTAAATCAAGGATTTGTGGTTCTTAGGATCCATTATGTGTTCATACATGGCTTCGGTAGGTATGAGGACAGGCATAAAATATAAAGCAGTGGCGCACCAGATATACCACAAATGGTTTTTTGTGAATTTAATATTAGGGTTTATTAAAATTGGTAGGAGAAATGGTGTGTCTGGGAAATAAGGAGTATGGTCAGGGAGTTTATTCCTTATGATTTTTGTCATATAATAAAAAAGATTATTTCTGGCATACTGCTTAAGCTGTGAGGGTGAAAAGGATACAGTTACTCCTGGAGGAAAGTCTTTGGTCTTGGAGGCACGGTTGGCAATGGTTTGACCATGAGAATAAAAGGAAAAGTGTGCTTGGTAGTAATGATCTGGATGAGTTTCATAGGCCTAGAAAGTAAATCAAGAATCACATTTTGAGTTTCTTTGATATGTTTCACAATAAAATCATATCTAAAAAACTAATCTTTGAGCCTAAGAGTTTGAGGATCAGGAAGTATCTTATTTTTGAATTCGAGGATCTTAGGGAAAGAGGAATTATCCATCTAGACTTCAAACTGATGACCTCTCAAATGAAAGTCAAACTTTTGGATACCCATCTTAACTGCAAAAGCTTCCTTATAAGTGGTACGGTAATGTTTTTCAGCTTCTTTGAACTGACCACTAGCATGACCACAGTAATACTTTATTTCATCAATTTCTTCTATGAAGACGACTCCCCAGTAATGATCACTGACATCCGTCTGTAAGATTCTTTTACCGTCTCTCGGGATCTTTAAGGCAGGTGGAGTTTGTGCGATCTTTTACAAGGTTCTTACTGCTTCAGTTTGCTTTGTTCCCCACGGTGGAGGGTTTTTCTTCAGCATTTGAGATAAAGGACTCGTGTATCTTGCCAGTTTTGGCAAGAAATCTTTGATATAATTAATTATACCAAGAAATTGCTGAATTTGCTTAACAATGAGATTTTTATCGGGAAAGTTTAACAATTCTTGAGCAATATGAGGTTGAGGTTGATACTTCCCTTGGGAAAAATGCATTCCTAGAAAGTCAATTTCTATTTAGCCCAATTGACTTATCTTTTCAGAGAGCATCATTCCACGTCATTGGGTTATTTGAAGGAATTGTTCCAATAGTTGTTAATGGGATTTTTCATCTTTTGAGAATAAGAGCACATCATCAATATAGATGAGGATACTATTGAGAATGGGCTCAAAAATTCTAGTCATGGCCTCTTGAAAAAGTTATGGAGCTACCTTAAGCCCAAATGGTAACACAGTCCATTGGTATTGGGCGTTAGGAATACGGAACACCGTTTTGTAACGGTCCTCGGGGTCGATACCCAATTGCTAAAATTTTGACTTAAGATCGAACTTGGAATAGATCTGGGCATCTTTGATGAAAATATTTAAGGACGAGGCCTTTGGAATAGAAAATTTATCATCCTCGAGGAAATGATTTAGAGGTTTATAATTAATTACTATTAAGATGTGGTTAGGCCTAATTCAACCCTACAAAACCGGCTTGTAGGGTTGAATTAGACCCAACCACATCTTAATATGGTATCAGAGCCTCGTTTAAGATCCAGTGGGCCATCCACCATTTATTTCCACGCTCCAGTTGTCTAGTCCTGGGCGTGAGGGGGTGTGTTAAGAGTCCCACATCGGACAATATATGGCCTGAACATGTGTTTATAAGTGGGGGCAATCCTCACCCCCTCACGCCCAGGACTAGACAACTGGAGCGTGGAAATAAATGGTGGATGGCCCACTGGATCTTAAACGAGGCTTTGATACCATATTAAGATGTGGTTGGGCCTAATTCAACCCTACAAAACCGGCTTGTAGGGTGAGGATTGCCCCCACTTATAAACAGATGTTCAGGCCATATATTGTCCGATGTGGGACTCTTAACACACCCCCTCACGCCCAGGACTAGACAACTGGAGCGTGGAAATAAATGGTGGATGGCCCACTGGATCTTAAATGAGGCTCTGATACCATATTAAGATGTGGTTGGGTCTAATTCAACCCTACAAAACCGGCTTGTAGGGTGAGGATTGCCCCCACTTATAAACACATGTTCAGGCCATATATTGTCCGATGTGGGACTCTTAACAATTACTAGCCTCTTTTTTCCTCTTAACTTTTCAGATCTTTTTTCTATATAAAATGCTTGGCAAATCCATTCTGATTTGGCGGGTTCTATCAGACCTTGTTTGAGCAACTGGTTGCATTCTTCTCTGGCCAATGTATAATCTGATGGACTCATTCCTGGATGAGTGGCCTTGGTTAGATTAACATCTTCATTGAGCTTAAAAGGAAGTTGAAAAAAAAGTCTTTATTCTTCCATAGAGGTTTTGGATGGCAGAATGTTTCATAGCTGTTTGCACATAGTTTGAGTAGGTTGGACTTGATTTCGTCATATCCAGCAGGAATTTTAGATAGTGAATATAACTTCAATATCCCAGAATAAGGTTTGAATTCTCTTTTGAATTTTATTACTGTGGAAAGAATTTGGAGTCTATTGACTGTTGAATATACATCCATCCCCACTACAATATCTTTATTTGGAAGATTGCTTCCAATGACCTTGGTCCAAACTATGTAGTCGAGAAAGAATTTGATTCCTATCTTTTCCTTGGTCATTAAATATGTCCTGAAGACTTTCCCATCTGCTGCTACAAAGTATGCAGCATGTGTTACCCATGATTCAGCTGGAAGAATGCTAGGATTCATCATTGTAATCTGGGCCCCGATTTCCATATAAGCTATAACTTTCTTCGGACGGGAAAACTTTGTCGCGAGTACATGAACTTTAATACATGGGAGTGATAGAGTAGGAAGAGAACTTCCTATCTCTTTGAAGGAGTAAACAGGAAAATATTTGTCATCTTCTGATTCAGAAAATGATGCTTCGTCAGGCGCAGAGTCTTGAAAGGCAAAAATTGTTTCTTCATCAGCAGAACTTTGTTTAGAATACAAAGATTCTAGGTCTCCATCTAGAGGTTGAAGATAGTTGATCAATTTTGCGGCTTTGTGGGTATTATTAGGACATTCCTTAGAAAAGTGTCCCTTTTCCCACAAATAAAGTATCTCCGATTTTTCCCCTTTCCTCTGAAAGATTTTCTTTTAAAGAACTTCATAGTCTTCTTTTTCTTTCCTTTAAAGGTCCTATGAGATTTGGAGTATTTTTGATGATGATGTTTCTTTTTTGTTTCACAACTGCACCTTTTGTCTTTACACTTAATCTCCATATAAGGTTTTTTGCAGGCCTTGGTGAACTTTGACTTTTGATGTATAACTTCTTGAAATTGATGATGAAAGCTGCAAAGCTTTTCAAGTGCTTCCAACGTCGCCTGATGAATCTGGCCAAGACTCATTGTTGCAATATCCTTTTTAGTTGTTGCTACCATCCTATGGATTTTTTGCTGGAGTTCATGTGGTAGAGACGATGCATAGGTATTCTTGAGACTAGGATCGTTGTACCCATTGAAGAGATAAAACCTTTGTGCTATTCTGTGATAGTGTTTGTCGGGGTATTTTGTTTTGAGGGAGCAACACTTCATCTCAAAGAATTCCTGTCTATTTTTTCTATCGAACATATCCATATCTCCGATAAACTTCTGGTGGAGTACTCCAAGGATATTAGCTGTGCTTTCTTAACGATGTAACTCATATTGTTTGAAAGTCCCAAGATTGTGATACCATTCCTTCATCGTGCCTGTCATTCTACAACAAAATTCTTCAATGACCTTATAGCTATCTGCATTTGTTTTCATCATATGGGTATCAAGCCATGCTCTGAATTCGAGTAGTCTCTTTCTCCAACGACTAGGCGGTATATCATTAAATATGAACCAAGGACCGCCATTTGGTTTAGTCCTTTCAGGGACTAGAGTTTCTTCAGGAGATTCTTCAAAAAATGAATCTTCCTCTTTTATATTTGCCATGAAGAGTCTTGGGATGTAGTTTACTTCAGATTGTGATTTTGATGAAAAGGATCTTGGTGTTTCATCACTAGACATTTCTTGACAGGAGTCTTTGTCATCATCCGAGGAGGACTCATTTTCTTTTTGTGCCGATGATTCAGCAAGAGAGTAACTTTTCTGTGGAAATTCATAATTTCCAGTGATTGCCATGGCTTGGAAACCTTTATCAGGAATTTCTTCTTCCTTTTGGAATTTTGGAGGAGGTGTTTCAGGAAAATCCTGAGATTCTGAGGATGAAGCGCTTAAACAGGAAACCTTTCCTTTTGTCTTGGAGGTTGAGATAATGGTAGTTCTGGTAGATTTTGGTCTGTAAGCTGTAGGTATGTATTTGACCTGATCTGGTGGTGAAGAAACATAGGTAGGGAAGAAATGAGAAGGTCTTTCTGGTCGTTTGAAATATGTAGGGAAAGTAGGAGGGTCAAAGAAAAGGTTTTCAACATGTTTGGGCTTTCTTTCACGTGAAGCTCTTAAGAAATCATCTATTTCTTTTACTTGGTCTTGTAGGTTTCTGATTTCTCTTTCCTTTTGGTCAAAAGTTTTGCCAAAAGTTCTTTCTTCTAACAGCTATCGTAAATCACGATCCAACTGAGACACTTGAGCCTTTAAGCTTCTGTAATGCTTCTGCATTTTCTGTGATAGAACCTTGAGATAATCATCTGTCTCGTCTATTTTCTGAGCAATCTTGTTCACCTTTTTGTCGAGATTTTGGAGGATGTCATTTTGAGAAATCATGTTTTCTGATTGACGATTTAGAACTTCTTCAGCTTGAGTTAAAGGTTTGAGTTTTCCATCGGGTTGTACTTCATTAGGATGAATGAAGGGTTTGGATGTTCTTCCAGTGATTGGATTCATCTTCCTTTCTAGAGCAGGAAATTGTTGGCTATAATCTGGTGTGGTAGTTGAGTACATAAAGCAAGGGATTAGCTCAATATTTTTTGGAGGGTCCAAAACTTTGTAGTAGTCTGACGGTGACCACGTAACTAGAGTAGGATCATTTGGTGGCAGCAATTTTTCTTTCCTGAGGATCTTGAGAGCTTTCTCAGAAACAGGAAGAGGTTTCTTTTTATCATGGATACCTACCCATTGACCGTTATCAGGATCATATCTTCTTTGTGGAAGAGGAGATGGTTTGCACGCCCCATTGTTTTTTCTTTTCAGAAGGATAATATCACTGTCATAATCATTATCGTGCATCTAACATTCACATCCTGGGTCACATTTATTGGGATCTACGTCCCAAATAAAATGGCCATTTATCTTGTCAGTATAGATAAGTTCTCCTTTACTAGTTACAACATGAATTGGGCACCAATCTTCTTTGAGAATCGGTCAGATCATCATGGTCTGGAAAATAGGAGAAATTGAACTCGATCTTTCATCTGGTTTTTTGAAAATTGTTTTGACCGTTTTGTCAACAAATCTTCTAAAGGTGGCCTCTTGAGATTGTATTTGTCTTCTATCTTGATGAATTTTTGCATAGTTTGTTATCCACTCAAGAGGAATTAACTAAGTTAGTTCTTCCCTTGTGATCTTTCTTGGAATCTGAACGATAAAGGGTATATCTTCTTCTCTATTAGTAACTACGAACAGAGAATCATAAGGACATCCCATGAGAGACAAATCTATTGAATGATATTTTCAGAAATAAAACTTATTGAAATTTTTTATGGGATATCCTAACAATTGAAGACAAATTAAAAAATAAAAAATAAATATTTCCTGTACTTAATCCTTACAATACCACCAGTCAAAATCTATCCTTATCATACTTCAATTCCACACCTCGTTATTCAAACTAGAGAGATTAAAGGCAAACAGACAATTAACTATGTTTAAGAAAAGTAAAATATTAAAACATAATAGTTAATTTTTTTTTAAAAATTGATCCTTATTTACGTGAGTAGTTAGGTTAATTAACGCTATTGATGAAATTGAATGGAGTTTGAAATGACAACTTGTCTACCTATATTCATATACCCCTAGAAAAAAAACAAACAATAGAAAGTGACAAACATAAATAAAATGACTCTCACCGGCGAATTATGTCCTTCATTTGTCTTAATCTTCCTCACCATCCACTCAAGAATATTCTTACATCCCAATATTTTATTTATTTATCACTAATAGTTTACAAAAACACTGTTAAAATAATGATTAAATTATAATCACTAATAGTTTACAAAAACACGGTTAAAATAATGATTAAAGTATAATCACATTATTACAACTCACATCCACAACTACAACTGCTTCTCTTTTGTTCCTCACAATTTCCACTAAGCTTCAAATGGCTCTGTATGGTTCTTCTATATCTTCACACAATTTGAATTGGAAAATTGGGACAAGAAACATATCAAAATCTACTTCTTTTTCTATGAATTCTGATACCACAATCTCGTTATCGTTTTCTGGGAGTGTTTCCATGGGCCTTAACTTTAGGTTGAATCTTGCCTCTTCAACTTGTAGTGTTAAGAGAAATGGGTTTAGGAACCATGGTTCTCGTTTGAAGGTTGTTTGTATTGATTATCCAAGGCCTGAGCTTGAAAATACCGTTAATTTTGTTGAAGCTGCTTACTTGTCTTCCACCTTTCGTGCTTCTCCTCGCCCAACTAAACCTTTGAAGGTTGTTATTGCTGGTGCAGGTAACAAATACCCATCACTTTTTATCTATCAAAATTGTAACTTTGCTACCGAATTTGTTCTATTTGGTGTTTTCAAATTATCACTTATTACTTGACTAATTGACTTGACTTTAGTTTTTTCTTCTAATGGTGGTGGATTGTCATTTATATTATGACCCTCTAGCTTGGTACTTTAGGCACGCCTTTCTTACATATATGCTATTTCTATAACAAAAATAATATGAAATCAAACTATTTTTTATACACGTTATGAGTGGCTTATATTAGCTATTGTTCCATGGGAGGAATCATAATTGTTCCGTGAATTGGTGAAGTATCGCTTGTTAAGGTTGACTTGAGCTTCTGGTGCACTGGAAAGGGGGCTGATCTGCGAAGTTAGTACTCCAACTCTTAAGTCAGTGAGAGAATGAGAAGTGATGTGAGAGTGATAATGGATTTGAATATCTGAGAATGATGCACTTCTCTCTTAAATAGTCGGAACGGTTTGAAACAGAAAGCGTGGAGTGAGGTGTGGATTTGGGGTCAGCCGTCTGATTGATCTGGATGGCTAGCACTGCTCCTGTGGGTGGATTACCTGCTTCAAAGAGAATGGAATTCTACTTGCTCTTTGCAGTTGCTTCCCTTGCTTTACCATTGGGCCTTTCGTCTTGGGTTTTGTGGGCGGGCCCAGAACAACTATCATGAAGAGGGTATGGAAATAAACTAAAAATAGCTTACACACATATGCTATATGCTATATGTTGTTTCCATTAAGCTTTCTCAAACATTCTCACAATTGCTTACCGTAGTAGATAGAGTTGATAAGCTCAAATAAGTCAATCTAAGCAAACACACTTGAAGGCTTTGTCATGTTGGGTTGGGATGCAGTGCCAATAAAGAAAAAAGTTATGGAATTGATGATATCAATATTATCATGTGGATATTTTATATTTAACTGAAAGATTGTCTGTTTATAATATTTGCAAGAATTTTGACCCTTTTTTTTCTCTTTTGGGGTAATGTGTATTCAAATTATCGCAGGACTGGCTGGTTTATCAACTGCAAAATATTTGGCAGATGCTGGTCACAAGCCTATATTGCTGGAGGCAAGAGACGTTCTAGGTGGAAAGGTTTTCCGGCTAATTTAATCCCATTTATCAACAACCTTCTATTTTGTGCTTCTTGTTTTCATCATGTTAGGTTTCTGTTTCATTAAGTAAGAAGATTGTTCTTATTTGACTGTTGCTAAATAATCTAATGGATGCATTGGTTTTTGTATTATCAATAATTTAAGTATGATCACTAATTCAAGTTCTTGTTTTATGAATTAGTTTTCGTGGAAATGTTGAATTTCATTATCAAGTTTTTTAAAGGATCCAATAGTACAACCAAGTTATTTATTATAACTCAATTTTAAATGTTTTTATTCCATTGTCTCTTTTCTAAGGTTGCTGCATGGAAAGATGAAGACGGAGACTGGTATGAGACTGGCCTACATATATTTTGTAAGTTCATTACAATCTCAGACTCAACTATTTGTATTACATATTTGTCAATTTAATAATATCACGTCTCTAGACACTAGAAGAGAAAGAAAGTAAAGAGATAAAAAGAAAATGACAATAAAGCCAATCTTTCATTTCTTTGACCTTCTTCTAGAGTATGATCTGTAGTTTTGGGCTTTGACACAATACCAAGTTCAAGCCTTTTGCCTTCATGACCATATGGTTTAGAATTTTGATCAGTGCTGCCTCACACGTCTAATTACGAACTAAATTTCAAAACGAAGGCATGGGTTAACCTGGACTTTGTCCAAGCTTCAATCTCAAAAGGCTTTTGCACGAGTGTAAAAATTGGTCTTCTCCTAACATTGCTTTTGACGAGTTATCCCTTGGATGAATGTATTGAACTAAATTGATATTTCTGTTTAGTTATTCATTCAAAATGAATAACTATTTGAATCCTTGTTTATAATTATCCTGACTTTACATTTTCTTTTTCTGTTTCCCGAAGTTGGGGCTTACCCTAATGTGCAGAACTTATTTGGAGAACTCGGTATAAACGATCGGTTACAATGGAAGGAGCATTCTATGATCTTTGCTATGCCAAGCAAGCCTGGACAGTTTAGTCGATTTGATTTTCTCGAAGTCCTTCCATCTCCATTAAATGGTAATATGTAATACTTGATGTATGGTTACATAGTCACATAGCTACCGAAGTTGAAAGTCTATTTAATACATGAGTAGTGCTAGCAATACACTCTCTAACACACACTTTCTTTTATTGATTAAAATTTATATGGGTCCCACCAAATTTACAAGGGACCTATATAGTTTGGCGAGACTCGTATAAATCTTAACCAATAAAAATGCATATGTTGGAATGTATGTGTTGGAGAGTGTATTCCTCCTAGCAATGTGGAATGCCTTCTATTATTAAAGAATATAGGAATTTGCATGTCTTCTGCAAAATGTATGACACATTAATACTATCTGTAACTTTTTGTGCTTATGCCATGGCTAGTTCCTCAAAAACTTGAGTTCAGAATAAGAAAAAATCCTTGGTAGTTTTACAACAGAATGGCAGTTCAAATTTGATTTTGAATATATTTAATGCATTTTTTAGCTATAGTGTTAGTCTTTTAGTAT